>CM043319.1:65806889-67006889 GCA_023736055.1 Quercus glauca | reverse complement strand
GCTGCTTTATATGTTTTATATACATGATATGATTATTTGATTGTTTTAACCTAGAATTGCTTAATTTGACTAAGTAACAACTTGGCTAATTAATCTAGGCTACGCAATCTGGTTGTTTTTAAGGGGTCTAAAACCGTTCAAGTGGTATCAGAGCGAGTTGCTCTTTTGTTTGAGATTTTTTATCTCTGAGCTGATCCTTGACCCCGGTTGTCATGTAGCATGGACACTCTCTGTTTGTTCCTCCTCACTCTGATGGGAACAACTATGCTTACTGGAAAGTAAGGATGAAAGCATTCCTGAAATCCATTGATGAGAGGGTTTGGAATTCCATTGAATACGGATGGCAGAAGCCCACTACTCCTGTGAGTGAGTGGCAAACTTCTGAAAAAGAAGCAGCAGGCTTCAATAGCAAAGTTATGAATGTCATCTTTAATGCTGTTTCAATGGAAAAGCTATGAATGTCATCTTCAATGCTGTTTCAATAGCAAAGCTATGAATGTCATCTTCATACTGCTTGGAAAATCCTCCAAACTGTGCATGAAGGCACAAAGGCTGTTAAGATAAACAAATTGCAGCAATTAACTTCTAGGTTTGAAAGCATTAGAATGTCTGATAATGAAACCTTTGATGAGTTTTATGCTAAACTTAATGATATTGTTAATTCTGCTTATAACTTGGGAGAAATCTATGATCAACCTAAAATTGTTAGGAAGATACTTAGATCCTTAACTGAAGACTTTAGACCCAAGGTGACAGCCATTACTGAAAGCAAGGATGTGGACTCCATCCCTGTTGATGAGCTTGTAGGATCTCTTCAGTCCTATGAGTCTGACCTACCTAAAGTAAACAAATCCAAACCTATGGCTCTTAAGTCTGTTGATGATGTTGAGGCTGGTGGATTTGATGATGAGCTCTCTCCTACAGAGATAGCTTACCTTGCCAAGAACTTTAGAAATTTCCTTAGAAACACTAATAGGAAGGCAAGGAATACCAACACTGTTGAACCTAGAAACTTTAGGAAGAATGATCCTACTAAGGTTAATAATTTTGAAAAACCTAGAGAACAAATAGGTCAATCTTCTAATAATTCTTTGGGTCCTCAGTGTTTTGGTTGTCAAGGGTATGGTCATGTCAAATCTGAATGTCCTACTTTCTTGAGAAATAAGGGTAAAGCTATGGCTGTAACCCTTAGTGATAATGAGGTTTCTGATGATGAGTCCGGTTGTGACGAGGATGGAAACTTCATTGCTTTCACTGCTACTGCTGTAGTCAATGAAAGCATATCTGTTGAGGAGAACCCTGCTGATGGGGAACTCTCTGAAGATACAGATCTTCAAGAGGCCTACAACAAACTTTGCAAAATTGCTGCAAAGGATGCTATGAAAGTTGATCTAGGCCTGAAGAAAATTGATGCTCTTGAGCTTGAAAAGAAGAATTTGCTTGTCAAACTGTTTGATGCTAATGATCTTTTGAATAATGTTAAACCTGAAAACATGCTTTTGCTTGATAAAGTTAGAACTTTGGAACATGATTTATCTGTTGCTAGATCTGCTAGTTCTAAACTTGATCACATGCTGAATGTTCAAAAGTATCCTTCTGATAAAACTAGGTTAGGATATGTTGAAAGCATCTTTGATTCTGCACCCCATTCCACTGTCTTTGTTCCTTCTTCTTCTTCTGTACCTTCTGTGAGTAAGGTTGTGAGTGAAACCATTAAACCCCCTGTGAGTGAGGTTGTTAAACCTGTAGAAGTTTCACCAGCAAAGAAGATTAGGGTAGACTTAAGAGATTCTAAACCTAAGGAGCCTACCAAATCTAAGGACAAGATGCATGGTAAACCTGTTTGGGTTTGTCATTATTGTGGTAAGTCTGGACATATCCGTCCTAACTGTTACAAGCTTCAAGCTGATAAGAGAGCAAACAGACCAAAAGTGCCTGTGCCTCAAGCACAAGATCCTATGGCACTAATTGGTGAATTGGTAAAGGCGTTAAACCTTTATTCCAATTCTGGAGTTGGGAATCACTCTAATGTGAATAAGAACTCCAATGCTCGGGGTGCATCTAAAAAGCTTTGGATGCAAAAGACTCGAACTAACTGAGTCTTTCTGACATGGTCCTTGTGCTTCATTGCTCTATTCTGTTGTGACCATTGTTCTTTGGTTTTTGTGTTTTTTTTATTCTAGGACTTGCATTGCATTACATACATGCATTTCATTCTAGGATTTATTTGTTTTTCTCTTTTAATAATAATAAATAAAAAAAAAAAGGGGAAAAGCAAAATCTATATTGGACACTATTTTTCTTGATTTTTGAAAACAAGGTTGGTCAATCTTTTTACACATGTCATGTCTTGTGTACCTTGTTTAACTTTGATGAACTTATTTACTGCACTTGACTAGTTGAAACTTTGTAGTGCATGTTGTGTGGGAAAGATGTGTGCGGTTTTTAATCACTTTGCCTTAATCATGAAGTCACATGTTTTTGATTGACGGACTTGATCCTTTTGAAAAAGGAATAAATAACCATCTCACCACTGTTCTCTAGCCAATCATGAACACCTTAGTGCATATCATAAGATTTTGTGCTCGAGAAAGTGTAGCACATGCACAAAAAGAACATAAGGTGTAGCCTCAATTAAATTAAAACTGGTGTGTACTATTAGGCTTAATGCCAATTCACTTAATTCAAACCGGTGTGTACTATTAGGCTGAATGCCATTTCACATAAATAAGAGGCAAAAATGCAAGAAACTTACATGATTGCAAGCTTTTGTTCTAGGAGATGTGGGAGTTATAGGATGTAACTCTTTAGGTGATAGTCTCTTTTAAATTCTATGTGATGAATTTTGTAGACTTTGTGTTTGATTTCTATTCACATATCACCTCACATGTATCTCAAGCTTTTGCTAGTTGCACACACTACACAAGTTACTCTTTGCTAAACTTGGTACATTATATTGTGTGTGATTTTGTTGTGGCCATCCAAGATTAAAAGTTCCTTGATTTTAATGCAAAATGTGTTTCAAGTTTGAAAATTTTGAAAATATCTTGAGATTTGTGCACAGCATATTTGTTGCTTAAGAAAATTCAATGGAAAAATGATTGAAACTTGTTTTTTGAGAAAATTGGGTTTAAAATTTGGGTTTTTGAAAAAGCATTCCATCTCATACTCATGCATTTTGTTTTTGTTGTTCAAATGCTTTGAGGAGTTGTTTTCCAAATTCGGTTTGTGTTTTTCAAAACTGTGATTTTTCTCAAAATTTTTGTGAGCCTCTGCCCAGTTCGATCGATCCATTTTGATTTTCGATCGATCGAAAAAGTGCTTTAATTTGTTTAAAAATGACTGTCATTCGATCGATCAAATGTATTTTTCGATCAATCGAAAGTCGCGAATCAGGTTTTTAAAAAGGGTTTGTTCTTAATCCGAATTGGGGCTTTTGTGAAATTGAGTTGAATTTGATGAAATCGGCTTGTTGTCTTGATGAAATTAGGCATTATAATCTATGTGCTGTGTTTTGTAATGCTTAATTCATCAATTTGTTTCAAAATTTCAACAAGTGGTTTTCAATTTTTGGGGTTTTTGATAGAAATTCCCTGCTCAGGCCAATTTTGTCAAAATTTGATCTCAATTGAACTTAGTTTTCCTGCATTAGAGCATGCATCATGCCATATTTTGTCTTGCATCTTTTATGTTTAGGATTCACATACATTGCATTGATTTCTGTATCCATCTTGCAGTTTTGCAGTCATATCTCTCATTGTTTTCACACATAGCATGCATACACTTTGCTACATTGGGTACTCAACTTGATCAAAAAATTGATTGATTAATTTTTGAGCTATGTACTTTCTAGTATATGCCTTTTTTATGTGTGAACTGTAGAAAATATTTTTCTTAAGAGATGTGATGGATAATCAATGTGCAAATATTTTCTCTACTTATGCAACTGTTTATAGGTCACATAATGCCATGTTTGCATTTTATTGAAAGAGAGAATATTTTTTCTTCATGTGTATCCTTACCTTAGTTTTTAACTTTGGTTTGTGTGTTTTTAACTTTGGTCCTGCTGGTGAGGATGTTCCTAATCCTGCTGGTGCTGCTGTTCCCCACCCCCTTTATTTTTCCCCAAAACTGTTTTTCCCACAACTTATTTTGTTTTTCCTATTTTTATAGGGGGAGAAAAGTTTTTTTTTAACATGTGTTGTTCATAGGGGGAGCTGTCTCTATTTTCTATAGAGTTGGATTGTTTTGTGTTCCCCTTGATTCTCTATTTTCTCTTATCCTTTATTGCGTATGTTGACTGTTTACTCTTTGTATGAGTTGTCTTTGTCAATACGTGACAAAAAGGGGAAGAAATAGTTGATATGTGGGAATATGTGTGGAAAATACAAGAATGTTATGTTTAGGGGGAGTTAACTTTGTTCTTGTTGTATCTAACTTAGGGGGAGAGTTAGTTTACTTTTGTTTTTATTTCTGTTTCTTGTTCACTGCTCATTGATTTATATTTATGAGTTATTCATGATATATGTCTTTGTTTTGTGTTTTGTGAAGTCAAGAATTTATTTGTTGATTTACTGTTTTTCTGTCACACATGCGTTTATGCGTTTTGTTTAGTGTTTCAGGAAATATACAGGTTGATTCAATTGAGCTGCTGTCTACACTTGCAACTGATGGATAGTAGTTAGGTTGGATTTGTTGTTATGAGCATTATTTTTGTAATGGGCTTTTACTTGTAAACTTTGAGTTTTTAATTTGTGTTTTGTCACGGATTGCCAAAGGGGGAGTTTGTTAGGTTCTAAAGGTTTAGGAATTTATGTATTTAGAACTCTAATTTGTAATGTTGGCAAACCATGATCAAAACAATGTACTTAGTATTGTTTAGGCTTGCTCAAAGTTGATAAAATATTGTAAAGTTGGAATCGAGTGACTGCAGATGCATTGGGGCATTTCGGCCTGGCTTGATCGATCGAGGAATAGATTCGATCGATCGAAAATCGGCTCAGATGCGTTTTCTGCAGAATTTCCAACTCAGCCCTAACTCTTTAAATGTTTAGGGTTTTATGTTTTTGCCCTAGGTATATAAGGCAAACCCTAGCCACGTTTTTAAGAGTTACACAAGTTGTATTGTTGCTCATACATTGCTGTTTTGTGTAAATCTCTTGTGAGATCTAGAGGAGCTTTCCTTTACACAAAGCTTAGGGTTTTCAAGATTGAGATTACTTCAACATCTTGATGATCAACTTGGTTGCTGCCTTTGAAGCTTAAAGAATATCAAGCATGGGTGCTTGTAGCTGATTAAGGGATTCAAAGAAAGAAGTAGTCCGTGGACTCGGAGCCTGCGCGTGGTCGTGCTAGGAAGTTTTACTGGTGGGTAGCATTAGGAAGTCAAGCGGGGAGCTTGTAAGTCTTTTTGTAAGAACTTCAATTCTTTCTTAGTGGATTCCGTTTTGCCTTGAGGATCGGTGGGTCAAATCCTCCCCAGGTTTTTCCGTGTGGTTTCCTGGGTGATCATATCTTGTGTTATTTATTATTTCCGCTGCTTTATATGTTTTATATACATGATATGATTATTTGATTGTTTTAACCTAGAATTGCTTAATTTGACTAAGTAACAACTTGGCTAATTAATCTAGGCTACGCAATCTGGTTGTTTTTAAGGGGTCTAAAACTGTACAGTGTTAATGGTGGAAAAGAAAGAAATAGGTTTCATTATAAACCGTGGCGGCTCCAAGATTTTTTTCTAGGGAGGTCAATAATGGCGGGAGTAGGCACAAGAAAAAATATAAGATGATTTTTTTTTTTTTTTTTGGTTTTTTCTGTATATACAACTTCCACGTTATATACAATACAACTATATTATATAATAGTCTGAAAAATTATTAACAGTTTAAAGATCATTAATACAAAAATCCAAAAAAAAAAAAAAAAGATCGTTAAGACAACAATCATTGGATGCATAAACATATAGAATTAAATAACTAGTCATACATTTTTATCAAATTAATAATAACTTATTATATTTATAAGTTATATAAATTGAATAAAAAATAGAATAAATAAGAATAGTAACACAATTAGGAGTAGGGCTAGGAGTAAGTGTGAAACTAAGAAAAATAATACTCCACTGATAAATTTTTACTTTTGAAGTGTATGGTTTTATAAATATACACGTGGTCACTCTCTTGAAATTGGAGTAAGCAGTAAAAGGTTTTTTGGACTTGGAAATGTGTACAGCACTTATCAAACTACTTGATTGGACATAAAGAAAAACTAAGAATCATGTTCAAGCTTATTTCAATTGAGCTTAACAAAAAATTTAAAGTTTGGGTGTTCAAATTTTTATTGTAGGGGTTAAATTTTTTTAAAAAGAATTATATATAATTTTTTTTGGGAACAGGTTAGGGGGTTCATTTGAACCCTCTCGGCTATTCTTGGAGCCGCCCTTATTTATAAAAGGTATGATTCTTGACTTCTGTGCAAGGTTGTAATGGCAGGAGTTAACGGCATGCAAACTATGAGTAATCTATATATAAATATAAAACCAAAACCTTTAGAGCTTCCACGTTTTTACACATCAGCATTTTAAAAAAATTAATAATAAATATCTTTTTTTTCCCCATCAAATACAAATTACAAATCCCGATACTTCTTGGAAAAAAAAAAATTCTCTCTTCTCATCTCTCTTCTCCCTCCTTCGAAGCAGTTACCGTCTCTCTCTTTTCTCAGCCTTTCAACCAAGGGAGTGAATATAGGACCGTCCTGGCTGGTACGACCAATATATCCGTACGAGCACTTTGACTGGCACTAATTTAAACATAAAAATGCAGTCCCTTACCAAGCAAAAAGAACTTCAGCCATTGCTGCTGAGAGTGACCTTCGTCCGTGGACCAATACTTGATGCAATGGCTGCCAATTATATGAGGAAACAAAGAAAGATCCGCAACTTGTACGAGGAAAGACTTAAAGAGAGTGAAATATATGTTTTTATTTGAAATCAGATCTTAATTTACCCTTTGTGGACGTGGAGTAGTGTGTTAAATAGTGTGGAGAGGTAACGTGTGTGAGTGGCTGAAGCCAGCTGTGGAGCAAAGAAGATAATATGTGGAGAAAAAAGAGGAAGAAAGTAAAAAGGAAAAATAAAAGGTATTAACATGTAGAAGAGTAGATAAATCATAAATATAGTAATTATTTTTTTATAAGTTTAGCTTACTTTTAGTACTTTTGTTACGAAAAATCTTCTTTTATTTTAAATACACAATAGTAAGTGGTAGTGAGTTTTAATTTTCACATTTTATTTAATTAGTGGGTGATATGACAGTTTCTCATTAAAAACAAAGGAAATTTTGTAACAGGAAATTTTCTTTTATTTTAAATACACAATAGCAAGTGGTAGTGAGTTTTAATCTCCACCTTTCATTTAATTAGTAAGTGATATGACAATTTCTCATTAAAATCAAAAGAAATTTCAGTTAAAAAAGTACTGGAGATAAGTTAAACTTTTTTTTTATAAGTCTAAATTAATATATAGATATACATTTAGCTTGTGGCTTGGTTTAAAAAGCCAGTTTTTTTTTTAATACTATTTAGCTTATTTTTGTTACTATTTAGTTTATTTTTGTTATTATTCATGAGTCTCATTGTACTTTTTGGTATTATTCATGGATCCTACTCTACTGTACTATTTCAGCTACTTTTTAGCTTTATCTATTGTACTTTCAGCAAAAAAAATTTCAATTTCAGCTAAATAAGCTGTTCCTAAACAAACACTTAGTGTACGTTTGGATTGGCGTTTTTCAGCAGATCTGTGCGTCTGTGTTTTTTTTGTGGGTCCATGGATACTGTTCACAGACCCATAAAAGTCAGCAAAGTACAGTTTTCTCTCTCTCTCTCTTTGGGTCCCACAGCACTATTCACACATTTAAAAATTATTTTGCTATAGTGTTTTTACAATAAGTTTTTAGTTTTCAACAAATAAGTGGTATACAAACACCCTTAGACTGTAAAGTTTTTTTTTTTTTAATTAGGTATTAACTTCTACGATGGATAAAGAAAAAGATAAAAATTAAATAAAGATTAAAGATAAAGATAGGAGAGAGAAAAAATAGAAAGAATAAATCAAATCAAATAGGAAAAAATAGAAGATTATGTGTGTGATTGAATAATCTTCTAACTCATATTTAATAGCTTTTCCGTGCATCGCACGGGTTAGCGACTAGTATATATATATATATGTGGTTGATATCATCGCATGGATGTAAATGACAGTTAAACATGTCATTAATGCTAATACTATAGCTTTGGCCTTTTATGTGCAAAGGTGTATGGGTTTGATGAATAAAGAAAAATTGGTCAATATAATAGAGTCAAATATGTTGTATTTGTTTTATTAGACTCAATTTTGGCATGGCTGCCACTTTTGTTATTGGTTAGCTTTTTTACCAATTCATCAAGGGATTCATTATTAATTGATAATTAAAATAGCATTATGAGAGCTATTGTTAATAATTTCAAAAAATTGGAGCATAAGCCCAATATTTGGATGCGTCAAATTTGAAAAAAAATATTTTAAAAAAGGCAAATTGCTCACTAATGGGGCTTGTATAATATAAAAGTGAAACATTAGACTTTTTGTTGACCACTCCTTATTGTACCATGTTGCTATATAAATTTATGTCATGTATAGATTGAAAAACACCGTACAGTTGTGCCTTTTCATTTTTTAATAGGCACATTTTCGGTCAATAAACATATTTTTATTCAATATGCACATTTTAGGTCAATAAACACATTTTCATTCAATAGGAACATTTTCGGTCAATAGGCACATTTTGATATATCAAATATGAAGGGTTATGACTTTTTAATAGGCAACTTTTGGTATATCTAATTTGAATGGTTATGACTTTTCAATAGGCACCTTTTGGTGTATATTTTACAACCTATCTTATATATACCTATATATACAACACAAATTAAACTAGAGATGCAATATTCTGTCTCTTATTTGTTTCCACAAAAAAACTAATAAATTAAACGACATTTCTTTCTTCTGTCTAATTAATAATAATTTGTGCTATTTCTTTTAATATCATTAAAAAAAAAATCATGCATTTTTGCTTACTACTCAAACTCAAAAATGATGGTTTTTTCTTTTTTCCTAAAACTCATCCAGTAGCTATTCCCGTGCATCGCACGGGTTGGCGACTAGTATATATATATATATATATATATTTTATAACCATTGAAATGATATATTTAGATTAATGTCAATAAAAATATTAGTTTTACAACAATAGATTTTTTTATATAATTAAATACAATAGCTATAAGCCCACACGAAAATTACCAAAAATTTTAGGAGGAAAAAAAAGATGATGGTTGGTAATTAGTTTGCTTGTTGTTATACAAGCATAAGTGAATTCTAAGGTGTTGTCTCCCCAACATTGCTGATTTAACCAAATTGATGTAATCAGTTTTAGAAAGTTTTTCCACCTGGAAAATCATTGTAGTACACCATTTTCTTTTTCTTTTTTGATGAATCCCTCTTCCTTTTTCTCCTTCTTTGTGTCTTCCTCCCTAGTCCTTTGTATCTCTTTTTATTTTTTAATAATCTACTTTCCTCCTTGTGTCCCCCATGAATTCATCTTTTTGTCATCTTTTTTATTTTTTTATTTTTTTTACTAACCTTTTCCCTCTTCTTATATATCTATTCCTATTTTAACTATAAAAAAAAAGTTTCTTGGAGGGTTGCATGGTGAAGAGAGTAAGATTAGGATGACAGATCCATCCAAATAAACCTGACGATGTTAGATTTGATAGCAAACGGATTCTAGAGGTGGACGGATCCATGGTTCACGAGCGCAAGGTAGACGGATGTCTATGGCCACGTGGCCTCTACATGATTTAAGTGGCCTCCAAGCAATCCTAAATGGAAACAACTTGCATCTTACGATTAACCCTAGTTGATAGAATCCTAATATAAATAGAATCCTAACATGGGAAGGATCTCGTAATATATGCCCATTAATGATAATCTTCTCCATAAGGAAAAGACTTCTCACGCAAGAAAGAAAGGTCGGTCCTACATCATCATAAAAACCCAATGGCTCTCAAAGAACAAGGTATGCATAATTCACCCCAACTCTAGCACTCTAGGGTTGTGAGAACTTGTTTAACTTAACCTTCGGAGGGTCTTTGGCCGGTACCACACCGGTACTTTCCTATGGTTTTCTCTGTTTCTGTTTCGTAGGTCTTGTTTCGAGCATGTGAGTATTGTGCGGCTTACTGACGATTCTCGGCATCATCAGTTGGTGCCGTCTGTGAGAAATAGCGATCTGTAGGCCATACTATCACCTCCCGAACAAAAGGTTGCATGGTGCTCACCCGCTCGATGGCAACCACCAACGACGTTCAAGGAGACGAGCCACGCATGATTGCCCTCAAAGACAAGTTCAAACCCTCGCCGCCACCGTGGAACGCCTCACCAAACAAAACCATGATCTAGAAGAACAATTGTGCTAGAAGAATGTAGACCTTAATACTTAAGAGAAGACCAAGAAGGCACCAGGGCTAAGCGAAGGAATAGAGAAGGGCCGGGAGGAAGTAACACCCTAAGCAGGCCAGAATGACAGGACACGAATCGGCCCTCCATCATCAATACAGTCCCATCTTATATAGTCGCCAAAATGCAGATGATCAAGGAGCTGATGGACCTTATGATGAACGCCCTTAGAGGACAGGTGTTTAACGACCTTGATGACTTGGTCCATTGAACTGATTCGCCATTCACAGCATCTGTCACTTCATTCCCACTCCCACCGAAATTTCGTATGCCGTAGGTGGAGAATTATGATGGATCCAAGAACCCCTTGGATCATCTGGAATCTTTCAAGACCCTGATGCACCTACAAGGGGTACTAGACGAGATCATGTGCAGAGTCTTCCCCACCACACTGAAGGGTCGGCAAGGATCTGGTTTAGCAGGCTAATCCCCAACTCCATTGGTACCTTCAAAAAGCTGAGCGCCCAGTTCGCCTCACACTTCATCGGGGGGCACAAGTATAAGAAGTCCACTACGTGCCTAATGAACATTAAGCAGGCGAAGGACAAAACGCTGAGGTCCTACATCACTCGCTTTGACAAAAAGGCTCTCTCGATTGATGAAGCTAACGATAAGATACTCGTGGTTGCCTTCACTAATGGACTATGAAAGGGTAAGTTCCTGTTTTCATTATACAAGAACGACCCAAAGACTATGTTAGATGTGCTGTACAAGGCAACCAAGTACATGAACGCAGAAGATGCATTGCTGGCCCGAGAAGAGAGGCCTAAGAAGAGAGAAAGACAAGAAGACATACGACAGGACAGGGGACCAAAGATGGCAAGGACCAGAGAACAACGGGAGGACAGGCGCTCAAAACCTCCCACGGGGAAATTCATGAGTTTCACCCCGCTGACTACCCCGATTGACCAAGTCTTGATGCAGATTAAGGACGAAGGAGCCCTGACCATTCCCAGCAAGCTGATGGGAGACCCTAATAAAAGGTCTAAAAACAAATACTACTGATTCCACCGCGATCACAGCTATGACATAGCTGACTGTTACAACCTGAAGCAACAGATTGAAGCCCTCATCCTACAAGGAAAGCTGCAGAGGTTCGTCAGCAAGGAGAGGATAGGCCCACCTTAAGAGCGGGCTCCTCGACGGGGGAATAAGCATCCCGGGCCGCCCATAGGGGATATAAGAATGATTGTAGGGGGCACGACGGCTACTAGGTCATCTAAAAAGGTCAGGAAAACTTACCTCAGGATGGTTCAGAACGTCCAGCTGACGGGTTCTGTACCAAAGATAGCGTGGATGGACAACCTCGTCATTGAATTCTCAGAAGAAGATGCCCGACGTCTTCACCACCCGCATGACGATGCACTCGTCGTCAGCATACGAGTAGGAGATTACAATACGCACTGAGTTCTGGTCGACAATGGCAGCTCGGCTGACATCCTTTACTACCCAGCATCCCAACAGATGAGGATTGATAGAGAGCGATTGATTCTGATGAACGCTCCACTCGTTGGATTCGGAGGAACACGGGTGTTCCCTCTTGATGCGGTCACATTATCCGTGACGGTGGGCGACTACCCCTAGTAGATCATTAAGGATGTAACCTTCCTTGTGGTCGACTGCCTATCCGCTTACAATGCCATCCTAGGATGACCTACCCTCAATGCATGGAAGGCTGTAACCTCAACCTATCACTTAATGATCAAGTTCCCTACAGATTACAGAGTAGGGGAGCTATGCGGAAATCAAGTGGCTGTGCGCGAATGCTACATAGCTATGATGGAGATGGATGACCACCTCTAGGCCATGAACATAGAAGAACACTGGACAGTCACAGAACTCATTGAAAGGCTTGAAGAGATACTCCTCGACGACTCCAAGAATGATCGAACAACGAGGATTGGTACCCTCGCCAACCCAACAGTTCGCCAAGCACTAATAACTTTTCTCAGAGATAACCGGGATGTATTTGCTTACAGCCATATAGATATGCCGAGAATAGACCCTTCCATCATGGTACACAGACTGAACGTGTCGCCCACCTTCACACTCATCCGTCAGAAGAAGAGGGTATTCACCCCCGAATGAGACCAAGCTATAGCGGAAGAAGTTCACAAGCTACAAGAGGCGAACTTCATTAGGGAAGTTTACTACCCCAACTGGCTGGCAAATGTAGTGATGGTCAAGAAAGCCAGCGGGAAATGAAGGATGTGCATGGACTTCACCAACCTGAACAAGGCATGCCTCAAGATAGTAACCCCTTCTCGTGGGTTGACATCCTGGTTGACTCTACGGCTTAACACCAGTTATTGAGGTTCATGGACGCTTTTTCAGACTACAACTAGATCAGAATAGACGAAGCTGATCAGGAGAAGACTTCGTTTGTTACCAGCTAGGGCCTCTTCTGCTATAAAGTAATGTCATTCGGCCTAAAAAATGCAGGTGCGACATACTAAAGGCTTATGAACAAGATGTTCAGATAGCAGATTAGGAGAAATGTCCAGGTCTATGTTGACGATATGCTGGTAAAAAGCCAAAGGGAGGAAGATCACTTAGAGGACCTCAGGAAAACATTCGACACCCTTCGCTCCTACAAAATGAAACTCAACCCAGGCAAGTGTGCCTTTGGAGTGACGACAAAAAAGTTCCTAGAATCCATGGTCTCTCAAAGGAGTATCAAGGCCAACCCAGACAAGATCTGGGCCATAATAGAAATGGCACCTCCAAGGAACGTAAAAGAAGTACAACGCCTCAATGGTAAGATAACAGCGTTGAATAGATTCGTGTCAAGGGCGATGGATAAATGTCTACCTTTCTTCCGCACGCTGAAGAAGTCTTTTGAATGGACGACCAAGTGTCAGCAAGCATTCAAGGACCTAAAAGTCTACCTCTCGTCCCCTCCGTTGCTAAGTCCTTCTCGGCCTAGGGAAGACCTATTCCTCTATCTAGCAGTGGCCTCGGCAACTGTCAGCGCATCATTAGTCAGGGAAGAAAATAGGGTGTAGAAACTCGTGTACTACATGAGTCGAGCACTCCGGGGGGTAGAGGAAAGATACCCACCAATGGAAAAGCTCGCCTTCGCCTTGGTCACTACAGCTCGTAAGCTCAAGCCTTACTTCCAAGCTCACATAGTGATCGTCTTGACGGACAAACCCCTACGGCGAGCAATGAGTAATCCCGAAGCTGTTAGACAAATGGCATTATAGGCAATAGAATTAAGTGAGTTTGACATACAATACCGCCCATGCATTGCCATTAAGGGACAGGTGGCCGCCAACTTCATTGCGAAGTTCACCAGCGTAGAAGGCCAGGGGGCAGAAGTGGTTCCACAATGGAGCATCGATACAGACAGATCCTTCAATAAGCAAGCAAATGGAGCTGGTGTGATACTCCATAGCCCGAAAGGAGATAAGATCGAATGCATGGTTCGTTTGGATTTCCCTACGACCAATAATGAAGCAGAATACAAAGCCTTGATAGCAGGACTGGACCTCGCCAAGGCCGCGAGAGCTGAAAATTTGGCCATCTACTGTGATTCCCAAGTAGTGACAAGTTAGGTTAGCGAAGAATACGACTGTAAGAATGAACAGATGAAAAAGTACCTAAAGCAGGTGAAGGATCGAATTAGCCACCTCTGAGCGAAGTTTGTTTAAATCCTAAGGGACGAGAATGAGCACGTCGACCGACTCACTAAGGCTACATCAGCAGTGCATATGGTTATCCCCAGTTAGGTACTGTTCTTCGTTAAAATTTAACCACTAATAGATAGCATCAGTGTGCAGGAGGTAGGATCAAAAAACCATTGGACAACACAAATAACCTCCTACTTGAAGGATGGAGTGCTGCCAGACGGTAAGGATGCTGCCAGAAAATTGAAGGTTCAAGTTGCTCACTTCGTCCTGATTAATGACGTTCTTTACAAAAGAGGCTTCTCCCGACCATACCTGAGATGTCTCGTCCTCGAAGAAGCAGACTATGTCATGAGAGAAGTCCACGAAGGAGTCTGCGAAAACCACTCAGGATCACAATCGTTGGTACATAAATTAATCTGGGCAGGACACTATTGGCCGACCATGCAAAAGGATGCCCAAGCATACATCAAATCTTGTGACAAGTGTCAAAGATTTGGTAACCTCATCAAGCAACTTACAGAGGAGCTCACCCCAATGACGGCCCCATGGCTGTTTGCACAATAGGGATTGAGCTTGTGACAAGTGTCAAAGATTTGGTAACCTCATTAGGCAACCAATAGAGGAGCTTACCCCAATGACAGCCCCATGGCCGTTCGCACAATGGGGATTGGATATAATGGGTCCATTCCCAACAGCAGCTAGACAATTGAATTTCTTAATAATCGGTATAGACTACTTCACAAAGTGGGTAGAAGCAAAAGGCCTGGCCACTATCACTAAAAAGAATGTGTGAAGTTTTGTGTGGAAGAACATCATATGCAGGTATGGTATACCTAGGGTGTTGGTCTCTGACAACGGTAAGCAATTCGACAACGATGCATTCTGAGACTTCTGCTCATAACTAGGGATTAAGAACCATTACTCATCATCCGTCCACTCGCAAGCTAATGGGCAAGTTGAGGTCACAAACCGATCCTTGCTTAAAATCATCAAGACTCGGCTTGAGGGGGTAAAGGGTATATGGCCGGAGGAGCTGCCAAGTGTTGTGTGGGCGTACAGGACAACGGTGAGGAGGCCTACAAGAGAAACCCCGTTTCGATTGGCATACAAAAGCGAGATAGTCATTCCAGCGGAAGTAGGACTTACAAGCTACAGGGTAGGGAACCACGATGAAAGCAAGCACGATGAAACTATGCGCCTGCAGCTTGACCTGATGGACGAAGTAAAAGCAACAGCTGTGCAAAGATTAGCACAATACCAGAATCTCATGGCCAAACACTAAAACTCCAAGGTCAGACACAGGGACTTTGAGGTAGGAGATCTTGTCCTAAGACAGGTGATGAGTGCTACTAGAGATGCCTCCCAGGAAAAGCCATGGCCTAATTGGGAAGGACCATACAGAATTGCATCATGGCATAGGAAGGGAACCTACCACTTGGAGACGCTGGACGAGCAGAAGTTGCATCACCCATGGAACACAGAGCACCTAAAGAAGTAATATCAGTAGTCCACTTGCAGTAGACGAGCAACGACACTCCTTATTTCTAGTTTATGTCTTTATAGTTTAGTTTTTATTATCTACAATTCCTTTAAACCCCAAGGGCAAGTTTTTTTTTTTTTTTTTCAAGAACAATTTCTACGCATGAATTACCATTATAATAAGAGGAGTTATTCAGAATCGCCACATGTTATATTCCTACAAATTTAATCCACATAAATGGACGGGTTCATCCTGAAGAATGTTAAAAATAAAATCCACATAATGGACAAGTTCAACATAAAGTTGAATTAACATTACAAGTCCATAAGTGGACGGGCTCATCCTAACCGATGTTAATTATAAAGTCCAAATAGTGGACGGGATCAACATAAAGTTGAATTTACATTACAAGTCCATAAGTGAACGAGTTCATGTTATCAAATCCACAAGTGAACGGGTTTAGAATCCTCGAAAGGATGGATTCATGATTAAGTCCATAAAGTGGACGAATCTAATCCCCAAGTGGGCATCTACAATTAGGCATTCACAAAGTGGACAGATTCAACAATAATTACAAGGACCAACCAGTGGACCAGTTCGACAACACATTGAATTAAAATTACAAATCTGCAAGAGGATGGATTCGTTATATAGACGGGCTACATTCATACATAGCTATAACCAGAACAGATTCAAAAACAGTCATAAAATTATACAGATAATAGAATAAGTAAATTAAATATTACTTAAAGCCCTAAAAGGGAGATGTTTAATGATGATTAAAATAAAACATAAATTGTTCTCCAAAATCCTTACAGATTAGCCACCAAAAAAAAAAAAAAAAAAACTTCATAATTTAAACAAGAGTTTCATTATTCTTTTCAACCATTAAATCCTCAGGGTGACAGGCCTGATCATCATCTAGTTTAGCTTAACTTTCAACAACATTTCCTCTGTCACCATGAGGGTCATTAACGGGGGCATCATCAGCAAAAAGTTCATCTGTACTCTCGAAAAGGATGGGCTGAGCTGAGGTTTGGTCCTAGCATTGATATTGACATGAGACATGTCCAGGTCAGGATAAGAAGTCTTGACTTGATGGAGGGCATTGTCAAAGCCTTCAGCAAATGAGCTTCCAAGCTCTACTAGAAGGGCGTCGGAATCACGGTACTCTCGTACTGCTTCTTCCTTCACCTGACAGAGCTGGTCCTTGGCATCACGGATTTCCTTCTCCTTGTCCTCCAAGACCTGTTTCAATAGCTCCGTCTGCTTCTCAAACTCGTCCCGAGTTTGCTCCGGCAAGGTAAGCTTCTTTTCTTGGACCGTCTTCTAGGCCCTCAATTCATTCAACTAGTCCTCCGTCGACCTTGCCTTCGCACTTATCCGGTCCAAATCCGTCTCATGGTTAAGGCAACGACCCATCAGCCCCATCATCATTAATATTGCCTGAAAACAAAAGGGGTTAGTAACAAGGCAAGTTGAAGGAAAGAAATAAAAAAAATAAAAAAAAGAGTGGACGGACACGAATACCTAAGCAATGCTAAAGAGCCCCGTCTCCCCTATGGCTTCAATAGCATGGTTGCTCAAGTCCTCATAGTCGTCGAATGTAATAATGGATGAGAGCTACTCCAACGCATACTTTGAATCCTCACGGAGGAGGACAGGTGGTTTTTCTATGACAGAGGGGCCCTTCATCAAACCCTTGCCCTTTCCCAGGCGAAGGGGAGTGACCGTCTTCTTGGTTTTAGCCTTCAACCCCACGACGGGCTCATTGACGGTCTTCGGCTTCTTAGGGGGTTGACGGTCAGTCTTCTCCGGTTGTTTCCTCTTGGTGGACGAATTGGCTAAACTCTTCCCCTTGGAGGTCTGACCCCTCTACTGTTTTTGCAAAGCAGCTTGCTGCTTAATATATGCCTTTCTCCTGGTGGCATCCATATTTGCACAGAGAGGACAGATGTCAGGATTTTGATAATACTGACAAAAAAAAAAAATGTACAAGTATTGGATGACGGACTTACGTTGGCGAACTTGAGCATCATATCGATGGGAGGCTGTAGTTGGCTCTAGTCCATCGCAATACTAGTGGAGGGTGTTAAGGGAAACCAATTTAGCCCACGTCCTCTCCTCTAGCTTGGTTTTGCTAAAAATTCTCTCCAAGAAACTCCACTACTCGAGAGAGACTTGTGGTTGTTCCCGAATTGCAAAAAAAGGACGATCAAAAGAAACACAAAAAATATATAATGATAAAAATAATAAAAAAAATTTTTGACCTAAATATGGATGGATACATACTGGACGGGGGCATTATGCCCCATATTGTATCGACGGGCATGTGTTCATTATCACCAGGGCGACACATCCATTCGTCACCCACCATGAAAAAATACCGACTCTTCCAATTTCTGTTGGAGTCGGGGGTATCTCACACGAGCCTCAATAACGGGCTCCTAAGCACAAAACTATACATGCCCTTTGACTGAGCAATCTCAGTCGGATGGTAACAATGAAAGAATTCTTCCACCGTCAACCTCTGTGCTCCGTCTGACATGGCCCCGTATAAGACCTCAACACTAAGGAAAATCCTCCAGGCGTTTAGGGAGATCTGGGTGACAGCCAAACCTAAGTATTGAAGGAGGCGACGGTGGAGTGCGCTTAGGGGGAATCTAAGCCCAGCCTTCAACATCTGCTCATAAACCCCAACACCATCGACACCCTCATAGTAACATTTCTCCGACTTAGAGGGTAGACAGAGGGGTATGTTGACGGGTATTTGGAACTTGTTCCTAAGCATTTTAAAGTGTGTTTCTTTGATTGTAAAAGTGAAATCATTGATCGTCCATATGGGAAACATTATAAATTCTCTAAATCCATCAAGACCTATGACGGATTGGACTGGGGGTTCATCACCAACTAGGCTGTCGCTATAATCATCCTCTAACCCATCCATCTCCTTAGCCCCTGAAGGAGAGGTGGCTGACAAATCCCTCTCTTCACTTGAAGTGCCAAGATTGTTTTGCCCTAACAGGTACACTTCATCGTAGTCCGCCCCCTCGTGTACACACAATTGGTTACTTGACGCACTAAACATCTTTTACCTACACAGGACGGGCAAAACCTAAGACACATATGGATCTACATAGACGACGGGTATGCAAATGTCTTACAAAAGTAGCCAGAAAATTCAAAACAGTAAGGTAAGAAGTACTTACCAATTGAAGACAAGTATAGACGACAGACGTGATAGGTGAACGGTATGCTAGTCTGTCAAGGGAGACGGGTGCGCTCTGATCACAAATTTGCTGAAGAAAGTAAAGAATGGAAAGAAATGAAGCTGGTTTATATAGAGAGAACGGTGCGGAAGACAAAGGGACGCTTCATTCCGGAAGAACAACCACAAAAAAAGCGACATGTGCCCTTGCTAGAATTAAATGACCCTAGGCCAGCCTGTCACTCTATGCACACTTCCTGGAAGGTGAATCTAGAACTGTCACTCCACGGATCCATCCAAATAAGGTGACGGATCCATAGAGTGAGGGGGCAACTAAAGAGAGTAAGATTAGGATGACAGATCCATCCAAATAAACCAAACGATATTAGATTTGATAGCAGACGAATTCTAGAGGTGGACAGATCCATGGTTCACGAGTGCAAGGTGGACGGATGTCTATGGCCTCTACATGATTTAAGTGGCCTCCAAGCAATCCTAAATGGAAACAACTTGCGTCTTACGATTAACCCTAGTTGATAAAATCCTAATATGAATAGAATCCTAACATGGGAAGGATCCTATAATATACTTCCATTAATGATAATCTTCTCCATAAGGAAAAGACTTCCTACACAAGAAAGGAAGGTCGGTCCTACATCACTATAAAAACCCAATGGCTCTCAAGGAACAAGGTACGCATAAATCACCCCAACTCTAGCACTCTAGGGTTGTGAGAACTTGTCTAACTTAACCTTCGGAGGGTCTTTGACTGGTACCACACCGGTACTCTCTTAGGGTTTTCTCTGTTTCTGTTTGCAGATCTTGTTTCAAGCATGTGAGTATTGTGCGGCTTACTGACGATTCTCGGCATCATCACATGGAAAAGAGAGCTCGCTTGAAACTCTCTCTCTTGATAGGCTATACATACAGAATGAAGAGGAAAAAGATTCTTTTCTATTTTATTTATCTTCACACTCTTGGTTTCAAGTTGGCCGAATGTATGTTATATATACATATTCCACGTGCAACTATAACTTCCTCTGTAGTTACAACATAATAACATTAATAAAATCTTGCTTTGATATATACTCCATAAAATTTTCACATTTACTACAAGAATGTTTAATACTATACAAACTCATATTAATGGTCTGTTTATCACTTTACCTTGATTGTAAAATTGGCTTGTGTTGATATGGGTATTGATTTTTACATGTAGTGCTCAAGTGAAACTTTAAATTTAGAAAGATGTCTTGGCAAGCTTTAGATTGATGCTTTCCAAGAGGAAGGGGGACTAATCATATGTAGGCCAGGGGTAGGGCCAAAGTGGGGTGAGGGGGGGGGGGGGGGGGGGGACCTGCCCCCCGACTCCTCCTAAAAAGTCTATTATATATATATATATATATGCTTATGTAAAGTGCGTTAGCTCCTGGCATAGAATAGAAAAACAAAGAAACAATTTCCCTAAACAAACTGTACATGACATGAAATAAATAATAAAATAACAAATCTTTCAATTGAGAAAGTCTAGAGACACAACAAAAGCTCACAATATTTTCACAAGGGCAAGACTTAGGTACAGTACTTAGGTGCTGTTCCTTAGGTTCCCCTTTTAAAATTCTGCCATGTGGATTTTTCCTCATGGAATGGAAGTATATATTTTAATTAAGTAGCCACATGGCTAAATCTTAAAAAAGGAACCTAAGGAACATCACTTAAGGTTTGTACCTAAGTTTTGTCCTTTTCACAATACTCTTGTTTTTAGTTGAGATGAATCTCAAAATATTTTATTTTATTTTATTCTGACTAATGATGTAGTAACACGTCAATTTATTGTAAAAATATTGTGAGATTTTGTGGTGTTACAAAAACAGGGTAATTATAAAGTACTCCCAGAGTACCATAAATGTGTACTACCCTCTCTCACATAATTGTGGGTCCCACTAATTAAATTCATGATGGGACCTACAATTCATGTGAGAGGGTGGAGTACGCATTTATGGTATTCCCAAAATATTCAATAATTTTCCAAAAAAACAACTCCTCCCACTTTAAATAATCGGACACAAAATAAATGCCACCAAACTAAACTTGTTAAAGCTGTTTACACTTTTGACCAATATTAACTCTTTTTATCTTTTTCTTTTTTCACTTACCTAAACTTCCTTCTTTACTCATTTGAAGTTCTGCCGTGGAGCTCTAATTACACATAATAATGCCTTGTATGGTACTAAAGCATTAAAATGTCCATTACTTTTTTCTCCTTCATCTCTTGCATTTTCATCATTTCAAAATTTGAGTTTCTACCATAAATCCAAAATTTTAAATAATTAAAAGAATAGAGAAAAGTTAAAATTTATTTTCTCAATTTATTTTGAGGAATCAAATTAGATCTCTAAACTTTATGTATATAGATTAATCTCTTACTTTGATGATTGATCATCAATAACTATGAATTAGATGTTTTCCAATTGTTTTTTTATTTTACAATTTTCTAATTTTAATAGGCTTTGTATGATAATTACTGTTTGTTTATAATTTTATTATTAATATCAATCAATAGTTTTAGATTTTTTTTATTATTATTGTCTTTTGATCTTACTCCCTAAACTAAAATTCTAGCTCCGTCACTGATATGGGCTTGTTAGGATTGAGGGATTTGTCACATATGGGCCTTCAGGTTTCATATACAAATGAAGGCATCAAGATCTGTGATAGTGCTGAGGGACAAATGTTGTATTAACAGTTAAGCATTTATTGTTTTCCAATATCAGGATTATCTTTTGTTGCTCTGCTTCCACCTTATATTTACAATATAGATGCTATAATACAAGATACACAAAGGGTTGAGTTGTTGGCAGCAGAGGTTGAAAGATTGAAGGTATAAATGCTTATTTCTAGGATGATAATTACTGTTTTCTTGAAAATTCTCTTGTAAATATACTTTTTTTTTGTTGGGAAAAATTCTATATAAGTGGAAATAAATTTCAGCAAGCACAGTGGAAGTACAACCACATAAGAACACAAAAATTTACGTGGAAAACTCTTTTTTTTTAAGGGAAAAATCACGGGACAAACTCTGAATAATTTTACTATATTAAATAGAGATTACAACACTTAGAGATACAACTTGAGTATAGAAAAAACTCTCTTCCTCACTATATATCTCTCACAATTTTCTCTTACTCTCTTTATTTTTCTCTCTTTTGCTTGCTCTCACTCACGCAGTTCTTCAAAACTGCACTTATTCCTCACTTTCTCTGGGATTTCACTCTTTTACTAAATGGCCGAATGGCCTTCCTTTTATTTCTTCATCCTTTTCTTCTTTTCTTCCTTCAACACGCCTCACAAACAAGCTTAACATCACATCTTCATTTATGTGGTTTGACTTTTGTACTTCCCTTCATAAATGTTGCTGGACTTTTGTACATAATTATGGAGAAAAAGATGAATCCAATTCTTCTCTTTTGGTCAAGCTACTCCAGCAAACCTATTTCAGTTTGCTGACTTCTCAGCACTTGTCCAACAAGCTCATTTAATGAGCTAAGCAAGAGAGTGGACTGGACATGTGGGTGTCAGCACCCAACATTTTCCTACTCTATAGGACATTAAAAAGTGTTAGGGTTGCTTCATTAAGAGAAGAGGCAATATATTCTGTCAAGTTGAATTTTGAATTCAAAATGCCATGCGGATTATGTGAAACCTTTAGAAGTAAAATACACGTTCTTACACTTTGTTTCAGGTATAATCTAGAACAAACCTTTACAAAAATATTTCCTAAATCAATATTCTTAGACTATTCATTAACTTTTTCATAGACTTTATGATATGGGTGAAATTATTCAGAGAAATGAGGAGTATAAAATCAGTAGAAGGAATGCCAAATTGACAAATAATTAAGTTATAGTGTAACCAGGGACGGAACAATTCAAACTTAGGGGGGGTCGAAGTTCTTTGTTCAAAAATTTTAAAAAATTGAAATATCAATACTAAAGGTTGGCAACAATGCATTATTAGCATGAATTTTTTTATTATTTGTATTTTTTTATTTTGAAAAAAAAAATCACAAATGACAATTTATAATCAAGAGTTTTGTAAATTGTGATTTATAACTATGTTTTTTGTTGGTTTTAATTCCATGTCAAATTTGATTATAATTATGTTCAATCATTTCCTTGTATTTTTGTGGGATTTAATGTAAGGGTTGTGTGTGAGAGTTTGGTGAAGATTCTGTGAAAATGAGGATTTCACGACTAACTCACAAGTGCCAACTCGCAAAACAGGCCACGCGAGAAGCATTTTAGTTTTTTATTCTTTTTTGTATTTTCCAAGGATAAAGAAAATTTGTGGATGATGGTTGTAGTGCAAAGAAAGAGAAACATTACAAAAGTTAAAAAATAATCAATATTTTAATAAAATAGTGTTTAGAATTTTAATTTGATGCAAGTGTTTTAAGAAAGGGTAAGATATAATAGGGAAAAAAAAAGTTCTTATTTTAAAATAGACAAAAAAAAAAAAAAAAAATTTGCACAAGCTATTGTGAATGTTGTTAACCATGTTGGTCATAAGGTAGACTTTAAAATTAGAACCCTTAAAAGACGGAGCTTCGGAAAAATATCACTTTTTTTTAAGTCAAGATAACTTAATTAATTTTACTAAGGTTATCATTAACAAATTAAATTAATTAATTATTATTTCTTTTTTCAAAACCACTAGAAATTTGGTTTCTTTTTCTCAATTAAATTTTGAGTGGAGACCTGTTGACTTTTTATAATTGAATTTTGAAAATTTGTTGATGGTAAGTTTACCCTCCTAGGGTGACGCAAAAAAGGGTAATACACTAATTATTACTTTATTATAGTCTAGGAAGAAATTTAAAATAATTTTATCTTAGAATTTTAGTAAGTGTTTTAGAACCTGCAGGTGGTAGCGAATACTCTTTCATGCTTTTCATTCCAACACATCTTTGACTTCTTCTTTTTCTAGTTTTGTTTCATTTGCGATTATCAAAAAAAAGTTATGTTTCATTTGCCAACTTTTCCTCCCAATATGGTTACATATATAATTGTTCATTCCTTCGAACCATTAAAAATTTGTTTTGTGTTCTTTCCTTGTTCACCCATAATGCCTAACAAATTGGAACCAAGAAAATCGATACCGTACCGTACCGGCCGTACCGGCCGGAATATTTCGTACCGGCAAGCATTCCGGTACACAAACCCCCCTGTTTCGTACCGGAAAAAATACCGGGCATACTGGCCATGTACCGAGCGTACCGGCCAATTTCGGGCAATACCGGCCGGTACCGGGGCGTACCGGCTCATACCGGAAAAAAGTTTTTTTTTTTTTTTTTTTTTTTAAAGTTTTGTAATTTTTGAATTTTTGTTAAGGCAGAATGGTAACTTATTTGCATTAACTTATTAGTATTATTTGTTTTCTTAGTATGCAATGGTAACTTTTAAACTTTCTATATTTTATATTGTATTTTTTTTCTTCTTTTAATTGATACTAAAGTCTAAAACCATGAATAATTAGTTCTGAATTGAGGAAATATTTTATGGTAAATTTTTATATTTATTATAATACACACACACACACATACACACATACATACATACATACATACATATATATATATATATATATAAAATAGCGGTAAACCCGAAACGGTACACCGGTATTGACCGGTATTCGAAATATATCGTACCGCTGGCCAAACCGGTACAGCCTCCGGTACGGTATTGACTCCCTTATTTGGAACCCATAAAATGCAATTACGCTCTCAATATCATTTACCTAAGAAATTTCAATAATATGATTTAGGAAGCACGGACATGAACACAAGCAATTTTTAAAAAATTATAACATAAAATGGCTGTTAAGACACTGGTATGACATAGGTACGACACTGGTAGCGAATACTCTTTCATGCTTTTCATTCCAACACATCTTTGACTTCTTCTTTTTCTAGTTTTGTTTCATTTGCGATTATCAAAAAAAAGTTATGTTTCATTTGCCAACTTTTCCTCCCAATATGGTTACATATATAATTGTTCATTCCTTCGAACCATTAAAAATTTGTTTTGTGTTCTTTCCTTGTTCATCCATAATGCCTAACAAATTGGAACCCATAAAATGCAATTACGCTCTCAATATCATTTACCTAAGAAATTTCAATAATATGATTTAGGAAGCACGGACATGAACACAAGTAATTTTTAAAAAATTATAACATAAAATGGCTGTTAAGACACTGGTATGACATTAAATGAAGTGTCCATACTCCTTAGAATATGACATGTATTATAGACCTCAATATTCAACCATTTAACTTTACCATTATGCAACTAGTAGGAGAAACAATAACCTGTTTTTTGTATTGTTAACCACTGATTCCTTCGTGAAAAGCATGCATTGAAGCGGTCAAGTGTTTCCTTATTGTTGGAGAGTTGCCACTTGCTCAAAATGTGGAAATTGGCAAAGAAAAGGTATTAGAGGCAAGTGCAAAGCTTTTTCCATAAAGCTCATTAATTGTTACAAGTGTTGTAGAAGAGGTCAGTAATATCAAGGGAAGAATTTCAATTTTTCTAATTTGAAGGAAGGTAAAGACATTGGAAAACAAGCACTCACATACGCAGAAATAAACGAACACATACATGTGTAAAACAAATTGCATATAAATTCATTTTTATTCAGAGTAAATTGTTTCCAATAAATGTATATATCCACTTTTCAAATACACAAGTAGGAATAGCCATGGATTGAGTATGGGTCAGTATATCCATACCTGATCTTATTATTATTATTATTATTTTGATGAATCCAATTATTTTATTGAATTGTAACACAAGCAGTTTTAGATCTCAATTGCAATTCATGAAATACAATTCAAAAAAAAAAAAAAAAAAGTAAAATTGACTCACTCAATTGAAAAATTAATCATGCGCTCTATCATTAGCTGCGGTCCTTGTGGTAGATAAGGGATACCGTCGTCTTAAGGTTTCAAGCAAACTACAGACTTTTCCACAAAAGTCTTTTTGACTACTATAGAGAAGAGAAGACTCGGAGAACTTCCAAGTTTTATGCTATTGGATAGTTCACTATGATTTCCTGCCTGTTTCCACAAAAATACCTTTTCCAAGTCGTTAAATAGTGGGAGAAAAGAAGTAATAAAAAGTATTTTGGAGATAAGGGAATTTAAAAAGTTAACATATGGTTTCTGGTGTAGAATGGCCTCTGTTTCCTTTCCTCTTTTTTTCTGATCTTAATTTTCTCTCACCTCGTGACAGGAGAACTAGGTTTTAATTTAGAGTAAAGAGATTATTCTTGGAATCTTGGAATGGCTTCTCTCTTTCCGTTTGTTTTCTTTTTTCTCTCCCACCTTGTGTTGTTTTATTCGGCTGAAGAGATATACCCCCCAGGCTGTCCACCCTTTGTTTGCGGAAAACTCGGCAAGATTGGTTTTCCATTCGCCAATGACACAAGGTCAGAATGCGGTTTGCTCATCTTACATGATTGCGGATATCCACGTCAAATGAAAACCCCGAAGATCAAACTGGAGAGGAATGGAACACTACTGTACGATGTTGAAAGCATCTCTCAGGCTAATTCGATACAAATTAAGGACCCACAATTGCAGTCTGTGTTATATTCCAATAGTTGCGAATCCTTAAAAAATTGGACTCTTCCCAGTCCCAGCTCTCCATTCATCTCTTTTCAACGAGTCCCAGTCAACCTGACCCTGTTCAAATGCAACCGCGCTCTCAATATTCCTCCCCCTACAGGTTTTAATAGAATAAATTGCAGTAACTATGACATCTATTATAGTCCTCCACGTTATAATTTAAGCCTCACTCCACCTAAATGTCCAATCATTCAGCTCCCATTTAACTGGCAATATAAAAGTAATGACCTGTTTAGATTGTTATCTGCTGAGATTATACTTGAAGTGCGTGTGACTGAAGATTGTCTCCAGTGTTATATCCAAGGGGGTCAATGTAAGACTGACAACAAAGGAAAATATTATTGTACCAAAGGTACGAAAGTTATGGGTATAGGAGTAATGCAAAAATGTTTGGATAAACACTGACATATATTCATGAAAAAGCACACCAATTTCTTTGTACTTTTTTGGTTGTAGTTATATTTCTTATGCACGTGCTGCTATTTCTGCTCCATGCCGTAATCCACTCTTTACCGAAGTAGCTTTACCTGATTCGAATTAGTTTCAAATTTTTGTTGTGCAGGGAATAATAGAAGCAGGGTAGTACCAGTGATAGCATTAGGTAAGATGCCTCTTCATTCTTCAATCAGATATCTTGTTGCAATATATATTCGAGTTTGCAAAGAAATTAAATTATTCCATCTTACAAGTAATATATTTTATTTTTCAACACATATTAAGTGCCAAATACAAGCTATCATGATTTTCTTCTTGAGTATGGCTAATAATCAAAGCTTTACAGTATGTACCAAAATATATTTTTCATGCAATGATAAGTTTTCAAATTACTCTGTTATCTTTCATTCAGAGAATCTATTAGAAGATTTTAAAAGAGATGTCTTCAAATTTTCAATCGCAATTAATGATGCATCTTTGTTGACCAACAATAGATAATCTTTTAATGTTCATAGTTTCTTCTCCAATCAAACCTAACCTAACTCCAATGCCAAGTAATTCTTACATATTTTTTTTTCTTCATTGCTAGTCTGGTGTTACCACAATTGAATGCAAAATTTAAAAGTTCAAGAGATTTTGAGCCGGTAATTTGAGCTACACTATTTTTTGCACCATATAACTTTGTGATATATATTCTTTGATTACAGTCACTTCATTTGCTGGAATTGGAGTTCTGGTGGTCATAATTTGCTACTTCTTGGGATATCTCTCATTTACTAAAATTATTTGTCTTTGGAAAAAGCAAACTCTAACCTATCAGAGTGTAGAGGCCTTTATAAGGAATCACGGTCCACTTGGTATTAGAAGATATAGTTATTTAGATATAAAGAAAATGACCAACACTTTCAAATATAAACTGGGGCAAGGGGCCTATGGTGGTGTATACAAGGGGAAGTTAAAAGATGGTCGTTTCGTGGCTGTGAAAGTTTTGAAAGAATCAAAAGGTAATGGAGAGGAATTCCTAAATGAGGTTGCAAGCATTAATAGAACATCTCATGTTAACATTGTCACTCTTATGGGCTTTTGCTTTGAATATTCTAAAAGAGCTCTGATCTATGAGTTTATGCCAAATGGATCTCTTGAAAAGTTCATATATAAAGATTTTTCCACAAATGTTGATCGTCAATTGGCGTGGGAAACATCATACAAGATTGCAGTTGGTATTGCTCGGGGATTAGAATACTTGCATAGAGGTTGCAACACACGAATCTTGCATTTTGATATAAAGCCTCACAACATTCTTTTGGATGAGAACTTTTGCCCAAAGATTTCTAATTTTGGCCTTGCAAAAATATGCTCTAGAGAAGAGAGCATCATATCAATGGTGGGAGCAAGAGGGACTATAGGATATATAGCTCCAGAACTATTTTGTAGAAATTTTGGAGGGGTCTCTCACAAGTCAGATGTCTACAGTTATGGAATGATGATTTTAGAAATGATTGGGGGAAGAAAGAATATTGATGTTAGCGTTGATCGTACTAGTGAAATATATTTTCCACACTGGATTTACAAATGTCTTGAACTAGATGAAGAACTAGGATTGCAAGGCCTCATTAACAAAGAGGATGAAGAAAGTGCAAGGAAGATGATAATAGTGAGTTTGTGGTGCATACAGACTAATCCCTCAGACCGACCATCAATGAGTAAAGTGGTGGATATGTTGGAAGGAAGCCTTGATTTCTTGCAAATGCCTCCCAAGCCTTTCTTGTCTTCCCCACCAAGAACTCCAGTAGATTCTTCAACTGCAACGATTTTGTTATGATATGTCTCTATTTTGTCCAAAAATGAATTTCTTCTTTTGAAGGAAACCTAATGAAACGTTGCTAGTGAAGATCTTTGTGAATTATTTTTATTTTGAGCTTATAGATGAAGTGCCTTTAATGATTGTTTACAATATGAATATTTGGCATGGTGGCTTTTACTATTAACTAGTGTCATTTTATTATTTTGGGTGTGTTTGATTGATATTATTTCTTTTTTAGGTTTTCAATCTTTTTTTAAATTATGTTATGATGCGTTATATATATATATATATATATGGAGAGAGAGAGAGAGAGAGAGAGAATCCTATACACCAAATTATGAAATTACTATAGTGCATTTTGCTATGGTGCGTTTAGCAAAAATGATCAACCCAAGCCTTGGTCAATCTTTATCTAAATTATGTTATGTTGCGTTTTGTATTCTCGCATATGTAGATATGCCTGGCCACAAATATCTGCGTATGAAATGAATTGAAAAAGAAGGTTTAACAATGTCAAATCATTTGTTTTCCTTCTTTTCAATCTTTTGTTTGTCCAATGGGTCAGTTAGATTTTTACTAACTCTTCCCCATTCTAAACCACAAATAAAATGATAAAATGACAACAACTCAAAGAGCAACATAGAAACGTCAATGATAAAGTTTGTTATGGTCTTATAATGGCAATGTGCATTGAGTTTACAAAGATTTATGAAAATTTTTTAATTAAGAAAATTTATTTCAGAGCCTTAGCTTCACGGTACTCCCTAATATATCAATATTCAATAGACATGTTCAAGGTTTAATCCCCTTTCCTCAATTATTGAATTATTAAAAACAAAAAAATTAAGGCATTTTCTATCAAATTCAACACCTTCCTCTTATTCGCAAGTAGGTAAGCATGGAAATATTTGCACTTTTAATGAAATTGATATACGAAAAGAAGGAGCTTAAAACTAATGATCTCATTTTATGATCGTTCTATCAATTTAATTGTTTTAAGATCAAATTAAAGTCAAATATGTTTGTTGTTATGTCAATATAAATAATGTTTTTTTAAATAATGTTTGTTATTATGGATTTTATAGAAATATGTATTTAGTCACAGACATTAATCTTATCCCAATGACATTTTATTTAAATGCTTATACTACTCAAATTGATGCATGATAGTGAAAATACATAATAATTACCAATAACCTTGTATCTCTACTATAGTTTGTCTTGAGCAAACTATATATATATATATATATGTTTCTCAACAGAGATTTATTCTGTTGTGTTTGGATGTGCTTCAAGATCTTGCTCGATCGGCTGCTCCTTTTGTTCTAGTATTAGGATCATAATCCTTTGCACTAGGCACAGGGATTAAACACCCAAGTCAATGCTTAGGCTACTTTGAAATTTCCTCCTGGGACCCTCCAAGAAAAGAGAGTACTGAGTGCTCACTGCCCCTCCTTCCTAACAAGAAATCTACACCATTCTTATAATCTTATTGCTTAATTTTTTATTCTTTCTTATAATTTGATTTTAAAAAAAAAAAAACAAGTATCACTTTGAATTGGACTTTGAGTATTAATTTTATATATCCTTAGACTTTTCATTTTTAATAATTAAATTTTATTTTATTAATAAATAATTAATTATTGGACATTAAATTTATGACAAGTTTTGTTGTAAAAATGTTGTGGGCATAATTTTCAGTTTCAATTATTAATTTTTTTTTTTAAATATAGTAGATATAAGGCCACATGATTTTTGGTTAATTTGCATTTTTGCTGATGTAACCAAACTGGCGTATGAATTAGATAATTTGTTCGCGTGAAAATCGTTAGAGGACACCATTATCTATCTTTTTTTTCTTTGTGGGATTGTGTCTCCTGAATTATTCTCTTTTCATATCTCCTTTTTTTTTTTTTTTTTCCTTTTTTGACCGTGCTTTCCTCTCTTGTCCAGATTTTTTAAAAATCTCTCCTACTCTAGGAAAGTCCACTTTGAGGGCTGTGTGGAAAAGAGAGCTTGGCTGGCTGGAAGGGTCTCCCTCTCGTTAATTATTAGATTTTTCATGATACACACACTCATTAGTTTTTCCTCAAATAATAAATTTTCTGTTTGAAGTGTATACGCACGCCAAACTCACAGCTAACAAAAGGAAGGAAAGTAGAGAATGAATCGAATCAATGTGTATGTTAATATGTGGTGGAGGATTTGCCGATTTTTGACAAAACTAAGTTTTTTTGTAATAGACTTATTCATAGTTAATTTATATCAGCATTGGTTTACCAAAAAGAAAAAAAAGGACACAACTCTATTTTATTCATCTTCTTACACTAGAGGTTTCACATTGATGGATGCACATAGTGTGTCTATATATATGTGTATATATATATACTCAATTTGGCTTATCTCCAATATTTTTTTTTAATTAAAATCTCCTATTATTTTAATGAAAAACTGCAACATTATACACTAACTAAATAAAAGGTAGAGATTAAAACAAACTACCACTTATTATTGTATACTTAAAACAAAAAGAAGCAAGACTTTCTTTAAAAAAAAAAAAACAAAAAAAAAAAAAAACAAAAAGATATATTGAGTTGAAAATGCACTGGAGATAAAGCCAAACCCTATCTACTCTACATGCAACTATAATTTTCACATTTATTATAAAATTAATGTTTTATTCTATACCAACTTATCTCGTAAATAAACTTTATCTAAAAGATAAGGTTCAATTAATAGATACTCTAAAAACATTCAATAAGAGTTTATTAAATTTTTTCACCAAAAAAAAAAAAAAAAGAGTGTATTAAATTTATCTGTAGAGTCCACTTTTATAGGAGAAATTATTCATTCTTCAAGAACCAAGTCAATATAAGAAAATGCATAAACGTTTACAAAGGTTAAAATTTTAAAAAGCTTGGCAAAAGTATTTCTCTCATTTCTCATCGTATATTTTTCCTCACAAAAAAAGAAAAATGATATCTTTAGGTTTTTTTTTTTTTTTTAATATAATTTTTTTTAATAGGATTGGGAGATGTGATGCTTTTTTTTCCCCGGTATTTGTGTCCACGTGCATGGTGATTTTATATACTTGTCTTTGGAAAATTAGTGGGAAGTATTCAACATTACTTATATCTGGTTTAAATTTATTTTAGTAGTAATTAGAAATTTTTTTTCCTGAAATAATTAGAAACATATGGGTGTAGGTTAATTTGTCTTTTATGCATACACTTCTACTAAAAAAAAAAAAAAAAAAAAAAAAGCTAACTCACTCAATTGAAAAATTAATCATGCACTCTATCATTAGTTGTGGTCCTTGTGGTGGATAAGGGATACCGTCACCTTAACATTTCAAGCAAACTACAAACTTCCACAAAAGTCTTCTTGACTAGAGTGCTTTTTGTTATGGTGTGTTTAGCAAACATGATCAACCCAAACCTTGGTCAATCTTTTTCTAAATTATGTTATGTTGCGCATATGCATATATGCCTGGCCACAAATATCTACATATGAAATGAACTGAAAAAGAAGGTTTAACAATGTCAAATCATTTGTTTTCCTTCTTTTCAATCTTTTGTTTGTCCAATGGGTCAATTAGATTTTTACTAACTCTCCCCCATTTTAAACCACAAATAAAATGATAAAATGACAACTACTCAAAAATCGGTATAGAAACGTCAAAGATAAAGTTTGTTATGGTCTTATCATGACAATGTGCATTGAGTTTACAAAGATTTATGAAAAATTTTTAATTAAGAAAATTTATTTCAGAGCCTTAGCTTAACGGTACTCCCTAATATATTAATATTCAATTGACATGTTCAAGGTTTAATCCCCTTTCCTCAATTATCGAATTATTAAAAACAAAAAAAATTAAGACATTTTCTATCAAATTCAACACCTTCCTCTTATTCGCAAGTAGGTAAGCATGGAAATATTTGTACTTTGAATGAAATTGATATACGAAAAGAAGGAGCTTAAAACTAATGATCTCATTTTATAATCGTTCTATAAATTTAATTGTTTTAAGATCAAATTAAAGTCAAATATGTTTGTTGTTATGTCAATATGAATAATGTTTTTTTTAAATAATGTTTGTTATTATGGATTTTATAGAAATATGTATTTAGTCACAGAAATTTATTTCTTAAACTAAATACCAGAATTTAAAATTAGAGTTTATCTTATCCCGATGACATTTTATTTAAAGGCTTATACTACTCAAATTGATGCATGATAGTGAAAATACGTAATAATTACTAATAACCTTGTATCTCTACTATAGTTTGGTCTTGAGCGAACTATATATATGTTTCTCAACAGAGATTTATTCTGTTATGTTTGTATGTGCTTCAAGATCTTGCTCGATTGATTGCTCCTTTTGTACTAGTATTAGGATAATAATCCTTTGCACTAGGCACAGGGATTAAACACCCAAGTCTGAAATTTCCTCCTGGGACCCTCCAAAAAAAGAGAGTACTGAGTGCTGACTGCCCCTCCTGCTTCCTAACAAGAAATCTACACCGTTCTTATAATTTGATTGCTTACTTTTTTATTCTTTCTTATAATTTGATTTTTAAAAACAAATATCACTGTGAATTGGACTTTGAGTATCAATTTTATATATCCTTAAACTTTTCATTTGTAATAATTAAATTAAATTTTATCAATAAATAATTAATTATTGGACATTAAGTTTATGACAAAGATTTATTGTAAAAATGTCATGAACATAGTTTTTAGCGTAAAAAAATTTTTTTAAAAAATTTCAGTTTTATTATTATTATTATTTTTAAATATAGTAGATATAAATATAAGCCCACACGAATTTTGTTAATTTGCATTTTTGCTGTTATGAGTATAGATAATTTGTCCACGTGAAAATCGTTGGAGGACACCATTGTCTGTCTTTTTTGTGTAATTTGTCCACCTGAATTATTCTCTTTTCATATCTCCTTTTTTTTTTTTTTTTTTTTGACCGTGCTTTCCTATTTTGTACTTCTTGTAGGCTTTGCTTTAGGGAGACGAATAAGTCGCCCCTAAAAGTTACAAGAATGTAAACGTAATTTTTAGGGATAATTACACTTTGTTCACGTGTAGTTTGCTTTTAGTTCTATGTGTCCACCCGTGATTTAAATTTTGACATTTTGCCCACCTATAGTTCTGACCGTGAGTGCTCCGTAACCCACCTCAATGTTTTCCGTTACTCTAACACCAAATAAATGAAAAACAAATCTCAAAACGGATCAAACAACCAAAAGAATAACAAGAACATACCAAGACACAAAAATCAACAATCACAAACCCAAGACACTTTTTGAATAACGTGATAGTCATGTACGGTATACCTGCTTGCTGCAAGGGCAATACAGATTTGAATGAATTGACCTAAAAGAAAAACAGAGAGAAATTTCCAAACATTTTCGGGAATTATCGAAAGTCCAATATTAGCTAGATTCCCGATTCCTTTATATACTTCAAAATTTAAAGAAATTTTGAGCTCTTTTAGGAGCCTAAATCGGATCTAAAGTATTTTAGTCCAAATAAGATTGAAATACAAGATCCAGATAAACTCAAATCTGAGCGAAGAATCAGAGAAACTTCGAGAGAGAGAGAGAGAGAGAGAGAGAGAGAGAGAGAGAGAGAGAGAGAGAGAGAGAGAGAGAGAGAGAGAGAGAGAGAGAGAGAGAGAGAGAGAGAGTGAGTTTCTCTCTCTCTCTCTCTCTCTCTCTCTCTCTGATTCTTTTTCTTTTCTTTTTTTAAATATATTTATGATAAGATTCACAGATCTAAACGGTTCAGCTTCGTTCTCCGCCAAACCAGATGGCTTTTTTTTTGCAGAGAAAAATCCGTTTGATTCAGAGACAAATACATGTAGTTTATTAAAATTTAAAAAAATAATACCAATAATTTTCACACACACTATTTTCAGAGAGAATCTCCCTAGTCACGTGCAGAGAGAAATATATGGTTGTTGAGGTTCAAAACTTCGAATCGAGGTATAGCCAGCCTAAACTAACCAACCAAACGCCGACTTTCCCAGGAAAAACAGGGAGATCTCAGATGCCTTGGTTTTGTTCTTGTGCATGTGCTTCATCGTCAAAACATTAAGATTAAGATTTATGTTGAGCTTCTTCTTGATGTTGTAAGTGACTTTCTTCAACTTGGTTTTGTTGCTTAACGACATAGCGCCACCACCAAATGAGATCTTTCTATTTGTGGGTGTCATGAAATCCAAATCTTCAAAATCAGAATCCAAGTCCATGGCACTGTAAGCCTGAGGGACCAAAGGGGAACATATTGAGCTCTGCGTGTAGTCGAAGTCGAAAGCCGCTGACTTGTCAGGGAATTTGCAGAGAAGCTCTTTTGACATCCATGGTTCTAAGTAGATAATTTTGTCCGGGTTTGTGATTGTTGATTTTTGTGTCTTGGTATGTTCTTGATATTTTTTTGGTTGTTTGATCCGTTTTGAAATGTGTTTTTCACTTATTTGGTGTTAGAGTAACGGAAAATATTGAGATGGGTTTCGGAGCACTCACGGTCAGAACCACAGGTGGACAAAGTGTCAAAATTTAAATTACGGGTGGGCACATAGAATTAGAGGTAAACCGCAGGTGAACAAAGTGTAATTATCCCTAATTTTTATTTCATCGAAACCTTTGGGGGCATGTGGGGCATTTCTTTAGCAACTTTGTTTCTCAACAGAGATTTGTTATATGATAATAATAATGATGTTTCAAAATTGTTAACGTTTTAATAAAAAGCATGTGCACTTCACGTAATAAAATCCACTTGGCTTGAGTAAACAATATTAACAAAAGGTTTGATTTAATTTATCACGTGCCTAATATCTGTGAGTTAATTATTCAAATTGAAATGTCAAATTCCAAAGTGATATTCGTACAAATATTGTGTCTCAAACTTTATTAAGAAAAAAAAAGGAAGAAAATGTTTCGTAGTCTATCACTCTCTTTAAAGTTTCAAAACATATAAAAATGAAAACAAAATATAAGGAAGAAAAGAAAATTAAAAAAAAAAAAAAACAAATATGTTTAATCTAAGAGAAGAAAAATACAATATAAAAGAACATTGACTACCATTATATTTAAAATTGAAAAAAATTGTTCTCATGCAATAATTCATTCTACTTTTCATGAAATTTTATGTTTCAACTGCTTTAAATTTAATTTACTACTTTATGCGTTAATTAGTTTAGGTCGTTTTTGTTTCTATATATGAATTCTTGTTGAATTTAATTAACGCATATCCGACCTTACTCTTGAGGTGTGATTTTTATGAATTTTGATACGTCCAAATCCGAATTGTCTATTTGGTAACATTTTTTCCTTTAGCTTTAAGCCTTTTGCTTTATAAATTCACTTAAAAATAAATAAATAATTGAACTTATTTTAATTTATCTCACATTTCAACAAATAAATTATAGCAAAATACGAGAGACATCAAGCTTACTCCAAATATTGTCCTTTTTCTTCTTTTTTTTGAAGTTATTTATTAAACAATAAGTCTAAATATACAAAGTTTTTCACATATTTTTTTTATAACCATTGAAATGATATATTTTGATTAATGTCAATAAAAAATATCAGTTTTATAACAATAGATTTTTTTTTTTATTATAATTAATACAATAGCTATAAGCCCACACGAAAATTGCCAAAAATTTTAGGGGGGAAAAAGGATGATGGTTGGTAATTAGTTTGCTTGTTGTTATACAAGCGTAAGTGATGTTCTAAGGTGTTGTCTCCCCAACATTGCTGATGTAACCAAATTGATGTAATCAGTTTTAGAAAGTTTTTCCACCTGGAAAATCATTGCAGTACACCATTTTATATTCTTTTTATTTTTTGATGAATCCCTCTTCCTTTTTCTCCTTCCTTGTGTCTTCCTCCCTAGTCCTTTGTATCTCTTTTTATTTTTTAATTATCTACTTTCCTCCTTGTGCCCCCCATGAATTCATCTTTTTCTCATCTCTTTTTTCTTTTTTACTGACCTTTGCCCTCTTCTTATATATCTATTCCTGTTTTAACTAAAAAAAAAAGTTGCTTGGAGGGTTGCATGGAAAAGAGAGCTCGCTTGAAATGCCCCTGAGTGCATATATATATATATATATATATGCACTTGAGTTGGGGGAACTTGTATTAGATATATACACTTTATGCACATCATGTGAATGTATAATATTAGAAATACTAAAACTTATGTGGAAGGCATGCTAGTGGAGAACTTGGAGTTACTTATTAGTTTATTTAGGTAGAGTTATGCTTTGTTTCAAAACTAAAAAATCAGAGTGGAGTTTTATTTGGCTAAAATATCATTAAGTGTGGGTGAATAGAGTTATTGGTTAGATGAAATTCCTCACAGAATGCGCAAGATAATTTGATCAAATGGTGTCGCATCATGATCAGTACTAGCCTTGCATGTTATCTCTCTTAATTAATAGAAGAACGGCACCGTATGATAAACGATCTTGTTTTGGCCAAATAGAATTTTGTTAGTTAGTTGTACAGCTCAAGGGAGTCAATTCTCGTACCGTACCGGCCAGTATGGCCGGAATATTTTGCACCGGCGCCTGAGACGGTACAGAAATGTGTTTGTTTCGTACCGGTTTAAATACCGGCTATACTGGATCGTTTCGGTCATATCGGGAAACAAATCGGATTTCAGTCGAAAACTTCATACCGGACCGAAATAACAAACAAAAAAATTTTAGATATAATAATCTCTCTCCTTTTGTCAATAACTTACTTGCTCTTGCTCTTGGGTCACTGCCATCGTTTACACGTTGCCGTTGTCGCCACCACATTGCCTGTAGCAACCCATTTGGCGATCTTCTCTTCAGCTTCTATTGCTGCTGCCTCTTCTTCTTCGTCTGCTCAAAGGCTTATAATACGGTTCTTCTTCTTATTTTGCCTTTTATGTTTCTTTTTATTTTAATCTTTAACTTTTTGTTGTTTTGTGTGTTTGACAAGTGACAAGTCACTGACAACCCATGTGAATATCATTCAAAAATTCAAACTCTACCTCTTTTTTTTTTTTTCTTTTTTTTTAATATAACATTATGACTATTTATGCGTGCTCTACCCACACATCAGTACACTGACCAAGACTACCTATTTGAGGCCTATTTTAGTATTTTAATACATCAATATCAAAAAAATTTTTTATAAGTATCAATATCAATTCTATTATAAATATTATATATATATATATATATTTTTTTTTTTTTTGCCATGAATACTATATATTATATATTACTAGTATAATGAATTAATATTTTAGCTAAAGCTTAAATTAATAAATAAGATATGAGTTGATAATTTTAAATATTATAAACAAATTATATGGGCCTTGATTAATGGATATACAACTAATATATATATATATATATATTAAATCTATAAAATAGCGGTAAATCCGAAACGGTACATTGGTATTGACCAGTATCCGAAATATATTGTACCAGTGACCAAACCAATATAACCTCCGGTACGGTATTGACTTCCTTTGCACAGCTAGCTCCTTTTTGTGACCAATAGACACAAGATTACAATAATTCCGATCAATATAACACATAATAATGGCTAAAGTCCAAAAGTTGTTCCAATGCCAGCTGTACGTTGCTCCTCACTCCTCTCAGTATAATACATTACCAAATATCCCCTTTTTTTTTTTTTTTAATACAGATTTTTGCTGGGGAGTCCTTCAATTTAATATTAAACAAAAATACACGCTAAACAATGATTATTAATATTATTACAAAACAAAGACCCAGCAGACATTTTAACAATAAAGTGGAAAGATTAATGAGAAAGCATAAATTGGGAGAATGATAATATATATAGACACACACATCATTAGTATTATACCCGTACGATGCACGGCTTAATAAAAAAATTATATATAAATTTTACAAAATATATTTTTTGATAATATAATCAAATCTAATAACAAATAAAATAATAAAAATATTTTTAAAAATTAAGTTCATGGAAAATGTATATTATGTAAGTTTTTTTTTTTTTTCTGCAAAAAAGTATATTATAAAATATTATAAAAAATTATGGCAAGTTTTAAATTTCTAAAAGTTCTTTAGTAGTAAAATTGTAATTTAATTATATATATATTTTTAAAATATTCTATAAATATTGCTGCAATTTAAGATGCATTAAATCTCTTTTTTTTTAGTGTAATATATGGTTGCTGCAATTTAAGATGCATTAGACCTTTTGATTTAGTGTAGTATAAGTTGATACAATTTAAAATACATTAGACCTCTTTTTTTTAGTGTAGTATATGGTTGCTACAATTTAAGATGCATTATACTATTTGATTTAGTATAGTATATGGCTACTGCAATTTAAGATGCATTAAACCTGTTGATTTAGTGTAGTATATGTTGCTGTAATTTAAGATACATTTGACCTCTCTTTTTTTTGGTATAGTATACGGTTGCTGCAATTTAAGATACATTAGATTTCTCTTTTAATGTAAATGTTATCTTTTAATGAGTAGTATTTTTTTTTCTTTTTAACTAGAGGTGTTTTATTTCAAATAAAAAGGAAAACAAAGGGCTAAATTTTAGAGGGAAAAAAAAAATGTGGAGGTATTTTATTTGGATGAAAAGGGAATAAAGAAAGCTAAATTTTAGGAAAACTAAGATGAACTTAAGGGGAAAGAAGCCTAAATTTGTGGAGTTCTCTTAGTTTTCTTTTCTTTTCTTTTTTTAATTAACCGGAGGTGTTTTATTATGAATGAAAAATGCCTAAATTTTAGGGGGAAAAAGATGAAGATGAAGGAAAAAAAAGGCTAAATTTTAGAAGCTTTCTTTTTGAATTCAAAACGATTTGTTATTTGACATTGTTGTCCTTGTCTCAAAGAGAAGTCATTGTTTATTAATAAGGGTATTTTTTAAATCGCATAAAAGTCCAGTTTAATAGAGGGATTTTTTTGGGGAATAGTGTGATGTTATTGACCCTATTCCTAAAACATTTGTAAGAGAAGTAATTAGATAATGGATGAGGATATTTTTTACCATAAAAAAATCCAATTCAAGGAGGAAAATCCTCTTATAGATAGTATAGATAAGACAAGGGAGAGTCTAGGGTTTGAATGGGCACATGAAATTCCCCAAATTAAAATTCTAATCAGTAGCAACCAAAATTATTTATGATTTCCCATCTTTTCCATTCATGTGTCATGTTGATTAGATTTTGTGCATAAAATAAATTTCATGTAGTTCGAACTACTCTCTTTGGCTTAACTTTCACATATATATATATATATATAAAATAATTGTAGGGTTAAGGGCTGAGATTGTATATTGGGCCTTGGGCCTTGGCCGAGAACATGGGTGATCCGAGGATGAGTAGATAGTGGTGAGTGTTTTAAGCTCAGAGTTTCATGAGTATGACATGAAGGGGAGTATGGTCCGAGGAGGAATACCTCCTCGGATAGGCTAAACACGGACCTGATGTAAATCCCAATGATCAAGGCGACTTTCCAGGAAGCTCCAGTGACAGGGACATACTCCTCTAGCGTACTAAAGAAGGGAAGCTAAGAAATACCTAAGGAAAAGCTACTGCTACCGCATTGAATGCCTTGCAGCTAACTTTCTCGCTGCATTTATGTGAAGAAGACCCCTGAAAAGTGCTGCCTTGGCTATCATGACTCACAGGAAGCCAAAGAAGGTGTCTGATGGGATAGGTACTTAAGTGGTGGCTTGGATGATCAACAAGTGAAAGGCCAGCATTATGGGGAAGGAGATATATAATGTAAGAGACCCCTGAAGAAAGGGGGATTGAAAAATCAAGAAAGAAACACTGTAGCAATCTAGAACAAGACTTGTAATCAAGCTTCAAAAGCAATACGTAAGAATCAGTCTCCTCGGACTTGGACAAGGACGTTTTTTCCTTAGTAAAAGATTGTTATCTTCCTTTCTTTGTCATCAAGATCTGTTTATTTTTTGCCTAACTCATTAAAGCCCAGTTTTCCAACCCGCTATCTACAAAATTTATTGTTTTGGGCCTTTTGGGCCTAAGTCCATACACCTTTTGGGCTAGTGAGTGCAACGTTTGACCATGATAGGTTCAAGTCCACACCAGGAAGAATCCGTAGGATCCCAATGTGAAAATCCTTTTGTCAACCTCGAACGTAGAAAGGATCGAGAGGGGAGTATGCATACTGTCCAGTTTGGTAAGAGTCAGTCCTGGGGTAAGAGCCGTCTCTCTTGTGAGGAAGATACCAAAGCCCTGCAACTGGAGGTTGACCATTTGAAGAGAAAGCTGCGCCGTGCACAGCGAAAGTGAACCCCCTCCAGCTCCGACATTTTCTCTGATGACGGAGAGGATGCCAGTTATAGACGAAGGTAAAGGACCCCACATAGCGAGTCTTTCTCCTACGAGGAGGACCACCATCACAAATGTAGGTATAAGAGCCTGCCTCGCAAAGGCTTGGGAAGTGATGCTATGAGTAAGGCATTAAATCAAATTTTTCGATCACCTTTCACGCATAGGATTGAAGGGGCAAGACTTCCTCAACGATTCAATCAGCCAACGTTCACCATCTACAATGGTCGAACAGACCCAGTGGAGCATGTGAGCCATTTCATCCAAAGAATGGCTGTCCATTCCAAGGATGAAGCCTTGATGTGCAAAGTGTTCCCCTCCAGCCTGGAACTCGTGGCAATGAGATGGTTCGATAGCTTAAGGGCGGGTTCCATAGGTTCCTTTAAGGAGCTTACCTAGGCATTTGGCTCTCATTTTGTCACTTGTAGCAGAGTTCATCGGCCCTTAGTCTCCTTACTATCCTTGTCCATGCGAGAAGGGAGACCTTGAAAATGTACTCAGATAGATATTGGGAGATGTATAATGAGATAGATGGTGACTTTGATGATGTTGCCATCAGCACTTTCAAGGTTGGCCTCCTAACCGAGCACGGTCTGAGGAAGTCTTTGACAGAAAAACCTGTCACTAGCATGCGCCAACTCATGGATCAGATTGACAAGTATAAGAGGGTTGAAGAGGACCAGCAGCAGGGGAAAGGTAAGGCTAAGGTTATCCCTCAGGAGAGGAGGGATTTCAGGTCAAATTGATACAACAACAATCGGCCTCGGAGGGACTTTGCTGAGCAGTCAGGGCCTGCCAATACTCAAGCGGTTAATGTGGTGTTCTGGGAACCGATGCATCAAGTTCTGGAGAAGATTAAGAATAAGCCATTCTTCAAATGGCCAAATACGATTGCAAGAAACCCTATAAAGCACAATCAGAACCTCTATTGCCAGTATCATAAGGACCAGGGACATACTATGGAAAACTGAAGAAATTTGTGGGACCATTTGGACCAACTAGTCCGAGAAGGAAAGCTGAAGCAATTCTTGTATCTTCCAGTGGCCAGGGGAATCAGACTGGCCAAGAACCCTGGAGAGATGCTTCTTCGAGACCTCCTTTAGGCACGATAAACGTAATCTACATCGCTTTAGGGAGGACCGGGTCTTGCCCCTCTAGGGTAATGTTTGTTGCTCGGCTAACTGCCGACGACTCAAATGTTGAGCCAAAGAGGGCTAAAGTGAGTATCTAGCCAGCATTGAGCTTTTTCGATGAAGATAAGGTTGGAACCATACAGCCCTATGATGACGCTTTAGTGGTCACACTCAGGATTGAGGGGTATGACGTGAAGAGGGTGATGGTAGACCAAGGCAATGGTGCCGAGATAATGTACCCCGACTTATACAAAGGGCTGAACTTGAGACCCGAGGATATAACAACCTACAGTTTGCCCCTGGTAAGTTTTGATGGAAAGGTCGTCATTCCAAAGGGCCAGATTAGACTACTCGTGTAAACTTGGTTAGAAGTGGTGATGGTGGACTTCATCATGGTGGACACTTATTCCCTTTACACGGCCATTGTGGCCAAGCCCTAGCTGCATGCGCAGAGAGCCATCTCTTTTACCCTACACCAAAAGGTAAAATACCAGTCAGGTGGTCGAATTGAAGAAATTATTGGGAGTCAATCCATGACTAGGCTGTGCTTGGTAGCCGCCATCTTACACCAGCCCGAAGTCGAGTCCTTGGCCCCTGCTGAAAGGGGCTTATAGCAATTAAAAACTCCGGATTTGCCTGTCGATGGATTAGCCGAGGAGGCGAAATGTGAAGACTTACAAACGGTTGTTATTGGTAACGATCAGGAGAAGTTTGATCTGATAGGAGCTCAGCTTCCTCCTCTGGAGAAGGAAGAGCTGATAGAGTTTCTCAAGAGAAATGTTGGTGTGTTCGCATGGAGCGCTTACGAAGCCCCGGGGGTAGACCCGACCTTCATCTGCCATCATTTAAATGTCAACCCATCTATCACCCCCAAGAAGCAACTACCTCGGTGCTCATCTAAGGATCACTTTGACGCTATTAGAGATAAGGTGAAGAAGCTCAAGCAGACGGGGGCTATCAAGGAGGTTTTCTACCCTGAGTGGTTAGCCAATATTGTGGTAATAAAAAAGAAGAGTGGGAAATGGTGAGTGTGTGTGGACTTCACAGATCTAAAAAAGCTTGCCCAAAGGATTCTTTCCTTATGCCTAGGATAGTCCAACTGGTGGATGTAACCAAAGGCCATCCTCGGATGAGTTTCTTAGATGCCTTTCAAGGGCACCACCAGATATCACTAGCCCTGGGTGATCAGGAGAAGATAGCTTTTGTCACTCCCACTGGAAATTACCACTACAAAGTGATGCCCTTTGATTTGAAAAACGTAGGGTCTACCTATCAAAGAATGATGACCAGAATGTTTGAACCACAGTTGGGCAAGAGTATCGAGGTCTATATAGACGACATGGTGGTGAAGAGTAAGGTGGTGTCCGAGCACGTTGAAGACCTTGGGAACATTTTTGAAATTTTGAGGAAACACAAACTATGACTCAATGCCTCTAAATGTTCTTTTGGTGTTGGATCAGGAAAGTTTTTAGGGTACATGGTCACGCATCGTGGAATTGAAGTTAACCTTGATCAAATTAAGGCAATTAACAGTTTACAATCACCTCGGAATCCTAAGGAAGTCCAGAAGTTGACCGGGATGACTGTTGTTTTAAACTGGTTTATCTCTTGGTCAGCAGATAGATGCAGACCTTTCTTCCTATTGATGAATAAGTGGAAAAGATTTGAGTAGACAGAGGAATGTGTCTTAGCCTTCCAGTAGCTTAAGGATTACTTCTCTCGGCCACCTATCATATCCAGTCCCGAAGTGGATGAGGTCCTGTTTGCTTATATTGCTATGGCCACTCATGCTATAAGCTTAGTCCTGATATAAGTTGATAACGGCATTCAAAGACCAGTTTACTATGTAAGCAAGTCACTACATGAGGCCGAGATTCGTTATCTACCCCTGGAGAAGGCCATTTTGGCGGTGGTATACGTTACACGCAGACTCCCCCATTACTTCCAAGCACACACGGTAGTTGTCCTAACTCAGCTCCCGCTTAAAGCTCTGCTCCGAAGCGCTGATTACATGGGAATGATTAATAAATGGGGCACGATCCTAAGGGCTTTTAACATCTAATACATGCCCCGTACCTCCGTAAAGGGTCAGGTCCTCGCAGATTTGGTGGCAGAGTTCGTCGAATCCCCTTTCGAGGAAAAGGTAGAGACACAACACATGGATGGAAAATTGGTTGGTACAATCACCCTGCAAGAACCTTTAATCTGGAGGGTATATGTCGATGGCGCAGCCAATCAAAGGGGGTCTAGAGTAGGACTAGTTCTGGTCTCACCAGAGAAAATCACCATTGAGAAATTATTAAGATTGGGATTCTCAGCCACAAATAACGAAGCTGAGTATGAGGCTCTATTGATGGGAACGACCATGGTTCAAAGAATGGGCGGAAAGACAGTAGAGATGTTTTCAGACTCAAGATTAGTCATTGGCCAAGTAAAAGGAGAATTTGAAGCGAGAGATGAAAGAATGCAATGGGTACTTGAGTCAGGCTAGACACCTGTAATCAGGGTTTAAATCTTTCAACCTGCTACGTGTTCCTAGAAGTGGAAACACACATGCTGATTCCCTGACCACACTTGCAACCTCCTCGACACAGAGCTTGCCTCGAGTCATCCTTGTAGAGGATTTGCACAAGCTCGTAGAGGTAAGGGGAAAGGTGATCCATGTTCACCAAGTCAGAGTAAGGCCTAGTTGGATGGACCCCGTGGTACTATTCTTGAAGGAGGATATCCTGCCCAAGGAGAAATCGGAAGCAAACAAGGTACAGAGAAAGGCTCCCCGTTTCTGGCTGTCCGAGGACCAAAAATTATATAAACGCTCATTTTCTAGGCCATACCTGCTCTGTATACACCTCGAGGCAACGGAATTACTCCTTGAGGAGTTACATGAGGGGATTTGCTGAAGCCACACTTGAGGCAAATCTTTGGCGCACAAAGCCATCACTCAAGGCTACTGGTGGCCGAACATGCAAAATGAGGCATAGGAATATGTAAGGAAGTATGACCAGTGTCAAAGGTTTGCACCAAACAGACACCAACCGAGAGGAGTCCTTAATCCTCTGTCTAGCCCTTGGCCATTCGCTCCATGGGGCTTAGACATTGTAGGCCATTTTCTCAAGGTAGCAGAGAACAAAAGGTATCTACTGGTCGGCACAGACTACATTATGAAGTAGATTGAAGCCGAGCCCTTGGCGAACATCAGGGACGTGGATGCCAGGAAATTTGTCTGGAAAAATATTGTTACACGATTCGGGGTCCCTTGTACCCTCATCTCGAACAATAGCCTCTAATTTGACAGCAAGTCTTTTAGGAGATACTGTTGTGACCTGGGAATCACGAATAGGTATTCTACCTCTGTCTATCCCCAAGGGAATGGACAAGCTCAGACAGTTAACAAGGTCATAGTAAGCGGACTCAAGAAGAAGTTAGACGATGTGAAGGGAAAGTGGGTGGATAAACTACCACATGTCCTGTGGACATACCGAAACACACCTTGCAGGTCAACAGGGGAGACTCCCTTTTTAATGACTTTTGGAGCCGAAATTGTTATCCCTCTAAAGACTGACTTCCCGATGCTGAGAACAAGTTCTTTTGATCCGAGCAATAACAACGGGTTACTAGAGAAAAGCTTAAACTTGATTGAAGAGAGAAGAGAAAACATGATGGTCCAATTAGCGTATTACCAACATAAGCTTAAGCAAGGTTATGATGCCAATGTGAGGCTGAGACCGTTAGCACCTGGTGACTTGGTGTTGAGAAAGGTTCTAGATACCACAAAGAACCCAGCATAGGGAAAGCTGGGGCCTAACTAGGAGGGGCCATATCGCATCACCTTGGTGACTGGTATAGGAGCTTACTTCCTCGAAAACCTAAATGAACATGTAATACCATAACCTTGGAATGTAAACAACTTGAAAAAGTATTATTATTAATGAAAGTTTCCTTTGTCATCTGCCTCTTTATTGTGTAAATACTGCCTATTTCCCTATGACATCTTTGTAAGTGATTAAACAGAACCTTAGTCATGCATGAGTCCTCGGACCAAATGCTTTGGAGAAATTAACACTCTATGGCATCTTTGTAAGCGATTAAACAGAACTTTAGTCATGCCTGAATCCTCGGACCAAATGCTTTGGGGAAATTGACACTCTATGACATCTTTGTAAGTGATTAAACAGAACCATAGTCATGCCTGAGTCCTCAGACCAGATGCTTTGGGGAAGTTAACACTCTATGACATCTTTGTAAGTGATTAAACAGAACCTTAGTCATGCCTGAGTCCTCGAACCAGATGTTTTGGGGAAATTAACACTCTATGACATCTTTCTAAGTGTTAAATGGAATCCTAGTCATGACTGATCCCCTAGATCACATACTAAGAGAAAATTAACACTGTGATACCTATTGGTCTTTTGCTAAGTGCCAATACAAATCAAGGGTCATACCCAACTCCCTAGATCAATGATTTTGTGTAAGTTGAAGTCCTTATTTATTTATCTAAGTAATGAGTAGGATGAAGACAGTCTCTCCCTTCTATTTTTTACAAAGTATATATTCCTCTTTATTGGACTGGGCCCTCATCATAAAAGGTTCAATTCTCAATACAAATATATGGTAAAATTATCTATTGCTTGTATTTTATCAAATTACTTAGATTGTTAGCAGTATGTTATTGTTAGCTTTTAATAAGACAAGCAGCAGCAATTCAATACTATTTATAATAGTAATGAACTTCGAAGCACATAAAAGTAAAGGTATGAGAGATAAAAAGAAAAAACATTTCCATTAAACAAAAATGGAATACATTATGTCTGGTGGCAGAATGCCATTACAAAAAAGTTATACACAGAAAAAACTACAAAGAAAATCCTAAGTGCTAAGCATGAGCTTTGGGAGCAGGAAGGTCTTCCTTCTGGCTCGGCTAAAAGGTAGGAGCATCCTTGGCCTTGGAATCATCTTCTTTAGTCTTGGCCTTGGGATCAACTTCCTTGGTCTTGGCCTCAGCTTCCTTTACCTTGGCTTCAGCTTCCTTGATCTGGGCAGCGTCTTTGGCTCCTACTGAAGGCCTGTTCTCCTTACCCTTACCCTTGTCTTTGGCCCTTTTCAGCTCCCTGGCCTTGATCACCAGCTTGGTTGGATCCCTTCGAGGCCTCAGGGAGAAGGAGAGCAACTTGGATAGTCATGGGCTGCTCAGAAACCTCTGGAGCAAAGGTAGAAGAAGAAGGGACGGCACCTAGGGCTTCACGTATGTTTGGGTGATAGCATATGCTCCTAGGATGCCTCCAAGCCGAGTCTGCAGGGACTCCTGTAACATTGAGGGTCGCATCCCATGATACATTGCAGTAATCCCTGCACACCTCGGTAAGCTTCTCAGCGAGCCTAACTTGTGTTTCTTCTACACCGAGCTGATATGACCCTTGCTTCTCGGCCTCAACTGCCTCCTTGGCCAATTGAGCTGCCTCATTTGCTTTCTACAATTGTGCTTTCAGATCCAGCACAAGTTGCCTCGAAGTGGCTAGCTCCAACTCATTCTAATAGAGCAATTTGCGTTGGTCCTCAACTTGAGTCTCGGTAGTCTTCAGTCTTGCCTGAGCACTTTTTCTTTCTCTCTCCTCAATAGTTAACTTAGAGGCTAGCTCTTTATTCTCCTCCTTCGCAGCCCCCAAGGCCTTTTCAGCTTTAAGATGGAGGAAAACCTCGTTTTTAACATCACTCCAAGCCTCCTTTACCCACTCATTGGCCACATAGACATAGTAATCCCGCGTGAGCAGAAGAGAAAAACCTAGTAATATTGAGAAGAAAAAGGTCAGATAGTATACTTACCAGGGCAAGGTCCCTTTTCAAGGACATAAAACAGGTCTTGCTGCCTCATCTTTCTAACAACATCCATGTCTTTGAGAAGAAGGAGATACTGCTCTAAAGCCTCAGCTATATGAGTAGCATGCCCCCTTTGGAAGTTCCTAACTGAGGCGTTCCAAGGGATGACAACCCTATCCACCTCCAACCTAGGGGACCAGGCACGTTGCTGGATGCGTACCTTGGCCCTATTATGCTCCTCCCTACTGTCCGAGGAGGTGGCCCTCTTGTCTTTAGGGTCCTTGGTCATTTTTTGCTGTTTGGTTAAGGGGACCACATCCCCTTCCTCCTACTCCTGCACGGTTCTCTTCTTCTTCAAGTTCGGATTGGCGTGCAATTCGAGGTCAATGGGAGGTAGAGGGGGAGGAGGGGGTAAGGTGGGAGGAAGTTTAAATTTGGGGACTTCTTTAGAAGTTGCCCCTGTGTTCCTCCATGCCATTAACTCCCTTAGGCTTTGGTTCCCTCGGTTTAGCGCCATCTCGACCTTCTCTTCCTCGGAGGAATTATCTGGGCGAGCAATCAACAAAATTTGGGCGTGAACACCCGAGTGCCTATTAGTCTCCTCCTCGGAGTCTGAGATATGAACTATCTGATCCCCTTGAGTCTCCTCTTCTTCAAAATGAAATTTATCAATCTCCTCCTCAAGAGTAAGGCGCGAAGAGGCAATCTCCTCCCTTGGTGCTGTTACTGCCTCGGGTAAAACCTATCGGGGTTGCCGTACAACTAGTGGAAGATCTCTTTAAGCCAAAAATCTTAGCATGGAGACGTCTATATGGGCTAATCGAGAGTCACCAGCCCTTATTGCCTGACCCACTTCCTAGAAGATTCTCGATAGAGGCTCGTAGTCTAGCACTAAGTGAACGGCTCGCAACTGTTCGTCCTCACTTATAAAGACCTCCGACCTCAGTAGGTAATTGAGAGCCAGAGCATTGACCAAGCTGATCTTTGGAGCAACATACCTTTTATCTACAAAAACGTTCAAGGATGAAATCGTGGTCAGACCAATGAAAATTATCATTAGAAGAAGATAAAGTGCTAAAAATGAGAAGGAATAAGATTGAAAGGGCTAAATCCCTTGCCCAAAGGGACTAATCCTAAGGTACCCCACCTGGCTCTCCTACCCGAGTTGGGCAGTGAAGACTGTCGTGCCACTCCCTGGAGACACGATATCAGTCTAACGACGTCGTACTGAGACTTGAGATAATGACTATTTGGTTTGGAGCACAATATTGCAAGGCTACTCCCAACAGAATATGATACTTGGCCTTAAAACCTTCCAAACCGGTGTCAGAATCTACTAGGTGCTTAAATCTACCTATCCGGTTAAGCTAAAAGGAACTGGATGAAGATTTTTAAAGAAAGAAGAAGAAGAATGGAGGGCCGAGAAGACTGGCCAAGGAGAAAAACAACCTAAAAGAAAAATAGAAAGTGAAAACTTACGGGAAAGTGAACAAGTGACACTATGGGAGGTTCTTGAAGGATTGAAAGTTATGGAAAAGTTAAGTGCTCTTGAGAGTTTGAAAATTTTTGTAAAGTAAGAGAAAGCAAGCCCTTCATACGCCTTATATATGAGGGAGAATTGAGTGGCAGTTATCTCGCTCAAAATTCGAGGAAAAATACTCATCGTTGGATTAGCACCTCTCCGTTGGATGCGGCGAACAACACGCCGCCTGGAGCAATTAATAACGCCTCTCAGGCTCTGAAGCGTCAGTAGCAATTATGAGGGTGCGCAAAACGGCATTCCCACATGTGCAAATCAAAGGGCAAAATAATATCAACACATGAAAAATCAAAACCTCATTTTTCTCCTCTGATGAGAGGGAAAAAATTGAAGTTTTTAGCGGCTATTGTAGGGTTAAGGGCCCAGATTATATATTGGGCCTTAGGCCTTTGCCGAGAACATGGGTGATTCGAGGATGAGTAGATAGTGGTAAGTGTTTTAAGCTCATAGCTTCATGAGTATGATATGAAGGGGAGTGTGGTCCGAGGAGGAATACCTCCTTGGATAGGCTAAACACAGGCTTAATGTAGATCCCAATGATCAAGGCAACTTTCTAGAAAGCTCCAGTGACAGGGACGTACTCCTCGAGTGTAGTAGAGAAGGGAAGTTAAGAAATACCTAAGGAAAAACTACTGCCACCGAATTGAATGCCCTACAACTAACTTTCTGACCGCATTTATGTGGAGAGGACCCCTGAACAGTGCTGCTTTGGCTACCACAACTCAAAGGAAGTTAAAGAGGGTGTCTGATGGGATAGGTACTCAAGTGGTGGCTTGGATGATCAACAAGTGGAAGGCCAGGATTATGGGAAATGAGATATATAACGTAAGAGACCCCTAAAGGAAGTGAGATCAAAAAATCAAGAAAGAAATACTGTAGCAATCTAGAATGAGACTTGTAATCAAGCTTCAAAAGCAATACGTAAGAATCAGTCTCCTCAGACTTGGCCGAGGATGTTTTTTCCTTAGTAAAATTTTGTTATCTTCCTTTCTTTGTCATCAAGATCTGTTTATTTGTTGCCTAACTCATCAAAGCCCAGTTTTCCAATCCACTCTCTACAAAATTTATTGTTTTGAGCTTTTTGGGCCCAAGTCCATACACCTTTTGGGCTAGGAGTTCAAATCAGGTTCTTACAATAATAATAATAATAATAGATGAAGCTGAGAGAAACTCAAATTAAAATTCCAAATTAGAGTTCCAATTTTCGTGTATCCTAAATTATTTATTCTTAAAGAGTTTTATTTCTTAATTTTAGAATCAAATGTGATACCACATTGTAAATATTCATCCAAGTGAGTTATTAAGTACAAAAATCAAAGAGTTTAGAATAAATGAATCGTAAAAAAAAAACAAAAAAACAAAAAAAACAAAAAAAAAAAGAAACAAAAAGTGCTTCACAATAATAATAAAAAAAATAAACATTGACAATTTACATTTTATACCTAATAATATCCTTACAAAATTTTTTAAAGAGTTAACAAAATATAAAAATGATTATCAATAGTATTTAAATTATATATGTAGGAATTATATTATGAATCTTATTATATATCTTTAAATATATCCATGCATATGCATGGGGTTAGAAGCTATGCATGGGGTTAGAAGCTAGTTTGTTTATTTCATGCAATTCATGCTTTGTGAATATAACTGTGCATCGCACAAGAATAATACTATTGTCTTTGTTAATCTTAGACATATCTTTTAGCATCTGAGACATGTCGCCATGTGGCACAAGCCAAATGGGTCCATTATTTTGCAGTCTTTTTCAAGAAAATTTGAAGCTCTTGAGAATTATGGTAGGTTTCACGAAAAAAAAAAAATTTAAGTGGCTCCCAATTTTGGAACCCCCTTTGCCCAAAGCATATTTTGAAGAATTTAAGGTCCACATTCAAATAAGATCTCACACATTTTTTCTTGAAATTGAAATTAGGACATGATATATGTTGAAAATTGAAACATGTTTCACTTATTTTCTAAGACAAAATTAAGAGGTTGAAATTTGGTATCTATTCAATGTATTTATGATTATTATACTTTTAGGGGAAAATTCTATAAACTCACCGCACTGTGATTAAAATTACCATCTACGTATATTTTTAATAACTTCACTGTGGGTTCTAATTAGCTTAATTGGTAAAGTTTCTAATGATTGAATAAGAGATCTAGGGTTCAATCCTCGCCTACACAAAAAACTAATTGGTGTATTAGTATAATGATAAAGAAATTATCAGGAGCAGACGCCATAGGTTGAAACTATCTCAAAAAAAAAATTACTTTTTTTTATTTTTTATTTTTTACCTATTTAATCATCAAAAGAAAGATGTTTTGATAATTTAGTGAGTCATGTGATTAAAATATCCATATACCTAAACTTTGTGGATTACGATGTAATGAGTTTATTTGAGGGAAACCTTATCCTTATCATTACTTTGTCAATATATTCACTTAATTTCATTTAGGGAAATGTTAACCAATGCCCTTAGAACATTAGTTTAGGAATTATTTTTAGAAACATAAAATAGTTCCTAAACATAAAATAGTTTAGGAACTATTTTTAGGAATTACTTTCTTGGAAAATATAAAAATCTATCAACAACATTTATTGTTTTATCATTCTCCCAATAAAATGTTTCTAAAAATAGTTCCTAAACTAACGTGGCATTGGTTAACATTTGCCTAAATGAAATTAAGTAAATATATTGACAAAGTAATGACAAGGATAAGGTTTCCCTCAAATAAATTCATTTCCGAATTTTCCGTTGGCACTAACTATGCTTTTACACATTAGTACGTGCACACCATCTGCATTTTCGGATGTGCCCCAAGAATTTCCCTACTTTTTATAGTCTCTACTCTCTTATCAATATACTAGCCTCATCACACGCGCTTTGTGAGTGCGATGGGGCTTTCTTTTTTCCTTTTTTTTTCTTTGCTAGTGTCATAATTTTCCTTTTTTTAATAAAATTTTTGCATAAGTTTATTTTAAAAACATGAATTAGCAGGAGAATGTCCTATTTTATATGCATTTTAAGAGGAGTTGGAGATATATTTTCCCGGCTTTCCTCAAGTTTTTTTCATCTTAAGCATAAAGTTTTGGGGTATTTCTAAACCACATAAAAGTCAATTCCAAAGAGAGGAATCCTTTTATAAATAGTATAGAATAGATATTGACACCAGACAAACTCAAGTGTTGAGGATCCATGGCATTCAAAGAGTTTGTTGTCTTTTTTGTCTTAATATGTATTGCATCCTCCCTTGATGGAGGCATGGTAAAAGAGAATGATCTCAATGATTTTATTTCAAAAAAACCGATTGAAACACACATCAAAAGTATTGAGGTATCTTCGGTTGTATGCTTGTTAAAGTAATTTTTCATTATTCCATGTCAACTTAGTGCAAAAGCAATTGCAATTTTCATTTCAATCAAAGTCCTGGCATTTATAATAGCTTGAGATTTAATGTAACAATTACAATATTTTTTTGCAGACTAAAAATGGAGAAATCTATGATTGCGTGAATATTTATGAGCAACCAAGCTTAAAGCACCCTTCACTCAAGAATCATAAATTTGAGGTTCATATTTTTTTTATACGTATTTTGTGTTTAATTTCTCATTAAAATTTAAATTTTATTATGGTGTTTGGCATGAGAGGTTCTTTTTCATGATAATCAATGGTGTTTCTAAGCATTCTTAGGACACAACATGTTGTAAGACTAGTTTCTCTCTTCCTTCTTTTTTTTTTTTGGATAAGATTTAGTTTCTCTTTTTTCACCTCTCTATAGATTTTTCCCTCCTAATATTACTTTATACTCTTAATATCTCTTTTTTCATCTCTCTCTATAGATCTTGTCCTCCTTATCAGTGTTATTAAACAAGGCCCGGCCCAGCCAGTTGAACTAGTGACCTGGCGCATCAATCGGGCTGGGTGATCAATTGGATCGGAAAAGTATATGATAAAAGTACATAATTTTAGTAAACTCTTGTTAATATTTGCCATTTTAATACCTTTATTTGTATTTTATTTTTATTAAATTAATTATGATATTATCATGGTTCAATTTCAATTGAATCTTAGTTCAACCTTAAAAACCTTGAACTTCTTTCTTTTTCGAACAGTTCGGATTTGAAAACCATGATATTTAACATGGAGCCCCAAAATATATACTTGCTCCCCTACCCAAAAATTTACAAACTAACCCAAGAAATACAAGTTATGGATCGAACTGGGTTGCTGAGATCTCTTGTAAATGATTTGATCTAGCAGTTTGAAACAAGAAAATGATGGATCTGAATAGACTTGTTGTGAGAAGTAAATGACAATAAAAAATAGAGATAATATCACCGAGGTTTCAGGAAAGAGAAATAGAGAGGAGAAGATTATGTTATTAAGAAAAAAATATTTAAATACTGTGCTGTTTTGGTTTTTGGTTTTCATGATTAATATTCCTAATTTAATTTTTGATTCTTTATTTTTGGGAATAGAAAATATTGTAAGATTTTAATGTTGACACTTTCTTCTCAAAAAACAAATTGTAATTGAATGGTGTTCTTTGGTTGTAGAAAATATTTCCATATTGGAAATATGGAAATATATTCCATATTGACAATAATTTAATGTTGACACTTTATTCTAAAAATAAATAAATTAATGTTCCTAATTTAATCTTCGCTTAGTTTGGCTTAAAAAAAAAAAAATCTTCATTTAGTTTACTAAATTTGCCCTAAGATTGTTTCTCAAAAAAAAAAAAAAAAAACCTTGCCCTAAGATTTCATTTCAGTGATGCCTCAGTCATGCACCTTGTTTCTAACAAGCAAGCATTGTGGGACTTCGGTTGATTTCTCTCTGTAAGTTGGTATAATTTTTTCTATGATTCAATTACAAATCTATGTTGAATTTAGTGCCATATAATTTAGAATTGTAAACGATCTGGCACTTTGCACATTATTAGATCAGGGAAATCACATCTTGACTGTCAAATGAACCCTCTCTAATATACTCGCTCCTCTACCCAGAAATTTACAAACTAACCCAAGAAATACAAGTTATGGATCGAACTGGGTTGCTGAGATCTCTTGTAAATGATTTGATCTAGCAATTTGAAACAAGAAAATGATAGATCTGAACAGACTTCTTGTGAAAAGTAAATGTCAATAAAAAAATAGAGATAATATCACTGAGGTTTCAGGAAAGAGAAATAGAGAGGAGAAGATTATGTTATTAAGAAAAAAATATTTAAATACTGTGTTGTTTTGGTTTTTGGTTTTCATGATTAATATTCCTAATTTAATTTTTGATTCTTTATTTTTGGGAATAGAAAATATTGTAAGATTTTAATGTTGACACTTTCTTCTCAAAAAACAAATTGTAATTGAATGGTGTTCTTTGGCTGTAGAAAATATTTCCATATTGGAAATATGGAAATATTTTCCATATTGACTATAATTTAATGTTGACACTTTATTCTAAAAATAATAAATTAATGTTCCTAATTTAATCTTCATTTAGTTTGGCTTCCAAAAAAAAAAATCTTCATTTAGTTTACTAAACTTGCCCTAAGATTGTTTCTCAAAAAAAAAAAAAAAAAAAAAAAACTTGCCCTAAGATTTCATTTCAGTGATGCCTCAGTCGTGCACCTTGTTTCTAACAAGCAAGCATTGTGGGACTTCTGTTGATTTCTCTCCGTAAGTTGGTATAATTTCTTCTATGATTCAATTTCAAATCTAAGTTGAATTTAGTGCCATATCATTTAGAATTGTAAACGATCTGGCACTTTGCACATTATTAGATCGGGGAAATCACATCTTGACTGTCAAATGAACCCTCTCTAATTTAAGTAGAATTAAGAGGATCTTGCTCCATGTAGTTTGTCTCTGATCCATATCTAATTCTCTCTTTCTCTTGTTGGAAGATTAACATTGCTTCATAACATATGTGCCATAAAGGAACATACAGACAAAAAAATTTAATATAAAAAAAAGTCAAGCCTTATAAAAGTGTCAACATTAAAAGAAAAAATGGTATTCGTTGGTTGCATCTATGCTAGATAATGGAAGTGTAATTGAGAAGAAAGAGCACAAATTGATTTGAATAAAAAAAATTGATGCTACTCTTACAGCTCGGATGCTTCTTTTATAATATTTCTTATGTCATGATATTTTTATTTGCTGAAGTATAGAAAATATTGAACAGATGAGACCTAGCAATAAAGTAAGAGAAATATTAGCCCAAATACATTCCAAGAAGCTGCCGCCTAGTTTTCGTTATGCAAAGATTGAGTTAGATGAGGAGTGTCCACAAGGGACTATCCCGATTGTGAGGGTCACATACAATGAAATACCTGAGAATGAATCAAATTTAAATAAGCCTCAATTTTCTCCGCTTCAATCGAATGGTGGTTTGCGAGTAAGTGATTTATGGCTTTCTTTGTTTAATATTAGTAGTGAATTTTTATTTCCCTACTCATTTTTGTTTTGGTAATACAATTTGAGTCCTTTAACCTTGGATGGAATTTATCCTCATAGTCTGCAGGGCTGCTTACAAAAACAACCCCAGACAAAATGTATCATTCAAATATTGCAAGTATTAGTGTATATAATCCTCAAGTTGGACCTCACCAATATAGTTCGGCTTCAGTAGCAGTTGAAGCAGGAGATGGACCTAACTTCAATCAAATACAAGTGGGGTGGATTGTAAGTCTTAGGAAAGAGAAAAAGTATTTAAACTTTATTCAGCTAGCTTTACTTTTTATTTGAGGCTATCTAATTAATATCTTAACTTCTTGTATAGTTTAATTTCAACATATGCTTTCACCTTATCATTGTGAATGCTGTGATTTGAAGCTAGTGAAAGCAAATTCACACAAACAAAAATAAAAAATAAAAATAAAAAAAACCATATAGGACAACAATATTTAAGGTGGTTTGACCAACTTGAAGCCTACTTTCGTAGGCAACACCAACCAAAGTCCACTATCAATGATATTGATTAAGTACAGTCAAAACTTCACGAGTCTTCTAGTACTTTTTTAATTAAAATCTCCTTTTATTTTAATGAGAAACTGTCACATCACACACTAACTAAATAAAATGTTGAGATTAAAACTCACTGTCACTTGTCATTGTATATATAAAATAAAATGAGACTTCTAGTTAAAAAGTACTGGATGTAAGCCAAGCCCAAACTTCACAAGCCAAACTCACATACTCACACTCACAACACTCATGAACCTCAAAAATATAAACAGAACCTCTCAAGAATATCACACACAAGCTCATAATACGAAAGCCTCAATGCACCAAATAAGTCTCTCACACAAACAAACTCTTAACACACATACTTAAGTATCTTTCAACCCCAAAAATCTACTAAACTACTGTTTGAATAAACTCACTCCAATTTCTTGAGCAAAAGCTACCAAACACTTTACAACAATGCTTATTTATAGGGCTCAAATTCTATTCCTAATGAACAAGGAATACCTAATTAGTTCTTCAATAAGGAACTTTCCTTCCATAACAAGGAGTGTCTTTTTCCTCCAATCCACACCAAGGAAAATCCTTTCCTTACACTCCAAGAAATACGAAATCAATTCAAATTAGGAATTCAAGGTAACTTTTAATAGTGAAAAACTTGTTTAGAATCCTTGGCCTGGTTAATTAAGCAATGGATTAATCGACTAATTTCCGAATAGGATGATTTAGTGAACCGCCCTTATGATAATTTAAGCACAAACACATCAAGTACCAAATCTGTAAAATGAAGAAAGAAAGAAAAAGTAGATACACACAAATTTTGTGACAAAGTGAAAAAACAAAGGAGAACTACTTCAAAGGAAAAAAACACTCAAAGGGCAACACACTCCAAATAAGGCAATCCACTACTCAAATGACATTCTGAAACTGGTCATGAACTCCGACCAACTCCAATAACCCTCATTAAAGGTTTGATTACCACAGCTTGGTATGCACGTTAAACCTCCAACATCCTTGAATAGTTGAGTTCTAACTTGCCTTATATAAATGACGTGGGTAGGGTATGCATTCCATTGCAGCCAACATTAAATAAAACACGTCATTTAATTTTGCAATTTTCAGTCGATTGAGATGCGATTGAATGGCTGTCAAAATCAGAATTTTGATCAATCGATCATCAATTGAAATTTTGTCGAATCCATGAATGTCAATCTATCAACCCTCAATCAAGTGGCAGTCAAGTCCTTCATAGAAAGACTTCTTTGAACTAGTTCTTGACAAATTGTCCTTGAATACCACAATAACAGTTACCAATTAATATAGTTATAAGGTTATTACATTTTCTTGGAATCTAGCCAATTTAAAACCTAACACAATTGTTACATGCATGACAAAATAAATTCCTGCTACCTTAAAAGAAACTAGTCAAAATGACTTATTATTTCTTTCAATTTTAGGAAAGACTTTTTATATATTGAAATTTCCCAAGAAAGATAAATTGAAAACGTTAATTTATACTGTGAGGGTAGTGGCATCTGAATTTAAAAGTAATAATATACAGTTGGATTTGGGGTAATTGCAGTTAACCCACCTATAGTTTGCCCGGTTTTAACGAAGCCTACTCGTGATTTAAAAAGTGTCACTTGACCCACCTGAGATGCCCTCCGTTAGATATCTATAACCCACCTCATCAGTTTCACCATTAAAATCAGGAAAAAAAAATAACAAAAACAAATAAATTAAGATCTAAAATTAGGTTTTGAGGCAAGGAAGGAGAGGGAAAAGAGTTTAGAGATCTAGAACTCACGCTTGATCGGAGAGACTTTGGAAATTTCTCTTCACAAATCTAACCTTCATGCCCCATCATTCTTAACATCATTGATCTTTGATTATTAAAAAAAATCACTGATATGAAAGGTCAAAGAGAGGAGGTTTTGGAATTTGGGTTTTCGGCAAGGAAGGAGAGGACAAATTGGCGATGGAGGCTTTGACAAATCAGCGCCAAAGTAGGCTCGTAGTGGCGCGATTTGGTGTTATCTAACGAGATATCAGTAAAGGCACCTTGGGTTTGTGTGGTTTTTGCAGGAATTGTTGTTAGATTTTTGGGTTTTGTGGTTTGGTTGATTTCAAATATATATGGCTATCTATTTGTAGTGAAAGCTCGAAAATGTGTTGAAAACACACGAGCGGTTTAGACCCCCAAATTAAAATTACGGCTTGGTTGATTTTACACTAACTTAATGATAAGTGCAGAATAGTGTAAACACAAGCGTATAAGTAATATCACTACTCTAATCCATATTTAAAGCAACACAGCAGTAAAAATGAAATGAACAAGAGTAGGGAAGAAGGATGCAAACACAAATAACACCGAGACGTGTTATCGAAGAGGAAACCGAAGAACTCGGCGAAAAACCTCTCCGCCGCCCTCCAAGCGGAAATCGATCCACTAGACAATCAGTTGGGATACATGAGTTAGCAAAAGACCCTCCAAGCCTAGTCTACCCGATGTACCTAAGCCCTCCAAGCTCCTACTCCAACAAGGCTTCTCGGAACCGTGTCTTGTCCTAGTTATCCGGATCCCGCAACAAGCTCCATGTTGCATCTGCCATTTAAGGCTTCTTCCAATGCTTCCCAGCAGCACCAAAACGTCACTCAGCACTCTCAAAGGTGTGGTAAGTGTTTGGGCTATCAACCTCTCAAAGATATGGATAATGGAGAGGGAAGGGCTGAGGAGATACCACAAGCAATTGTATAGAGAAAGATGGGGAAGACAATCTCTAATTACCAATGTGTTTGGCTAGGGTTTTCTCTCTGAAGCATTTCTCAACAATTGTGGATAATGATGGTATTTGTAGGAGAGGTGCAAAAGGTGTGACTCAAAAAATACAGGCTGGCAGAACAGCTTGCCTCGCGGGTGTCTCGCGGGAAGGCCTTACCCGCGAGATACTCGCGAGACACAGTTGTCTCCACCTGGCCTGACCTTTCGCATTCCAGCATGTGCCTGGCACATGGTTCACTTTGCGGGATGCTTGGTCGCGAGATACCCGCGAGAATCCTTCACTTCTTCAAATGCTTGAGTCTTCAACACTCTTTCTATCACACAACCCTTACATCAAGTCCCACAACAAATACAGGGTTTTAAACGATTGAACATAATTACAATCAAATTTGGCACGGAATAAAAGCCAACAAAACATAGTTGTAAATTACAACTTTACAATCTCCCCCTTTGGCTATTCCATGACAAAACCCTAAAACAGACTCTAGACTTAACCGTGAGTTTGGGAACAAAGGCAAAACTCACTCACACCTAATTCTAGATTCTGATAAGCTCTTGAACATATGAACAAGTATCTCCTGAAACACAACAACACAATAATATCATTGTACATAGAAAACTTGAAATGCATATGGAGCAATAATAGCAAGATCAAGCTAAATGAAATAGAAACACTAGATCATGGCAAGATCAAACAAGTAATCACTATACACAAGCAATTACTATGCTCATTTACACATGAAATGAACATCCGGATATGCAAGATGATAAGCTCATTTGAAGAGAATCATTTGCAACTCCAATACTCAACCAATGCAAAATACACGAAGTATTTGCATCTAGGAACAATCCTACTATGGCACAAGAGTGATGTACTTGAAGTAAAATGCATAACATAGAACAACAAGCAAACATGCATAAAAGTTGCATAAGCATGGTATAGCAAATGCATGGCACAAACCACAAAGACCTACAAATTATGCATGCAACAAACCCTTAAAGCTTACATAAGCAACATGGGTACAAATTAAAATGCCACAAAGCACATATGCCACAAAGCATAGAAAGTAAACACAAACTTCTGAAAATATACTGAAATTAATACTGAAGTTAAAACATAAGTGTCAGAAGTATAAACTTAAAACAGTAAGACATTAACTATAAACCAATTATAAACCAAAAAAAAACTTAGTAAACCCAATAGTTAATGTAACTATATATCTAAGCTGCGCTCCCCCTAAGGCTGTGCAAGCTCTTGTTCATCAGCTCCCCCTCAAAATTTTCTCCCCCTTTTTGACCGGAATGGCCAAAGGACTAAAATTGGCCGGATTCGGAGTCTGAACCATGTGTAGGTGATAAGCTCTGAATCTGAGTGGATAATGTGGTGATCTGCTCCTAGAGGTATGCAAACTGATCCGCTGTGTGCTGTACGTGGGTGTCAAGCACTGTAGACATGTGATCCATCTTGGCTAGGATCTGATCAAGCTTGCTGAGACCTTGTGTTTGAGCTGGAGCAGAAGATGATGGCTGTGCAGTCTCTGGAGCAGAAGTGAACCTGTCAATCTCCTCCTCTGTATCCCCACCCTCATCTGGGACATCCTGAGGCACACTCCGAGGCGGTGGAATGAGATGAGGACCAGTCTTGGGGCGTTTAATGTGTGCTATGCTCCGAGTCAGAGTATTTGCACCAATGGGGTAATCCCTCTGAACAATAGTAAGGCCACTAGGGATTTTCAGCTTAGTCTTTGCAATGAGTCCCATGATCAGTGAGGGAAAGGGCATTATGGTTCGGGAATTTTGCTTCGTGATGCTCTTTTTCAGAATGTGGAAGATGTGGCTGCAGATATCAATTTCCTTGTGAGTGAAGAGGTCGTAGAGAAACCTCGTCCTTGGAGGCGATAGAGTGGTGAGGTTGGTGACCGGATACAAGTTATGGATCATGACGTAGCTCAGAGTCCTCATTTCTGGAGAAAACTTGAGAGTATCCATTGATGATTTCTTTGGAACTCCACCAAGAGCTGTTATCATCTCCGTGATATGCCCCAATCTCTCATCATACTGAACTGTCATTGGCTGTGAGGGAGGACGTATCTCCAAAAAGTCTTGAATACTATCCCTTGTGATCTCAAATTCTTTGTGCCTCACCCAGCAGACTATCTTGTTCTCTTCCACCTCAGCATTAGAAAAGAATTCCCTTATAATTTCCGAGTATACATTCCCAACTGGATTTAGCAACTTTGTCCAAGTTCTTTCTTTGAACACATCCGGAATGACTGTGTTCTCAAGATCCTCTAGTTGAACTACTCGTTCCATGACAATGGTTGCTCTCTTGTAGCAATCATTGTACTTCATATCAGCTTCAGCAGATTTGAAGTGATCAGATTCAGTGTGAGCACGCTTGGGAGCCTTCTTCTTGGAACCCGCATGCTTGGTGGGAGACATCTGCACAAGTGGACACAACACATAGAGCACAAGTGCACACATCACAAGAACAAAACTTGATTAGATTCAAGTTAGTTTACATCTAATGAGATACTTCCAAAACAGAGTAAAATGCAAAAACAGAGCATTTCCAACTCAACAGAGCATGCCACACGCATATAGTACTAAAGCATAAAATGAATGCATGAAAAATAGCACATTTTTCATGAAATTAAATCACTGTGCAAGTGTGTGTGTTTGTGTGTATGCATGTGTGTGCACCATGAGATGCATGGTGTGCCTAAGTGTGCCTAGTTGTGTGCCAAGAGTGTGCAACCTAAGCAAAGTAAATGAACCATTCAGTCAATGATCAAACCAAGTGCAATTAAGTCTAACAAGTGAAAGTCCATGGATTTGAAATCACTTGATTCCATTTTAGTACAAAAATGTCACTTGGACATTTTGACGAACACTTAGCGTGCACACAGGCAAATATGATATGCATAATGCATGAACATGGAGAAAATGTGCCTAAATACACTTTAAAATGCCACAAGGGGCCAACACAGATGCAACAAGATCAAATGCAACAAAACCCAATCAAAAATTTTACACAAACATCACCCAATTTAGAACACCAACCCAAACCTTCGAAAATCCCCAATTATCAAAACCCTAACCAAAAAAATCTGCAAAATCTAAGTAAAAACTTAAAAAGAAATGATTAATCAACATACCTTGAAGAAGAAAATGCAGAAAAATGCTTGGTTCGGAAGAGGATTTGATGGAATAGTGTTTTTTTTTTTTTGGTTGAGAGAGGTTCGAAGAAATTAAGGGAGGGAAGTTTTTATGTTTTGAAAAACTGTCACATCAGCCCTATAAAACTGAAAACACGCGTTTTTCGTGGGATAGGGAGCCGCGAGACAGTCGCGAGACAACCGCGAAAGGTGCCACTGAAGCACAAACTTTTTGCGAGAAGCTCTAAGTCGCGATCCAGTCGCGAGACAGTCGCGAGATTCTCTGTCTGATTTTAAGAAAATTTCAGTTTTTGCCAAACAGCATTTCGCGAGAAGCTGTTGGTTGCGAGACAGTCGCGAAATTCTCTGAGTGACAAGAAAGAAAAACTATTTCCCTCAAACCTTTTCGCGGGAAGCTTCTTAGTCGCGAGCTTCTCGCGAAACAGCCCCTGAACCAGTTTTTTGATGAAAAACACACAAAATTCATTTTGACCAAAAAGAAACACAAGAAAGTCTAAAATCACTTTCAAAAACAAATAAAACTCACAAAAATCTTTTTGGATTTGATCAACAAAGATTGAGCATGTGAAACACATTTAATCAAGTACAATCACACAAATGATTATGACATTCATAGAGCATAGACTTGTGTGTTGTGTGTGGATATCAAGAATGAGATAGTCCTTAGTCCAATGTGAAGCTTCAATGATCAATTCAATCAAGGCATACACAACTAGCACTAGATTATGTGACCTATCTCAGTTATAAAAACATGCATATATGACCTCCCACACGTACTTGATAACAATTCATTGAAGCTTTTCATTTGGCTCCATTCTTAACAATTCATTTGCAACTTTTGAGCAAAGAGAATCTCATTTAGAGAGAGATGCCTGAAATTTTTGATATTTCAATTGATGAGTTAGCCTTTGGCTTTTTGGGCATCAAATCTTATATTTTAGTCGCTTTCCCTTTTTCCTAGTCGAATACTAGTTTGTGCGACAGGCTTTTGCAGCTCTATATCTCTTTTCATTTGGAGATTTACATTTAGAGAGCTCTTTTAAGCAAAAAAAAATAAAAGTGGGAAGATATATAGGCATGAGTCTATGCATGTCTCAAGATCAACAAAACCATTCACTAATCATTCATGACAAGGTTGAAGATCTATTTACAACAGTCACATAGATTTCAGAATTTCTTCCACTATGATATGAGTGCATGAGGGACAAGCTAAGCTCGTTAAATGCACAAAGCCATAGGTACGAAGGTACAAGGCAAAACATGTTTTGAGACAAAACTCAACAAAGTGATCAAACCTTTTGGATTTTATAATTTTTATGGGTTTTTGAATTTTTTGTAACACACCCAAAACAGAACAGGAAAAGAAAGATCAACAATAACAGGTGCAAACCATGAAAGTAATGCATGATAAAATGCAACAACAAATGTCCCTAAAAATGGAAAGAATTAATGCATGGACATATTATAGTGCTTATGCATGAGTACCCCTCTTCACCCACACGTCACGTGCGTTTGGGGTGATATCCTTGACGGATTAGGTACGAGAGTTGGGACTTTCAAACCTCCTGGTAAAACTCTCCAAGCAAGTGGTGAAGGCACCGATCATCTTCATCACGTCTGTCACTCCGGCATCACGAGTTTGGCTTCTTGAGTTCTCACCACCCCAAGCTCTATTGTCATTCCTTCTTCCACGTGATCGAGGAATGCTTGCATTATTGTCTGCTCTCAATTTTTGACAGTTGGGTCTGGTGTGTCCTTGCAATCCGCAATAGTGACACACATAATCCGTTCTAGGACCCCGTTGAGGTCTTGAGAGAGATCTTGCTCTGGTTTCGTGTCTGCCTCCAGCTTGATTTCGGGGCTTATTCATCATCCGTTGCTCAATTACATTCTTCTTTTCAACCTTAACATTCTCAGGAACGGCCTCCTCTACAATTGGTTCTACGGCCTTCACAAATTTCACTTCTTTGGTAGCTTTGACTGATGAGCTACTCCCTCCGGTATATCCCAATCCGGACTTGTCTGAGGAATGTTTTTGGGATGAGATAACATCATCCAACTTTCTGGAGGAGACCCTTTCTATCTTGGCTTGCGCTTGCACCACCTCTTGTTCAAGAAATCTGATCTTCAAGTATGCTTCTGACAGCTCACCATTCAGTCCTTCTATTTCGCATTTAGCCTTCTTATGTCTGATCATGAGACTTCGGTAGTCTTCCTCTGCTTTCTTCATTTTTCTCACAGCTGCCTTGGCTATTCTTGCATATTCCCCTGACTTCTCAAGAAGTGAGGAGTAATTCTCTTGAAGATTAGCTGTATTTTCTTCCTCTTCAGCGTCTGATTCTTCCACAATTCCAGCAGATTCTGAATCAGAATGTTCACCAAGTTCCTTCTCAAGTGCACCCAAGTCGTCCGAGGAATCTTCATGAGCAATGGTCATGAAAGCGGAGTAGTTTCCCTCACCGTCACAGCTCTCTTCCGAGTCTGAATCAGAAGAGTCAGAATCACTGAGCGTTGTAGCATATGCCTTCCCTTTTCCCCTCAGAAAGTTCGGACATTCCTTCTTTAGATGTCCATGGCCATTGCACTCATAGCACACAATATCTGGAGAAGGTTGATAGTCCTTTCCTTCTTTTCTCTTAAACTCTTTCTTATCACCTCCTGAAGGAGAGAACTTTCCTCTATTGAACGGTTTCCCACTGTTCTTCATTTTCAGAAACTTGCGGAAGTTCTTTGCAAGATATGCTACTTCCTTCTCCACTCCATCTTCTTCGGAGGAATCATTTGTTCTTTCGGTGATGGTTTTAAGTGCAAGCGATTTGCTCGTCTTATGGGAAGGCAGTCCCAGCTCATAGGTTTGGAGAGACCCGATCAGCTCTTGAATCTTAATCTCATCCAAGTCTTTGCTTTCTTCTGTGGCTGTAACCTTCGCTCTAAAACTTTCAGGCAAGGACCTCAATATTTTTCTCATCACCTTAGTGTCTTCAATCTTCTCCCCAAGATTGAGTTTAGCAATGACAATTTCATTGAGCTTCCCATAGAATGAGTCAAATGGTTCATCATCACTCATCTTGAGTTCTTCAAATTTGGTGGTGAGCATTTGGAGCTTTGTGTCCTTGACTTTCTTTGTACCCTCATAGGTAGTCTCCAAAATCTCCCAAGCTTCCTTGGCTACTGTCATATGAGAGATCCTGTGGAATTCATCAGGGGACACACCACAAAAGATAGCATTTAAAGCTTTACTGTTAGCATTGGCTGCCGCTAGAGCTGCCTTATCCCAAGTGGACTTAGGAGCGTCCGGCTTGGTCCAACCTATCTCAACCGCATCCCAAACGGTATCATCAATAGAGCATAAGAATGCTCTCATTCTCACTTTCCAGAATGCATAATTGTTCCCATCAAAAAATGGTGGAACATTGAGCGATTGAGACCGGTCCATCTCAAGAAGGGTCAAGGATCACACTTAGGTAATTAAACCTCAGCAAGTGTACCCGCTCTGATACCAATTGAAAGCTCGAAAATGTGTTGAAAACACACGAACGGTTTAGACCCCCAAATTAAAATTACGGCTTGGTTGATTTTACACTAACTTAATGATAAGTGCGGAATAGTGTAAACACAAGCGTATAAGTAATATCACTACTCTAATCCATATTTAAAGCAACACAGCAGTAAAAATGAAATGAACAAGAGTAGGGAAGAAGGATGCAAACACAAATAACACCGAGACGTGTTATCGAAGAGGAAACCGAAGAACTCGGCGAAAAACCTCTCCGCTGCCCTCCAAGCAGAAATCGATCCACTAGACAATTAGTTGGGATACATGAGTTAGCAAAAGACTCTCCAAGCCTAGTCTACCCGATGTACCTAAGCCCTCCAAGCTCCTACTCCAACAAGGCTTCTCGGAACCATGTCTTGTCCTAGTTATCCGGATCCCGCAACAAGCTCCATGTTGCATCTGCCATTCAAGGCTTCTTCCAATGCTTCCCAGCAGCACCAAAACGTCACTCAGCACTCTCAAAGGTGTGGTAAGTGTTTGGGCTATCAACCTCTCAAAGATATGGATAATGGAGAGGGAAGGGTTGAGGAGATACCACAAGCAATTGTATAGAGAAAGATGGGGAAGACAATCTCTAATTACCAATGTGTTTGGCTAGGGTTTTCTCTCTGAAGCATTTCTCAACAATTGTGGGTAATGATGGTATTTGTAGGAGAGGTGCAAAAGGTGTGACTCAAAAAGTACAGGCTGGCAGAACAGCTTGCCTCGCGGGTGTCTCGCGGGAAGGCCTTACCCGCGAGATACTTGCGAGACACAGTTGTCTCCACCTGGCCTGACCTTTCGCATTCCAGCATATGCCTGGCACATGGTTCACTTCACGGGATGCTTGGTCGCGAGATACCCGCGAGAATCCTTCACTTCTTCAAATGCTTGAGTCTTCAACACTCTTTCTATCACACAACCCTTACATCAAGTCCCACAACAAATACAGGGTTTTAAACGATTGAACATAATTACAATCAAATTTGGCACGGAATAAAAGCCAACAAAACATAGTTGTAAATTACAACTTTACATGTAGAAATTGTTATTAGATTTCTAGGTTTTCTGTAACAGCTCATGTGTTTGATATTGAATCTGTGATATTTCCATTTTTTGCTTTATGGGTTTTGTAGGAATGATTATTTAGATTTTTGAGTTTTGTGGTTGATGAGATATGGCTTTTTCAAAAATGGATTTGGATGTGGAATTTGCTATGGTGTGGATATATTGAGGTGCAAAAGTAATTGTCCTTGAGTATATTGAGATGCAAGAGCAATAATGGCTGTGAGTCTTGCAATGAACATCAATCCTCTTGCCATTAAGGTAGAGAGGAATTTTTCCACTAGTAGATACTAGAACAAAACTTCAAATGATGATAGGGGATTATTCATAGTTATGGATGGGTTTGTGAAATTTTGATCTTGAGAATGTTAGTATTAATGGCTTTTTTTGTTTTTGTTTTTTGTTTTGTTTTGTTTTGAAGTTATGGATTCAAAGGAGGAGATGGAGGAGAGAGATATAAAATATTATTGAAAATATATTTTTACCCTTATTTTTCTAACGAAAAATGGTGAGGTAGGTTATGGATGTCTAATGGGGGGCACCTCAAGTGGGTTAAGTGACACTTTTTAAACCATGGGTAAGCTTAGTTAAAACTGGTCAAATCGCAAATGAGTTAATTGTAATTTCCCCTTGGAATTTTATATCCTCACTTACATGAAATTTGTTTTTTTAATTAATGAAATTTTGGAATTGATAAATTATTTGTGATATTCTTCAGGTGAACCCAGACTTATATGGTGATACACGCACCCATTGGTTTATGCAATGGACCGTAAGTACTTTCAGCTTCAAAAAAATTTAAGGTCTTGAGAGGATTTTATATATTGACAAAACTTATGTACAGTACCTTAGGTGCCGTTCTTTAGATTTCCCTCTTAAAATTCTACCATGTGATTACTTAACTTAAAAAACATACTTCTATTTATGAAAAAAAAGTCACATGACAGAATTTTAAGAGAGGAATCTAAGAAACAGCACATAAGTATTATCTCTCTCTCTCTCTCTCTCTCTCTCTCTCTCTCTCTCTATATATATATATATATATTACGAATGTATAAAGTACTAACTTAATTTGAATTTCATATCATGCATGGAACAGAGCGACGTCCACAATATTACAGGATGTTTTAATCTTAATTGTGGGGGTTTCGTACAAACTAATACCCAAGTTCCTGTTGGCGGTGCTATCGATAAGGTCTCTGTTTACAGTACTGAAGACCAAGTGATTCTAAGTTTCGGCCTTATTCAAGTAATAATTTCCCCTTTTGTTTTTGTTTTTGTTTTTAACATGATATTTTGAATGTTGGATCAAAATGTTAGATATATGCACTGGCGGCGAATTGAAAAAACAGTTGACCACCCTAAAAAAAACACTTGAACACCCTAATAACAAGTGAGCCCATTAAAAATAGAATTCAACCTCTCCAAAAAAAAATTTCTGTTGAATGTTGAAAAAAAATTTGAAAAACTGCTATGTTCACAATATTTTCACAATATTTTCGTAACAAATCCTAAATAACAGGTTGTTATTGATGAATAGAAAAAAAAAATTTGGTAATAAGTTCAAATTAGAACCAGTAAAAACTTACAACTTAGGTTTTGTTGAGAAATTGTTACAAAAATATTATGAACATAACATTTCTAAAAAATTGCTCAAACAAACATATTAGCCTAAAATCTCAAATCAAATGTTTAATTGTGATTATTTAAATTGTGTTTCGATTGGCATATTTTAAAGTGGCTTTTTTAAAAATTATATATAAAAAAATGCACACTTTTCAAATAGTATTTGCTTTAGTCTTTAGCTGAATTTGTTGGATTTATGTGATATATTTTTTTAAAAAGATAATGTATTTTGTTTATATTAGTACTTATTTAGGCAATATATTAGTAATTAAATAGGAGATCAGTAGCTTAATAATTGCTTGGTTATGTATATTGAAAAAGATGTAGCTGATAATATTAATAGTAAAACTATCATATCACACAACAATTTTAAAATATGAAAACTTGTGAAAAAAAATTTTAAAACTTTATGTATTTGAATATGTTTTTAATTTTGCGATGTTAATATATTCAAGTTTTATTTTTAATAAAAAATTTTAAATTAAGTGTTTTTAATGACCACTCTGAAAAAACTTTATGGAGCTGCCACTAGAAATATGTAGTTAAATAATTAAATTTACCATATTCCAATATCCTAAATTTTCAGAAAATCAGTAATTTAATATATATATATATATATAGTATCAAAGCAGAATATCCTAATTTCGATTTTTGTTTTCTCCACTCTACCTCTATTTAAAATCTCACATGTTGGACATCACTTATTAAAAGGGAGCTTGAGCCCGCACATGATAGTGAGTGTTAGAAGTATATAATTATATGATTAAATTTATCATATCCCAATAATTAAGTATTTTGGAGAATCAGTAATTTAACAAACAATTAAAAATTATCAAAAAATATTTTGCAGAATGTCTGATCCTTCATTTAATTTTTTTTTCCTTTTTAACAATAGGATACAGTCGACGAAGGTGGAAAATGGTGGGTGGTTTATAATGATAATATTGATCCAATTGGGTATTGGCCACCCACAGAATTTAAAGAGTTAGTTGCAGGAGCAGACACATTGAAATGGGGAGGCTATGTTTTCACTCCGCCGGATGATAATAGTTGCCCTTCTATGGGCAGTGGACATTTTGATGATGGCATATATGAACGGACTTGTTTTATGAACCAACTTCAATATACGGATTCCAACTACGATTTGCAGTCTCCAACTGATGTTCAAACCTTTATGTCTAGTTGCTACTTTGAAGGAGATAATTCATACAAAGACGACTCACAGGGTTATAGCTTTTGTTTTGGCGGACCACTGGCACCGAAATGATTGTAACTACTTTATAAAAATAAAAAAAATAAAAAAAAATAAAAAATAGAAAATACTTTTGGGTAATACAAGGGTGGCGTTATGATCAAGCTCGGGGGGTTAGAAATTTTTCAATAATGCTTTTCTTTTTCTTTACTTTTTTTTTTTTTTTTTTCTGGTTTATTGTTATAATGCTTAAAAGTGATATATAAATAATTATGTGTGTTTATTTTTTAAAAAAGAGATAAAGTAACATTGAATAATGTTTAAAAACAAAATAGAGAATCGTAAGAAGTTGAAACCCAATGAGACATTTGAATTTATTGATTGAGTAAGAATTGTAATAGGTAAAAAAATTTGAGATTTGAACAAAAGAAAGATGATATACGTCAGTGTGGATGGATGGGGAATTGTGATAACTGTATAGAATTTGGATAACAAAAATTTTGGAATGTTTTAAAGAATTTTAAAAAAAGAAAAATCCTAGAAATTTTGGGATAAAAATGAGTAGTTTTTAAGTGAGGTAATGAGTTTTTTTTTTTTTTGGAAATAACTTTGTATTTTTTTTAATAGAAATAATTGAAGTTTGAATCCAAATAGATAACAAATACAGATAGGAATCAAACATTTGAATACAAATGAGTGGTGAGATTAAAGGGTTTTTTTTTTCTTCCTTTTGTACGTGAGATAGTATAATTGTATTAAACTTTTTGCTTTTTTGTGGGAAAATGGTTAAACTAAAGGGTATGTTATTTCAGAGTTTGTATGAGCATATTTTGGTACGTAAACAATTGAAGATGAAACAAGGAAATCCTCTTATTAATAGTATAGATAAATTTTATAAAAAAAATTGTTTTGACCCCCTAAAATAAAAATTTAAACACTCTGACCCTAAATTTTACTTAAACCCAACTATAATAAATTTGAATATAATCATCTTAATGCTATTTTTACAATATTTTCACAATAAATGTTATATGGCAAGTTGTAACTAATTTTTATTTAGACCCACAATTGACATCACTTTTTACCTACCTTTAAGAACTTGCCACTTAGATTTAGTTATAAATTTTTTGTAAAATTATTGTGTATTGAATTTATCAAAAAAAATTTAAAAACAGTTTCAAAATTTTGCTCCTTCATTAAAAATAAATAAATCTTCTCTTCGAGACTCTGGCTTACTTTACAGTTGACAGCGAAATGAAGCTGTTTTACCTTGCATTTTTCTTCTTCATAAGCAAAAAATTACGGCACTGTTACAACCAACAAATTTCTATCTACATATGTGATTCTTTCCTCATTCTCCTTAATGTTTGCTCAAATTTCAAGAGAAAGACCACGAGTATGATTAAAAAGCCATACACTTCAAAAGCAAAAACTTATATTAATTACTACTTTCTTAGTTTCACATTTATTCCTAGTCCTACTCCTAGGTGTGTCACAATTTTTCTTTATCATATATTTTTATTTAATTGACATTACATATAAATATAATAAGTTATTATTAATTTAACAAAAATCTATGATTAATTATTTAATTATATTTGTTTATGTATTCAGTGGTTGTTGTATTACCGATCTTTAAACTATTAATAACTTTTTTAGACTATTGTACAATATAGTTGTATTTTATACTAAATTGTATTTAGAATACTATTTTAGATTATTTTATATAATATGGAAGTTGTATGTATAGGAAAAAAAAAAGTTATCATTTTATTTTTTAGTTGCCTCCCATGACATTTGTCTAGCTTTGCCATTGCTGACCCCCAAAAAAAAAAAAATCCTACAGTCGCCACTGACCCGTTTAGATTGTTACCTACTGGGATTTTGCTTGATATGCATGTGACTGAAGATTGTTGCCAGTGTTATATCAAAGGAGGTCAATGTAAGACTGACAACAAAGGAGAATATTATCGTAGCAAAGGTACGAAAGTTATGGGTATAGGAGTAATGCAAAAATGTTTGGATAAACACTGTTAGGACATGTGTTTCACATGTTAGGAACACATGTCACTATTTTGTGTAATTGGCTAATTCTTTGACAAAACACATTTTACTTGTAATTGGGTAGATCTAGGATGTATTTAATGCTTCAAGAAACCTAGTTTCAAGTTCAAGTATTAAAGTCATGCAAGTCTATCCAAGAATCAAGTGTGAAAAGTGTTGTTCATTAAAGCTCGACAGCTAGTATCTATCGAGACTTAGAGCTGTCTGAATCCCGTGGCTTAACAGTAACTCGACAGATAGGGTATCTATCGAGGTTTATGAAACTCAGATTTTCGAGTCTGTTTTTCATCCAGTCTGTGATTATATGTTTGGGTTTTCTTTTCTCACAACCCTAGATATATATAAGGATTATTTTAAGGGCCATAAACAAAGACACAAGTTGCACAAGTGTTGAGCAAAGTTTTGTTTAAGCAAATTGTGACTGGAGACCTAGTTTGCCCTAGTTCATCAAGAAGCTGCTGTGTTTGTATACCATAGGGTTTTGTGACCAAGCAACTTCGTGATCTTCATCGTCTGGATGAATTGAAGAACTTTGTAGCCAACATCCTTCTCTAGTTGGTGATTGAAGTCGCATACTGGGATCCGCGCAATTGGTTAGTCATGTATTGGGAGCTGTGCATCAAAAGGAGAGATTGTCACTACAGAACAAGTCCAATTGGGTATTGGGGTAAGGGTTCAACTATAGGTTGGTATAAGGTACTGGGATTCCTTTACTTGTAACCGCTTATTGTGATAATAGCGGATTCTCAAGAGTGATGACCTTAAAATCACCCGGTGAGGTTTTTGCCATGTAAGTTTTCCCCATTCGTAAACAAATCAATGTGTCAATTTATTTTTCGCTGCATACTTAGTTTAATTGGTGATTTGTTTGTGCTACTACGATCATTGCATGTAATTGAACCCAACTAATTCACTTGGCTAATTAATTGGTTAATTCATCAAAAGGGGTCAATACGTTTTTAGCCTATCAAGTGGTATCAGAGTAGGCACACTCTGATTAAGGTTAATCTTTGTTGTGTGATCCATTGACCCCTGTTTGTCATGGATAGAGGACAATCTCTTATCATACTTCCATTATTTGATGGTACTAGCTATGCATACTGGAAAGTACGCATAAGAGCTTTCTTGCAGTCTCTAGATGAGAAGGTGTGCAAGCTATAGAGATTGGCTGGACTAAGCCAAAAGAAGCGACGGCCGATTGAGATGATGCTAAGATCAAGGCGGCGAATTTCAACAACAGAGCATTGAATGTCTTGTTCAGTGCGGTCATAAATAAGGAGTTCAAGAAGATATCCTCCACTGAAACTGCAAAGGAAGCATGGACCATTCTCCAGACAACCTATGAGGGAACCAAGGCTATCAAGGATTCAAAACTCCAAAGGCTCACTACAAGTTTTGAAGAAATAAAAATGGAGGAGGATGAATCATTTGATGAGTTCTATGCCAAGCTCAAGGACATAGTAAACTCAGCTTTTAATTTTGGGGAAACCATTCCTGAACCCAAGATTGTGAGAAAAGTGCTCAAATCTTTGCCCGAGAGATTCCATGCCAAGATCACCGCGATTGAGGAATCAAAGGATATTGACAAAATTCCTTTGACAGAGCTGGTTGGTAATCTGCAGACCTATGAGTTAGGTTTAACGAGGATTGGTAAGTCGGGTAAGGGCAAGAGTATGGCATTGAAGGCCAAGAGTAGTGACACTGATGAGTCTTCAAACGATGAAGATTCTAAGATGAAGTCTTATATTACAAGGCAATTCAAGAAGTTCATGGAGAATGCCAATGGGAAGGGCTTCAATAAGGATCGTAGACAATCTAGTTCCTCTCAGTTCAAGAGCCAAGATAAGGGGAAAAAGAATGCTAGGGATAGCGGTCAATACACTGTTCCCTCAGAACCAAAGTACTTCGGGTGTCAAGGCTTTGGACATATGAAACAAGAGTGCCCTATATATCTTAAGACCATTGGGAAAAGTAAGGCACTTGCTGCTACATTGAGCAACACCGAGCCTGAGGATGATTATGACAATAAGGATGACGGAATCCTAAATGCCTTCACTACCACTGTCAATCCTACTGAGGGGATTGTTGAAGATGTGGATGAAGAAGAGGAATTGGTGGAATCCAAGTTTGAGAAGATGGATGAACAAGATGACATCCACAAAGCCTATGCAAAGTTATACAAAGTCTCAGAAAAGCATGAGAAGTTGTATAGGTTGACCACCAAGAAGCTTAGTGATGTGGAGTTGGAGCGAGAAGAAATCTCTACAAAGTTTGATGAAGCCAATCAAACTATTCAAACATTGAGGTTTGAGAATAACTTCTTGGCTGAGAAGATCAAGAAGCTTGAGGTAGAACTATTCCAAGTCAGAGCTTAGCTGGAAAGGACTTCAAGTGCTAAGCTTGATGAAATGCTCAGTCTTCAGAAATCTGCTTCCGATCGAACCGGTTTAGGGTATGATTTCTCTTCCCCTAGTATTGCTTCTACGAGTACTACTATTTTTGTTCCTCCTACTAATAATGTTGAAACTAAGAACAATGAAGTTAAAAATGAATTAGCTAGTGAGAACATAGATAAGGGTAAGTCTATCTTAGAAGCACTCCCTAAACTTACTAAGAATGAGACTAAAAACCCTAAGGCTAAGAAAAGAAAATCTCAAAAGCCAAAACAGAAAAAGCAGCATTTCTGTCATCACTGTGGCGCAGCTGGACATACTTAACCTAATTGCTACAAGTGGCTAGCCACTCAAAAGAGCAACAGTATTATCGCATCGGGAGATCAGAATCAACTTCCATCCTCTTTTGCTCCTTTTGGAAATCTTCTCAAAGCCCTCATGTTCCTTTGAAACTTGAACGGTTTTAACTCTTCATCCTCAACGCCAGATCAAGGATTTACTAGACGGAAAGGTTCTTCCAAGGTGTGGAAGGAAAAAGGCTTCAAGTGATTCTGTTACTTCTTCTCTCTCTCCCTTTCTTGTTTTTGTTTTGCATTACTTGTGTGTTTTGCTTTATTGTTTTGAGTAAGACTAGTTTTATGCTTTGCTTTGTCTTGTTTAACATGTTTTTGTTTGCTCTTGTTTTCAGTTTTGCTTTGTTTAGTTTTTCATATAAAAATAATAAAAAAAATTGAAAAATACAAAAACAGTGTGTTTGTGTACATTGGTACTTGTGTACCTTGGATGGCCATCGAAACAAAATTTTCTAAACTTTATATCTCTTGTAGCTTAGATGAGCATCTCTATGCACAACTAAGCAAGTGAGTTTTGTGGCTCTTGTCTGTAATGAATAAGATTAAGTTTTGTGGCTCTTGTTTGTAATGAATAAAATTAAGTAATCTCTTATACTTAACACTCGTATCACTCTTTTTGACGGGAAGGACTAAAAAATCCTAAGAGAAAGGCATAAATAACCATTTCACCACTGTTGTCCACTAATCATGAAATGACATCTGTATGCTTCAGCATAGCAAAAGTGCAATGTCAGTGACATCCATATGCTTCGGCATAACAAAAGTGCAATGTCAAATGCTTAACATCGTTGGGTAGAAATATGCTCTAGAGAAGAAAGCATCATATCAATGGTGGGAGCAAGAGGGACTATAGGATATATAGCTCCAGAACTATTTTGTAGAAATTTTGGAGGGGTCTCTCACAAGTAAGATGTCTACAGTTATGGAATGATGGTTTTAGAAATGATTGAGGGAAGAAAGAATATTGATGTTAGCGTTGATCGTACTAGTGAAATATATTTTCCACACTAGATTTACAAACGTCTTGAACTAGATGAAGAACTAGGATTGCAAGGCCTCATTATCAAAGAGGATGAAGAAAGTGCAAGGAAGATGATAATAGTGAGTTTGTGGTGCATATAGACCGATCCCTCAGATCGACCATCAATGAGTAAAGTGGTGGATATGTTGGAAGGAAGCCTTGATTTCTTGCAAATGCCTCCCAAGCCTTTCTTGTCTTCCCCACCAAGAACTCCAATAGATTCTTCAACTACAACGATTTTGTTATGATATGTCTCTATTTTGTCCAAAAATGCATTTCTTCTTTTGAAGGAAACCTAATGAAACAGTGCTAGTGAAGATCTTTGTGAATTATTTTTATTTTGAGCTTATAGATGAAGAGCCTTTAATGATTGTTTACAATATGAATATTTGGCATGGTGGCTTTTACTATTAACTAGTGTCATTTTATTATTTTAGGTGTGTTTGATTGATATTATTTCTTTTTTAGGTGGTCAATCTTTTTGTAAATTATATTATGGTGCATTATATATCATATTATATCATATTATATATAACTAGTCGCTAACCCGTGCGATACACGGGATAGTTTTTCAAATTGCAGAAATTGCAGAAATTTTAATAAATTTTTAAATTTTAAGAATATATATATACACATTTTTTGGATAAATATGACAAATTAAGTAATGAAAAAAAATAGTATTTGATTTACAACTATAACAGTTGTGTCTATCTAAAATGTTATCAACAAACCCTAAAATCAATAGAATAAAATTACCTAAGAATAGAATTTAAATAAAAAAGAGATTCTTTCATCTTGATGCTTTTTTGGTAGTTCTAAGCTTTGCCCATTTTAGAAGAATCACTACACAATGACATGGCATCATCCATGGGGCTGGGTTCTATATCCAAAGCATTTCATCGCAAAGGCCAAACTTGGTAAGCACTGAATATTTTAATCCGTTCCACCACATATATTTTCCATTTTGGTTTTCACTTTCAGTTAGTTTAATCAATCCCCTTTTCCTACGTTTCTTTAAAAAACGTAAAAGGAAAAAAAAAAAATAGAACTTGCATTTATTTTTTTCCTACTTTTTTTTTTTTTTTTGGTGGATAAATTTGCATCTTATATAATCTTTTTCCTAATAATAAAGTAAAAAAAAAAAAAAAAAGTTTTTGAGTTTCACCTAAACTATTTCTTTTTGTTCATATCATCTTCTTCACAACTTAAAATTCCCACTATATATACACATAGTTTTTTGGTGTTTATTATTTTTGCTACGTACTTTACAATTATTTGTTATATTCTTCTTTTCTCCTCTCTACCCTAACTACAACCTTACAAGTAATTTTTTTTTTTCTTTCATCAAATTGAATAGATTTTATGTATTTGTTGCCTTTTTATTATATTTAATATGATATTGTGTATTTGTTGCTGAAATTCTATGTTTGTTCACACATTTTAGTGTTTTTTTAGAAGTCAATATAGCAAGCAATATATTTGTATTTTTTAATTTCTTATTACATGATTATTTGTTGTTGACATCAATATTTTACAATGGATTTAATTTGTTATAGCTTTTGTTTGGTGCTTTGTTCTATGTAATCTATATTCTTTAATTAAAAGCAAAATTTGCTATCAAACATGAAATTGGATACGAGAGAATCCATCTGTCCAAATTTCCATGTAAGTCTATCTTTACTTAAGTTCAAAATTTTGGATATTTTTTCATTAATGAATTGAGGTTTTGGCTTAATTTTGTTTTCAACAGTTTCAATTATTGAATTCATTATTTTTTCATGTGTAATATTAATATCTGTGTTTTTTTTATGATAAAAAAATAATAATATATGTGTTCTTAAAGGCTAAAACACAATACAATTACAAACATTACTTTAAGTTAATGTGTTATATTTATTTATTAGTAAGTTAGAATGTTACATTAAGTTAGAGTATTATATTTTTATTTATTATTAATTTAGAATGTTACATATGGATACATATGCTGGTTTAGGGTTCATATAACTTATAACCATTTGAATAAAATCAACACTAAAAAAAATGATTTAAATATCAAAATAAGAAATAAAAATTAAATTTCATTTAAGTATACAAGTACAATTTATTTTTTAATCTTAAATTTTAAATTAATTCTTTTTTCATTTTATTTGTTATTAAATTTAATTATATTATCAAAATATTTTTTATTAAGCCGTGTATCACATGGGCATAATACTAGAATATATATATATATATATATATAGAGAGAGAGAGAGAGAGAGAGAGAGAGAGAGAGAGAGAATCCTATACACCAAATTATGAAATTACTATAGTGCTTTTTGTTATGGTGCGTTTAGCAAACATGATCAACCCAAGCCTTGGTCAATCTTTTTCTAAATTATGTTATGTTGCGTTTTGTATTCTCGCATATGGAGATATGCTTGGCCACAAATATCTGCATATGAAATGAATTGAAAAGGAAGGTTTAACGATGTGTAATCATTTGTTTTCCTTCTTTTCAATCTTTTTTTCTGTCCAGTGGGTCAATTAGATTTTTACTAACTCTCCCCTATTTTAAACCACAAATAAAATGATAAAATGACAATGACTCTAGGAGCGGCATAGAAACGTCAAAGATAAAGTTTGTTATGGTCTTATCATGGCAATGTGCATTGAGTTTACAAAGATTTATGAAAAGAATTTTATTAAGAAATTTTATTTCAAAGCATTTAGCTTAACGGTACTCCCTAATATATCAATATTCAATAGACATGTTCAAGGTTTAATCCCCCTTCCTCAATTATCGAATTACTAAAAACAAAAAAATGAAGACACTTTCTATCAAATTCAACACCTTCATCTTATTCGCAAGTAGGTAAGCATGGAAATATTTGCACTTTGAATGAAATTGAGATACGAAAAGAAGTAGCTTAAAACTAATGATCTCATTTTATAATCGTTCCATAAATTTAATTGTTTTAAGATCAAAATAAAGTCAATTATGTTTGTTGTTATGTCAATATGAATAATGTTTTTTAAAATAATGTTTGTTATTATGGATTTTATAGAAATTTGTATTTAGTCACAGAAATTTATTTTAAATTTATTTCTTAAACTAAATACAAGAATTAAGATTAGAGTTTATCTTATCCCGATGACATTTTATTTAAAGGCTTATACTACTCAAATTGATGCATGATAGTGAAAATACGTAATAATTACTAAGAACCTTGTATCTCTACTATAGTTTGGTCTTGAGCGAACTATATATATGTTTCTCAACAGAGATTTATTCTGTTGTGTTTGGATGTGCTTCAAGATCTTGCTCGATTGATTGCTCCTTTTGTACTAGTACTAGGATAATAATCCTTTGCACTAGTCACAGGGATTAAACACCCAAGTCAATGCTTAGGTTACTTAGAAATTTCCTCCTGGGACCCTCCAAAAAAAGAGAGTACTGAGTGCTCACTTGCCTCGCCTTCCTAACAAGAAATCTACACCATTCTTATAATTTGATTGCTTATTTTTTTTAATTCTTTCTTATAATTTGATTTTTTTTAAAACAAATATCACTGTGAGTTGGACTTTGAGTATCAATTTTATATATCCTTAGACTTTTCATTTTTAATAATTAAATTTGATTTTACCAATATATAATTAACTATTGGACATTAAGTTTATGACAAGATTTGTTGTAAAAATGTTATGGACATAATTTTTAGCGTGAAAAAATTATATAAAACATTTTGGTTCAATTATTATTATTATTATTTTAATATCGTAGATATAAGCCCACACGAATTTTGGTTAATTTGCATTTTTGCTGATATGAGTTTAGATAATTTGTCCACGTGAAAATCGTTGGGGGACACCATTGTCTGTCTTTTATGACGGACGCCTCCCGCTGGTTCTTTGTGTGATTGTGTCTCCTGAATTATTCTCTTCTTTTTTCTTTTTCTTTTTATTTATTTATTTATTTTTTAATACCGTGCTTTCCTCTCTTGTCCAGACTTTTTAAAAACCTCTCCTACTTTAGGAAAGTCCACTTTGAGGGTTGTGTGGAAAAGGGAGCTTGGCTGGCTGGAAGGGTCTCTCTCTCGTTAATTATTAGATTTTTCATGATACACACACTAATTAGCTAGTTTTCTCTCAAATAATAAATTTTCTGTTTGAACTTGGTTGGATAGTGGATACACACGCTCAAACTCACAACTAACAAAAAGAAGGTAAGTAGAGAATGAATCGAATCAATGTGTTGATGCATTGGCTAAGTTTAGAGCCACCCTATCTTTCAACTATGTTTATATAGGACAAAAGGGGCTTTTGCCCTTTTCAAAAAAATTAAATAGGAAAATGCCACACTTCTCAAACTAATTAGGGAAATGCCCCTCTTTTGAAAATCGAGTTTCTCAAAATCGATTTAGGCCCTATAGTGGTGTTTTTAAGGAGCCTATAGTGACGTTTTAAAGACCTATAGTGACGTTTTTTAACTCGATTTCAATAAAATCGAGTTATAGGCAATGAAATCAACCTATAGTGGCCTTTTTTTACCTATAACTCGATTTCTTTAAAGTCGAGTTAAAAAACGTCACTATAGGTCCTTAAAACGTCACTATAGGCTCCTTAAAAACGCCGCTATAGGGCCTAAATCGATTTTGAGAAACTCGATTTTCAAAAGAGGGGCATTTCCCTATTTAGTTTGGGAATGGGGGCATTTTCCTATTTAATTTGCCCAAAAAGGGCAGAAGCCCCTTTTGTCCTGTTTATATATGATGGAGGACTTGTTGGCTTTTGATAAAGTCGAGCTTTTTTGTAATAGACTTATTCGTTGTTAATTTATATCATCATTGGTTTACCAAAAATAAAAAAAAGATTACACTTCCCTATTTTATTTATCTTCTTACACTAGAGATTTCACATTGGTGGATGCACATACTATATATACTACTAAGGTTTGGCTTATCTTCAACATATATATATTTTTTAATTGGAATCTCGTTTTTGTGAGAAATTCCCACATCATACACTAACTAAATAAAATGTGGAAATTAAAATACATTACCACTTGTCATTGTATACTTAAAACAAAAGAAGATATCAAGTTGAAAATGCACTAGAGGTAAACCAAACCCTTTTTACTCTACATGCAACTATAATTTCCTTTTTAGTTATTAGGGGCTGTTTGGTTGGAGATTTCTAATATCTTTGTTTAAAATGATGAGAAAACTATATTTTAAAAAGTGCTGTAAAAACACATGTTTACAATATTCATAAAAAAAAAAATGTGTTTCTTACCATATTTCAAATGCCATATTTTAGTGTGAAAAAACATAATTGTGTGTTTAATATATGTGTGTTTTTTATAAAAAATAAAAAATAAAAAATAAAAAAAACTGACAAGTCGGCCCTCTGGTTGAAATTGAAGAATGAACCTTTATGTGTTGTTTAATCAAGTGGGCTCCATGTTTTTCAAAATATTTACAAAAGAGGATATTTTTGGTGAGTGGGAAGAAAAAGAGGAGAAAAAAAATGAAGTCTAAGTTCATATGAAAAGGAAATCTGGAGGTCTTGGCTTAAATGACGTAGACTGGGTTTAGAGCTTTTGGTTATAGGTTTGCTGGGTTTGTGGTTGGGTGTTGCCATGGGATTATGGGAATGTTAGGTTCATAGGTCCCAGCTTTGGGTTGTGGAACTTGAGAGGGAGATTACTGATAGTGGAGGTTAGTGGTAAGGGGATGAGACTGGGGTGGTTTATTTGTTTTGGTTGGGTTCATCCACAGCGTGAATTGGGTTTATTTGTCTTTCAAAGTGAATTATTGGTTTGGTTTTATAAAATTTTGGGTGTGATTTGACTGTAATAAAAATTTGATGGTGGGTTTAGTTCTTTTTAAATTAAATGCATATCTAGTGAGAACCCTGTTCTCTGAGCTGATGTTGCAATTAGAGTGATGCAGTCTTCTAAAGTGATGTGGAAAGATTGTATAAATACTGCTAACTGCTGCTCGAAATGCAACTCACTTATAGTAATTTCTCGAACAAAATAGATTTTTTTAATCTTCATGGGGCATCCTAGTATCCTACCCTTCTTTCTTTTATTGTTTTTTTGTTTTGTTGATTGAAGGATTAGAGTAGCCTATAGTTTGTTGTTTTATTATGGGTTCTTAGCACACTGCCTGTGTACAGTCAGCTTATATGCAAATTATCTTATATAATTTTCATGTGCACTGTCAGCTCTTCCTCGTGAGTGGCTAGCTTGGTGTGGGTTAGACAGTGTGTTACTTTTAATCTAATACTTGTTTGGAGAGTCCATGAATCTAGAGCGCTCATGTGGTTTGATAAAGGGGCAAGAGATCAAGATGAGATACAATATAGTATTTTTAATTTCTTATCCTTTTTTTTTGGGGGGGGGGGGGGGGGGGGGGGGGGGGGTGGTGGTGGGATGGTTAGTATTTCCTTGCACCATTGATCCCATTCTATCCACTATGTCATGCCTTGTACAACTATCACTCTTTTGGCAGTTGACTAGATTCTATTATTTCTTCTTTTGCAGCTTGCTTGGACCTGCTACAACTTCTATCAGTCAACACCTACAAAATTGGCCGGGGAGAATTATTTCTTTCATTCTGGGCAGGTGAGTTATCCCTATTCTTGTGAGAATTGTATGCTGTATTATTAACCACATTTTGTTGATCTTGAACCCAATAAGCTTACATTCAGTTTGAGTACTTAACTGGGGTATGAACTGGATTATCTTTTTCTTTTCTTTTTTTTTGGGGGGGGGGGGGGGGGGGGTGTGGAAACTTACACGCACACCCAATGGGTCTTGAACCCACAATCTCGCCCTTTATTCTGTTATTATGGGAGGAGAAAGTGCCAAGCTGAGCAATAGCTCATTGGCAAGGTTGTCTAGTTTTACATACATGATACAAAAGATCTCATACGTGTGTTACTTGCATGAATTGGAAATGGTATTGGTGATGTTTGTTGGATGATTTGGATTCAAAATACTCATTTCTGCTTATACTTCAGTATTTTTTGACTTTCTACCCTTTTTTTGACAATGTTATAGTTTTAACTTTTAAACTGAATATGGTATATAGGATGACTGTTTGGAAAAGGGTGTGCTTCATTTACTCCTACCATTGGGCATTCAGTTGTGTATCTCTGCAATGATACTTATCTCAGCAATTGCATTGGAACAGTGTCTTTTATTATTATGATGATTATTATTATTATTATTATTATTTGATATTCAGTACTATAATTCAGAACCCTAGATGGGAAAATGCGGAGCTCTTTTACTTAGTAAAAACATCATCTCCTAGCTGAAATTTCTCTTCTAGTCTTCCCTAGGGTTTAGCTTACAATATAAAAACCAATTCATGACTTAATTTCCCATAATATGTCCATGATTCCCATAGTGGAAAGTTTCTATTAAATAATAGTCAGTACTTCACTATAATAGTATAATGTGTACAACATGGGTGGAGCAATTTTATAATTGTAGTTGTAGCTTTTGCTATCTAATATTGCCATCATCTGAAGTTAGTTCTTCTGTATGCATAAGCCCAACAAAAGTGAAGCACTCAGGGTCTACAATGAAGAGTAATTTGCTTGGGAAGGGACACGAATATAAAGCTGCGCATGTAACCAATTTTTATTTCTTTCATTACCTTTGGCCTTATATAGGATGTATTAGTTTTTGTTCTGTTCACGTACTACGATGTCAGATTGTGCAAAGAACCTTGTTTTTACAATTTAAAACTCTTGCCCCTGTTGACTATTGAATTAGATCATATAAATATTGATTGGGTTAATCTGACTTTTAGATGAGAGTTTACGTGAATAGGAATTTCTCTTTTCATGTTAAAATTCTTTTTGGTGAATGACGTTTCTTTAATCAACATGTTTTATTTAGATATATGAACTCTGTTGTGGCTTTTTTTTCTTTTTAAAATTGTGGGTATCTTGAATTTGATATTGTGGAAAGGTGTGTAGATATATTTGCTGGGAAATTAACAAACTTTTGGTATCATTCTCTCTTTTTCAAAAACTTGAGGGCACCCATAATGGTTAAAATGTTCAACTGTACTAGTTGATAACTTCTTGCTTTGGAGATGAAGATGAAGAATAAAATGTATCAAAACTTTTAACTCTTGGACAGATTTGGTCTTTGTACAAAGTGTGGTTGTTGATATCTTTTCTCTTAAACAATAATTGACATATTGGCAGTTTGTATGCAGCCCCTAATCTGTTAATTTGTAGGTTTGAGTTTAGAAATCAAAGAAAGTGTAATTGTGGCAATATACCACTTTTGCTATACATCAATATCATAGCATATCATCTCAACAATTGTGAATTTTTGTGTGTTTGTATTTATATAAATATATATGTGTGTGTGTGTGTGTGTGTGTGTGTGTGTGTGTGTGTGTGTGTGTGTGTGTGTGATTGTGGTTTTTTTTTTTTTTTAAATAAAATAAAATCTTATTATATATATTGTGCATGATTGTGGTTTTTTTTTTTTTTAAATAAAATAAAATCTTATTATATATATTGTGCATGATTGTGGTTTTTTTTTTTTTAAATAAAATAAAATCTTATTTTGAGGGTCAAGAGGCCCCTTAAATAACCTTATTTATCAAAGGTTGTAAATATAAATCTTTTAAACCTTGGTAAAAGGTTATTTAAGGGTCTCTTAACCCTCAAAATAAGATTAGAGCACTTGTTTTGAAGACCACGAAGGCCTTCAAAATTTCCTTTTTGACGGTATATGTTTCAAAGGTTATTAAGGGTCAATTGGACTCTTAAAATAATTTTTTTCAAGGTTTTTTAATACATTTTTTAAGGGATTTGACCCTTGAAAAAAAGTCAAATTTGTTGTAGTGTGTCGGGCATTTCTTTAGCAACTTTGTTTCTCAACAGAGATTTGTTATATGATAATAATAATGATGTTTCAAAATTGTTAATGTCTTAATAAAAAATATGTGCACTTCACGTAATAAAATCCATTTGGCTTGAGTAAAAAATATTAACAAAAGGTTTGATTTAATTTATCACGTGCCTAATATCTGTGAGTTAATTATTCAAATTGAAATGTCAAATTACAAAGTGATATTCGTACAAATATTCTGTCTCAAACTTTATTAAGAAAAAAAAGAAGAAAATGTTTCGTAGTCTATCACTGTCTTTTAAGTTTCAAAACATATAAAAATGAAAACAAAATATAAGGAAGAAAAGAACGTTGACTACCATTATATTTAAAACTGAAAAAAATTGTTCTCATGCAATAATTCATTCTACTTCATGAAATTTTATGTTTCGACTGCTAGTTAAATTTAATTTCCTACTTTAATTGTTAATTAGTTTAGTTCGTTTTTGTTTCTATATATGAATTCTTGTTGAATTTAACGCATTTCCGACCTTACTCTTGAGTGTGATTTTTATGAATTTTGATACGTCCAAATCCGAATTGTGTCTATTTGGTAACATTTTTTCCTTTAGCATTAAGCCTTTTGCTTTATAAATTCACTTAAAAATAAATAAATAATTGAACGTATTTTAATTTATCTCACATTTCAACAAATAATTTTTAGCAAAATACGAGAGACATCAAGCTTACTCCAATTATTGTCCTTTTTCTTCTTCTTTTTTGAAGTTGTTTATAAAACAATAAGTCTAAATATACAAAGTTTTTCACATATTTTTTTTATAACCATTGAAATGATATATTTAGATTAATGTCAATAAAAATATCAGTTTTATAACAATAGATTTTTTTATATAATTAAATACAATAGCTATAAGCCCACACGAAAATTGCAAAAAATTTTAGGGGGGAAAAAAAGATGATGGTTGGTAATTAGTTTGCTTCTTGTTATACAAGCGTAAGTGAAGTTCTAAAGGTGTTGTCTCCCCAACATTGCTGATGTAACCAAATTGATGTAATCAGTTTTAGAAAGTTTTTCCACCGGGAAAATCATTGCAGTACACCGTTTTATATTCTTTTTCTTTTTTGATGAATCCCTCTTCCTTTTCCTCCTTCCTTGTGTCTTCCTCCCTAGTCCTTTGTATCTCTTTTTATTTTTTAATTATCTACTTTCTTCCTTGTGTCCCCCATGAATTCATCTTTTTCTAATCTCTTTTTTCTTTTTTACTGACCTTTGCCCTCTTCTTATATATCTATTCCTGTTTTAACTAAAAAACAGTTGCTTGGAGGGTTGCATGGAAAAGAGAGCCCGCTTGAAACTCTCTCTCTCTTGATAGGCTATACATACAGAATGAAGAGGAAAAAGACTCTTTTCTATTTTATTTGTCTTCACACTCTTGGTTTCAAGTTGACTGAATGTATGTTATATATACATATTCCACGTGCAACCATAACTTCCTCTGTAGTTACAACATAATAACATTAATAAAATCTCGCTTTGATAGACTCCATAAATTTTTCTCATTTACTACAAGAATGTTTAATATTATACAAACTCATATTAATGGTCTATTTATCACTTTTACCTTGATTGTAAAATTGGCTTGTGTTGAAATGGGTATTGATTTTTACATGCAGTGCTCAAGTGAAACTTTAAATTTAGAAAGATGTCTTGGCAAGCTTTAAATTGATGCTTTCCAAGAGGAAGGGGGACTAATCATATATGGGCTTGTTAGGATTGAGGGATTTGTCCCATATGGCCATATAGGCTTGGCCTTCAGGTTTCATACACTAATGAAGGCATCAAGATCTGTGATAGTGCTGAGGGAGAAATGCTGTATTGACAGTTAAGCAATTATTGGTTTCCAATATCAGGATTATCTTTTGTTACTCTGCTTCCACCTTATATTTACAATATAGATGCTAGCTATAATACAAGATACACATAGGGTTGAGATGTTGGCAGCAGAGGTTGAAAGATTGAAGGTATAAATACTTATTTCTAGGATAATAATTACTGTTTTCTTGAAAATTATCTTGTAAATATACTCTTTTCCTACTCTACAGGACATTAAAAGGTGTTAGGGTTGCTTCATTAAGAAAAGGCAATATATTCTGTCAAGTTGAATTTTGAATTCAAAATGCCATGCGGAGTATGTGAAACCTTTAGAAGTAAAATACAAGTTCCTACACTTCGTTTCTGGTATAATCTAGAACAGATTTGATTTTAATACATTAATTTGTAAACAGATTCTGCAGCATGAAATGCTTGTTTTTATGATCAATGCATCTTTATTCATAATAGATCAGTTTTAGTGCTGCTACACATATGAATGTATTATGTAAGACAGATCTTACATGCAGAAGTTGGGAGATATCTACAATTGCTATAGGTGGGCTAATTCTTCAGTTTTAGATTTTGAGGAGCATAAGGTAGGTGGGCTACAACCCCTTTCTCCCTATCTTATCTTCTTTGGCCCACACGTATAAGAGCACCAGTATTCGGATTCTTAAAACATTATATTTGTCATTTTACACTATAAAAGTTATCTCATCTATTTTATCATAACTCACTTGAGATTCTACCCGGCCCAATACTAAAGCATACTAATGCTTAGTAGATATTTTGAATATAATATTCTCTAAAGTCTAGACGATTCACTGGACTCCTTCATCTTTCATGATCAAAATCCCCCTCATATATATATAGTGGCGGAGCCAAGATTTGAATTGAGGGGGGAACTTGTATAAGATATATGCACTTTATGCACATCAAGTGAATATATAATATTGGAAACACTAAAACTTTCATGGAAGGCATGCTAGTGGAGGACTTGTTGTTACTTATTAGTTTATTTAGGTAGAGTTATGCTCTGTTTCAAGACTAAAGAAACAAAGTGGAGTTCAATTTGGCTAAATTATCAAGTGTGAGTGAGTAGAGCTATTAGTTAGATGAAATTCCTCCCAAGATAAGGAAGATATTCCAAATTGATGTATTACTTTGATCTAGATTACTATTTCTATCAAAAGAAAAAATTAGAATGGGGTTTTTAATAAGTATTAGTGATAAACTAAGGGGTTTTTTTGGGTGGGCCAGGGGAGGCAGCTGCCCCTCTCGACCCCCTGGCTCCGCCTCTATAGATATATATATATATATATATATATATATATATATATAAAAGACCAGTGATAGCAAACAAAAATAAGATCATACAAACATATATCTGAAAAAAAAAAAAAAAAAAAAAATGAAGAAGAAGAAGAAGATAATAGTCTAGCATGCATTATATTTTTGCTTAAATATTAAGCAGATGTAAAAATCAGTAAGGTGGCTTTAGAACCACTTGGAGACTCAATGAAAAGCCGCATGATGAAAACGGTGTTGTAGCAGCAATAAACTAAATCAATATCAGCAACAGACTCATAAACGGTGTCGTAGCCAATTTGATCAAACGGTGTCGCATCATGGTCAGTACTAGCCTTGCATGTTATCTTTCTTAATTAATAGAAGAACAAGATATGATAAACGTTCTTGTTTTGGCCTAATAGAATTTTGTTATTTAGTTGTACAGCTCCTCTTTGTGACCAATAGACATAAGATTACAATAATTACAATCAGTATAATCTATATATATAATAATAGGTGAAACTAAGAGAAACTAAAATTAGAATTTCAAATTAGAGTTCTAATTTTGCGCTATGTATCCTAAATTATTTATTCTTAAAGAGTTTTATTTCTTAACTTTATAATCAAATATGGGACTACATCATAAATATTCATCCAAGTGAGTTATTAAATACAAAAATTAAACCAAAGAGTTTAGAATAAATGAATCATAAAAAAAAAGTACTTCACAATATTTTTTTTTTTAAATGGACAATTTACATTTTATACCTAATAATATCCTTACAAATTTTTTAAAAGAGTTAACAAAATATAAAAATAACTATCAATAGTATTTAAATTATATATATAAGAATTATATTATATATCTTATTGTATATTTTTAAGTGTATTCATGCATATTTATGAGGTTACAAGTTAGTACATAATAATAGCTAAAGCCCAAAAGTTGTTCCAATGTCAGCCGTAAGTTGCTTCTCACTCCTCTCTACCAAAAGATTGAAAAAATTGGAAACATCCACGTTACCAAATACCCTTTGGTTTTTCAATACAAAAATACACGCTAAACAATGACTATTAATATTATTACAAAACGAAGATCCAGCATACATTTTAATAATAAGATGGAAAGATTAAGGCATAAATGCACTTTTAGTCCCTACATTTTGGCCATATTTCTATTTTGGTCACTACATTTTCATTTCACCACTTTTAGTCCCTAATCCAATTAACACGTGACATTTAAGTCCTTACAGTCACCCAACTAACAGAAAATGCTGACGTGGCTGACAGTACATTAAAATAATAATTAAAAAATTTATTTTGGCATTAAAAAATTACCACTCAGCATTTAAATTAATTTTAATTAAATAAAAAAAATTAAAAACAAAAAATTACATGAATTGAACAGAACATGAACATCAAACCTAGAATCAAAGAACATGAACATCAAACCTACAGGAAAAAAAATGAACATCACCAAATCAAATAGCATGAACAAGAGCAAACACAGAAAAATCCACACGAAACCACACCCAAACCCAACAACAACAAACCCACACCGATCAGACTAACAACAACAACAAACCCTACAATCACAACCAACGAACCCAGTCGAACCCAGCACCCACTAACAAGCTCCCTTCCACCGAGACGGAACCGGACTGAGATTCCTATCGGAAAAGCTGCGCCGCTCTGGCCAGATACCGGTATCGAGAAGACCGATAATGACATCGGAGCCGTAATCTGAATTGAACCAGAGACCGCGCTGGTTCCTGAGGCCAAGAAACTGAGGAGACCGAGTGGTGTGAAGCTCGCAATGGCGGTCCTCGAACACGGCGAGGACTGAGGGGTTTTTGCTGATCGTATGGGCTTCGTTTTGAGTGAGAAAGGCGAAGAAGCCATCTCTTTCTCTAAACCCAGATCCGATCAAACCTAGTTAAACCCACCAACGATCACCTATCAAAGCCGAAGAGAAAGCCCAGATCCTAGCAAACCCAGTCGAACCCAGCACCCACCATCTCTTTCTCTAAACCCAGATCCAATCAAACCCAGTCAAACCCAGCACAGAAACGAAAAGCTAGCAACCCCAGTGGCGGCGGCGCATCGAACTCTCCCTCTTCATCAACACCGTCGAAGCGCTTGAACAAATCACACAAATCAACAAAGATGTAATCTTTTCTAATCAATTCCTCAAAATCAAATCACACAAATCAACAAAGATCTAGTCTTTTCTAACCTTCAATCTTCAACCTAAACCACAAAAATCCCTCACTTCATTTTTTTTTTTCTTTTCTCCTATTCTTTGGTTTCTCTCATTTGTGCAAATCTAACGGAGCGGCGAGCACTGCACCACCACAATTAGATCCAAACCCACGAGTGCTGTGATACCATGAAAACTGGATCTAGGTTGCAACTATACTGGGTTTGCCATATGGGTAGCTGGGTTAGTTTTAGTTGCGACGGATCTGTTAGTGAGTTTTGAAAAAATTTCTAGTTTGTTAGTGAGTTTTGATTTTGATGCATATAGAATAATTTTTTTTAATTTTTTTATTTAATTAAAAATAATTTAGATGCTGACGTGGCAATTTTTTATTGCCAAAATAGATTTTTTTAAATTATTATTTTACTGTGCCGTCAGCCATGTCAGCATTTTCTGTTAGTTAGGTGATGGTAAGGACTTAAATATCATGCGTTAATTGGTTTAGGGACTAAAAGTGGTGAAATGAAAATGTAGAGACCAAAATAGAAATAGGGCCAAAATGTAGGGACTAAAAGTGCATTTACGCCAAAGATTAATGAGAAAGCGCAAATTGGGAGAATGATAGATTTACACACACACACACTAGTATTATGATCGTACGATGCATGGCTTAATAAAAAAATTATATATAAATTTTACAAAATATATTTTTTGATAATGTAATCAAATCTAATAACAAATAAAATAGTAAAAATATTTGTAAAAATTAAGTTACATGGAAAATGTATATTATGTAAGTTTTTTTTTTTTTTTTTTTTTTGCAAAAAAATATATTATAAAATATTATAAAAAATTATGGCAAGTTTTAAATTTCTAAAAGCTCTTTAGTAGTAAAATTGTAATTTAATTATATATATATATATATATATATATATTAAATATTCTATAAATATTGCTGCAATTTAAGATGTATTAGACATTTTGATTTAGTGCAGTATACGTTGCTGCAATTTAAGATGCATTAGACCTTTTGATTTAGTGTAGTATAAGTTGCTGCAATTTAAGATACATTAGACCTCTCTTTTTTTAGTGTAGTATACTGTTACTACAATTTAAGATGCATTAGACCGTTTGATTTAGTGTAGTATACGTTACTGTAATTTAAGATACATTAGACCTCTTTTTTTTAGTGTAGTATATGGTTGTTGCAATTTAAGATGCATTAGACTTCTTTTTTTTTTATGTAAATGTTATCTTTTTAAAATTTAAAAATCTAAAAAAAAATTTGCAATTCGGTGCTGCCACTTGGCGCAACCACAGCGTCTAAACCCAACTTTTATTATATAGTATATGATATAATATATACTTGATCATCCTTGATCTTGAGGTTGATACTAGGCATCTTGCTTGGTGTACTATGCTTACTCATTCTTTCCAGTGAGTTATCGTACTATACTTCACTCTGAGAACTTTGGAATGAATGATGCTGTAACTTTGCAATAACTTATAATTTTTCAATTGCAATAGAAATTTTAATATATTAGGAAAAATTATTACAATAACTTAAAATGAATAAATCGTTGCAATAAATTGATACCAATTATTTTTTAAATCTATTGCAATGAAAATTTCTAACTAATAGCTTATTGCAACAAAGTTATCATTGCAATAATTTTGTACATTTTTAAACCCCAGCAAACACAACAGATTAACCTAGTTAATTAACCAAGTTAATTGCTTAGTCAAATTATCAGATCTAAGTTAACACAAATATATCATATCAATGTAAAGTGCGGAAAATAAAGAATACAAAGATATGATAACCCAAGAAAGCCAAACCGGTAAAAACCTAGGGAGGATTTAACCTAACTATCCTCAAGGTAAAACGAATCCACTATGAAAGAATTGAAGTTTACACAATAGCGACTTAGACCACTAACATCCTATTGCTACCTCGAGTAGGAAACTTACTACCACGACCCCATGATAGCTCCGAGTCCACGGATTACTTCTTTTCTTGAATTCCCAGCAAGTACAAGCACTCACGCTTGTGTATCTTTAAGTTCTTTATTGTAGCAGCCGAATGATCATCAAGTTCTTGAATCAAATTCTCCTTCTTGATAATCCTAAGTATGTGTGAAGGCAAATACCTCTAGATCTCACAAAAGATTCACACACAGAGCAAAAGAAGCTCTATAAAACGTGACTAGGGTTTTCCCTTTTATACTTAGGGCAAAACATAAAACCCTACACATCATATGGGCTTAGGGCTGAGTTGGAAAATTCTGCAAAAAAAACGTTCTGCCCGAATTTCGATTAGTCGAGTCTAATTCTTGATCGATCGAACCAAGCAGAATCATACTACAACTTCTGCAGCAACTCAATTCCAACTTTACATAAAACGCATACACTTTGAGCAAGTCTAAACAAGACTAAAAACCTATTTTGATCATGGTTTGCCAACAATACAAATTAAAGTTCTAATACATTAGTTTCTAAGTACTTAGAACCGAACAAATTTAATATTAATTCTTTTATAATCTATTGCAATGGCAAACACAAAACTGCAATAAATATATCATTGCAATAATCTAATATCAATTATTTTATAATCTATTGCATTAAAAAAATAAAGTAATTATCTATTACAATAAAAATATCATTGCAATAATTTAATCCAACTTAAAATTTGTGAAGATATCATTACATATATACATTAAGCTAGTGCCATATTATAATATTCTGAAAAAATCAATATTTTATCTTGAATTTGCTAGCTATTAGCCTCAATAAATATGTAAACACTAAGTCATTGAGGACTTTAATTTAAAATATATATGTAGCCTTTTAAGGATTTTCACATGTGGACTTAGAACTTTAGGCCAAACCATGTTAAAATTATTGGCATGCTTTTGTTCATCACTAAATCACTCAACAACTTTAACAAACATAACCCCAGAAAACACTGAATTTCTAGTCATCGCACCAATGTTCAACAGGTACATTTCATTTCTCTTTTACTAAAATTTGCATATGTTTTTGTTAAGTGTGTGAAAGCATGTGAACTTGCTTTGAGCATAGGATTTCATTGAGTTTTGAGGTCTGCTGGAAAGTGTTTGAAAAAAAGAACAAAATTTACTTTATTCATGAAGGCATATTTTTATTCATGAATCATGTACACGAAATTTAAACAACACAAACAAGAACAAAATTTGGCACATCAACCTAAAGATACATGGATCACAAAAATTTGAAATTGTTCTAAAAGCAAACAGAAGAAAGAAAAGCCCAACATTAGAGTACATAAGATCGGGATAATTTTTTGTAATTTTGAAGGTTAAATCTTGTGATAGTTTTTATTATTATTATTATTATTATTATTATTATTATTATTATTATTATTATTATTATTGTTTGTAATTTACCACCTTTCATGCTTACTTAAATGAATTATTTTTTATAGGGTGGTTTTGAAATTAATCCGGTCCCTCATGATGGTGATAGCACCCAATCATAGGTATCAGGACCTCTAAACTTATGATAATTATCTTATGTAATTGGGTTTTTCACTTTTTCATGTGTGTAGTATAAATTCCCTGTTAAATATATAATACTCAAGTTATGTTTATATAAAAAAATTTTTTCTAACTTCATTGTTATTTATAGGATAGTGCCCCACTGGCTACATCCTGGCCATTATTGTTTGGCTATGATATGTATTATCACAAAATCATTTTGTTCATATATATATATATATATATATATAGATACCTATTTTCTGTACAAGTGCAATTAGTAATATCATAGAGAAACCATAACTTCAAAAAATGTTTATTACAATGATTTTACGAATTTTATTGCAATAGATTGCAAAGAATTGACAAAAATAATTTTGGTCAAATTATTGCAACAGTATCTTTATTATAATAGATAATTGTTTCATTTTTTTTTATTACAGTTGTAAAATAATTGGTATTAGATCATTGTAATAATATATTCATTGTAGCTTCATGTTTGTCATTGTAATAGATTGTAAAATAATTGATATTTAGTTATTACAACTAATTATTATTAATGTAATAATTTACTACTTTTAAGTTGCTATGGCAACAAATTTTAATGTTTAGATGTGATAATAATAGGTCGCAATGCTTGATCAAGGGCCAGCTATTTGCAATTTCAATTATGGGAGGGATGGTAGCTGGATACTGTGTACAAATTAGATGTATGTTTTAATAATATGGTTACATATATACATATAAGCTAGTGCCATATTAACAATATTCTAAAAAATCAATATTTTATCTTGAATTTGCTAGCTATCAGCCTCAATAATAATAATAATAATAATAACAACAACAATAACAATAATAATAATAATAATAATAATAATAATAATAACAACAACAATAATAATATTAAAAATAACAATAACAATATTAATAAAAACAATAATATTAATAATACAACATAATAACGATACAGCTACCTAATAAATTGACCCACACCTAGTGCATTAGACATAATACAACAATTGACCTATATAAATTGACCTACATCTCGTGCGCTGGACACGATATAGATATTTAATAAATTAACTTACGTCCAATGTATTAAATATGATACCATGGAATCCATAATAAATTGACCTTAGAAGGGGCAACCATAGCCCAATCGAACTAAATTGGACTAATCCTTTTAATAAAATAAAAAAAACAAAACAAAACAAAAAACTAACTAGGCTAATCTGCATAATTAATTATGTGTCTTTGCCTTATTTATAGCCTTTTTAAAATAAATAAAAAAGGGAAAAGAAAAAGGAAGAAGATGAAGGAGAAGGGGGAGGAGTATAACATGAAACTAAAAATAAAATCTGGAAAAGTAAAAGAAGTTAATAAGAGTTGTTCATAAGAAGAAGTTAAAGAGTAATTTAAATTTGAGAGTAAAGCAATTTGTTAGGAGTAAAACATGGCGGAGTGGAATTCAAGCAATTTGGTAGGAGTAAAATGTGGGGAATGGAATTCAAATGTGTTAGGGTTTAAAAAAAATTAAATATCTCTTAAATATATTTAGTTCAAATTACTTTTATAGACTTAATTATTTTTTTGTTTAGAGTAGTGCTTAATAAATTTTAGTGGTATTTTAGTCATTGTAAGAAGAAGGTAACTAACTTTCTGAATCCTCTTAATATATAGAGATAATATTAAAAAAATATATTATTATTATTACCAATAATAATAATATTAAAAATAACAATAATATTAAAAATATTAAAAATAATAATAACAATAATACTAACAACAACAACAACAACAATAATAATAACATTAATAATAACATTAATAACAATATTAATACTAATAATAACAATAATATTAATAATAATAATAATTTTAAAAATAACAATAATAGTATTAATAATACCAATAATAATAATAATAATATTAAAAATTAGCCTCTGAGCACGTGCTCACGTGCATGCTCAGAGGCTCTTCTATTTTTTGGGTAAAAAAAAAAGAATATGAGGGGTGAGTTTTGTAGATTGGAATTGTTTTAAAACTAACAAAAGAGTGATCCTATTTTGTAGGGAGTTAGTGAATAGAAGTAGGAATTTAAATTAACGTAAAAGTAGGAGTTTATTAGAAGGAAGAAGACATTTCAACGTAGAAGTACAAATTTATTATTTTTGTCAATTTACTATTTTAACCCCATTTTTTAGTTTTAGGTAGTGGTATTTTTTACAGTAAAAAAAGCAATAACTAACTTTCTTTTGTCAATTTACTATTTTAATCTCATTTTTAAGTTGTTGGTTAATTAATTTAAGGGTATTTTTGACAGGAAAAAAAGCAGTAACTAACTTTCTGAATCCTCTTAATATATACAGATGACAATAATAATTTTAAAAATAAAAATAAAAATAATATTAATAACAACAACAACAACAACAATAATAATAATAATATTATTATTATAACAACAACAACAACAACAACAACAACAACAATGATAATAATAACAAACTAAAAGCTTCCTCTATGGCAATACTATTGATGATGGTAGGTCCTTCTTGTGCATGCTTCAGAAGGTAGCTCTGGTTCATGCTTCCCAAGAGGCCACAAAGAGTGGTTTAATATTGTAATAGGTCCCATTACCTCCCGAATTTGTTCTAAACTGTGGGTGAATAAATGCTAAGGATTATGATTTTTGTATATGATCTGTACAAAATATTTATATACATAGTGGTTAGTCATTTTACTTTGCACCAAAAAGAATAGAACATTAGGTTATTTGTTTATATCTTTCCAATTTTAAGCAAGTCTGGAAACAACTAGATTTACTTATCTATTCTCTTGGATATTAAAAACATATTTGCAAGTAACTATGAGGCTTTGTTCCATTCCCAGAAGACTTGGTACTTGGGATGCAAAGTTAGCTTGTGCAATTGGAGTTATAAAAGGCAAAAGAACTTTGTTATTCTCATTCTTAAAGTTGCTTGGTTTGCTGATTTTTATAACAGTTAGAGGGAGAAAACACTCAATGACATGGTAACAATCTAAATATGAGGAAACTATCTTCAAGATTATCATCTTAAAGGTTAGATGGAGACTAGCATCAAGCAAGCATATTGAGGATTCATCTAAAAACAAAGGTTAGATGGAAACTATATTTGATTCCTAAGTCTAAACAGTTGGATTGGTATATCTTCCGTTTGCTTTTGATGATATTTGTAGTATTTTATCCCATATATTTTTTAGGGATCTTTGCATTGTTTTGGTTTTTTGATAGTCTGCTTGCCTTGTTACTACCATAATTGTTCTAAGGAATAAGTTTTCATTCGTCTTAAAAAACAAAAAATATGTTTAGGACACAAAATTCTCTACTTAATTAATTAATACAGTTGTAATTGTTTATGACAAATAGATTCTAATTCATTGAGGGGAGGGGGGCGGGGGGAGGAGATGTTTAGGAAAGCAAAGGTTGTGCTTAATTAATCGAGACAGTGATGATTGAGCCCATCACCAGTCTAGGCTAAGTTGGTTCCTTCATCATGTTTGCAAAAGGTACTACAACTCCAGCCAATTTTGCACCTTGGCCAGAATGACATTCAATATCATGTTTTCATGTTCCTAGACATCTATCTGCTACTGGTATGCAGTTTCTTAATTAAGAATTCAGAACAGGTAACTCAAATCTATAAGAAGGGGGCATGACCACAAAGTAATCAGCTAAAAGCTAGTAAGTTTTGCCTTGGCTAAAGGCCTTTGTAATATAAAAGCATATCCTGCAACCTGTTTTGAACTCATGAAAATGAGCGTGAAACTTGCAACCTGCAAGTCAAGTCAATAGTGCCCTGTGGCATGCTTTCTTGCACTTGCAAGAAAGTTTGAAGTTAATGAACTTTGAAGGTTCTATTTACAATCTTCAGAGAATTAGTATGGCCCTTGCATACATGAAAGTCATACCATAAACAAGCTCCAGCATAAATGAAAATCATACCATAAACAATAATCCGCTTCTTTCTATGGTTTAAATGATCGCTACGGTTAATTACTAGAGAAAATAAACAAGGTAAACAACGTTATTTGTGAGCTAAGCATTGATGGCTCATTTTGGCTGAAATCCTATTTAATCATAAGCGTTTAGTGTAGCCTGCCATGAATATGTGAAGTTTCCTTTGAACATAATTCTTTCTTAATAATTGCTTCGTCTAGTCTATATCTTTCATAATTCTTGTTCTTCTCCCACTTTAGTTTTCTTTGTAATACCTTAACACTCCAGCTTATGCAATGAAGCTCCAATGTAACTTGCAATGAGAAAGAGGAAAAAAACCCTTCTAAGTTTCAAATGTCTTAAAAATCCTTCAAAATAGCTTGTCTTTGTCTGTTCAAGAAGATTTCTGTAGATGGACGGTGACAATGTAAGTGCAAAGTTGGATCGAGCTCCACCTAGGAATTTCATATTATGTTGATGGATATAGATTACCATCAGATGGAAATATAACCCTTCATTACTCAAGCTAGAACTAGTAAATTACTTGCCGTTTAATGATTCAATTGGTAAGGGCATTCCAAGCTATTTTGGTTACTTGGAGAGACTTAGACATCTGCTTAGTAGGATTTGGAGTTTTTATTCCTCTACAGCTGAAAAATCTATCACATCTTTATCTTAATCTATAGGGAAACAATCTTTATATGAAATTCTATGGTGGGTTTCTCGTCTTTTTTCCCTGCAATATTTTTACGCAAGTGGCATCAACCTACAAAGGGGAAAAGAAAAAAGTAAAGGCAATGAACCAGCTCCTTTCTCTTTCAGCATTATGGTTGACTCAATGCAGACTTTATGACGCGCATTAGTCCCTGCAGCCTTAACATGTTTTTGCCCAACAATCAGTTTATTGGGCAAATCTCAGATTCCTTGAAACAATTTAGGCAATTATATCCTTTTTTTATATGTTAACTACTTCTATGGTGCCAACCCTGATTCTCTTGGAAAATTGTCAACATTGTGGACTTTTCGTCATGAATTAAATCAATTGAATGGCACGCACAAGAAAGCTTGGTTTCACTCTCAGATTTGGGGGGCAAATCTGAGAGTTGAACATTGCAAAAATTCCTTGGAGGGAAATTTGTCTGAAGTGCATTTTGCCGAAGTCTTAAAATTAAAAGGATTTATACTTTTTTTCACACTCTATTGCCATGAATGTAAGCTCCGCTCTAACTTTGAAATCAATTCAATCACCATGAGTTCTTTCCAGATCAGCCCTCCTACATAATTACAAACACACAACTCTTAAGCAGTTAGACATCTCCTAGTTAGGAATTTCAGATGATTCTCGACTGGTTCAGGAATTTGGCTATTCATAACATGTTTTTGTCTAGCAATCAGCTGTTCCTTAGGCCAAAATTCCTGAGAAGGAAATGTGTCTGAAATGCATTTTGCTAAAATCTCAAAATTAAAAGAATTTAAATTTGTCTTCACACTCTATTGTCATGAATGTCAGCTCAAATGGGGCTCCTACTTTTTAACTCAATGCCATCACAGTGAGTTCTTGTTTGATCAATCCACAATTTCTTGCATGGTTATCAACGCATAAATCTTAAGCAGTTCTCACAAATAGGTATTCAAATGGTTCTAGACTGGTTCTAGCATTGGCGATGTACCTTAAATTGATCAATCTCCCTGAGAGCAAACTTGATGGCAATGTATCCAAGGCATTGATTAATTCTGAATTCATTGATTGAGCTTTAATGGTTCAAAGGTCAGCTACCACACTCCACGATTATCTCCAAATATTACAATTTTGAATATTGCACTTGATTACTATTATATAGAAATATCCTTATTCTTTTAGAAAACATTAATAGAGATCAACCAAATAGTTCTTGAAGTATCTGATAAATCTCCATCAAGAGAACTTCATCATTGCCAGATGCATCAGCCTCTTTACAAAAACGCTTCAAATGTAATTTACAACTTATTGTATCCCTTATATAAGCTTAAACCCTTATGCTTGAACAACAATAGCTTCTTTATAATTGTTCCTTTTTCATTGTAGCACTAAACACATTGTGGTCTCCTTGATCTAGACTCGAATAGATTTGCAAGGGTTTGTTAGCCGGATGGGTGAAATGATACTTCTCAAACCACTTCTCTTTTAGTATTGGATTTTTGCCAATAATAGGACATATAACCAAATGAACTTGAACATTACTTCTTTTCTCTATCACTTTTAAGAGTCTTTTGTTATTCCATATTTGTAAGGAGCATTGACCTTTCAAATACTTAGTATGTATCAATATCTATTGAGGTCTTACAGATTTAATTTCTTGAACTTTTCTCAAGGTCATTTGATGGGAAAGATACCAAAAAAATCCAAGAACATGATATTGTTGGAATCACCTAAAAGATACCAGGAATTTGCCAAAAACATTGTTTATTGAGAGTTGGATATTTTGTTGGTTCTTGGGAAGTCTGTGTAGTTCTCTTCTTGAAAAGGACCTCATGACATGATGATTTCAGGTTTATCAATGACATGATGAAGATTAATGTGACTACAATGTTAAAAGTAAAAATTTTGAGTGAGCTAGTATTTAAGTGAGAGGCAACATTTTTGTTCTTATTGATGTTAGTATCTAAGCAAAAGGCATCATATTCTATGAGATATACTTCAAACATTGTCCTTACAATTGTTTGGTTTTGTTAAAATTGTAGGCACTATTACCCCAACTATGATTTAATTCATATCTAACCTTCTACCCAGTGGGATTTTATTTTAGGAATATGCTGATACTAAAATGGAGCCAATGATTTCAATTTTTAGTCTAGTTTTGTTGACTGTTGCCATATTAAATATGGCTCATTGTGAAAGGCAGACTTATTTTTAAAATGAATTGAGAAGGCAATGCTCTAGAAGGAAACATGGTAGGCACTATTCTATAATGCATTAAAAGCATGAGTCTCTTTGGGCTTTAAGCTTTTTTTCAAAAGCCCAATATTGGCCCATTTACCAAGTTCTCAGACTCAAAGCCTCACTATAACCAAGCTCTCAACTATGGGGGAATTGAACTGATGGAGCTGAGGAACCAGAAGAAGACTACATGGGGGACCTCTCACGTTTTATTCCATAGGAAACTTCTCTCCCTTCAAAATCTTCTTCCAAAAAGGCCAGTCTATGACTCTATGCCTTGTTTGGTTCCCCAAAAAACTTTGGAACATGCATAGCCAATATAATCTAAGGTTTTTTTTTTTTTTTAATCTTAATTCATATATATTTACATGTTATCTTGTTCCAGTGTGGAAGGTTGAATTTAATCAACCATCTTGTTAACTTTATTCCATGTCAAATTTGCTTGTATTTTAGCATTTAGTAACCCTGTATTTAGGTGGGATTATTGTAAGGGTAGTGAGTGAGAGAGAGTGTGAAGAATTGTTCCTCAATGTGCAAAGAAGCAGGGACTCGCAACTGGAACTCACGGGTGGCTCGCAGGTGCAAGTCGCCAGATGAGAATCACATGCCAAGCACACGGGAAGCTGAAGCGTTTTGCCAGCTGGTGCACTACAGGACAAAAGACCCAGGCTGGCTAGACAATTAACTCGCGGCTGGAACTCGTGACTCAGACCAGTCACGAGGCCAAACCGCCAACCAGCCCTGTTTGGGAAAAACTGTCTCTTCGTATTCCAAACACTCACCACTATATATAGACCCTTATACCCACCAAATGTAGAAAGTTTCCAGAGAGAATTTTGAGAGAGAAACACTAGAGAAAAACAAGATTGATTCATCTACAATCATCATCTAAGAAACTCATCAAATTCCTCTACTCTCACCCTCTCCATTGTTAAATCCTTGAGAGGTTCTTTGCCAAATCCTTATCTCACCACACTCATGTCTGTGAGAAGGTTTATTTGGTGCTGTGGGAAGCAGTTAAGAAGGGACCAATGGTCATTGGTTGATGCTATAGGCTATAGCAGAATCTGGTAAACTAAAGAAGAAATAGGTTTGGCGCAACCTCGTTAGAGCAAGAAGCTTAGAGGGCTTAGGTACACTGGGTAGATTAGGCTTGAAGGGTCTATTGTTGTTTATGTATCCCAACTACATTCTTTAGTGGATTATTCACCGCTTGGAGGGCGGTGGGAAGGTTTTATGCTGAGGGCTTCGGTTTCCTCTTCGATAACACATCGTGTGTTGTCCATGTGTTTACATCTTCCTTCCCTTTATCTTTGCCTTATATTTACTGCTATGGATGTGTTTATATTTGGCTTAGATTGTTTATCAATTCTGTGTTTGGCTTATGTTCATGTTCCACACATTAACTGTTTGATAATAAGCTTGAATTGATAATTTGTAATTTGGGGTCTAAACGTTCAAGGGTGTTTCATACCCATATTGAACATTCACGGTGAAAATTTAAGCCTGTTGAATTGAACCCGATAGTTTAGGACACCCTCTGTTATGTTGCCGAGAAAAATGAGGAAAGGAAAAGATATGAGTAAATATTTGATGTTGACATGTTGTATGTGTTTTGGCGGGAGTTTAGTCAATATTATTGGGTTTTCAATATTTTAAGCTAATTAGATTGTATGAAGTAATGTCATAGGTTATCTGGACTCTCACTACATGACTATCATCACAAAAATCTCACAAGCATCTTGACATTTTCGAGTCAAGATTTATGTAAGGACCAATCCCATGTTTTGCTCAACTCAAGTATCACCAACTCTTTTTCAGGACCTATTTTCCTTTCATTTGTTGTATGATAAATATAAAGTACAAATTAGAGGTCATGGATTTCTCACATTAAAATTTTTTCTAGAGATTCTCTTAACTACTAGATACATTGGCAATCTTTGCTTAACCTAAACTTGGGGGAGTAATATGCTGTCCAGTGAAATTTCAGACTTAATGGGCTCTTTACTGTTTAGGTTCCAATTATTGTAGAGCTATAAAGACTTGAAGCTAATTGATTTAACAATAAACCAATTTTTAGTAAATAGAACAAACCATTGTTATTGATTCCGTTCCATTCTGGCCGGAACGGCCGGACTATTTTGTACCGACATGCAAACCGAAACCATAATACCCCCTATTCCACCTCAGATCAAATTTCGGCCTATTTCGGGGTGTTTCGGCCATTCCGGCCAATTTCGTCCAGTACCAGATTTTGGCTTAAAAAAAAAATTCTACCTTCTTCTTCTTCTTCTTGGTTACAAACCCTTCTTCTTCTTGTTTTCTTTTTTTTTTCTTCTTCTTCTTCTAGGTTTCAAACCCTTCTTCTTCTTCTTCTGGTGGGTTTCGGACCCTTCTTCTTCTTTTCTTCTCTTTTTGATTTTTTCTTCTGGTGGGTTTCGGTCCTGCTGCCAGTCTGCCTTCCTTTTTTATTTGTGTGCTATATAGGTAATGTATGTGACTATTTGCCAGCCCACTTGCTCTTCTCTTTTGTCGCTTGTGTTTTAAAATTTGAATTTTTTTCTTTGTTTTGTTTTTGTAAGCACCACGTGACTAACAATAAAAATGAATGTTCCAGCCTTAACCTTCTTCCACTATTCCAACTACTAATATTAACATCAAGTTTTTTTTTTTTCTTTTCATATTATTACTCTTATTATATTTTATAAATAATTGAACCGATACTTATTATTATTATTATTATTATTATTATTATTATTATTATTTGGGCTTAAAGATTACATGTTAGTTGAAATATGTACTTATAACTTCTTTAAAAGCCTTAATAATTTATATAGGTTTTTTTTATTAATAATTTTTTTTTAATTATAAAATAACTTAACTCCGAAACACCCTGAAACGGTACACCGAAATAGGCCAGTACAGAAATATTTCATTCCAATGGACAAATCGAAACGGGGTCCGAAACAGTATTCATAACATTGGAACAAACTGCATGGAAGAATGGAAATGGGTCTTCAATTAAGATCTAAAGAATTGAGTGGCAACATCTCACCACAAATATGCCAACTTGAAAAAAAATAATAATATTTTCAAAAGAAAAAAATAATAATAATAAAAAACCAATGAAATTCAGTCCACTTATAACCTCAAGTCCAGTCAGCCCGTTAACCTAGGCCTATTTCAAGACTCAAGCCCACACACTAAATCTTTACACTAGTCTATCTTCATTTAATAAAAGACTTAAATCGAAAATTTGAATGGTTTGGATTGCTATAGAACTGAAAGTGTTTTGGTTTGAATCGGTGTAGGCACTGATTGGGACTCCACTGTGTGTTGATTTGCATTGGTTAGTTTTACAAGCAACACCCATTGGCAAGCAGAGACTCAACAAAGTCCTCAGGTTTCATCTAGGCTTCCAAGTTCCTCTTCACTTTTAGCTCCATGAATTTCAATTGGCATTCATCACACACAACTATTCCAGATGCCGCATTTGCCTAACCCAAAGGTTTTATTTTTGGAAAGAAAGAAAGGTATTTATCAATCATAAAAGGCCTAAAAGATATCATCATATGTATACAATAAAGATGAGAGGATTTATTTGTTAGGATAGGAAAACAATATCAAGAAATGCATATGAGCATTTCTTTTAGTATGCTATAAGTCATTGTTATCAAAAAAAGCATATTATCATTACTGGATTGCATCACAACTAAGTGCACTTGCTAGATTACTAAAAGGCATTATGAAATTCCCCCTCTTTTTTTTTTTTTTTTTGTGGCACTAAGTATAAGAGAATAAGAGATGATGGAAATTGCTACATGCTGTTTATTTTGTTAAAAACTTCGCATCATGGAATAGAAATTGTTAGGTTCTAAAGATTTAGGATTTTATGTATTTAGAACTCTAATGTGTAATGTTGGCAAACCATGATCAAAACAAAATATTTAGTCTTGTTTAGACTTGCTCAAAGTTGTGTCTTTTATGTAAAGTTGGAATCGAGTGGCTATAGAAGAATTAGTGACTTTCGGCCTGGCTTGATCGATCAGAAATTAGACTCGATCGATCGAAAGTCGCATATCAGCAAAATCAGCAAACGTAAAAAGGCCATAACTTATTCGTTTGAAGCCCAAATCGCGAGCCATTTTTTCCAGTATTTAAAGGACATCATAAGCTAACCCTAGGTAGGGTTTTCAGAGCTTTTTAGAGAGATTAGAGTACCTCTTGTGCCTCTTTGGTATTTTAGGGTTTTGTATCCAAACCTCTCTAAGGTTGTTACTCATATTGCTGTTTTGTGTAAATCTCTTGTGAGATCTTTGAGGAGCTTTCCTTTACACAAAGTTTAGAGTTTTCAAGGTAGAGATATTATCTACATCTTGATGATCAACAAGGTTGCTACCATTGGAGCTTAAAGAAAAACAAGCGTGGGTGCTTGTACTTGATTGAAGAATCCAAGAAAGAAAGAAGGAGTCCGTGGATTCAGAGCTTGCACGTGGTCGTGTCAGTAAGTTCTACTGGTGGGTAGCATTAGGAAGTCAAGCAGGGAGCTTGTAAGTCCTTTTGTATGAACTTCGATTCTTTCGCATAGTGGATTCAGGTTTGCCTTGAGGATAGGCGGGTAAAATCCTCCCCAGGTTTTTACCGTGTGGTTTCTTGGGTGATCATATCATTATGTTATTTATATTTCCGCTGCTTTATTCTTGATATGATTGTTTGATTTTTTTTAACCTAGAATTGCATAATTTGACTAAGTTAATCACTTGGCTAATAAACTAGGTTAATCCAATTGTTGTTTTAAGGGGTCTAAAAACCGTTCAGAAATGATTTTATTCTCTTATGCTGCTTGTGTAGGATCAAATGAATAAAGTTTTCATATCAAGAATATTTTCATAAATGAAATAACAGGAAGCAGCATGCAATGTTCATTTTGGGAAATTGAACATTGCTCCCCTGCCTAGTGTTGGAGGAGAATTTTTTTTTTTATTTTTATTGAAATGTTAATTAAATGTACACCATAATTTATAAAGTAGTAAGTCCACAGCTATGCTTTTGTTTACTCAGGTCTCCCAAATGATAGTTAATTTACTATACCTTTCTTCTCTCAGCAGTGTTTTCCTTAAGTTTCAGGATATTTAAAATTGGATGATTTGTTTTTTAAAGAGTCTAGGTTATGCTTGCAAAGGGCCAATACTAGAAGGTACTGTTAGGGGATTTGGAAACTTAATCGGGATTGGCCATATGGATTTTCAGTTTACTTTTTGCTCCAAGAATTTCAGTTTACATTCATCACACACAGCCATTCCAAATGCTGCATTTACCTAATAGATATCATGATGCATATACTATAAAGATGATAGGGTTTATTTGTTAGGATAGAAAAACAATATCAAGAAATGCTGATATATGCATATCAGCATTTCTTTTATTATATTATACGCCATAATTATTAGACAAAGCATATTATCATCACCGGGAACTAAGTGGACTTGCGAGCTTACCCAAAGGCACTTGAAATGGCCCTCTCTTTTTTTTTCTTTTCATTGTTTTTTTTTTTTTTTTTTGGTGGCACTAAGAGATTATGAAAATACTACCTTCTGTTTATTATGTTAAAATGACCTCGTCATGGAACATAAATGATTTTATTCTCTTATGTTGCTTGTGTAGGATACTAGGATCCGATGAATAAACTCACATGTCAAGTATATTTTCATAAATAAAATAACAGAAGCAGCAAGAAATATTCATTTAGGAGAATCGCAGTACACAATCTACAATAATTTGCAAGGTACAATCTCTAGTGCCATTGGAAACCTAACATTTGCCATTAGTATTGACTTGTCAAACAAAGAACTTGGAGGAAAGTTGCCAAAATCATTGGGTAATCTCTGTCACTTAGGAAGTCAAGAGATATCTAAAATCTAAGAAATTTTATCAGGATGTCTTTCAGATAGACTAGAGATCTTAGACTTAATTTTTTTCTCAACTTCATGATCGTTTGACAGATGAACTTGGGGTATTTAAAAATCTAGTCAAACTTTCTTTTTGGAATAATTCAATCTTGGGACCACTCCCAATGTATTTAGGAAGCCTTTCATATCTGATAAACTTGGCTCTTCAAATAATCTATTCAATGGAATGATTCCTAGAAATTTTGGGTAGCTTTCCAAGCTAGACACTTTTGATATTGAATCAAATATGTTGGAAGGTGTTATGTCCAAATCTCATTTTTCCAATTTAACAAGATTGAAAGCATTTTATGCATTTGGAAACAGTTTGACTTTAGATGTAAGTCATGATTGGATTCCTCCTTTTCAATTGTTATCTTTAAGCTTGCAATCATGGAATTTAGGGCCAAAATTTCCTCTATGGTTGTACACAAACATATCTTCGGTCTTTGGACATATCCAACACAGATTTTAGATGTAATTCCTCTTGCAATTTGGAACTTGTCCTCTCGATTCAAATATCTAAATCTTACCCACAATCAAATCAATGGTGAGATTCCAAACAATCATGTGGTTTTTTCTACTTCTTCAGTGCTTAATTTAAGGTCAAACCATTTTGAAGGTTCATTGCCTTATGTATCCTCTAATGTGATCATGCTAGATACTTCTGACAATTCATTCTCTGAGTCAATTTCTTTATTTTTGTGTTTCAAGATGAATGACTCCAAAAGCATAGGATATCTCAATCTTTAAAAAAATAATTTATCAAGAAAAATACATGACTGTTGGATCGAGTGGAATAGCTTAAGGGTCCTAAATTTGGCAAACAACAATTTTAGTGGCAGCATCCATTGGATCTTTGACAATTCTTAAGTCTTTGCACCTATACAACAACAAATTCTCAGGGAACTTACCATCATCTCTAAGAAATTGTGTATATTTGGTGACTATTGATGTTGTTGAAAATGAGTTTGTTGAAAGCATACCTTCATGGATAGGACATAGCTTTCCAAGCTTGATGATTCTCAACCTTCTCTCAAATAATTTCCATGGTCACATACCAGAAGAACTTTGTGATCTTACTTCACTCCAGATCTTGGATCTTTCTCATAATAAGCTATTTGAAGGTATTCCTGGATGTGTAAAAAATTTTAGTGCCATGGTTACCAAAAAAAAAAAATCAAATCTGGACATGAGTTTTTATCAATTATTACAGTGAAACTCTCCCTCTTGAAAGCAAATTACTTGTGATAAAGGGAAAAGATCTTGAGTATAGCAACATTCTCCACCTAGTAAAATGTATAGATTTTTCAAAGAATAGTTTATCAAGAGTGATTCCTAAAGTAGTGACCAATCTTCAAGGATTACAATAATTGAATCTATCATATAATCTCTTGATTGGAAGTATTCCTGAGAATATAGGTACTATGAGATCATTGGAATCAATTGATTTCTCTATGAACCAACTTTCTAGTCAAATTCCCTCAAGCATGTCATGTTTGACATTTTTAAATCATTTGAACTTGTCCAACAAAGCTTCAATGCATCAAATTTTATTGGAAACAAACTTTGTGGACTACCACTTTCTAATAACTGTACTATATGTAAAGTTGTAATTTACAACTGTGTATTTGTTGGCTTTCATTCCGTGCCAAATTTGATTGTAATTATGTTTAATCGTTTAAAACCCTGTATTTGTTGTGGGACTTGATGTAAGGGGTGTGTGAGAGAAAGAGTGTTGAAGACTCAAGCATTTGGAGAAGAGAAGAATTCTCGCAGGTATTTCGCGGGTATTTCGCGACCAAGCTTCCCGCGAAGTGAAACATGTGCCAAGCACATGCTGGAATGCGAAGAGTCATGCCAGGTGGAGACAACTGTGTCTCGCGAGTATCTCGCGGGTAAGGCCTTCCCGCGAGACACCCGCGAGACTAGCTGTTCTGCCAGCTTGCACTTTTTGAGTCACACCTTTTGCACCTCTCCTATATATACCATCATTACCCACATTTGTTGAGGAGTGCTTCAGAGAGAAAACCCTAGCCAAACACCTTGGTAATTAGAGATTGTCTTCCCCACCTTCTCTAAACATTTTGCTTGTGGTATCTCCTCAACCATTCCCTCTCCATTATCCATATCTTTGAGAGGTTGATAGCCCAAACACTTGACACACCTTTGAGAGTGCTGAGTGACGTTTTGGTGCTGCTGGGAAGCATTGGAAGAAGCCTTTAATGGCAGATGCAACATGGAGCTTGTTGCGGGATCCGGATAACTAGGACAAGACACGGTTCCGAGAAGCCTTGTTGGAGTAGGAGCTTGGAGGGCTTAGGTACATCGGGTAGACTAGGCTTGGAGGGTCTTTTGCTAATCCATGTATCCCAACTGATTGTCTAGTGGATCGATTTCCGCTTGGAGGCCGGCGGAGAGGTTTTTCGCCGAGTTCTTCGGTTTCCTCTTCGAAACACGTCTCGGTGTTATTTGTGTTTGCATCCTTCTTCCCTACTCTTGTTCATTTCATTTTTACTGCTGAGTTGCTTTAAATATGAATTAGAGTAGTTGTTTGGTTTATATGCTTGTGTTTACACTATTCCGCACTTATCATTAAGTTAGTGTAAAATCAACCAAGCCGTAATTTGAATTTGGGGGTCTAAACCGCTCGTGTGTTTTCAACACTTTTTCGAGCTTTCAATTGGTATCAGAGCGGGTACACTTGCTGAGGTTTAATTACCTAAGTGTGATCCTTGACCCTTCTTGAGATGGACCGGTCTCAATCGCTCAATGTTCCACCATTTTTTGATGGGAACAATTATGCATTCTGGAAAGTTAGAATGAGAGCATTCTTATGTTCAATCGATGATACCGTTTGGGATGCGGTTGAGATAGGTTGGACCAAGCCGGTGACTCCTAAGTCCACTTGGGATAAAGCAGCCCTTGCGGCAGCAAATGCTAACAGTAAAGCTTTAAATGCTATTTTTTGTGGTGTGTCCCCTGATGAATTCCACAGGATATCTCATATGACAGTAGCCAAGGAAGCTTGGGAGATTTTGGAGACTACCTATGAGGGTACAAAGAAAGTCAAGGACACAAAGCTCCAAATGCTCACCACCAAATTTGAAGAACTCAAGATGAGTGATGATGAACCATTTGACTCATTCTATGGGAAGCTCAATGAAATTGTCATTGCTAAACTCAATCTTGGGGAGAAGATTGAAGACACTAAGGTGGTGAGAAAAATATTGAGGTCCTTGCCTGAGAGTTTTAGAGCAAAGGTTACGGCCATAGAAGAAAGCAAAGACTTGGATGAGATTAAGATTCAAGAGCTGATCGGGTCTCTCCAAACCTATGAGCTGGGATTGCCTTCCCATAAAACGAGCAAATCGTTTGCCCTTAAAACCATCAACGAAAGATTGAATGATTCCTCCGAAGAAGACGGAGTGGAGAAAGAAGTAGCATATCTTGCAAAGAACTTCCGCAAGTTTCTGAAAATGAAGAACAGTGGGAAACCGTTCAATAGAGAAAAGTTCTCTTCCTCAAGAGGTGATAAGAAAGAGTTTAAGAGAAAAGAAGGAAAAGACTATCAACCTTCTCCAGAAATTGTATGTTACGAGTGCAATGGCCATGGACATCTCAAGAAGGAGTGTCCGAATTTTCTGAGGGGAAAAGGAAAAGCATATGCTACAACGCTCAGTGACTCTGAATCCTCTGATTCTGATTCGGAAGAGGGCTGTGACGGTGAGGGAAACTACTCCGCTTTCATGACTATTGCTAATGAAGATTCCTCGGACGACTTGGGTGCACTTGAGAAGGAACTTGGTGAACATTCTGATTCAGAATCTGCTGGAATTGTGGAAGAATCAGACGCTGAAGAGGAAGAAAATACAACTGTTCTTCAAGAGAACTACTCCTCACTTCTTGAGAAGTCAGGGGAATATGCTAGAATAGCTAAGGCAGCTGTTAGAAAAATGAAGAAAGCAGAGGAAGACTACCGAAGTCTCATGATCAGACATAAGGAGGCCAAATGCGAAATAGAGGGTCTGAATGGTGAGCTGTCAGAAGCATACTTGAAGATCAGATTTCTAGAACAAGAGGTGGTGCAAGCACAAGCCAAGATAGAAAGGGTCTCCTCCAGAAAGTTGGATGAAGTTATCTCATCCCAAAAACATTCCTCAGACAAGTCCGGATTGGGATATACCGGAGGAAGTAGCTCATCAGTCAAAGCTACCAAAGAAGTGAAATTTGTGAAGGCCGTAGAGCCAATTGTAGAGGAGGCCGTTCCTGAGAATGTTAAGGTTGAAAAGAAGAATGTAAATGAGCAACGGATGATGAATAAGCCTCGAAATCAAGCAGTATTTAGACACGAAACCAGAGCAAGATCTCTCTCAAGACCTCAACGGGGTCCTAGAACGGATTATGTGTGTCACTATTGCGGATTGCAAGGACACACCAGACCCAACTGTCAAAAATTGAGAGCAGACAATAATGTAAGCATTCCTCGATCACGTGGAAGAAGGAATGACAATAGAGCTTGGGGTGGTGAGAACTCAAGAAGCCAAACTCGTGATGCCGGAGTGACAGACGTGATGAAGATGATCGGTGCCTTCACCACTTGCTTGGAGAGTTTCACCAGGAGGTTTGGAAGTCCAAACTCTCGTACCCAATCCGTCAAGGATATCACTCCAAACGCACGTGACGTGTGGGTGAAGAGGGGTACTCATGCATAAGCACTATAATATGTCCATGCATTAATTCTTTCCATGTTTAGGGACATTTGGTGTTGCATTGCATCATGCATTACTTTCATGGTTTGCACTTGTTATTGTTGTTTTTCTTTCTGTCTTGTTCTGTTTTGGGTGTGTTTCAAATCTTCAAAAACCCATAAAAATTATAAAATCCAAAAAGTTTGATCACCTTGTTGAGTTTTGTCTCAAAACATGTTTTGCCTTGTACTTTTGTACTTATGGCTTTGTGCATTTAACGAGCATAGCTTGTCCCTCATGCACTCATATCATAGTGGAAGAAATTCTGAAATCTATGTGACTGTTGTAAATAGATCTTCAACCTTGTCATGAATGATTAGTGAATGGTTGTGTTGATCTTGATACATGCATAGACTCATGCCTATATATCTTCCCACTTTTATTTTTTTTTTTTGCTTAAAAGAGCTCTCTAAGTGTAAATCTCCAAATGAAAAGAGATATAGAGCTGCAAAAGCCTGTCGCACAAACTAGTATTCGACTAGGAAAAAGGGAAAGCGACCAAAATAAAATGTATGATGCCCAAAAAGCCAAAGGCTATCTCATAAAATGAAATATCAAAAATTTCAGGCATCTTTCTCTAAATGTGATTCTCTTTGCTCAAAAGTTGCAAATGAAGTGTTAAGAATGGAGCCAAATGAAAAGCTTCAATGAATTGTTATCAAGTACGTGTGGGAGGTCATATATGCATGTTTCCATAATTGAGATAGGTCACATAATCTAGTGCTAGTTGTGTATGCCTTGATTGAATTGATCATTGAAGCCTCACATTGGACTAAGGACTATCTCATTTTTGATATCCACACACAACACACAAGTCTATGTTCTATGAATGTCATAATCATTTGTATGATTGTACTTGATTAAATGTGTTTCACATGCTCAATCTTTGTTGATCAAATCCAAAAAGATTTTTGTGAGTTTTATTTGTTTTTGAAAGTGATTTTAGACCTTCTTGTGTTTCTTTTTGGTCAAAATGAAGTTTTATGTTTTTCATCAAAAACTGGTTCAATGGCTTTCTCGCGAGAAGCTCGCGACTAAGAAGCTTCCCGCGAAATGCTGTTTGGCAAAATCTGAAATTTTCTTAAATTCAGACAGAGAATCTCGCGACTGTCTCGCGACTGTCTCGCGACTTAAGGCTTCTCGCGAAAATTTTGTGCTTCAGTGGCACCTTTCGCGGTTGTCTCGCGACTGTCTCGCGGCTCCCTATCCCGCGAAAAACGCGTGTTTTCAGTTTTTATAGGGCTGATGTGACAGTTTTTCAAAACATAAAACTTCCCTCTTCTCCTTTCTTCGAAACTCTCTCTACCCAAAAACACTATTTCATCAAATCCCTCTCCAAATCAAGCCTTTTTCTGCATTTTCTTCTTCAAGGTATGTTGATCATTCACTTCTTTTTAAGTTTTTACTTAGATTATGCAGAAATTTTTAGTTAGGGTTATGATGATTGGGGATTTTCGAAATTTTGGGTTGGTTTTCTAAATTGGGCAATGTTTATGTTAAATCTTTGATTGGGTTTTGTTTATTGTGATATTGTTGCATCTGTGTTGGCCCCTTGTGGCATTTTAAAGTGTATTTAGGCATATTTTCACCATGTTCATGCATTGTTCATACTTAAAGTGTTGTTATGCACATTAGGTGTTTGATTGAATGTCTAAATGACATTGTTGTGCCTAATTGGTCTCAAGTGAGTCCCAATTTCAAGGTTTTCATATACCTTACCATGTTTTGGTCTACATTTGATCTTAGATCATGTGTGTATTACACTTTGCACATTTTGCACTCAATTGGCAAACACCTAGGCACACACTTAGACACACATTCATGCATTTCATGTTTCACATACATATGCATTCACACAAACACACACTTGCACAGTGATTTAAATTTCATACAAAATGTCTTGTTTTCCAAAGCATTTGTGTTATTGTTTATTGAAGTTTGTGGTGTAACTTGCTCTGTTGTGTTGGAAATGCTCTGTTTTGAATGTTACTCTGTTTCTGGAAGAATCTCATGTGATGTAAACTAACTTGAATCTAATCAAGTTTTATTCTTGTGTTGTGCACACATGTGTTCTATGTGTTGTGTCATCTTATGCAGATGTCTCCAACCAAGCATGCCGGTACCAAGAAGAAGGGTCCCAAGCGTGCTCGTACTGACTCCGATAACTTCAAATCCGCAGAGGCAGATATGAAGTACAATGATTGCTACAAGAGAGCAACCATTGTCATGGAAAGGGTGGTGCAGTTGGAAGAGCTTGAGAACACATGCATTCCAGATGCATTCAAAGAACGGACGTGGACCAAACTGCTGAATCCTATTGGAACGGTGTACTCAGAGATAATCAGAGAGTTCTTCTCCAATGCTGCTGTGGAAGATGACAAGATAGTCTGCTGGGTGAGGCACAAGGAATTTGAGATCACAAGGGACAGCATTCAAGACTTCTTGGAGATTCGTCCTCCCTCACAACCGATGACAGTTCAGTATGATGAGCGATTGGGGCATATCACGGAGATGATATCAGCCCTTGGCGGGGTTCCAAAGAAATCCTCGATGGATACTCTCAAGTTCTCTCCAGAAATGAGAACTCTCAGCTACGTTATGATCCATAACTTGTATCCGGTCACCAACCTCACCACTCTCTCGGCTCCAAGGACGAGGTTTCTCTACGACCTCTTCACTCATAAGGAGATTGATATCTGCAGCCACATCTTCCACATTCTGAAGAAGAGCATCACGAAGCAAAATTCCAGAACCATAATGCCCTTTCCTTCATTGATCATGGGGCTCATTGCCAAGACGAAGCTGAAATTCCCTAGTGGCCTCACTGTTGTTCAGAGGGATTACCCCATTGGTGCGAACACTCTGACTCGGAGCACAGCACACATTAAAGGCCCCAAGAGAGGTCCTCATCTCATTCCACCACCTAGGGGTGCGCCTCAGGATATCCAGAGGAGGGTGGAGATACTGAGGAGGAGATTGAGAGGTTCACTTCTGCTCCAGAGACTGCACAGCCATCATCTTCTGCTCCAGCACAACCACAGGGTCTCAGCAAGCTTGATCAGATCCTAGCCAAGATGGACCACATGTCTACAGTGCTTGATACTCATGTGCAGCACACGGCAGATCAGTTTGCATACCTTCAGGAGCAGATCACTACATTATCCGCTCAGATTCAGAGCCTATCCCCTTCACATGGATCAGACTCCGATTAGTCCTTTGGCCATTCCGGTCAAAAAGGGGGAGAAAATTTTGAGGGGGAGCTGATGAACTAGAGCTTGCACAACCGTAGGGGGAGCACAGCCTAGATATATAGTTACATTAACTATTGGTTATTGGTTTACAGACGGGTTTATTAAGTTTTTTTTCATAGTTAATGTTTTTACTGTTTTAAGTTTATACTTCTGACACTTATGTTTTAACTTTAGTATTAATTTCAGTATATTTTCAGAAGTTTGTGTTTTACGTTCTATGCTTTGTGGCATATATGCTATGTGGCATTTTTTTGTACCCATGTTGCTTTTGTAAGCTTTAAGGGTTTGTTGCATGCATAATTTGTAGGTCTTTGTGGTTTGTGCCATGCATTTGCTATACCTTGCTTATGCAACCTTTATGCATGTTTGCTTGTAGTTCAATGTCATGCATTGTTTCTTCAAGTACATCACTCTTGTGCCCTTGTAGGATTGTTCCTAGATGCATATACGTTCTATGCATTGGTTGAGTGATGAACACTTTTGTGCCCTTGTAGGATTGTTCCTAGATGCATATACGTTCTATGCATTGGTTGAGTGATGAACACTCTTGTGCCCTAGTAGGATTGTTCCTAGATGCAAATACTTCAAGTATTTCGCATTGGTTGAGTGTTGGAGTTGCAAATGATTCTCTTCAAATGAGCTTATCATCTTGCATATCCGGATGTTCATTTCATGTGTAAATGAGCATAGTAATTACTTGCATATAGTGATTACTTGTTTGATCTTGCCATGATCTAGTCTTTCTATTTCATTTAGCTTGATCTTGTATTTATTGCTCCATATGCATTTCAAGTTTTTCTACATGCAATGATATTAGTGTGTTGTTGTATTTCAGGAGATACTTGTTCATATGTTCAAGAGCTTATCAGAATCTAGAATTAGGTGTGAGTGAGTTTTGCCTTTGTTCCCAAACTCACGTTTAAGTCTAGAGTCTGTTTTAGGGTTTTGTCACGGAATAGCCAAAGGGGGAGATTGTAAAGTTGTAATTTACAACTGTGTATTTGTTGGCTTTCATTCCGTGCCAAATTTGATTGTAATTATGTTCAATCGTTTAAAACCCTGTATTTGTTGTGGGACTTGATGTAAGGGGTGTGTGAGAGAAAGAGTGTTGAAGACTCAAGCATTTGGAGAAGAGAAGAATTCTCGCGGGTATTTCGCCGGTATTTCGCGACCAAGCTTCCCGCGAAGTGAAACATGTGCCAGGCACATGCTGGAATGCGAAGAGTCATGCCAGGTGGAGACAACTGTGTCTCGCGAGTATCTCGCGGGTAAGGCCTTCCCGCGAGACACCCGCGAGACTAGCTGTTCTGCCAGCTTGCACTTTTTGAGTCACACCTTTTGCACCTCTCCTATATATACCATCATTACCCACATTTGTTGAGGAGTGCTTCAGAGAGAAAACCCTAGCCAAACACCTTGGTAATTAGAGATTGTCTTCCCCACCTTCTCTAAACATTTTGCTTGTGGTATCTCCTCAACCATTCCCTCTCCATTATCCATATCTTTGAGAGGTTGATAGCCCAAACACTTGACACACCTTTGAGAGTGCTGAGTGACGTTTTGGTGCTGCTGGGAAGCATTGGAAGAAGCCTTTAATGGCAGATGCAACATGGAGCTTGTTGCGGGATCCGGATAACTAGGACAAGACACAGTTCCGAGAAGCCTTGTTGGAGTAGGAGCTTGGAGGGCTTAGGTACATCGGGTAGACTAGGCTTGGAGGGTCTTTTGCTAATCCATGTATCCCAACTGATTGTCTAGTGGATCGATTTCCGCTTGGAGGGCGGCGGAGAGGTTTTTCGCCGAGTTCTTCGGTTTCCTCTTCGATAACACGTCTCGGTGTTATTTGTGTTTGCATCCTTCTTCCCTACTCTTGTTCATTTCATTTTTACTGCTGAGTTGCTTTAAATATGAATTAGAGTAGTTGTTTGGTTTATATGCTTGTGTTTACACTATTCCGCACTTATCATTAAGTTAGTGTAAAATCAACCAAGCCGTAATTTGAATTTGGGGGTCTAAACCGCTCGTGTGTTTTCAACACTTTTTCGAGCTTTCACTATAAAATGATGTGAATCCTAACAATGAAAACAAAGGAAGTAAACATAATGGTAGACTTGAAGTAGATTGGTTCATTGTAAGCATGACACTCGGTTTTGTGGTTGGGTTTTAGGGTGTATATGGCCCTTACTATTGAACTAGCAATGGGGAATTATGTATTTTCATTCATGGATCACACGGGGTACAAGCATAAGAATCTTGTTTTGTTGTAAGTAAATGTTGTAAGATTCTTAATACTAGTGCAAATGTCATGTTTATCAATATATTAATGATTTCTACTTATCAAAAATATTTGATGATTTCTAGATCATCTTTGTGCTGCTTAGTACTTATATTATTAGTTAATTCACTCCATTAGCATATATGAATATGGTGTTTCTTCCAATGAATGTCAAAGGAATCCAATTTGTAAAATCAAATTTTAGTCCATAAAAGCAGTTGATTCTTTAAAAGCAATATAGTATACTATATCTTGAAATGATATCCGATCTGTGTTATTGTTACTGTTTTTATTTTTCATTTTTTTGGGTGAGGACTATTTCTGTTACTTTAAAGGGGAATTTTGATATATTCCTAACTAAGTGTTCATCCAGCTATCTTGGTAACTCTCTTTAGAAGAATTTCCTAGCAATCACTTTGTAAAGCCTTAACAAGATTGTGCATAACTGGACAACATGATCATATTTAAAACAAATTCCAAGGGAATCAGTTGGATCCCTTCCAAACAATTTTTGAGAAGGAATCCTAGGCTACAAAATAGCGGCTCTGTAAAGTCTACCATTCCCTTGATAAATTTGGCCTTTGATGTCGGGGGAGATTTTTTCCGATAATCTCAAAGAAATAAATAAAACTAACTTTTATTTGGATTTTAAATTTTTTAGCTTTTTTGTTTTTCTTGAAATGTTAATTAAGTGTATACAATATTTCGATAAAGTAGCAAGTCTAGTGCTATACTTCTATTTATTTGGGTCTTCCAAATGATAGTTAATTTACTATACCTTTCTCCTAAATAACAAGAAGTCTCTCGGCAGTGCTCTTCTTGAGTTTAAGGATATTTAAAACTGGATCAATCATTTTTTAAGAGTTATTGTTATGTTTGCAAAGGACCAATACTGAAAGGTATAGTAGGGGATTTGGAAACTTAATTGGAATTGGCCATATGGAAGTTTTACACATTTTTGGTTACCTATTTAGGTGGACGACTTCTCAAACACCATATTGAAGATGAACATGAAACTTGAAACTTGCAAGTCAAGCTCAATAGTGTCCAGTGGAATTCTTTCTCCCACTTGCAAGAATGTAGCATACATGAAAATTTACCTATTAAAAAAGCATACATGAAAATTCTCATGTGTCAAGAAAATCAAACCATAAATAGTAGTCTACTTCTTTATAAGGTGATATTTAAATAATCACCTTGGTTAATTACTAAAGAAAATGAGTAAAGACATAAAAATTATTTGTGAGCTAACCATCAATGGTTGGTTTTGGCTAAATATCTATTTAACCATCAATGGTTGTTGCCTGCTATTAAACATGTAAAGGTACCTTTGAACAATTTCTTCCTAATTACTTATTGCTTCATTAGATCTGTGTCTTTCATAATTGTAGTGCTTCTCTTGCTGTAGTTTTCTTCACTGTTATGGATACCGTTCCGTTCCAGCCGGAATGGCCAGAAAATCTCGTACCGGCAAGCAAAATGGAACGGCAAGCCCCTCTATTCCACCTCGGATGAGATTTCGGCCTGTTTCAGCGTGTTTCAGGAGATCCGAGCTGTTTCGGTTGATTTAGGTCGAAATACAAGATTCGGCCAGTATAGGTTTGTTGCAGATAAAGTTGAACTTGGATCTTCTGAAGAATCTGAACAGACCAAAATCAATCCACCATTCCTTTGCTCAAAAACACTGTAGTCTTTTGCTTCATATGATGAGTTGTAGTAGAATAGCAGTAGCTTAAATAGAAGAATATTATGGCTCACGCAATCAAGCTTAACAATTTTGGATCTCCATCAGAGAGAAGGGGAAAATAGAGAAGGAAGACAGAGAGTTAAAGCTTATTAACCTCGACAAAGTTGCGTGTGTGAGTAGAAGAAATAAAAAGAAAGATAGAAAGCTATAATTATGTATCAGTCAGTGTATGTAAAGATGAAAAGTGATGTGATGAAGGGTGGAAATCGAGGAATTATAGACAAATATGAAGACGTGTGGGGATAGAAAAAAAAAAGGCTTGTGAGGAAAAAAGTAAGAATAATAAAAAAAAAATAAGATGTTGGACATAGGGTTGGTTTTGCTTGGGCAGTGTGCTTAGCCGAACTGCCCAGCCTTATTTTAATTTTGTTCTCACTTTGTTGCATTAAAAGAAATAATTAGTATTTTAATTAAGATAATAGTAGCTTAACTGTTAAAGTTAATTAATTAGATTAATTTTAAAATAACAAGTTTTATAAATGTATGAAAATATAACTTTTAATTTTTTTTTTTCTAAAAGTAATAAGATATATATATATATACACACCATCTTTAAGAAATCCTGAAACACTCTGAAACGGTACACCGAAATTGACTGGTACCAAAATATATCATTCCATTGGACAAACCGAAAAGGACTCCGAAACGGTATTCATAACATTGGTTTTCTTTGTAATACCCTATAATTCAACTATTCAAGCCTATGCAAAGGAGCTCCAATCTAACTTGCAATGAGAATGAAAAACGAGCCCTTCTAAGATTCAAAGCTATTACAAGTCCTTCAAATAGGCTCTTGTCCTTGTATGTTCAAGATTGCTGAAGATGGATTGGAATATGACATGACTAAGTAGGTGGCAATTGGGTTGAGCACCACCTAGGAATTTATATTCTACTAATGAATATAGATTACCATCGGATGCAAGACTAATCCTTTTTTACTAGAGCTAGAACTACTAAATAAAGTGAGTTAATTATTCTACTGGTGAGTGCATTCCAAGATAATTTTGGTTACTTGGAGAGACTTAGACATCTTGACCTCTCCTTTGCAAGATTTGGAGTATTCATTTCTTAGGAGCTTAGAAATCTATCACAGTTTAGTTTCTTAATCTATAGGAAAGTGTTCTCTATTTGACTAGTCTAGTGTTGGTTTCTCATCTTTTTTCCCTGCAATATTTTTACGCAAGTGGTGTTGGCTTTCAAAGGGGAAAAAGAAAAAGGCTTTAGGTAAATCATCTCCCTTCTCTTTTAACATTATGATCATCTCAATGCTAGCCTCATGACATGCATTGGTCCCTAAAAATGTCAATTTTCTGTACTCAATCTTTCTATTAATCTTTTTTATTAAAAAATAAAATAAAATAATTAAAAAAATAGTTACGACCATAGAAGATGGAGGTTTTGAACATATGGTGTCAATTGAATTAAAAAGCTCTAGGCTAATCTTTCTGCGTATCATTTCAATGGCACAATAGCAATTAGTAATAAACTTTTGTACCTATCCTTAGATTCCAATAATCTACAATGCCAAGTACCAAGTACCAAACTAAATAGTTGGAAACTTAAACATGTTCAGCATGAGTAGAAGGTACAAGTTTTGTTTTAAAGTGAGAAGCTTTTAAATATGATTGTATATCTTCATATCCAATGGGCTTTTCTTTTGATGGGCCAAAGTGAGAGTTTTATTCCAAACATAAGTGAAGCATGTTTCTATCTATTGTTAATAGACCAATCTAACCTAATATCATAGCACTAGTAGTAACCAAAATGAAAATGTTTGGATTATTTCCATATTACTTTGTTAGGACATATGTGATTCACTTGTGAAGAACATATGTCACTATTTTATGTAATTGGCTAATCCTGTGACAAAACGCATTTTACTTGTATTTGGATAGATCTAGAATGTGTTTAATACTTCAAGAAACTTTGTTTCAAGATCAAGTGTTGAAGCCACGCAAGTCTGTCCAAGATTCAAGTCTGAAAAATGCCTGTCATTAAAGCTCGAAAACTAGCCATCTATTGAGCTTGAAGAGCTGTTCCAGCCCCGTGGCTCGACAGCAGCTTGATAGATAGGCATCTGTCGAGGTTTATGAAAAACAGAATTTCAGTTCTGTTTTGATTTCAATTCGTGATTGCATGTTTGGGCTTTCTTTTCTCACAACCCTAGACATATAAAAGGATTATTTTAAGGGCCGTTAAAGGTGGAACAAGTTGCACAAGAGTTGAGCAAAGTTTGTTCAAGCAAATTTTGATCAGAGACAGAATTTGCCCTAGTTCATCTTTCTTGTGAAGAAGTTGCTATGTTTGTACACCGTAGGGTTTTGTGACCAAGAATCTTCTGGATCTTCATCGTGTGATGAACTGAAGAACTTTGCAACCAACAACCTTCTCTAGTTGATGATTGAAGTTGCGTACTGGGATCCGCGCAATTGGTTAGTCACATACTGGGAGCCGTGCAATACAAGAAAAGATTGTCACTACAGAATAAATCTAATTAGGTATTGGGGTAAGGGTTCAACTGTAAGTTGGTATAAGGTACAGGGATTCCTTTGCTTGTAACCACTTGTTGTGATATAGTGGATTCTTAGGAGTGGTGACCTGAAAATCACCTGGTGGGGTTTTTGCCGTGTAGGTTTTCCCCATTCATAAACAAAGTGTCAATTTTTTTTCCACTGCATACTTAGTTTAATTCGTGATTTGTTTGTGCTACCACGCGTATTGCATGCTAATTTGATTAATTAATTAAAATTGGTTAATTAATCCATCGCAAGGGGTCAATACATTTTTGGCCTATCATACTTGATTATTTATTTGATTTTTTAATACAATGGAAATATATAAGTGTGGATCCCTTTTGTAAAAGATAAAATTTAAAGAAACACTTTCATTTTTAAATTCAAAGCATGAATTTCTTATTATTAATTTTTTTTGAGAATTAATATTGCACAGAAAAGTACTTCCCAAAAAAAATTAGTGCATGGTAAAAAAAAAAATTTATAAAATATGGAAATTTATGCTATAATTATTTCTATTTTTTCAAGATTGTTTAAAATCATGAAGTGAAGGGCAAATGAGTAATTCATGCTACTCATAACTGATATAGAGACGACGTTGTATGTCTCTCTTTTTATTGTCCTCACCTTGTTGATGTTAGTATATAATTATAAGGCATCATATTGTACAAGGTATGCTTTGAACATTATGTCCTTAATAATTGTGTGGTTTTTGTTTAATGTTGATGTTGTAGCCAGGCACTTAATGCATTTCAAATGTGATTTAGTTTGTATCTAACCTTCTACCTAGTTGGATTTTGGTTTCAGAAATATGCTCATACTAAAGTGGAGCCAATGTTTTCAGTTTTAATAGTTTTGGTGATTATTGCTGATGATGCCAAAATCGTCAATTGGGTCACTCGTCCAATCCGGAGCTCTTGGCAATCTTGTAGGACCTATGAGATAAAGAGAATTCATCGAAAAGACCACCGGGTTGTGCCCAGTGGGGAGCCTCCGATGCTTAAGTTAGTATCAGCCCATATATTTTGTATATAGATAGTGTTTTGTAATAGTTTTTGACATACCTTAGCAAATGGACAGATTGTCCCTTTTATAGGTGACTTAGGTAGCTGTTGGACATAAATGAGGGTGATTATTACCTTAATTGTAACGTTATTTGTCTTGATGAAAGGGTTTAAGACCTTTGAATGTGTTGGGCGGTTACTCATAAATCTTTGATGGCCTACTAATGACGCAATGACCGTCCATTAAGATGGACGACCTTAATAGTTTTTATGGACTCATCAATTGCCCCTCATTCCCAAGTCTGATTTTGCTTTGTGCTAGTCAGGCTTTGGGAATATCCTTGACTTGTTTAGATTCATACTTCTTTTTCTTCAACTACTTTCTTCTTCAAGAACGATAGTATTTTTGCGACGACTTCTTAGTATCTGCCTTTTGAAGGTCTTTTTGGACATTCGAGGGATTATAGCTTGATCTCGAAAGTGAGCTAATTTCTTTGGATGATCATTTTTTATCACTGCTAAAGAGTAAGGTAATTTCTTTGGACGACCATTTTTTATCACTACTGAGGAGCGAGGAGATTTTTTTTTTTTTTTTTTTTTTACGACCATTTTTTATCACTTCAATGCTTCTTCCTTCATTCATTTCCTAGTTGTCACATTGATATTCTTGATTTGCGTGTGACTTGCATTTGTGTGAGAATCCTTGTCTGCTTACACTCATCTAAGGGTATTTAGTCACTTAGCCAGTTTTAGGTGACTTACATCCAGTTACGGAGCTTCGTCAATTAGACTTCGTCAGCGATGTACATCGGTCTAGCGGAATCTTGTCCTTTTTTTTTCTTTTTCTCTTTTTTGGGTAACTTACATCCATTTAAGGAATCTTGTCACTTAGGCTTCGTTAGTGATTTACATCGATCTTGGCGGAATCTTATCACTTAGCCATTTTTTGGTAACTTACATCCATTTAAGGAATCTTGTCACTTAGGTTTTGTCAGTGATTTACATCCGTCTTGGCGGAATCTTATCACTTAGCCATTTTTTGGTGACTTACATCCATTTAAGGAATCTTGTCACTTGTTGCTAGAAAGATTCCTTGAAGCTATGTCGTTTTGGACCTTCTTGAGGCCATGTTGATATCTGCATTAAGTTGCACATGCACTTGCCAAGACTTGGTTAGACAAGAATTTTAGAACAATTCATATATAAATAATAAGTTACCAATAGCCTAGGTGGGCCTTTTTCTTATTTTCTTGTAATCCTAGAGTTTTACCTCTTTTGTGATGTGTCTAGTAGCACATACATTTTTGCATTAAACCTTACTAGGTGTAAATTTTTATAGACGAATATAAAAGAGACAGAGGTAAATGTGTTACCTTAAATGACGACATTATTTTGTCACATACCTCAATCTTTTTATTGCTAGGATCCTCTTGACAAGCTCTTCCCTTTTTAAGATGACGAGCACTTCTCTTTTCAAGATTTTTTTTTTTTTTTTTTTTTTTTGCGTGCTTTGATGACTATGGTCATTGCTGTTTGTAATAGCAATTTCCTCTTCCTTCTTCTTTAATTGTATGCTCAAGTCACTTCACTAATGCTAGTTGCATTTTGTTAGGAATGACAATGTACAAATATGCAATTGCTTGCTATACAATTATGGATGTCAGTTGACAAAGTGCATTCCATATGAATCATAGAGAAGTATTTTGTGATATATAAAAATTGAAGCTATTTGACTATATGCTTGTTTTAAACTGAGCTTTGTTGGGTGCTTGCACCGTATATAATTTTGAAAGCAATTTAAAAAGATTTTGGTGAGTTGACAGAGACAATAGGAATTTATTGAGACTTAAACTCATGACCATATTGTGAACACAATCATCTAACATTTTAAATCTAGGAGACTTAATAGAATTTTTCAGGTTCATGATGATAGAACATATGCTACTAATAATATAGTCATATTAGCTATGATAATTGTAACAATTTTATAGCAATATTTTCAACATGATTTATAAGTACATATTTGTAGATAATCATGCGAGCTTGATATGCACTTAATTCTAATAAGATAATATTTGGCATGGCTAATTAAAAAGGAAGAAATAAATGAGTTACCTCGACAAGAGACCTTAAATTACGATACTATTGTGTACATACCTTGATCTTTTCATTGTTGTAGCCTTCTTGACAAGTTTTAAGATCTCTTTTGTTAAGCTTAACATGCTACTTTCATGTTTAAGGCTTGGACCTTTTTTGCTTCATTATTTTGAAGGTGCAAGGACTAGGGCATGTTGACCGTTCACAGTTATATTTCCTTCCTTTAGGGACGAAGGCTATCCCAGGGGCTTCTTCCTTCATCATTTGATGACAACCATTGAAATGACCGTTGCTTTTTGTCTCTTTGTTGAGACAGTGGCCTAGTTGGCCAATTTCTTTTCGTATCCTTCTTGGGCTATTTACTTGATTGTTATGATCGACTGTCTAAAGTCCTGTCATTCTGCAATTTATATATGTACTTGCAAAGTGTTTCACTAAACACTTGTCATATGAGTAAAGAGACTACTGATAAGATTTTATAGGGTCAAGATTGGCATGTGCATAAGATAAGATTCTTCCGGACATATGCCTAATTGGTTATGCAAATACTACAATTTAAAAAGAGTACTTATGCTTGATACATGATCTATCATCATACTTTCACATTCGATAAATATTTAAGCTAAAGTTTTAACACCATGTCTCTTACATATCATTGTGTGAGTCATATAGCATATTGATATAGCATTTTTTTTTTTTTTAAAGAAAGAAATACTCATGATGCTATGGAAAGACTCTAGGCTTTTCCATGATTTTTGGCTTTGGTACAAAATTACCTTATAACAGTGTTAACAATTATATATAGATAGAGATAGGGTGGTATGATGCTATCATCTCACATACCTTTGATCTCCTCTTTAGCAAGCTCTTCTTGATGAGTTCTCATTCTTAATCCTGTGGACTTGAGAGTATATGTACAATTGAAATAGTCTAGATACTCTAGTCTAGTTGTTGTACTACATGTATTCTTGCTGCGTAAAACATTAGGCTTGGAGCAACATTGTCAAGTAAGAAATCACAAATAATATTAAGACAAATGTATAAAATTTGTTGTGGCTTAGGCCTAGAGGCATTATGATCAGATGAAGTCATTTAAGCAGTGAAAATATCTCTTAGAAAAAGTGAAATCACAATTTCTTGGTAAGATTCAGATTTGATATTGCCCAAATATCACAACTTTTTGTTTCTAATACATCGCGATGTAAATTTTGCTTTTTTACATAAATGTATAATTCTACTGATCCCTTTATCGGTTGGTCATTAATTTCCGTTGAGAAACTAGAGGTGTAAAAAGATGTACATACTTATTGTTTTTTATTTTTTTAAAAACATCTTTGAAGTCCCTAAAAATAATTCTAAATTCTAAAAAGACAATAGAATGAATTCTGATTTTAATGCTTGAAATGAGTTTTTATTTTTATAACTTGAAACGACAATAAAATTTGACCTTGCCATTTAATGCCCAAAATTATAATTTTGGTAAGATAATAAATAATTTCTAATATTCAAGCGTTGAGTTTTATTACCTATTGCAAGGCAATAACATGTTTACTCCATCTTTCCTATTTAAGCTAGATACGTTTAGGAAAGAAAAGGGGTGATAAACTGGTAAGTGGTACCATACGTGTCAATACCAACATTGGTGAATTATGTGCCAAACAAGTATGTCTAACATCAAACATGCAACTAAATAATACATGTGAAATTGTGAATGATCAAAATGGGATTTGCTCCACATTGGGTTGACTGTATTTATCTTAAAAAGCATGTATTGATGTATATATTCATATATATATATATATATATGCACAATAAGTCTCATCAATTGTAGCTTAAAATTTTTTTTTTTTTTTTTTTTTTTTTGTTCCTCAATTTCAACACCCCCACTATTTGACAAAATTCAAATGAAAAACGTGGCACATAAAATTCTCAACTATTTAAATGCACATGAACTCTTCTCAATATAAGGTTCTTCAAAATAGAAACACCATAATTTATGGGGTTCATAAAAATTCATGATATATTTTTTTAAAATACTCATAAATCCCATCAATTTTTTTTCTTGTATGAAACACGAGCATTTTCAATTATTCCAAATTTAACTTGGAATTCAAGACATAGCTGTAGAAACTAGAAACGTATAACTATTTATACATGTATATCGACACATTTGTCAATAAGACAGTAAGGAAAACGTTTTTTTACAGTAGGCATCATAATGCAGCAATTGATTAATAGTTTTTAAGATTCCATTAATCTTATGTTTATATTCAACCAAATACTAGGCATTAAAGAAAATTCCAAATTTAGCCAACACTACCAACTAAAATTGGTAAGAAACTACTGACATTAAAACAAAAGTTTTAATGGGAAATTCGGACATTACAAAAGGTTTAAAAATTTTCCATTAAACCACATAGCAAACTGTAATGGAAATTGCAAGTATATAGCTGACCAATTATTTCCCATATTTCTTTAACACTAGATTAGGAATTTCACAAATGCATATTCATTGTATTTCCAAATCTCACGTAGATGTTAAATTATATACCACCTTTTTTTTATTGTTATTTTATAAAGCCTTTAGCCGAAGCTATGATTCCCATTCCTTCCATTTATATATCACCATATATAGCAACTTCGGTATGATTAAATTGAGATCTAAAACAAATATAGAAAGACAAAGCTGTGATTTGGGACTACCATTATTATGGTTGACTTATTTGGAGTAATCTAGGAATTTAAAATCTTATGCAAAACGTAATAGTATTAGGTAGAAAAATAACTTTTGGGAGAATAAACCCATAGACATACCTGAGGAATGATGCTCATAGAATGGCTCAGTGGGGTAGGCTATGTATCTTTGGGGCAATTTTATCTTTGCTCTTGCTTCTTATTTATTTATTTATTTAGAATAAAGGTATAAGAGTTACCTTGGGTTCTTGACGCGAACCATCTCGTTTGTGCCCAAGATCATCGACCCACAGTAACACGATGACATTTTTTGCGAAATCACATCGAGGTGATTTGATTTGGCCTCCAAATTTCGTGTGCTCGTCCCTTTGGGTTGGAAGACTGCAAGACTACTTTGTCGCGGGTAGATCTGCTTCTATCAGAGGATCTTTACACCACATTCCATCTAGTTGACCAAGACTGACTACGGTATCATGGTGTTCATATCTTTCAAATGAATTAAGTGACCCTTTGTCATGGGAAGAGAACAATGACTTGTCGCTTCCCACAGACGGCGCCAAACTGATGATGCCAAAATCGTCAGTTGGGTCACTCGTCCAATCCGGAGCTCTTGGCGATCTTGTAGGACCTGTGAGATAAAGAGAATTCATCGAAAAGACCACCGGGTTGTGCCCGGTGGGGAGCCTCCGATGCTTAAGTTAGTATCAGCCCATATATTTTGTATATAGATAGTGTTTTGTAGTAGTTTTTGACATACCTTAGCAAATGGACAGATTGTCCCTTTTATAGGTGACTTAGGTAGCTGTTGGACATAAATGAGGGTGATTATTACCCTAATTGTAACGTTATTTGTCTTCATGAAAGGGTTTAAGACCTTTGAATGTGTTGGGCGGTTACTCATAAATCTTTGATGGCCTACTAATGACGCAATGACCGTCCATTAAGATGGACGACCTTAATAGTTTTTATGGACTCATCAATTGCCATACGAAATATGGTTCATTTTGAAATGCGCACTTCATTTTTAAACTATTTGAAAGCACAATGCTACTGAAGAAAACAGAGTTGGCACTGTGACGAGTATTTATTGCACATTTGTATCACAAAGTATTGTACTACGGTGCACATGTAACTTGCTAAAAGCTTACTCTGTGGGAATACTATTGATTATTGCAGTTGTAGATCCTTGTGTATGCTTCTAAAGGTAGCTCTAGTTCATGTGCTCTGTGCTCCAAGAGGTCACAAATATTAGTTTGGAATTGTAGCAAGTCCCATTACCCTTTGAAGTTGTTTTAAACTGTATGTGCTAGGGATTTTTGATTTCTGCCTATGATCTGTACGAACTATTTATATTTTATATATGGAGTGGTATGTCATTTCACCTCGCGCTAAAAAGAACAATACACTGGGTTAGTTGTTTATATCTTTCCAGTTTTAAGCAAGTCTGTAAACAACTAGATTTATTAATCTATTCCTTAATATGGGCTGCTTCATTTTTACCCTTTTCTCCAGTCAATGAATGTATGGATCCTCGGTAGCTAGTTCTTCAAATTTAAACACAAATTTGGTGCTTTTCCAAGTGGCCTGTACTCTATTTTAAAACCCACACAAATTTGGGGGTGCTGAATTTTGAATTGTATGCTAGTGACTTTGGAAAACAGCCTAAAAGGTGCTAGTCATAACAGATGAATTCATAGTATGATGTTATACTATAGGTTTAGTTTGAGCCCATACAACACTAAAGAACAAAAAGAACAAGGGATAGAAAAAAGAAAAAAAAAAATGCTCATAGAATGTTATTGTTAGGAAGAGCTAAACATCAAAAGGGTGAAATGACAAAGTGCTTGCCCTTTTACAATGTCAAGGCTCATTTTACTAGGATCTGTTGCTCTCAACTTGACTTGAGTGTCATCCAGATCCAGTTCCCTCTTGCATCTATACTTCAAGGTGGCATAGACCACCTTACTTCTCACTTTTGATGTATCAAGGTGACCTGAAAAAACAAGAGGCAACTTTCACAGACAACATTGCATACTAAATTGCCTCCAAAGAGGCGGTTAGCCCGGAAGCTAAATCTAGTTTGGCATCCAGTTTCTAGTTCCATTGTGTCATTAGCATTTGAGAGTACTTATATTACTTGAGAAGCAAAATTTGCTATAAACTGGTAGTTCCTCTTCACTCTTTTAGCTCCAAGAATTTCAGTATACATTCATCACACAGCCATTCTAGATGCCACATTTGCCTAATCCAAAGATTTTATTTTTGGTAAGAAAGAAAGGTATTTATCAATCACAGAAGACCTAACAAATATCATCATGCATATACAGTAAAGATTATAGGATTTATTTGTTAGGAGCGGAAAGCAATATCAACAAATGCATATCAGCATTTTTTTTTTAGTATACTATGGTCATAATTATCGGACAAAAGATATTATCATCAATGGATTGCATCACAACTAAGTGCACTTGCAAGATTACCGAAAGGCACTTTGAAATGACCCTCTCTTTTTTTTTCTATTGTGGCACTAAGTATAAGAGAATAAGAGACGATGGAAATAGCAACATGCTTTTTATTTTGTTAAAATGTTCGCATAATGGAACATAAATGTTTTCTCTTATGCTACCTGTGTAGGATCAAAAGAATAAAGTTTGCAAGTCAAGAAAATTTTCATAAATGAAATAACAGGAAGAAGCAAGCAATGTTCATTTAGGGAAATTGAAGTACATTATCAACAATTCATGGTGTGCTAGACATGTTGGGTTGGGACAAGTAGCACAATCCTAGGATTATTTTCTAGATCTGCTTTTCCTAATTTCTAAAAAAAATTCTCTACATTAATGACTGATAGAATATATATGAATAACATGTCTCTTCTAAAATCAATTTTCAGCTCATACAAGCAGTGATCTGTTAAAAAGTAGTATAATATACCTTGCCATGACATCCAGCCTCTCTCTGCTATTTAAAAAGAAAAATTAATACATTCCAATAGGCCTAGTGTTCATCTAGCAATCGTGGTAGCTCTTTTTTGAGTCTCTTAGTGATCACCTTTGGAAAGTCCCAAACAAAAAATGACAATATTCTACATAATTGCACACACTGTATGGCCCTTTTATCAAATTCTAAGTCTATTTGGCAGATTCCTTGCGACCAGTATCTAAGAAGGAAGCCCAGGCTTTAGAAGAGGAGTTGCTAATGTCTTCTTCTCCCTAGGCATAATATGGCCTTCGATGTGAATGGAGAATATCTTTGGAGTTACTTTCTATAATCTCCTAAGAAAATTATTCCTTTCAATTAGTAAATAAAAGGTTTAATTACCTAGGACATTGATACAGTAATTGGTTTAGTGCTGCACCTTTGTTTTCTCAAGTTTCGCAAATGAAAGTTGAGTCACTATACCTTTCTCCCAAATGAGATTTCTCTCAATGGTGCTTTCATTTAGCTTCAGGAAATTCAAATATGGATGGTTCATTTATTGGGAGTTTTACACTTTTTAGTCCCTTATTTAGCTGGACATTTTCTCTGACACCATATAGGATATGAAAATAGTAGTATGGGCTACTTATGCGTTGTGAAAACGATACTAACTGCATCCTAATTTAGAGGAGACCTCTGTTTGATTTTATTTTGTTTTACACTTAAAATTCTACAAAGCAGAGTAATTACTCTGTCTGCAACTGGTTGACTGAAGTCTTGTCAGTAGGACCCTCCATTTTGGGGGGCCTTATGTTGATCTGGCCACATATCAATTTGCTTACCTGCCAAATGTGCAATGAATTTTAGACAGCTTCTCAACAACAACAACAACAAAAAAGACAGGAAATTTCATTGGTCAATTTGCATTTCCAGTGTCTGTATTTTGTAGTCTTTTCTAGAAAAAAACTTTCTCATAAATGCATTTTCTTACTATTATCAAATCTCTTCCCACTAAATTTATTTATTTATTATTATTTATTTTATAATTAGATAGTTACAACAAAAATTTGGACCTTAGATATCTTCATTAGAAATTCTAAGAGATGACAATAAATTAGAGTGCCAATAGTGTTTTTCTCCATGTACCAATGTCTATGGTATTTATGGGAATAATAGTTTTTTTTTTTTTTTTTGGTTAGAAATATATGCATAGTATGTTGCTAACCAAGAACCATGTATCTCCAACCTTTTCCCCTTGAATTTCCAATCACTTGTATATGGAAAGTTGCCATTGAACTAGAAAGCACTGGCGGAGTACTAGTGAGGTTTTGGAGTCCTAGTAACATTAATGTATATTCGTTTTAAAATCAATAAAGAAATGTACATTCCAATTATGATTTTTTTTTTTTAATAATAAAATAAGTGGTGACTTCATGTAAAAAGGTAGAAATGTATAATTAATCGAACCTTCATTTGAAAGGTACTAACACTACTCCACCCATTCACGTGAGTTTAGCCAAAATTCATTAAATGTGCTAAAGACATGGTATCTCACATCTAGCCGTGCCGACCCCCATGATTCTACAGAGATTTCTCCTAATATAGGACTATATCGGCTGATGTTCAGCCCTAGCATTGCATAAAAGTACCTTTTCAGATCACTATTGCAAGGGCACTTTACACCACAAACAAAACTCATTTATGGTCAATCATGGCATTCACTTTCAACTTGGGCCTTTGACCTTCTCAACTTTCTTTGATGCTGACTGGGCTAGTGGCCCAGTTGATCGTAAATCCACTTTAGGCTATCTCATCTATCTTGGATGCGGTTCCATTAATCGGTCTGTCAAGAAGCAACCAATTGTGTCTTGTATAACCATAGAATCTGAATACAGGGCTCTTGCAAATATCTACCTTGCTCATCTCCATTCTTGTGGTGTAGACTTCCCTTTCATCCTTGAAGGTGTGGTCTGCAAGGATATTGTTGTTAAACCACTGCATTTTGCTTGCTTCGTTGATCTTCAATGCAACCTCATGGCCCCTGTTCTGACCATGGGTTTGCGGATTGAATGCTCGAAAATGTGTTGAAAACACAAGAGCTATTTAGACCCCCAAACAAAAGTTACGGCTCGATTGATTTTACACTAACTTACCACAAAGTGCGGAACAGTGTAAATGCAAGTGGATAAACAAACAAACTACTCTAATCTATAAACATAGCAATACAACAGTAAAATGGAATATAAAAGAGTAGGGAAGAAAGATGCAAACACAAGATAACACGCCGATGTGTTATCGAGGAGGAAACTGAAGAACTTAGCGAAAAACCTCTATGCCGCCCTCCAAGTGGTAATCGATCCACTAGACAATCAGTTGGGATACATGGGTTAGCAAGAGACCCTCCAAGCCTAATCTACCCGATGTACCTAAGCCCTCCAAGCTCCTACTCCAACAAGGCTTCTCGGAACCGTATCTTGTCTAGTTCTCCGAATCCCGCAACAAGCTCCATGTTGCATCTGCCATCCTTGGCTTCTTCCAATACTTCCCAGCAGCTCCAAAACACTCTCAACACTCTAAATAGGTGTGGGTTGTGTTTGGGTACAAATCTCCTCTCAAGGTATGACAATGGGAGAGGGATGGAGAAGAGGCTACAATGATTTCTCACTAAGAATGAGTAACTCTCTCTCAAAAAGATGGGTGTATGTGTTGTAGAAAACCTATCTAGGGTTTTTCTCTTTGAATTGGCCTCTTATACATTTGTGGATAATTAGGGTATATTTAGTATGGGTGAAGGGTAAGGAAGTCACACATTAAAATCCTCCAGGCAAAATGTTTCGCAACTACCTCGCAAGAAGGCCTTATCCGTGAGACACTTGCGAAAATGACAGTCTGGCACGGTTCTTCAGCTTCTAGTCATGTGCTTCTCACATGATTCTTTCACGGGTTAGCTTCCAGCGAGACACTCGCAAAATTCACTGATTCTTCATTTTATGCTTGAGTCTTTACCAACTTCATACTAAATCCAATACAATAAAATCCCACAAAATATAATGAACAAAATTAAAACAATTACAACACTTTTTGTTATAGAATAAAGCCAACATAAAAATATAGTTGTAAATCACAACTTTACACGGATGATAAGCTAGACAAACAAAATAGTAGCGTTTGAACTTCAGTAATTCAAGGTAGCAAACTATGGAAGTAGAGTAGAGGAGATAAGGATTGAATTCAGGTCTTATGCCTTGATACCTTGTTAAATTATTGATCATCCCAAAAGTTTAAATTATTGAGATATGATCAATTTAATTATTTAACTACAAAATTCTAACAGGTGTCACCTCAAAGTAATATTGGTTCTAACTTCTAATGTCAGAAACAGTATCGTAATACAAGTTTTTTATTCCTCTTTGATTGTTCAATTATCTCTTATTTCATTTCCTTCATTCGTTTACCAAATCTCACGGTAACTGGTCATATATTTACTTTTAACAAATTTCCAATTCTTTATGAGTGCAGCTAGTAATTAACTTACTCTGCTATTCTTTGTTGGTAAATGGTAATACACACGATAATATATGTGGAATGCATAGGGCTGCATGCTCTTAGAGTTATGATTGGCTTTTTCCTTGACAAATATGTATATTCTTTAGTAGCTACATGTAACAAAAAATCATGTAGAATTTGTTTTATAAACAGGCGGATAAGTTAAAGTTTGAGAGGAGGGGAAAGTATGAATTTGAGATCTTGAAGAAATCAAATTTATGCTCTTCAATTAATAGGAGCTCAACTTACTGACCTAGTGCATTAATCTAATACCTAACTTTACCTTATTAGTATAAGTTTTCAAGAATGCCTATGCTGAATATTTATTACTTTCTGTCACTGCATCATGCTAAAAACTGCAACGAATTTGAATTTAAGACTTTTGAGATCATGAGTGGGCAAAATGGATAACAATGATGGTAGGTATACCGTATATGTACGTACATATGAGATAAATGTTAGGTTGGTGGATTAAGAATTGTACGAATGGGAGCAGATTACCAAAGATGACTGATTGAACATGCATATAGCCGAAACCATCAAGGCCTCTATGCCATAGGTCTAGCACGGAAAGTAACCAAACATTAATACTCTAGCCCTCTAGGGCTCTAGGGTACAACACAAACATTTTCTTCTAAATAGTTTGTTTTCTTGCGCGTGATTTAAATTCTTGTATTTTGGAGCATCTTCTAATCTCTTGGAATGGCCTTGAGAAATCATTCCTTGCCCAACACTATCACCGTGCTATTAAAGGTGTTGGGTAAAATAGTTAATTAGTTTCAAAATTCTATAGTTAAAATACCAAGTTCCTTTAGGTTAATGTGAAAGTGTCTCCATAAACTTCAAAAATGAAGGAATTAGTGATTTAGAAAGCTAATTGAATTTTATTTTGATATTTGTGTTTTGTTATAATATAGATTTTGTAATATGTGGTTTTTAAAGTTTATGTGCATGGTTGTGGGTTTATTTATTTTATTTTTTAAAGGAGAAAAACCTTATTTTAAGGGTCGGGAGACCCTCAAAAAAGGTTATTGTGCTTTTATTTATTTTTGAATTTTTCCAAGGTCGCCAATCCTCCATAAAGATGAAACATTTTTTTTGAGGGTCATGTAGGCCGTCGAAATTCCTGTTTCAAGGATCACATACGCCATCGAAATTTTTGTCCGGAAGGAATTTGTTTTAAAGGTTATCAAGGGCCTTCTAGACCCTCAAAATAATCTTTTTTGAGGGCTTTTAATACTTCTTTTAAGGGTTTTGACCCTCAAAACAAACCAACTTTGTTGTAGTGATTATCCAATTCTAAACCACTTAATTAGCCTTAGGTGTCCAAGGAAATTCATGTAAACGAAGGAGATTGAAATTGATTAATTCATTTATAGTTATACCACACCGGCCTTAGTTAATACATTATTAATGTGGATTCACCCACCAACTACTCTGTGTATATATATATATATATATATATTGTTTGTTTTTTGAGAAAAAGCCAACTACCGTATTATTTTACTCCATTAAGGACAAGAGATGAGCAAAGTTACCAGAAATAAAAAGGGGAAACTACACGGTAAGTTTCTAAAGTTTATCTACTAAGTACCCTAAATTTTTAAGTGCTATTGGTCCCTAAAGTTTTAAAAATAAGTATTATTGGTCGCTTTATTAACTTCTGTCAGTTTTTTTGTCTATGTGTCGAACGGAACGATGATGTGTCTTTTTTTAATGACTTGGCAACTGTTTTTAGTATTAAAAAATTACTTGCCAGCAAACACACTACCCTCAGATCAGCCATTGTCTTCAAGCCACCTCTGGCTCAGGCCAGCACTTAGTCCCCCTCCTCAGCTCACCTCCCCAAGCGCTCCTCCTCGTTATGGACACCTCTTGCGCCCTCATATGGATTATCTCTAAGTCTCATCAAACAAAGTCAATAATTTCTTCAAATGGTACCTAGATTCCAACCTCAAATCAATATTAGACGAAAGTTTGCCCAAGATCTACGCTTGAATTACAAAACCCATCTTCAATAACCCCAGCTACAACAAAATAGATGGTAGAAACCAAGAGGTGGGTCTATTAGAGAACACATTTAAGCTCATGAAACCACAAAACCAAGAGTTGGGTCTTACTTTAAATTTTTTTTTTTTTTTTTGGGGCTAACTTGGTCTTGCTCCTAATTGATGGTGGCTAGTTTAGTATATTGAACAATAGCAAATTAATAGACATTATAAAACAAGATTTGAAGGAATAGGAAATGATTGGGTTTTTCTTGGGGCAAAACAAGAAATGTGCGGTAAGCAAAATTGGGGTTGTGGGGATTGGGTCCAAATGCTACTGGTGTAGGTGACAAGGAGGACAGGTTGGGGAGGAGAGCCAAGGAGGATGGAGACAAAAGTATTGGCCGGATCTAGCAGTGGCACCGAAGACTATGGCGGGCTTGAAGCAGTGGCAGCCTGAGGAGAGAACTTGGCATGGGGTGAGTGGTGTGTTTGCTGACATGTAATTTTTTAATACTAAAAACAATTGTCATGTCATTAAAAAAAACACACTATTATTCTGTTAGACACATAGACAAAAAAATTAACAAAAATTAACAAAGAGATCAATAATTTTTATTTTTAAAACTTTAGGGACCAATAGCGCTCACTTAAAATTTTAAAGACCAATTACACTAAGCAAGTAAACTTTAGAGACTTGCATTGTATTTTCACCAAATCAAAACAACCGCGTACATGATGTTTCATTAAGCAAATCGTACATTAGTGAGACATTTTGTCCATGAGGATACAAATGTAAAACACCACATTATTATTATTATTATTATTATTATTATTATTTTGCTTATAAATAGTACGCACTCACCCCATATTAATTGATTCATATGTCCACATTATTGGAGTGAGCACAGCTTTTTTTTTTTTTTTTTTTTTTTGGAAGGCATTGGAGTGAACACAGCTACTTGGTCTTTTTACGCGCAAATTAAGGTGAAGAGATGATTCTTAGTTCATTTTATTTCTTTGAACTGCGTCTTTTGAAATTTTACCAATTTTTGTGTGATGATTCATAGTTCAGTTCATTTTATTTCTTTGACCTGCATCTTTTGAAATTTTACCAATTGTTGTGTGATGATTCTTAGTTCATTTTATTTCTTTGGACCGCACCTTTTGAAAATTTACCAATTTTTGTGTGGGTGGGTGTGTAGTGTATATATTTATTTTTAGCTTTGTTTGAATGAAGTATTCACAATTAGTTCTATGTTCTTATTGTTGGCTCACATTTTTAACTTTATTTTTTAAAGCTTTTCTTTTATTTATTTATTTTTTTAATATCTGAGATGATTTAATGAAGTTATTTAATTCTAGGAAATATTTATTTTCATAATTTGTATAAATAGATCAATGACTTTTTTTTTTTTTTTTTTTTTTTGAGAAACAGATCAATGACTTTTAGGTGAAAAAGTGACAATCTCTCGCTTTTAGATTTTTGTGGGGCTTAGCGTTAATGGAAATTATATTGCTGTGAATTGATTTGGTGGATTAGATTATTAAGTCTAGAAATCCTGTAGTGAGTTGGAAGAATTTTTAGGGTTTATGTATAATATATATTCCAAGTTCATTTGCTTTATTTAACAACAGATCTGAATTTCTCTTTTTTTCCTTAATTGTGTGCAGATCTGTACTGTACTACACGGTGCCCAGCTCCAACATGACCATGAATATTATTTTTATTTTCTCTCTCTCCATGCTCCCCCTCATGATCTTTGCTTGTCCAATTAATTTTGGATATGTAAGGAATATCACTCAGTTTGATCCCACTTGCTTTAATACAAGCTCTATAATTTCTAATGAAACCCAATGCTGTCATGCCCTTAAATTATTGTTTTCCTTAGGCTTAGCACAACACTTAAATGTGTCTTCAATGTTTTTACTTCCTGATAACCACACTTCTGCGTCTTGTTTGAAGGACTTCCAAGTAAAGTTGGCTTCCTTGGAAGTCCCAACTCATTGGGTTCCCACTTGTTTAGACCCAGAATATTTTGTGTCCAGTCCTAGCTTTTGTGATAGGATTGAGTCATTAGATGATTGGTTTAGGATTGCAGGCAAGAAAACATTAATCGACTCTTTTTGCAAAGATAACCTCACCCTCTCTAATAATCATTGTGTCCATTGTTTGACTGCAATTAGAATAACTTATCGAAATGACTTAATGCCGATTAACCATTCTAATGCCGAATCTTGCTTACTATTAGCTCAACTTTATGCAGCTGGTTCAGTGAATATCCATGGCCCTGAGAGCAAAGACGTTGCAAGTTGTATTTTTCAATTGAATGGTACTATTGTAAACACATAAATGTAGACATGTAATTTTACCTTCAGCTATACTCTTGATGTTTGGGGCTTGGTTTTCTTTTAGAGATTGGATTATCAGGAAGTGAAAGAGAATGTGAAAATTGGGCTGTTGGATATTGTCTATGTTGTATGCTTACACTTTTAAGCTTTATAATGAAGTTTGACAAACTACTATTCATCAATCTTGTTAGGTTTGTTTTTTGTCTTTTTATTTGTACTATTATTATGATTGAGGCATGCAAGTAGACTTATTTCTAGTGTTAAGAAACAAAAAAATAATAAAACCTATTAAACATATTTAATTCCACATAACCGTGTACACACAAGTCACAATTTTAGTGCAAAATGTGTGTGTATAGTTGTGTGGAGTAAGGTATGGAATAAACACTAGCCAAAAAAATAAATAAATAAATAAATATCAATATTTCTAGATTCATTTTTACTTTTATAATCAAAATTTTTTTTTGGGCAAAATTTATTGCCTATTTTAGAATAAAAATTTACGTTTTCTATTTTTATTTTACCTAACTATGTTTTAAAACACTCATATGTGGTTATTTATTCCATCTAATGTGGCTAACAGTCAAAATTTTTAAAATAAAAATTATGCAACTTAGGATGTCATCTGTATTGTCATGTGACCTAAACTAATTTTTTTTAATAAATAAATAAATAAATAAGCTGAATTGAATTTTCCCAACGGGCTAAATGTTGATTTGCTTTTGACTCAAACTAAAATACTTCCAAACTTTGAAAAGTACCATGATTGCATCAAAGCCACTCAATTTGGTCATGTTAGAGTGATATTTTGGTTCTTTTTAGGGATTACGAGAATATTTTGGTTTTGTTATCTAAAGGTTTAAGGGACAATTAAATTATTTTTGACATTACCAAAATATCACTCTAACATGACCACATCATGACCAAAAATATCACTCTAACTCAATTTGATACATCTAAATTTTAGTGGCCACGTCAAATAAAAAAGCCATTTTTTTTCCCTTCTTTATTTTTTTATTTTATATTTCTTACAATTTCTTTAATAAAAAATAAATAAATAAAATAAAAAAACTGAAGAGAGCCCTCCGTCTCTCTGAGTCTCCTCAGTCTCCTTCTTAATCTCCATCTCTCAAAATCTTTAAGTCAACACTCTGTTCTTACATGTCAAAATCTCTTCTTACATGTCAAAATCCCACCATCAACTAACACCTTCATCCCAAAAACTAAAAATTCAAGACCCACAAGCCATCCACCTGACCTCCATCAACTAAAGGCCCCAAACCAACAATTGAAACTCATCCCTAATCTACTGGGTATAAACCCATCCCAAAAGCATTGCTTGGTGTTTGGAGTTTACATACAGTCTGGTGCCCTGACACCGTATGACAAATCTATTGGGTACTACAGCAAAAGATTTTTTGATTTGGTTGTGGGTTTGATTTGGGTTGATTTACAAAATTTCAGTCTTAAACAATCCCAACTCTATAACCAATGAATTTTTTGTGATGTTTTAAGGGACAATTAAATTATTTTAGACATCTCATGGGTGGTTTAGTCAATTTTTATTTATTTTTTTATGTTTCAGTGGAATTTTTCCTTGGAAAATATTTTATAACAAAAAAAACTATTCCTTAGTAACATTGAATGGCATCGTCTTCACGTTAAATGATACACCAATGTCCCAATTAGGAATACCAACGTTCATATGTAAACAAGAGTTTACAAAATTTCAGTCTTAAACAATCCCAACTCTAAAACCAACAAATTTTTATGATGTTTTAGTACTCAACATTCTTGGACCACACTGTCTTCTCTCTTATAGAATTTCATAAACACAAAGATAACTTAATCGTCTCTTCCCTCTTATCTATTGTTGTTGGACTTCTGCTCCAATGCACTATATGCATCTCCCTGGTAAGGGGAAAAAAGAGGAACCAAGTAAAAATAGCCGAATCTATGAAATAAGAACATAATCAAAATCTGTTAAGACTAGAGAATCAAATGAGAGCATAAGCCCAACACGCAAAGCAACAGTATCTCCAAAATTTAGACTTTATATGATACTTTGCACAAAAATGTATTTGCTATTGTCCTCACGCAGTAGTATAACTGAATATCAATAATCAAGTCATATTTTGCCAACTCTAAACTTTATTGTTGAAACTTGGAACCCAAAGATCTTGGTGTTGCCCCTAAAATTCAGGGACTCATAGACTACTCAATAAAAATAATTAGATCATTCAAACCCTCAACAAGTACACCAAGACAACATTTTTACATTCAAATAGATGTTCTTGGAAGTCCTTTATTGCTAAGGTTTTATACAGGAGATGGAGTCAAGTTAATTATGTTAGAAAGCATGCACAAAAAATGTTCTCCATTAAATTAATGTCCAATCGTGACAACCACCTGCAGAAACCTTCCACCACTATAAAATGCATAGGTGAACATTATAATTCACATTATGTGCCAAATTGCCAATACCAGTTTTTCTATACAATTGAAAATAAAAATAATTGAAGGCCCAATTGAATTTAGAAGCTAAAATGATGCTCACAACATTATCAACCATAACATAAATAAATTATCACAACTGATTCCTGCGAGCGTAATCAAAGAAGCATATTTCCAATGCTCTTTTGCACTGGATGTGCCCTAAGGACTTGTTAGCACCAACAAAACCAATAAAGCAGTGGCAAACACCTACAGCCTAGTTTATCATCATACACATAAGACCATCTACACTTTCACCAAATTCACAAAGTTTTGAATCCAGACTGCCACTTAACAAATACAGATTCGAATATTATCCCTAAAGCATTCAGAGTAAATTTCACAAATTAGAGAGAAAAAACACATTAATAAGTGAAAAACCAACTAACCATCCCATCATAAGCTAGAACAAGAAACTCGTCATCATCGCAAAGCTCAACCTATTTCAAGGAGAACCAAAGATATAAAAATAGAGCTTGACAAGAAGAATCTCTTAAGAAGATATCCCCATAATTTTATACATGGCCATACCTAATACTCATATTCGACCATATCAAAGAGAGAGAGGAATGATATGCAGCCAACACTGATCATTTGGAAATTGGGGTAAACAGCAGCAAAATTCAAGGTTCTTAATTCTCTGCTATAAAGAAAATCAGCATCATGAACTAATATGAACTCAGGCACACCAAAAATATCATTCTTCATTTAACTCTTCAATAAAGCCATGTCCACTACAGCAGTCACCCAAGAGAAATTTACACACCAGACTCAACTTTAGTCTCAGCCTCTGCCATAGCTGCCAGTGGCTGAAGAGCATTGAGAGGATTCATAATGATACCATCTATAAGCCCATATTCTTTGGCTTCTTTTGCACTCATGAAGAAATCTCAGTCAGTATCCTGATTGGTCCTGTCAAGATTTTAACCGGTGTGGTAGGCGAGATATCCATTAAGGTTTGCTTTATGATGCAGCATTTCATTTTCCTGAGAATCATGTCTCTTGTTTAGGAGTTAGGATACTGTTTATAAGATAATATAATAAAAGAGATGACAAGTAGATAAATAGAAACTACAGTCATTATATAGAAATATGAATATCCAAATATTAGATGTCACAGGTGGGTTTCCATTCCTTCAATTTCTTCATAGTTCAACCTCCAACTAAAGCCAAGTAGACTACCAGAAACAATTGATTCTAAAACATATAATTGAGTTAATATTTGACATTTGGAATGGATCTCCTCCTTGGAAACACCAAAACCACCAGTTTTTTTCCCCTTCTTTTTATTGGCAAGTTAAACATGGAACCGAAAGTATTGTTAATTTGTAACTAACACAAAGTCAGCAAAGCCAACATAACCATGATTAAAAAGTTGAAAGGCATATCAGATTTGGCTAATTTAACAAATCAAAGCACACCAAACTCTATCCATGATTAACCATTAAAGAAGTAACTACTAAGTACTTCTGATCCATAACAGATTTATGGTTAATTTAACATAATAACGCACACCAAACTCTCACAGGCACACATATGAGTCAAAAACCCAAAACCCAGCTCATTAATATAATCAGTTGTGTCACTATAAACAATAACAGAAAAACCTTCATTTGGGTACCTCTGAATTATTCTTGAAAGAAAAATATAACTAAAAATTTCAGAAATAAAGCAATTAAAAATAAACACGACATTAGATTTGCATTAAGCATTTCAAAATCATTGAGCGAGTCCAATTGATACCTTTAGCAAAATCATTAAGCAAATCCAATTGCTTCCACTTCAACCTTAAAATCCTTCAGCAAAACTACACCAATTAAGCTTTCTCTGCCATTACCCTCACAACACAAAGCAAAAAAAATTTGATACTTTTTCCCTAAACTTCCAAATTATGCACTTTGCTATTATTGGGATTTGTAGACAACTTTTAAACTCTATAGATTCAGCCCTTCGCTGGGCATGGCAGCAACAGCGAAGCCAAGGTTAATGAAGGAGGAAATTGGAGAAGAAGCTGGGGTCTTCAACCAAACAAAGAATCTAACAAAACCCCTCAAAAAATCAATTTGGCTTTTATGAATAAGGAAATTAACACAGAATTCATTCAAAAGTAGGTGAAATTTAATAACAGATATCAAAATTTCGTAGAGAAAACAAAGTATTTGGGATTTGAAGTAGATCATGAATGAAACCCTAAAAATCAATATCATGGTTTCTATTTAAATTTATTTTCCGCAATAAATCACAGTAAAAAAATTAACAAACTTGTTAACAAAAACTAATTTAAAAAAATAAATAAGTAAAAATAATTGACCAAAAGAAAATTCCTAACTGGGTATTGCTAAGAATGGGAGAAAATCCCCTCTGCCATCAATTATGCGCCTTTGTACCTTCTGTAATTCAGCGATGGAGAGGTTAGAAAATGATGGGGAGCTGCATTGGATGAGAGAGTTGAAGAAGGAGAAGGAGAAGGAGATGGGAGTGCATTTGAAAGAGAGAGAGTTTGAAGGAGACGGTCAAAGGCTTCAGTTTTTGACTCTGGGGCGGTGGTAGACTTGGCTTGGCGGAAGGCTGAGGGGCTGTGGTAGGCACCATTCAGGTTGGAGTTTGAAGGTTTGTTTTTTGCATCTGGAAGTATTCAAATACCATCGTGTTCATGTATATAGTAGGGTTGTTCAAGGGTTAAATTGAAGTGAATTAAAAATATTAATAAATTAATAATGATGTGTAAATTTGTGGAGGCTACAAAGTTGAGATGGACAACTCTTATGATGTCAACAAAAAGTCAGAGACTTTGGTTTTATAATATACTAGTTGCTAACCCGTATGATGCATGGAAAACTTTAATAAACAATTTTATATATTGATGGGAAAGTTCAACAATTTATTTAAACTAACACTAATTAATAAAGTTATGCACAGACGCATTCTATAATCCATGACTTATTGAAATCTACAATGCCAGCACCACTAATCTTTCTTTGGAAAGCTACCAAACTATTATCATTAAAGAAGTATTCTTCAGACCATGGAAAGTATGTGAAGCATTGAAACCACTAAAATTTTGAAACTAAAGCAAAAAGAACAGTGCTCAGTATAAACTGCAATCATAAGGATGAAAAAACTACTTGATGAGGGAGCATTGCTGCCACCACCATCATCATTATCATAATACCCAACTAGAGATCTACCTTCTTTACATTGAAACTCCATTCAAAATTAACATCCATTTATTACTTCAATAACTTCCTACTTGAATAATAAAAAATTTTCCTTCACCGCCTTGGCTGGCTTTGTAAACATGCAAGAAGCCTCTAGAAATCCTACTAAAAAAGCTAATCTTTCACCACCTATTTTACAATGCATGTCAAAGTCAAACCTCGCTTAAAACCTCTAACATTCAACATGTCTTTGTCTTTTCTATGCTTTCTTTCTTTGAAAATATATTGGACAATTCTGACTGTGAACAAATAAGTAAATCACAGCCACAACAGCTGAGCCAAACACCTCATAATTTTTTTTCTTTTATCCTCAAATTTTCTCAAAATTAGTATTCTTCTTCTTACTAAATCCGAGATCTCTTAGGAAACCCACTCAAGCATTGTATTACTTCTATGTTCTTCACTTTTTACTCAACTTGTTTGCACAGCTCATATTTGTGTCCATAATTCACAGCTTTCCTAGCCTTGCAAGCCATCCGAACAGTTTGCATTAAACAATCGCAGCAGAAAATTTTCTATTATTAGAAAAATTTGTATAATGTGTACACAGATTACAGTTTCATGTAAAGTGTACATACCCATACTCTAAACCTTTAAGGAAGGAAACATCACAAACCCCTTACATATGTGGCTTAGATTTAAAACAAACTACATATATTCCAAGTCTGATAAGCCAACTCAATGGTAGAAAAATGTTCTTTATAAAATTAGACAGTAACATATTTTACAAAAACATTTTATATAGACAATTCAAAGAAAGCCTTTAAGAACCTGAAACCAAGAACTTAATCTCAATAGAATAACATAGCTTTCACCTAACATTGAGCATGCTCTGTCATGTATTCTATGATTGATTAGTAATGTGAGTCAAGCTTGAATTCAAGCTAATGAGTGTCTATATACTAAACAAAAGGGAGAAAAGAACAGCCTTACCATGAAAAAATGATGGGAAATTAAGTGAATCTTAGCTCTTCTTGTCTATGCTCCTACTTTCAAATAAGGATTAAAACCAAGAAAACAATTCTACAATAAGTACTGTACATCACACATAAACAAAAAGAAAATCTAATATAAATTGCCACAATCTGGAAGAAGGAAGAAAACCATGTGCTAACTGGACATTTTAGATACTGCAAGACCATGTATATACTGTGTAGGAAGAACATCTCCACGTATTAGACCTGCAAAATGGACATGGTACAAATTTAAATTCTAGAAAAGGAACAAAACAATCAGGTGTTTTATCAAACAATTGTTGCGCATTTAACATAGAGTCTCGTTAATTAAGTTCACACCAAAATAATAAAGCAATATTTTTTTAGAGAAGTGATTGGCAGAGAGAGACAAACAAATCAAAGCTTTAGAAAAACAAAATAGTCAAACAAATCGAATTAGAAGGTGAAATCAAGGTGACCTAATTTTGGTTGCTGTACAAAAGATTTGATTGTTTCTATTAGATCAAACTATCAAACATCAAACCACAAATATACAATAAAACTTGGACGGTGCTTAATGTCAACACTATCTTTATAATCCATGCCTCCAAGCCAAAGCCTTTTTTTCAGTTTGGCTCAAGCATTTTGTTGAACACTTTGAAGGGTTGGCCTCTGTTCTCTTCTCATACAATGAAGAACCATTAGAGCCTACTGGTTTCCATTATTTTTTTGAAACATTCCACCCTAAAAAAAAATAATAATAATAATAATAATAAATAAATAAATAAACATATCTTCTAATGGGGAAAAAAATTAAAGAACATAGAGTCTAAAAAAATATTAGAAGAGAGATAGCGATAGACATAGACCTAGTGAGGCCAATAATGACAACTGAAAAGGCAGGCACACCCTCTGCCACAGCCGGGCCAGTGGCAGGATTCACTTAGCAGAGGGACTAAGGCAGCCATTCAAGTGGGGTTGTTCTGCCTCAGGGTGTTGGGGGCTGAAACTGTTGCCGGAGAAGATAGATAGTGGACTGGAGAGTGGAGAGAGAGGAGAAGACAGCGGTGATTAAACATGATGGTGGGCGGTTGGGCTCCACAATAGCTGGGTTGTGGTCGCCGGTTATCCTTCCTGGAGAGAGAGGAGTTACCGTAAGGATAGAGAGAGTGCAAAGGGAAGAAAGTTGAACAACGTTGGGTATAAAATCAGAAGAATTATTATTTTTTTTTAATTAAAACAATGCATACATGGAAACTTTTGAGGCCTCCAAATCTAATGTGACAACTTGAGGAAGTCAACCAATGGTCAAACGTCTTTGGTTATATAGTATTTACAAACTAATCGCTAACCCGTGCAATGTCCAGGCAAAATTCTTATGAAAGTATAGTTTATACATAAAAGCTTTCTAATTGTATATGAACTATCATAATTGTATAATAATTGTAAAAAAAAAAATAATAATAATAATGAAAGAAAATCTAAATCAAATAATCATTCATAGGAACAACTGCAAACAACCATATGACAATTTCATGACTGCAATTTGGTTATTCCCTGCTTTTTTTGCATGCATAGCTCCTATACATTGGCTTCCACTATCACAAACTACCCCCAAACCATACCATATTATGTTCTACAATTTCCTTTTTTTGATAGGCATTGTTCTGTAATTCCTTGACAACCAAATTTACCTTATAATACATACCTACATGAGGTCTCTATCTACACTTTTCAACAACCACTCTTATCTGATTAGTTTCCTAAGCTTTCATAAATTCCATATTAAGATTAGAGGCTGTCTGCATCAAATTCACTGTTGTCTTCAAAGCTTCACCCACCCACCAATTGTACCATAACAGCCAGGCTATATTCAGCATGACCTCCACCTCCATGACATGCCCATTTTGCTTTAAAGACAAAATAATACAATACCTATGGAAACATCATGGTTGGTCTCTAGACTTCCAGCGCTTCTCAACACTCCCATATTTCATGCGTCATTGATTCTGCACTATCCCCACATATTTCACTTTGAGAATGATGAAATTATTTTCCTACAATAAGGATTCAGCTAATTCATAGGTAAAATATTGCGGATCACCTTCCAAGCAAAAAGTATAAGTTATGGCCTCACATTTATTCTACAATACAAAGAGAAGTGCTTCTTTTTTTTGTACTTTTAGCAGGTCACAACTCATCATGTTTGATATAATCTTTAGCTAAATAACTATCTTTCAAAGGCCATTATTCTTTTTGTAATGAAAATCTTTGCAAGCACTCTGACACGTTTGATATAATGTATAGCTAAATAATTGTCTTCCAAATTCAATGTTAGAACATACAATGCATTTAGTGTGCCATTCTGGTGTAATGCATGGGATAAAAATGGAGGGAGGAGAAAAATGTTGAAAGCAATGTGGGATAATGTTTCTATATTATTTCTTGGGCAATTAGTTTGCTTCTTGTGCTGATGAATGAATCAGGCTACTTATGAGTAGTTCTAGATTGACTCGTTGGCAAGTTGCGTTTAAGTAACACCCACTATGCTGGGTTGGTCAACTATCAATAGCATTTTTGGTTTGTCATATGGGTGGTGTTTCAATGTGTTATTGATTCCTTTGACAATTAAAACCAAGAGTATATGAGTGAGACATTTTGTCAAACACATGGTGTACATGTTCTAAAAGGGAATGAAAAGAAAAATGCAGGAGTGAGTGAATCCACCCAAAAAATACAGAACTGAAGAAAAAACCTTCAAAATGATCCATTAAAAAAAATTATCAACATTAGAATGTTCTATTATCGAAGACGAATCTAACTTCTCATGAGAAATTGATGGTCTATTAGATATTTTTCATAGAGTAAAATTCAGGCCACATACACATTGTTCTAATCAAGCAGAAATTGATGGTTTTCTCCATGTGCTTGATCAAACCCCACAAATTTCAGTAGATTGCGGTGCCAGAATTGCACAGATCTTATTGTTCAATTGAAGGAACTCGCAGGTGGGTCGTTGCTGTAGCTTCCATTGTTCTTTCAATCACACACCCAACTCAGTCAGCATCATTGAGTCTCCCGCAAGCCTATTCCAAGTCTCTCTTAGTTGTGATTTGTACGGCTCAGTGCTTCTTCTCTCACCGCAGAGGTTGAGCCATCGGTGGAAGTTCTTGGTTATGGATAATTCTATGGAAGTATTTGTGGCTATGAAGTCTGAAGTTGTCCAAGAGCGTAAAGAGGAGTTGGACAAAAAAAAAATCAGGTTTTTCAAAGCTTTGTGTGGTATTTACTCAAACATTTAAATAAATTAAAAACATTAAAATGATTTGGAAATTTGTGGAGGCTCCAAAGCTTATGTGGCATAATATGAAGAGGTCAACAAAAAGTTAAAGGTTTCGGTTTTATAGTATACTAGTTGCTAACCTGTGCTATGCACAGGAAAGCTATTAATTAAGTGTTAGAAGATTATTCTAATCACACACACAATCTTCTCTTTTTCTTTCCCAATTTTCATACACTGCCAACTCTGTCTCAGGCTTGAACTCAATATAATTTCACTTAGTTTTGTGTTGCATAGGATTAAATGTGTTTTGTTTCCTATGTTGAGGCTCCTTTGTTACTGTTAATGTGTATTTCTAAGTTCTAACAGTTACATTGTTGTATTTCTTATATATCTCTCTAACTTTATCCCATAACATGTACCACAAACTATATGATACATGAGAAAGAAACATAATTCATTGACCAAACATCCAATCAGCAAGAAAGAAAAACCAAACAAACACCTAATTAACCATGGTCCATGGCAGAAGCTGGTAAGGCATTTACGACAGAATGTGACTTGTGAATCATCTAAGACAACCTAAAAATTTACAAACGTAGTCCTAGTACAATACTAACTACATTAATATTTGCTACCAACTACTAATTAATTATTACAGTATGTCAATGAGTATTTCAACACTAACTACAGTAGCAACACTTGATTGATGCAGCCATAATGCAACAGTAGCTCATTCTCTGCAATTTAGAACACGCAAATCATGAGTGGAACACACTATGAAGGTCAGAATTAAAAGCCTAAAATTATATTAAAAACAATTAGACCTATTAGTGGTAATTTGAACTCTAGTAGAATAACCTACTATTAATTTCACGAAATTGATTCCTGGAAGACATTTTCTAAACCTAAAAACAAAAAAATAAAATAAAATAGGGAGCACACACAAAAAAAAAAAAAAAAAAAAAAAAAAAAAAAAAAAAAAAACCAATTTTGAAATTAGGAGGAAAAGTTTCATGTACCTAGCATATGTTCATGTTGTCTTTCCCACATTGGCTCCAGCGTTTGCACATCCTTGAACTCACTCTAACTTGAAACCCCTAAGAATTCCCAACCGGAAAGAATATTTTTTTTTTACAAAATATTCAGTAAAATTGTTAACAAAATTGAAGTACAAACACCAATCCAAAAGAAGGTTCAAGTTTTGAACTCTTTTTGGCAGTAAAATACATAATTACATGGTTAGATTCAGTATAAGAGATGTTGTCACACCAAATTTCATACCAAAAGCTCATTCTTGCATCATGTTTCAACTCATTCAAAGTTCAGTGCTAACTTAAATTCTTTAACTAATAACTCCCTTTCTAGAATGACTAATAATAATTTTTAAGCCAGTTACTCTCTGTTAGAAGTAGAAGCAAACAACATTGTACTATGTTGTTGCTAGCTTAAAGATGTTAACATCAAGTGATTTTCCATATTGAATATGTTCACTTTAAACTGATAACTCCAACCTAGGAATGTAATGCCGAAATCTCAATTATATTAAAGAGTAAACCAAATAATCCTAAGACAAAATTGCAGAAAAACTCCATTATTTTTTTGAATGGACCAATAGTCAATAAGTTTTAGCCCCTAGCTGAAACTCTTAGGTTACTCTAGAACCCAAATTCATCAATGGCTTGTTATCGGATAGAATTACAGAAATAACAAAAAACTTCTACGAAATCCTACTTATACCTTCTCTTGGACAGCTATTAGATTTGTAGAAAAACAACTAAAGTAACTATGTACAAACACCAAGACAGCTCCAGAAACTATCTGCAACTATCTAATCTAATCCTATGTGGCAAGCTCTACAAACTTCACCTGTTTCTGGATGCTTTGTGTCTATTCAGACATATTTTCACTTAGTGGAGATCATTATTTATTATTTAACAATGCCAATGGGCATATCCTCACCCTGAACAAATTCCTACTCTTTTACTATAGATGAGTGTACCCTGCATTGCTTCAATTTTATTTGTTTGCTTCAAATTGGTTATTTGACCTGTATTTTGTTTCATATAAATTTGCTATTGATTTTTCAAAGTTCGATAAGTTGATGTCCTCATTTCCTGCCACTTCCTGCATCTTGTTTCACTGATGCTGTCCAGGGTACTGTTCTAGATTCATCTAAATAACAACAGTAAGAGATTTTTTTTTGTCCGTTCCAAAATTTTCAAGTTCCATCAGTACATTTTTTAAGAAACAATTCCCCCTTCTGATATTCTCGTTTTTAGGTTGAAACTAAGCTTGTATATTTGAAGGCATGATGTGTTCAACAGCATACACTGAAAGATTGCGCTCATGAGGTTTTCTAATCTATGAAACTCTTAGGTTACTCCATTATTTTTTAAGTAACTCTGTACAAACACCAAGGCAGCTACAGAAACTATCTAATCAAATACATTACAATTAAAACCCTAAGTGGGTTTGAAAGAAAACAGAGGCAGATGCTAACAGATGTTTAATTTCAACAACCTACGTAAACAGATTAAATGGTTAGGACTAACCATCGATTAATCATAAAAATAAACTAATCAAGAAATTCAAAAACCTAAAACCAAATCCCTAAGTAGGAGTGGAAAAATTTAAGAAGCAATTTGAATCTATATATCTACCAAAATTGAAAAACCAAAGAGTGAGAGAGAAAAACCTGAATTACCAGTGTTCCAAAGAGAGAGAGAGAGAGAGAGAGAAAAGCTTCGAGCAAACCCATCCGTGCAAATGGGTAGAAGTGGAGAGTTGTCTCTTGGGTCAATCCGCCACAGATCTCAATGGTGCTGTGGAGCCTCTCTGCCAAGTGCATTGTGTAGTCGTTGTTCTCATGTTTGTGAAACAATGGAGAAGAAAGTCATTATCGGGTTTTTTCGTTTTGAAGAGAAACAGAGGTTTTTTTTTTTTAAACGCAGCTGCCACTAAATTTATTTATTTATTTATTTATTTAAGAGAGATGCTACGTCTACAATAATTTTACAACATTTTTACAACAAATCACAAGCGGTTAGTTGTTATTGGTTCAAATTTGAAACTAACACTAAGATTACTTTTTTGCCCCAACAATAACAACCAGTAACAACTTGCCACTTAAAATTTGTTGTAAAAATATTATAAAATTGTTGTAGACGTATCATTTCTCTTTATTTAATAATGCTTATGCGTAAAACGTGGGAGCTCAAAAAAAAAAAAAAAAAAAAAAAAAAAAAAAAAAAAAAAAAAAGGCAAATGCTAGGTTAAAGACTTCATGGGTGTTTGGTACAACATTTTAAACAATAATTTTCAGTTTTTAAATAATATTAAATGTTTTTTCACACATTTTTTCACCCACACATATTTCTACACATATTTTCAAATAACAATTTTCAGTTTTTAAATGCATATACTAAATACCCTCGATTTTATATAAATAGGAAAGTGTTTCAAATACACCTCTAGCACAGCAAATAATAGGTAAGATACGTATCCTAGGCAACATAAGCGGGTGAGGAGAATAAGCAGCTGTAAAATCCCAATTTTGGATAACAAAAATTCAAATAAGGGGTACTCAAACACTGATATTGAGATGGAGATATCTCCAAATACTGCTGAGGATTTTTCAGGCCATAACAAACTATCTCTTCGATCATGGAAATGAATCTTACATAAGTCAAACAATCTCTCATCTCCTAAAGTTCAGACTATTTTTTCGCACCCAACGAAACGCCCTTTCACTGCTTCTTCGCTAGAGTCTCCTGCTCACAAAAAAACAAGCTCTTAACAGTGATAGCCTGAGTCTTTCTCAATCCTTAGCTGGGTGCACTTTTCCACCCCTCCTCCAACATGTATCTTTTAAACCTTATGGTTCGTTTAGATTGAGGGAGGGGAAAGGGGAGTAAAATAGAGTAAAGTAGATTTAGTACAAAATTAACTTATTTTTAACCAACTCTACTTTACTCCCCTTCACTCCCCCTCCATCCAAACATGCCAATAATTGCCGAGAGCTTGGGATCCAAGAGGCAGTACATGACCTTTGCTGTTTGGCGAGCAAAGAAGGTCCCAAAACTTGATTAAATATGGATGGTTCTACAAGAATAAAGAAGAAATTGGATTTGTCACAAGGTTATGTGATCTAGTGCTTTCTTTTTTTTCAAATTGCATATTTTTTGCAAACTGAAATTGGAGTGTTGATTTGCCCAAGCCGTTTGGCTACAATCTCCTCTCTGGAATTGTTTTAGGCTACCTACTCGTATTAACTTCATTGACACAAGTCACACAATGGATGCTGCTCTCAAGAAACTACCTCATCAGATTTTAATACTCTTTGCATAGCTTATGGATGATATGAGTTGCCGTAATAAGCTGGTTTTTTTGGATCATAAAATTCCTACTCATAAAGATTTATGGTGAAGTGTAAGTTGCATGATGTGTTTGGGTAGGAGAAGAATTTGGATCCCCTTTGTACAATGGCTTCTGTGACGAATTTGTTCACTTAAGGTGGCATGGACCCTTGAAGATATTAATTTGATTAGATATAGTTTTGTTTTTATTTATTTTTTTTCTTGTATTCTTTTATGATGTAATCGTGCTACTCTAGTTGTGGTGTGGTTAGTACAATGAAGAGTTCATTTTCTTGTATTCTTTTAAGATGTAATCGTGTTACTCTAGTTGTGGTTAGTGCAATAAGGAGTTCATTGTTTGATTAGAAGAATGTCCCCTTTTTCTCTTTTCCATTGTACAATATGATTCTTTATCTAAAAAAAGAATAAGAGAGAGAGAGATATGAGATTCTTTATAAATAAAGTCTACTATTTTTTCTTCTAAAAAAAGAATTGGAGAGAGAGAGCAAGAGAAAGAGAGAGATATGAAAAAAGAAAGAAATTTTTTTTCTCTTTTCCATTGTACAATATGATTCTTTATCTAAAAAAAGAATAAGAGAGAGAGAGATATGAGATTCTTTATAAATAAAGTCTACTATTTTTTCTTCTAAAAAAAGAATTGGAGAGAGAGAGCAAGAGAAAGAGAGAGATATGAAAAAAGAAAGAAAAAAATATGATTCTTTATAAATAAAGTCTACTATTTTTTCTTCTTAAAAAAAAAAGAATGAGAGAGAGAGAGAGAGACAGAGATAGAGACAGAGATATGAAAAAAGAAAGAAAAAAAAAACCTAAATTTAATTGTGTCTGTCTAATTTTTTTTTTTTAAAGAAAAAAAAAAAAGAAGAACAAACTGACAAACCATAGAAATAAAAAAAATGATTAAAATAAAATAAAATAGGAATTCTTTTTTTATGGATGAGAAGAAGTTAAGTTTATATTAAATTATTAAATTTTTGTGTCTATCAAACTTTATCCAAAGAAGTGATTCCAAATTAAAAATTTTATCAACTTAGAAATTATAGGAGAAGAATATAAGAACCAAAAAAAAAAAATATATATATATATATATATATCATATTATATTATATTATATTATATATAATAAAAGTTGGGCTTAGACGTTGTGGTTGCGCCAAGTGTCTTCACCAAATTGCAGTAATTTTATTAAATTTTTAAATTTTTAAAGAACTAAAAATTCATTCTTATCATTAAGCAATTTATCTCATGAGGATTCTAATTCATTCTTATCATTAATTAGTTTATCTAAAAAAAACTACTTCACGTAAAAGAAAAACTACTTCACCTCATGTCAGAATTTTTTAGTAGTTTATCTTAAAAATAAAAAATAAAAAAATGCTACTTCACTCTACTTCACGTGTTTCACGTAAAAATTTATAAATTTATTTCTTTTTTGTAGCTAATAACATTAACTATTTTTTTGGGATAAAGTATACCTAAACTTCTTGATTAGATAAGCTCGTTTTTCTTTTTGTTCATATCAAGTTATCTACTTCTTTTTTATTCATATCAAGTTATTTTCTTCTCAAATCCTAGATCTACTAATATTCCTATACACTAAACTATTTAGTACTCCTGTCATTATGTGAGCTCACCCCCACAAAAAAGCTGATTAACTTCGCCCATCACAAAAATCTATAAAATGCAATGCAATGGCTCAAAACAGTAATCAACTCGAAGAACAAGAATACGTTGACAGAGAATAGTGGTGGTGGGATTATGAGCACTAAAACCTTTGAATCTTTGATTCTCTGAACCAATTTTTGGATATAGGATTTCACCATATGAGTCAGGTATATCCACCCTTCTTTTATTTTGTTTTTTTTTTTTTTTTTTTTTTTTTTTGGGTGTGAGGATGAGGTAAAGAAAAAAATAATATTTGAATTTGAAAAAGAGTACAAATAAGTCGAGTTTGAATTTTTTTTTTTTTTTTAATGAACTCAAGTAGTTCCCAATATAAACAATGCAACACAATCGCCACAAGCTTGATCCAATGATTAGGAGGAAGAACAAGACGAGGAAGAGGACCATTAAATGGTAGCATCAAGGTATTAATCATTACCAATTTTTTTCAAATATAAATGTAATAATGATCTTAAAATAAATAAACTTATATAATTCTCTTAGACTATATCTAATTATATATAATGATTTAATTAAGTAAATAAATATATTTATTTACTATTTCTTAAGTTTAAATATTAATAAAAAAATACTAAATGATGTAAGCGGAAAAATTTTAATTCTCTAATTTAATGAAATTAATTAGGTTAGAGATAAAATTTCTTTGGAACCATATAAAATATTTAAATGAAATAAGTTTTTTATTTGAGATTTATAGATAAACATGTTATTATAATTTTTTTTTAATTGAATAGCTTTTACTAAACCATGTTTTAAATTATTTTATGGATTGCATTTATATATTCAATCTTAGGCATTTTCATTTATATCTGTGGGAATATTGTGGCTTTTTATGTTTTAACTTAAACTAAAAGAGTACTTCACTTCAAAAAAAAAAAGTAAAAGAATAATTTATTTTTATTATCTATTTTATTATTTAATTTCAATGAAACTAAGAAATATTTTCTTATTTTCATTTTACATGCAATTCTTGATTAAGCCCTATGCATCGTACGGAAATTTTTGTACTTTCTTTTATTTAAAAAAAGATATAATTTTTTTTTGTTCTTATCTTCTTCTCCTATAATTTCTAAGTTAGTAAATTGGATTACAATTCAAATTCTTCATCTAATCCTTTTATTATTAAGAGTAAATAAAATCTTATCTCCAAAATAAATGGATTGCAACGCCATCATTTTGTTTAGTTGATTTTTTTTTTTTTTGAAGCCAACCCCATCATTAATATATAATTAACTTCACAAAAAAAAATAATTTATGAATTGTATTCATCTCATTTTGGGTATTATTATTATTGTTGTTGTTGTTGTTATTTTAGTCTCACACAATACACATTCATTATATAACTTAAAAAAAAATATTCATTTATTTTTTTTCTATTTTATTATTTAATTTTAAGTAAATTAATTATAAAATTATCTACATATGAATTTTTATTAAGCCGTGCATCGCACAGGTATAATGCTAGTATGTATATATATATATATATATATATATACTAGTCGTTAACCTGTGCAATATACGAGTCTTTCTCTTTTTTTAAGCAGTTTTTGTTATAGAAAGCTAATAGAGCATGTTCTCAGTGTCCATAAAGCAGCTAATAAGAAGCATTACATACAAATCTCTGCACCGAAATAGCCACTGTTGCTAATTCTACATTACAATATCGGACATCTAATATGATTCTAGCTAATACGAAGTTGGCTGATGAAAGTCGTGTGAGATATTTATAGATTAAAAGAAAAAAAGGAAAAAGAAAGTTGATAGTAAATTTATTAGGACATGTTTGGTAGACTGTAATAGGTGCTGTAATGTAATAGTTATTCCTATGGTTTAGTTATTCTTTAGTTTGGTTATGTTTTTATTACCAGGAATAATCATTCCTTATGAATAGCTATTCTTTAAAATGAGGAATAACTATTCTTTTTTAAAAGGTTGTATTAGTTATTCCTTAGTAAGTGTAATAATTTCAACACTTAATATATTTCCAAGTAAACAAACTTTCCATATACATCTAACAATTATAAAAATAAAAAATCATAAAAAAAACACATATCTCTCTTAAATTTAAAAATAACAATTTTTAAGGAAATATAATTGTATGAGTAAGAAATTTCCAAAAATAAATGTTAAGCTTCATTCTAATGTTATAACTTACAACCAAACTAATGAATAAGTTTAGTTATTACACTAGTCGCCAACCCGTGCGATGCACGGGAAAGCTACCAATTTGTTTAAGTAAAAATAAATAAAAATTAAGATGAATCTCGGAATGATGTGACATTAGCTATTGGAATTCAACATCGATTCTATAGTAGCACATTATTAGTAAGTGGAAGTTTCACTGGGTGAGCAAGTTTATTTTTTAATTTTTTTTTTATTTCATGTATTCCACTAAATATTCAATGTATTCATTATATTTAAAAAAACATTGAAGTAAAGTTGCTAAAAAAAGTTGTATCCTCAAATAACTAAATATAAGAGTTCAATTCCTCTCTGTTTCAATTTAAAACCAAATTGTGCATAAAAGCAAAAACATTTCCTTTGTTCCAATATGTCTTTAGTACCAAAATCAGAAATTCATTAAAACCAAATTGTGCATAGAAAATCTTAGAGATTGAAAGACAACTTTAAAATGTTTTTTGTATCTTCTTCCTTTGTTGCTTTGTAGTAGTCCCTGAATATGCCCTTTTGTTTTCTTTGAGTACAGATGTTGGTGTGAGTTGCACATTGCTTTGAACATCAAGTTTTTGAAATTTGGTAGAATCACCATCTTCTTCAATTGATAAGTTGTTGCTACATTCATTTCCTTTCAGATTTTCTATTTGCACAGGAAGGATGACTTCATCTGGCTCCTAATAAAAGTAACATTTTTCAAATTGTACACTCAAGTAAAGTTTAGTAAATATTAAATACTAATTTTATCTTCTACATTCTCACCTCTAAAGATTTGTTCAAAAGGTCTTTGGCTGATATGTTGAGTAATTTTTCTGCTTCTGAATCATATAAAATGAATGTGGCCATTCTAGAGCTATCTTCAACCTTTAATTGAATTCTATACCTGATAAAAGATATGACATATATAATGTTAATATCATATTAATTGTTGAGTATTTTAATATAAAAAGTAAACATTTTAATTTTGTGTACCTTGGGATTGGGAAGCACGCCTTTTTGTTGCAATTGTCACACCATAAAAATTTATCTCTTGACTTCACCTTTTTACGACATACTTCGCAAGAGATAAAGTACCAACCAGAATTATCTATGTTAATGTTTATAATCTTTCCATGACAGGTAAAGATAGTTTCCTAAAAATTGAATTTAATATCAATTAATTTATAATTTTATAGTTAAATTTCATAAAAGCAATGCTATAGTACAGAAAGCAATGTTAAGGACACAATGTTATTGTTAGTGTATAGATTAGGCTATATTGTTAATGTCCACTATGCTGCTGTTCTTCGGATTCTTCGGTATGTCAAGGGTACACTTTATCATGGTCTACACTACTCCTCTCGGTCTTCTCTTGAGCTCCATGCTTATTCAGATGCAGACTGGGCAGGTGATCCGACTGATCGATGCTCTATCACAGGTTTCTGTTTCCTGTTGGGTACTTCTCTTGTCTCATGGCGTAGCAAAAAGCAGGATGTTGTTTCCCGTTCCAGTACTGAGGCTGAGTATCGTGCCCTTGCCGACACCACCTGCGAGCTTGTTTGGCTTCGCTGGCTCTTGGCTGACATGGATGCTCCACAGCCCACTGCTACTCCTCTTTATTGTGACAATCGTAGTGCTATCTACATTGCTCATAATGATGTCTTCCACGAACGTACCAAACACATTGAGATCGATTGCCACATCACTCGCCAGCATCTCAAGAAAGGCAATCTCAAGTTGTTCTCCATCTCATCTGCTGACCAGCCTGCTGATATCTTCACCAAGTCTCACCCGCCTGGTCGTCTTCGAGATCTTATATCCAAACTCCAGTTGGCTTCTTCCTTGCCACCTCGAGTTTGAGGGGGGATGTTAGTGTATAGATTATGCTATATTAGCCCAATGGGCTTAGCCCAGTATATTACTTGTACTACACTTATATTGCTTGTACTGCACACATACCTAGCCTTACTTGTACTGCACACATTATTATACTGACTATTCAGTCATTCTCTCTCTCTTTATATTCTTAACAGTTATTGTTGAAGGTATATATTTTTCTTACCTCATTATCAGAGTCCCACATAATTTTTTTTATTTCAGTTATGCTTCTTCTGTTGATGTTCATCTCTTCTTGAATTGTTAATTGTGGTTTGAATTGCTTTGGCATTTGTACTATTGGTTGGTTATTTTCCACCAGCCTATAATATTACATAAGATATTAGACATAGTATTGTAGAGACTGTAAATATATTAAAAATGTGAATCCAAAACAAAGCACTTACTGATCTTTGAATTTAGTAGTCTCAGGAATGTCCAAATCAATATAAACTCTTGTTCCACTTGTTGACGATAAGTTATACTCTCCTGCAATGCATGGGATTCATTAGAAAAAAAAAAGTACATTGAAGTTTCAATGGAATCATTACTGTAATAGAGAGAGGTCTAGATTAGCGGGCATAGTGTCTTGTAGACATGAACAATACAAAGGTAAATATTCCAACTTTGCTGTGGCAGATATAGATGCTAAAGATAATGACATTTGAGTAAATGTTTGTCACATTTTGAAAACCATGCTCTTGAAACAGATTAAAAAAGAAAAACCTCTCTCAAAAAAGAAAGATGTAAAGGGAGGGAATGAATCCCCCAACACAGTGATGAATATATTCCCCAATAGGATTATGTTATAGGCCCCATACCAGCTCCCACTCCAAAATTTTCAAATACACAAATAACAATAAAAATTTTCAACCAAATTAAAAATTATAAAATTTAAAGAACATTCAATAATCAAATAGAAAATAGCAAACTAAATATAAGTTTTCATCTAGTTATACAACTTCTTAATTGGATGCTTACATAATAATTCAGCCAAAATACTTTGTATTTAGTCCTAGCCCCTTTCCAATATGGCTTAGACATTTTCTCTTACATTTTGAATGTGATCCAAGGATAAGCTAAAATCTAAACCATATCAACTATATCTCAGCTATATCACAAGATCAAAGTGAATCCTCTGTAGAGATGAATTTTATGCCTCTAAGCAAAATCAATTTTCATCAAACAGTTATTGCTATACAAAAGTTTTGCCAAATACTCTTTGCCCTCCCAAATCACTCTTTTAAGACCAATATATTCAATCACTTAAATCTTCCCTTACCTGTGAACACTAAAAACCTTTTCCCTTTCACAAACACTTTCACAGGTCTTTTCTTTTAATGTGAGCTAAAAATAAGAATAATAGTGCAATCGTACGTAACTGATGTAATATATATAAAACAAAAAAGTTCAATATAACAAAAAAGTTCAATGTAACAACAGTGCTTAGCAGAAGCAACGGCTTAAGGAAAAAGGTTAAAAAAAATTTATTGTATAAATAGGAGATGACATTAATAAATAGGAGATGACATTAATGATATAGTATATGTAGCAATTATACAACATACGGTTCAAACATGAATATTTATAAATTTAAAAAAAAAATTAAAAAAAAAAAAAAAAACAATTGTGATCAATTGAAACACAAAATATAGCTATAGAAGTTTCAGTCACTCAAACTCCTCATTTGTACTCACTTGCTATACTTATTCTCCAAATTTGAGATAAAAAAGGCAATATCTAGAGCCTATAACTAATGCCATGGTCTCTCTATGCGCAAGTCTAGTATGATTGAGACATTTTTTTCAAGACTCATTGATTGAAAAACTTACAAATTCTTTTCAAGAACATGCATTAAATATGCAACAATTAAAGAGTTTCCTTAACCACGAAACATTCACACCTATTGTCTTTAAAATGAAGCTCTTGTAATTCTAAAAGCAAAGCCAGAAAAGAAAATGTAATTAATAACCTCCAACTCAGACATTACTTTTCTTCGATTCTTATCTAACTAATGTTATTTCTAAAAAAATTCAGGCTGTGTGAATGAAGATTGTATTAATTTTATCATTGTGAGCATGACACAAATTATGAGCAGCCAAAGAAAAAAAATCAATAATTCTCCAAATTCCATTACTAAAGTTCTACCAAACACAACACAAAAATCTAAACCATTCTTTGATTATACACAAAAATTCTACCAATTTTAATACAAATCAAACTTATATTCACATAGTCCATAGATTAAAGATTATCTAGCAAATATAAAACAAAAGAATCCATCTTAGTGCATAGATACTGTCTAGTTCTGATTTAGTTCCAAAGGCAAAGAAGTAGATTGGAAAATAAAATTTAGTCCTAGCCCCTTTCCAATTTGGCTTAGACATTTTCTATTACATTTTGAATGTGATCCAAGGATAAGCTAAAATCTAAACCATATCAACTATATCACAATCTCAAAGTGAATCCTCTTTAGAGATGAATTTTATGCCTCTAAGCAAAATCAATTTTCATCAAACAGCTATTGCTATAAAAAAGTTTTGCCAAATACTCTTTGCCCTCCCAAATCACTCTTTAAGACCAATATATTCAATCACTTAAATCTTCCCTTACTTGTGACCATTGTCCCTTTCACAGACACTTTCACAGGTCTTTTCTTTTAATGTGAGCTAAAAATAAAAATAATAGTGCAATCGTAACTGATGTAATATATATAAAACAAAAAAGTTCAATGTAACAACAGTGCTTAGCAGAAGCAATACCGTAGTTGCTGATGTAATATATATAAAACAAAAAAGTAATATATATAAAACAAAAAAGGTACGCATATAACAGAACCACTGGACAACAGTCAATTTTTAAGTTTCATTATGTCTCTTTTGGATTTGTTTGTTGTATTAACATACCCTTTCATCACAATATAAATCACACTAAACCATGAAGCTGTATGCTAAAACTGATATAACTAAACTAAACTAAAATTCAAAAAAAGCTAAGAAATCCACACTAAAATTAGATGCACATAGATTTTCAAAGAGGCAAACGAATACCATACCTTTAACCCTGATTCGAATGGAGGAAAAGAATGAAGAGAAAGGCAATAGCAATAAACCTAGAAATTGAACAGCCGTGAAAAAAAAAACACTAATAACAATCAACTATTTATAACATAATAGTTATAGAGTCCTAATAGTTATAGAGTTCGGATTTAGGGAAAAAATAATATTATAGGAAAAAATATTATAGGTTTATAAGATAATACCTTTGGGCCGGTTTCGACGGGCTGGGTTGGGAGTATTTCCGACCGACATAGTAGGGCCGGTTTCGAAGATGATGGGCCATGGGCTGGATGAGGACTAAGACAGTGGTAGAGGACTGAGGACTGAGGAAGAAGACGGTGGGTATGGTAGGTATGTAGGCTCCGTACAACATACAATACGAAAAATATATTACAACATGAAAAATCTTTGACTAAGAATCGAAGTAATCCATTTCAATGAGCGAGGAGAATGTCATTACTGACCAAATCGGGCGAGTCTTGGGCCGAGCAGATGACATTCGGTGGAGAGAGATCGACGGCACCGGGTCGGATCTGGTAGATGCGGCAGCGGTGGAGGACAGTGCAGATGACATTCAGTGGAGAGAGATCGACGGCACCGGGTCGGATCTGGTAGATGCGGCAGCGGTGAAGGACAGTGCAGATGACATGCGATGGAGAGAGATCGACGGCGCCGGGTCGGATTTGGTAGATGCTCTGATTCTATGGTTCATGGTGAATGAAGAGGAGGAAGAGAGAGAGAGAGTGGGGCATTAAGGAAATGGAGTAGTGAAAAGTGAACGTGTCGGGTTCTTGACTCTTTTTTTTTTGCTTCGGTTTTATTTTTTTATTTTTTATTTTGCTGTTGCTGACGTGGAAAATTGTGGGAGCTTCAAAAGCTTCGGTTTTTTTTTTTTTTTTTATTTTGCTGTTGCTGACGTGGAAAATTGTGGGAGCTTCAAAAGCTTCGGTTTTATATATATATATAGATTATAGCACATTTTATTCCTAATAATAAATATTACAATTCCTATCGTAATTCCCATTTATGGTACCAAACGTACCCTAAGTGTGAAGCGTGGGGGTGTCTTGATGAGCATAAATCCATTATTAATTACTAATAGTATTAAAAATAAATAAATAAATATAAATATATATATATATATAAAAGCCATGGTCAATTTTTTCACGTAGCTTGATATAATTCTCATTAAAGTAGTCCTAGGCTTTAACTGATATTTCTAATTTGTTGTGGCTTAAATTAATAGTAAAATCTAATTCGTATTTCCTTTATGATTTTGCATAGTATATATATATATATATATAAAGATTAAAATAATTCTTTGTTTTTTCCTTTTTTATTGTACATTAAGATTCTAGTCTTAGAAATTCTTATCATTTTTTGAGAGAGTTTTAATCTATAGTATCTGCTCCTGATAATAACTGTAGGGCCCAAAGATTTGGCAACCCTGACCCACTCCATATCGGGCCCAAGGCCCATGCCGAGGACAATGCAGCGTCCGAGGATGAGCGTGGAATGCCCAAACTGTCAGGAGCATCACCGAGAACAACAATGTCCTCGACCGGCCGATATTGGAGAAAGGAGCTGTCATCACCACATTAAAAGCACCAACTGACACTCTAGCCGCATTAATGAGGAATTGACCATTGAACAGTGTCGGGTTCTTGACTCTTTTTTTTTTGCTTCGGTTTTATTTTTTTATTTTTTATTTTGCTGTTGCTGACGTGGAAAATTGTGGGAGCTTCAAAAGCTTCGGTTTTTTTTTTATTTTTTATTTTGCTGTTGCTGACGTGGAAAATTGTGGGAGCTTCAAAAGTTTCGGTTTTATATATATATATAGATTATAGCACATTTTATTCCTAATAATAAATATTACAATTCCTATCGTAATTCCCATTCATGGTACCAAACGTACCCTAAGTGTGAAGCGTGGGGGTGTCTTGATGAGCATAAATCCATTATTAATTACTAATAGTATTAAAAATAAATAAATAAATATATATATATATATATATATATAAAAGCCATGGTCAATTTTTTCACGTAGCTTGATATAATTCTCATTAAAGTAGTCCTAGGCTTTAACTGATATTTCTAATTTGTTGTGGCTTAAATTAATAGTAAAATCTAATTCGTATTTCCTTTATGATTTTGCATAGTATATATATATATATATATATAAAGATTAAAATAATTCTTTGTTTTTTCCTTTTTTATTGTACATTAAGATTCTAGTCTTAGAAATTCTTATCATTTTTTGAGAGAGTTAAAATCTATAGTATCTGCTCCTGATAATAACTGTAGGGCCCAAAGATTTGGCAACCCTGACCCACTCCATATCGGGCCCAAGGCCCATGCCGAGGACAATGCAGCGTCCGAGGATGAGCGTGGAATGCCCAAACTGTCAGGAGCATCGCCGAGAACAACAATGTCCTCGACCGGCCGATATTGGAGAAAGGAGCTGTCATCACCACATTAAAAGCACCAACTGACACTCTAGCCGCATTAATGAGGAATTGACCATTGAACAGTAATGCCTTGGTTACTTCAACTAACAAGATGACTGGAAAGGCGGCTGATGGGATAAGCCCTCAGACACAAGCTCGGATGATCAACAAGTGGAGGGCAAGGATCAGCTGAAAAGGCTATATAATGGAATAAACCCCCAAAGGGTTCAGGGTTGAGAGTTCAGAGGGATCTGGGACAACTCATATACTCATTAGTAATCAGAAAAGGGCTCCTCGGACCATGCCAAGGACAAACTTCCCCTTAGGACACTTAGCTAAAATCCCACCCGATCCAACCGTTGTAACACTCGCTAGTGCCTAATCCTTTTACCCACTCTCTACAAATTCATTGTATAGGGGCGCTTTTCTGGCCGACGTGGGATTAAGGTGTCAAGCCTTACACTACAAGGCCAGCCCTTGGTAGGGTGAAAATCCTGAACCCCCGCGTCACGTGGGAAAAAGGCCGGTCCCTACAATTGGCACCGTCTGTGGAAAGGACTTGAGGATTAGCGAGTGCGACGGTTGGTGCAGAAGGATCAATAATAACACTGCTTCCCAGTTCAAAAAAAAAAAAAAAAAAAAAAACAACAACAACAACACAAACAACGACAACGCACTCATTCAGAAGGCAATCATCATAAAGAAATAAAAGATTTGAGAAGTAAAGTAAATGAAATGTGGCTACTTCTTTATTAATCAAAGAAAAGTTACATTGTACAACAAATGCTTAGGCAGGCTTGTTCTAAAGCTAACTACGAAGGTAAATGCCTAGGCAGGCTTGTGCTGAAGCTAAAAAAGAAAAGAAAAAGAAAAGGGCCTAGGCAGGCTTGTTTTAAAAGCCAAACCATGCATGGAGGGAGAGGCGGAGACAAGCCTGTTTTAAGACCGTCCACAGCTCTCTAACCAGCATAGGCGGCGCCGGAAGGAGAAGGAAGAAGAGGCCGCGGCGCCTGACGGTCCAATCTCAGGGTTCCCCCTGGATTCCTTCCCAGTCCCACGATGACCGGGCGCTGGCGAATCACTACCAGCTTGGAAGGCCGGTGGACCCGCGCACGGAGGAGGGACGTTATGTGCCTTTCGGATTCCCCTCATAGCTGCAAGGGGAGTCCTTTCTCTCTGGCTAAGTTGAAAAGAAGGAGGATCTTCGGCCTCTGCCTATTTCGCCTCCACTGTGTCATCCGGGATCGGGGTGGCATTCTCAGCTTTTGAAGGGGGCTCGGCTTCCTTGTCACTGCCCTTTTCCAGGGCCACTCCACCTCCCTAAGCATGGGTCACTATTTTGGCGGGGCTCTTGAAAATGCCCAGAAAATGGAGAGTTTTAAACCCCTATTGAACCCAAGTGTTTGTGAAATTTGAAGAAAAGATTACCTTAAAATGCCTTATATAGTTGGCAGGAGCTGATGAAAACCAGACTGCGTAGAATCCTAAGGAAGAATTAGCGAAGGTATTAACTCTGCCCAATTTCCAAAGAGCTTACCAGCCGCTGGATCCTCGTAAATCCGCAAAGACATTAATGAGGATGCGCCTCGCGCACCGAAGCGTCAAACGCGTTACTCGAATAACCCAAAAGACGCCTCATAATTAGAAGTGGCGCACCGGGCCAAGGAGGAAGACCGAAGAAGGGTCTCCCCTCGGCAGAGCAAGCTCAAGGCCGTTTTCACTCCAAGGGCAGACTCTCTAACGAAGAGGACGAGCTCCCTTACTCCAGGCACTAAAGGAAGCTTCAAGTACTAGACAGAACCAAGGTCTTGCATGGTCCTCGGACTCAAACCTATAGGGAAACTAGCTACTTCAGAAGAACTAAGTACTAGACAAAACCAAGGTTTTGCATGGTCCTCGGACTCAAACCTATGGGGAAACTAGCTACTTCAGAAGAACTAAGTACTAGACAGAACCAAGGTCTTGCATGGTCCTCGGACTCAAACCTATGGGGAAACTAGTTACTTCAAAAAAATCAAGTGTTAGACAAAACCAAGGCCTTGCATGGTCCTCGGACTCAAGCTATGGGGAAGCTAACTACTTCAAGAACTAGGTCCTAGACAGAACCAAGGTATTGCATGGTCCTCGGACTCAAACCTGTAGGGAAACTAGGTACCTCAGAATAACTAAGTACTAGATAGAACCAAGGTATTGCATGGTCCTCGGACTCAAACTTATGGAGAAACTAGTTACTTCAGAAAAATCAAGTGTTAGACAGAACCAAAGCCTTGTATGGTCCTCAGACTCAAGCTTATGGGAAAACTAACTACTTCAAAAACTAAGTACTAGACAGAACCAAGGTAATGCATGGTCCTCGGACTCAAACCTATAGGGAAACTAGTTACTTCAGAAAAATCAAGTGTTAGACAAAACCAAGGCCTTGCATGGTCCTCGGACTCAAGCCTATGGGGAAACTAACTACTTCAAGAACTAGGTCCTAAACAGAACCAAGGTATTGCATGGTCCTCGGACTCAAACTTGTGGGGAAACTAGGTACCTCAGAAAAACTAAGTACTAGACAGAACTAAGGTATTGCATGGTCCTCGGACTCAAACCTATGGGGAAACTAGTTACTTCAGAAAAATCAAGTGTTAGACAGAACTAAGGCCTTGCATGGTCCTCGGACTCAAGCCTATGGGGAAACTAACTACTTCAAGAACTAAGTCCTAGACAAAACCAAGGTATTGCATAGTCCTCGGACTCAAGCCTATGGAGAAACTAGTTACTTCAGAAAAATTAAGTGTTAGATAGAACCAAGGTATTGCTTGGTCCTTGGACTCAAACCTATGGGGAAACTAGCTACTTCAGAAAAATCAAGTACTAGACAGAACCAAGGTGTTGCATGGTCCTCGGACTCAAACCTATGGGGAAACTAGCTACTTCAAAAGAATCAAGTACTAGACAGAATCAAGATATTGCATAGTCCTCGGACTCAAACCTATAGGGAAACTAGGTACTTCAGAAGAATCAAGTGTTAGACAGAACCAAGGCCTTGTATGGTCCTCAGACTCAAGCCTGTGGAGAAACTAACTACTTTAAGAACTAAGTGCTAGACAGAACCAAGGTCTTGCATAGTCCTCGGACCCAAACTTATAGGGAAACTAGTCACTCAAGAAGATAAGTATGTGGTCAGCTGGAGCGCGATTAAAGCTAGGATTGTGCAAGTAAAAAAAAAAGGGATAATACAAACAGGACGAATAAGAGAAAATAAAATGTTCACTTCATTGAATCTTTAAGAGTTACACAAGACAAAAGCGCCATTACAATGCTTTAAAAAAAAAAAAAAAAACACATAAACAAAGCGGAGGCGCCATAGAGGATCATTCCTTCAGCTTCCTCTCAATTCCTCCCTCAGGGGGCTGGGCAGCAGGGGTCTCAGGGTACGGTATATTTCGAATACCGTACCGGAGGCCGTACCGGTTTGGCCACCGGTACGGTATATTTCGAATACCGGTCAATACCGGTGTACCGTTTCGGGTTTACCGCTATTTTATATATTTAATATATGTATATATACACACACACACACACACAAAATCTCTATTTACCATAAAACATTACCTCAAAATTTCCTATTTACCATAAAACAATACTTCAATTAAGAACAAATTATTCATAGTTTTACATCAACTAAAAGAAAAAAAAAACATAATATAAAAAACAGAAAACTTAATTGTTCATTGCATAGAAATAAAACAAATAATACAAATAATTAACACATATTACATAGGATCATCTACTCCCATCCTTCAAAAGGATCTACATCAGGACCATAATACACATGAGTATTAGCATTTGTCAACACAACATCATTGCCATCATCATCCTCATCAAGAACAACAACATCATCATCATCATCATCTTCCAAAGTCAATGTTGCTAATGGTTCTTTAATGCTAGCCCAATTTACATCTTCCTCAGTTAGTAACAAAAATTCAGATTCCTCAGCTACCCAATCTTTCATTAAATCAATATTATCAAGGCTTATAGGATCCCAGTAATCCTTTGTCCTTCTAATGTTCCTACCAAAATCAATATCATACATTGGTAACATTTTCTTATCATTCAAAATAAAAATTGAATATTTTTAAAAACATACCTTTCTCGTAACAATAGATTATAACGAACATACACCAAGTCATTCAAACGTTTATGTTCAAGCCTATTTCTCCTCTTGGAATGGACAAACTCAAATGTGCTCCAAGCTCTTTCACAACCAGTTGCACTACAACACTAACTTAGCACTCGAATTGCAAACTTTTTAATTCTGGAGTGTCATTTCCAAATTGCTCCCACCAAGCAACTTCCAAAAATAAAAGAAAGTATTAATTTAGTACAAAGCAAATAACAAACTTTCAAATGAAATATATATATGTATGTATAGATACATATAGTATACCTGGACTTAGTTTTTCACGTTGGCGGATTGCCATAGGCATTCCAAAGTCACCTAAAGACTTTTTGTATGCTTCAATTTGAGAACTAAGAATGTCTTGCTCATCAGGATCAGAAACCAACCTTGTAATGGTACTAAGTAGGCCTTTTGTAACTTCTTTTTGCTTCTTAAATGAAGGCCTAAAGAAGATTCCAGGGTTGAGATAACAACCTGCTGCATGTAATGGACTATGGAGTTGTTTATCCCATCTAGCATCAATGACACTAGTAAATGGTATATATGTAGAAATTTTATTCTTCAACCTTGCTTTTATATTCTCCTTTGCTTTATCCATTGCCTCATACAAGTATCCCATTGATGGTTTTTCATCCCCATCTACAAGACGTAGTACTCTAACCAAAGGCTCACTAATCTTCACTATTTGTTGACATTGTAACCAAAAATCTTTATCTTCCAAAACAATTGCAGCCACCTCCTTTCCCATGACATCTCTAGCATGTCGAGATTCAACCCATTGATCACAAGTAAACATTTGCCTAAGTTCTTTCTTGAACTTAGTCAAGCATTGAAGACTTAAAAACTCAGTTGCAAACCTTGTGATGGCTGGACGAATTAAGTCCCTACCATTAGTGAAGTTGCTTCTCATCAAAGATAAAATCTTGCCATGGTTGTATATGAATTTGGTAATCTTTTTAGCCTTCTGAATGGTTTCATCAATGATAGGAAAATATCTTTTATCTGAAAATTTTTCCAACATTAAATCAATGCAATGGGCTGCACAAGGAGACCAATAGAATGACCCATATTTCTGCATTAGCTTCTTTCCTGCAGACTTGTAAGAAGAATCATTATCTGTAATGAACTACACAATGTGCTCAGCCCCACCTTCTTGAACAACTTTATCAAACAACTTAAACAATGTATCTGCATCCTTTGTTAGGCCTGACACATCAAGGGATTTAAGAAACATGGTACCTTTTGGACAATACACTAAAAAATTAATGATTGGAGCTCTCTTTTGATTTGTCCACCCATCTGACATTATTGAACACCCATAAACTTTCCAATCATTTTTCACATCTAAGAGATAATCATTCATCTCACCCACATGTTTTTGTAATAAAGGCCCCCTCAAGTCATGATAAGAAGGTCCCTTAAAACCAGGCCCTATAGCTGCTACACTATCTAAAGCTTCTTGATAATACACAGAGCGAGCAGCATGGAAAGGTATATTAGCATGGTACCACCATCTTGCAAAATTCATTCTTGCCTTCTCAACCATTTGTTTTGTGGCCAAAGAAGATTTTATGGATGGTTGAGAACCAGGAGTTGTTCTTGGAGCAAAAAAGGATTTAATGTTTGACTTTTCTCCAACTTTTTCTTTCCCTTTGGTGTTATAATTACTAACTGATGAATGACTCTTTGAACCCCCTCTTCGTATCCTAGGATCTCAGGAGCGGCTCTAACTTGGTTGTCGGCTTTATTCACAAAAATCTCCGACCTCAGTACGGTTTGCAAATCCTCCTTATTAACCAAGCTAAAGTTACACTCAAAGGTATGCGGATCTGCATAAGAGAAAACAAGTTCCTGTTAAAAACCAAGCAAAGCAGAGTGCGAAGGCACGAGAAATTAGGCCCTCTTCTAGTCTAAGTGCCTTACTTGGTGTACCCTCCACTGTTGGACAATGAAGGCCATCGTGCCACTCTCCGGACACAATGAAGAAGTCTTTGTTTAACCCCTTGCTGGACTCAGGAAGGCACTGAATGAGCCGGACCCTATTGTCTCTCGTCTTCAGGTAATAAGACTTCCCCCTAAGGCGCTGGAGGTTGTAGCACCAGTTTACATCGTGGTGGGTTAAGCCCAGCCCTATCTTCTCATTCAGGGCATCCACATAGCCTAAGATCCTAAACACATTGATGGCATACTGGGTGGGAGATAAGCCAAAGTGCCTAAGATAATCCCTCATCACTGGCCCCATGGGAATCCTCATGCCACCCTCTAGAAAGGTGATTATAGGAATCGCCACCTCACCCTTTTTTCTCCTAGCGCTCCACTCTCCTTCCCCATAATACCTCAAACTCACTGTATCAAGGATCTTATAATTAGCAACAAACTTTTTCATTGCCTCCTCAAACTCAACTAACTTCTTAAACCTACCCATCCTAAAGGGCTAACAAGGGGCTCAGGGAAAACAAAGGAAAGAGAAAGAGGAATAAGAGGACAAGGAACTCAAGCGGGAAAGTACGAACAGGAAAGAGAAGAGAACTTACAGAAATGAGGAAAAGCTCCTCGGACAGGCCTTTTATGTTGAAAAGAGACGTAAGGTCGATTGGAGGCTTAACCAAGTTCAGTGTATACGCGCAGGAGCTCTTGAATGTAAAAGTGAATCGGCAAATCGATTCAATTGGGTATTTTATATCCCCAATAAAAAGTAACCGTAGGAGCTTTCCCGCCCATTAAGTCAGAAGCATCCCTACTGTCCATTTATCATCACACCATTGAACGTGGAGAACACAAGCCGTCAAAATTTAATGAAGGTGCGTTCCAAGTACCGAAACGTCAGGAGCGTTCCCAGAGCAGTTAGAAGGATTCTAGTACTGACAGGAAGACAAGATTCGCCAGGCCAGGACAAAGACCTGAGGACATCAAAATCCTCCTCCCCGCCTGAGGAGCCGAGCAGCCGAATTTTGAGGGGTTATTGTGGGGCCCAAAGATTTGGCAACCTCGGCCCACTCCATATCAGGCCCAAGGCCCATGCCGAGGACAATGCAGCGTCCGAGGATGAGCGGGGAAGGCCCAAACTGTCAGAAGTATCGCCGAGGACGACAATGTCCTCGGCCGGCCGATATTGGAGAAAGGAGCTGTCATCGCCACATTAAAAGCACGCAACTGACACTCTGGCCGCATTAATGAGGAATTGACAATTGAACAGTAATGTCTTGGTTACTTCAACTAACAAGAGGACTAGAAAGGCGGCTGATGGGACAAGCTCTCAGACACAAGCTCGGATGATCAATAAGTGGAGGGCAAGGATCAGCTGAAAATGACTATATAATGGAATAAACCCCCAGAGGGTTTGGGGTTGGGAGTTTAGAGCGATCTGGGACAACTCATATATTCATTAGTAATCAGAAAAGGACTTCTCAGACCATGCCGAGGACAAACTTCCCCTTAGGACACTTAGCTAAAATACCACCCGATCCAACCGTTGTAACACTCGCTAGTGCCTAGTCCTTCTACCCATTCTCTACAAATTCATTGTATAGAGGCGCTTTTCCGGCCGACGTGGGATTAAGGTGTCAAGCCTTACACTACAAGGCCAGCCCTTGGTGGGGTGAAAATCCTGAACCCCCGCGTCACGTGGGAAAAAGGCCAGTCCCTACAATAACTCTTTATCATCAAATTAAGACACCAATCGATTTTTGGTGTAGGGGGGTTGAACTCCAGATCTCTTATTTAAATATTAAAGACTTTATCATTATAAATTCTTATCCTTGATATGAAACATTAAATATTAATCAAACTTAAATTAAAATTAAACTTAGGATTCCAATCCTTAACATCCTCAATTATCCAATAAATGTATGAAAGACAAATTTAAAGAACAACTCAATCAATATTTCTAATAAATTGGAAGACAACTTTAAAGTATTTTGTATTTTCTTCCTTTGTTCATTTGTTAGTGTGAGTTGTACATTGCATTCAACATTAATTTTTTTGAAACTTTATAGAATCACCATCTTGTTCACTAGATAAGTTGCTATCAAGTTCAAGTATCACTAAAATAAGTCTGTCAATAGAACAAGTTTGAGAAAAAATTTACAACATGTAAAAGTTAAATATCAAATTTGTAATTTTGCTATATTAAAAAATGTACACTTTTTTTTATTTTAAGGTCAAAAACTTTCTTGAGGGTGTAGAACTCTCATCTATACTAATCTCCAAATAAAAAAATATTTATAATATAAGGTTTCTAATTCTAATTCCTAATCAAATTTGGGGTTGGAATATAATGGGCTGGGTTGGGCATGACTTGAAAACATGGGAAATAATTTGTTTGGGTCGATGGCTTGTTGATTTCAATTTTTGGGTTGGGCTACGTTGACTTGGGGCTTCACAAATGTATGTGGGCTGGTGTGTATTAAGGTGAAGTGGTTTGGACTCGGTACTTTTTCAGATTGGGCGATTTATTGAGCTGGGTTCGGATTGGGATAAGGCCTTTGGAAAACTGGGTTGGGATTCTATATGAAGTGGGCTTAAGTGAACCAAGTCAATTCTTCTGTGGATCGGACTGACCCACCCAACAAATAAATCAGCAACATATTCTGATATCTTTCTCTCAATCTCACTCTCTCTCTCTCTCTCTCTCTCTCTAAATCTCCAAGATCTCAGCTTCTCATCGGCCTTCACAGTGGAGATCCCTGAGATCAGCCCCTCCTCTCTCATGATTCTGGACACATCATGAAGGAAGGTTTCAAAATACCTATAAGCTCTTTCAGCAATCACCAAATTGCTTCCACTTCAACCTTAAAAGTCCTTCAGCAATTAAGCTTTCTTTTCCATTACCCTCAATACAAAGCAACGAAATCAATACCTTTTTTCCCTTAACTTCCAAACTATGCACTTTGCTATTATTGGGATTTGTGGACAACTTCTAAACTCGTCCTTCGCTGGGCATGGCAGCAAGTAGAAATAAAATTCAGTAGTAGCTAGTAGCAAGCCTACGTTTTTTCTATCCATGAATCATAGCTTCCATGGTTATACCAAATTTATCATCACGAAGAAATAAAATTCGCAGATAGATGGCAAGGCCAAGGTTAATGAAGGAGGAAACTCTGCCATGGCCGGGGCCGGGGCGGTGGTAAACTTGGCTTGACAGTGGGCTGAGTGGCTGTAGTAGGCACCGTTCAGTTTGGAGTTTAGGCTGAGGGGTTTGTTTTCTGCGTCTAGGTCTGAAGTATTCAGAGACCATCGGGTTCATGTATGTGGTCCCGTTCATGCCTCAAATATCTGTATATGAAATGAATTGAAAAGGAAGGTTTAACAATGTCAAATCATTTGTTTTCCTTCTTTTCGATCTTTTGTTTGTCGAGCGGGTTGATTAGATTTTTACTAACTCTCCCTCATTTTAAACCTCAAATAAAATGAAAAATTGACAACAACTCAAGTAACGGCACATAAATGTCAAAAATAAAGTTTGTTATGGTCTTATCATGGAAATGTGCATTGAGTATACAAAGATTTATGAAAAAAATTTTAATTAAGAAATTTTATTTAAGAGCCTTTAGCTTAACGGTACTCCCTAATATATCAATATTTAATAGAGATGTTCAAGGTTTAATCCTCCTTCCTCAATTATCGAATTACTAAAAAAAAAATTAAGACATTTTCTATCAAATTCAACACCTTGCTCTTATTTGCAAGTAGGTAAGTATGGAAATATTTGCACTTCCAATGAAATTGATATACGAAAAGAAGGAGCTTAGAACTAATGATCTCATTTTATAATCGTTCCATAAATTTAATTGTTTTAAGATCAAATTATAGTCAAATATGTTTGTTGTTAGGTCAATATAAAATAATGTTTGTTATTATGGATTTTATAGAAATATGTTTTTAGTCACAGAAATTTATTTTAAATTTATTTCTTAAATTAAATACAAGAATTTAAGAGTAGAGTTTATCTTATCCCAATGACATTTTATTTAAAGGCTTATACTACTCAAATTGGTGCATGATAGTGGGATCAATACGTAATAATTGCCAAGAACCTTGTATCTCCACTAATTGACATATTCAAGTGTTTCTAATGAAAACATCCAAGATACAAAATTACCCACTCCGAACTACTGAATTGAAAAAATTGTAATAATGTATACAATATATATAATAAAGAAGGATTAAAGATGAATCTTTCTAATTAAGATGCGTTAGATCATATATTTCATATTTGTTTGAAAATAATTTTTGAGAAATGATTATTGTGTTTTTGTTACTACTATTGTCGTCATCATCATCATTATTATTATTATTATATGTTTAGTAAAATCATGTGAAATTTTTTATTTCCCTCACTCAAATAAAAGTCTGGCTATGCCATTGACCAAGTAGAACTCATTTTGATTTATAGTAATAAATATCATGACGACCCTTCAAAACAAACTGTCCAGCCAAGATGAGTGGACAAAATTGCTTTTTGCCATTTTTTTTTTAAAAAAATCCAGCATTTTACCATCTTTCTCAAACTAATTAGGGAAATGCCTCTCTTTTGAAAATCGAGTTTCTCAAAATCGATTTAGGCCCTATAGCGGCGTTTTTAAGGAGCCTATAGTGACGTTTTAAGGACCTATAGTGGCGTTTTGTAACTCGATATACATGAAATCAAGTTATAGGTAAAAAAAAGAAAAAAAATTGCATGTAACTCGACTTTATGGAAATCGAGTTACAAAACATCGCTATAGGTCCTTAAAACGTCACTATAGGCTCCTTAAAAACGCCGCTATAGGGCCTAAATTGATTTTGAGAAACTCGATTTTCAAAAAATGGACATTTTCCTAATTAGTTTGAGAAAGAGGGCAAAATGCTGGATTTTTTTTTGAAAGGGGCATTTGCCCATTTTCTCCCAAGATGAACACCATATCATTTTGATCCAAATACTAAGCACATCCAAGAAACTTGAACAAGCCAACTTCCTAAAAAAGAATGATTTCAGACAAATATGCTCTTCCTTTTGCTGAGATGACATTGTTGATGTTTTTTGGAGTACAAAAGCTTCTAATTTTCATTCCATGATCCTTTGTAACTTTTGATATTGTTTTAAATTTCAATATCAGCCATTGTCAAACTCAAAAAGAAATTGTACTTATCGTGATTGTTTATGTTATAAGAGCTTGTAGGGTGTAGGGGGTAAGGGCCGGAGTTCAAGTCTCTAAAATAGAATTTCACACACATTTACACTTAAATTATGTTAGAGTGAAAATTCTATCTCGTATATAAAAAAAAAAAAAAAAAAAAAAAAAAAAAAAAAAAGAAAAGAAAAGAAGGTTCTCTAAAATTTTCAACAAAAAAAAAATCTCTAAACTTCGACTTTATTTAATTTAGTACTCCCATTAATCTTTAAGAGCAAAAATTAATGGGAAATTTATCTCTCACAAGAAAAAAAAGAAAAAAGAAAAAAAAACTTTGGTATCTAATCCAAGCAACCAAATCTAAAATTCATCAAGGATCCACAAATCCATATAATCTCAAAACCACACAAATTAATTCATATCAATATAATCTAATGCATTCAAAATTATCGTTAAAAGTATAATCTAATGCATTTTTCTATTAATAGGATTTCATTATGATTTTTAGCTATTTGCCTTGCAAATAAAGGGACATTACAAGTTTATTGACAAAAAAATAAAAAATAAATAATAAAGAAAAGTTTCCATATATGGCACGTGTATGGCACGGGTTATAGGTATGTTAAATTAGAAAGCTAAAGAGTTGGTTGTAAAGAGAGGGACTACAGGGAAACTCTGGATGATTATAAGTAGTAGATATATTAACAAATTTCCATATACCTTCTTTACATGTATAGTTAGTCAGTCCTTTACTCTGTAACTTTGGTATTCTTTTTTGGTAATACACCATAATAAATGTAGGCTATTTCCTATGCAAAGAGGGTTTTTTTTTTTTTTTTTTTTTTCAATTACTAAATTGAAAGACGGATTGGTTTCAGATGAAAGCATATTTTTTCTAAGACAAAAATCCCAAAAACATATAAAATGCCATAATTTTTGTTAAAACTAGACGTAACAGGCTGTGAGTGGTGAAAAAAATAGTGGGTCTATATAAAAGTAACTGATAGTCAATCATAATTTGACATATAAGATACACTACAACAAAAATTTTTTATTACAACGAAAAAAATCGTTGCAATAACATCAGAATCATTGCAATAGTTTACATGAAATGTTGCAATAAAATTTAAGGTAATAAGTTTGTGCTACAAAAAAATTTAGTTGCAATAAACCTTAAATATTTTAAGGTCGATTTTAATGTAATAATATATTTGCTGTTACAATAAACAATTTACTACTTTGAATATCTTGTAGCAATAGGTTATTATTTCACGAATTTTATTGTAATAAATTGCAAAGAATTGACAAAAATAATTTGGGTCAAATTAATGCAACGGAATCTTTATTGTAATAAATAATTGTTTCATATTTTTCACTACAATAGATTGTAAAAATAAGTATTAGATCATTGTAATAATATATTCATTGCAGCTTCATGTTTGTCGTTACAATAGATTATAAAATAATTGATATTTAATTATTGCAATGATATATTTGTTGTAATAAGCTGTCTCTTTGAAATTTCTATTGTAATATATTGCAAAATAATTGGTATTAAATTATTACAACGGTTTCTTCAATTTAAGTTATTGCAAAAAAAAAAATTGATTTCTTCAATTGAGCTTGATTCCTAGCCTTCCATATAACATCACAAACCAAAGCTCCAAACAAAATCAGCTTTGAATCCACCTCACAAGAGAGAGATAAAAGGGTTTTGAATAAACAGATTTGGAGAGTTGAGGTTCAATTAGATTAATAACCAAAGCTCACAGAAAATTCAATTAGATTTTAATTGGATTCTCAATTTTGCGCCACATGTCCTATTTAAATTTTAATTTTGTGCCGAATTATTGAGTATAAAAATTAAAGTCGAACCTTTTCAGCTAGAGAAGCTGGTACCAGCCCCTGATGATTGCGAACAACCACCCCAGACTTGCTTCACTAGTTTCCCTAAACACTTAAGTTAGCAAAAATAAAGTAAGATAAAATAAATGTGACATGCTCACCCACACACATGGAGTGTTATGTTCTTTTTTCTTTGTCTCTCATTAGTTTTTGCATCTGTGTTATATTTTTTGTACATATTAATAACACGAAATCTGCTTATATCTCCCCCATAACCTCAATCACATAATGATAATAGTGTTCGTAAATGTGACATGCTCACCCACCCACCCACACACACACACACACAGTCTAATTCAATTTAAAAAACAGTCACTAATATGCTCACACATTTTGGTAACCCCAAGCAAATACAAATTCGTTAATCACAGTTGCCTTGTTTACAAATACAAACAACCAACCAACCACAATGTTTCGGAATTGATGACGCACATGCGGCCTAGTCCTAGGTCAGACCCATTTGAACCCACCCAACTCTCTCAAGCCCAAAATTATCACTCTAAACACACGCCTTTCAAGACAGTCTCAATCAGTACCAAGCCCAGGTCCAAACCCAACCTTGAAATCCAACACTTCCTTTACAATCAGACCAGCCCATATATTAAGCTCATACCAAAGCCCCATTTGACATAAATAAATTATCAGCCCACGTCAAATTCATGCCCAGTCAGAAGCCTCCATTTACATAAAAACCTAGCAAGCCCACACCTAATCTAACCCAACTGAAACCCTCTCAAACTTAGAGCCCAGGTCGAAAATTGAGAGACACCGAGATCCGAGAGAGGTGGAGAGGGGCTGATTTTATGTAACCTGGCTCCATCAACACTCTGATATAATATTAGTCAACAGGGTTCTCCAAAAAATTATACACCCATCATTAATTCCTTATAGTTTTAAAATACTAAAATTATAACTAATTTTATAATAAAAAATTTATAAATAAATGTGATAATAAATGTGATTTTTTTTTTAATCAACAACATAATAAACGAAAACTATACTTTCATTTTATGTTTAAATATTAATACCGTGAGGTTTGTATAATGCTAAAATTTATAATAGGGTAGCATGACTCTTATAAGTTACAAATGTAGCTTCATGTCCAAAACAAAATAATTAGATGACAACTTGGCTCTTCTTGCTAGAACATGAATTGTTATTAGTTGTTTAAGTATGAGTTTTTGACATAAAACATACAACACATGTCTTCCTGGAGCAACAAGGGTGCTGGAAGTCATGGCGCAAGATCAAAGGGTACTAGTAGAGGTCATCGTAGCGACAGTGTTGGAATTGCATGAAATTTGGCAAGTTGACGGAAACCAACATTCTAATCCAGACTCGATATTATCTTGAGTGTTGCCTAAATTTAGGCAAATTCCTTCGTTAAGGCCTCAAAAACAGTGTTTTTGCAATTTATAGTAATATTTGTTTTTCCTTAATAACTTTTAGTTTAAAAGTCAGAATAAAGTCCCGTCTGTTTTGGGACGTCCTTTAGAGACAGTATTTTCAATTTCTGCAATTATTTTAATTTTGCTATTTTTGGTAAAAATTACTATTTTGCCACCTAATTACGCGATTAGCGTGAATTAGGGTTTCTGGGTGTTTTTCTAGCCGTTATAGGTTTTATTTTGCTATTTAAACATATTGTAGCATCTAAGGCAATTCAGTTTTCAAATTTATAAAAAATACAAGCTTTGTCTATTTCTTTTTAGTGGATTCCAAAACCTTATCACCTTGTGAATTCAAGGAACCCCTCGTAGATTCGAAGTTTTCATTCAAAAGCTAATGTGTTTAGTTTCTTTTCCATTCTTAAAGCAATGTGTTTATTTTCTTGTAGCTTGCGCGACATCAGTTTCACATGTAATTTTTATTAAAACATGTCTATCTTTGATAAGTCAGAGATCAAAATTGGGCTGTAACTGTTCTTAACTGCTAGAATTTAGTTTATGGGGTTAGAGCATTCACACCAGGTCGTTTATATCCAATTTTGGTGTTAAGAAAGAGATAGAGATTGTTTGGTGTTAAGAAACAAAACAAACAATTAGGATTTTGTATCTTCAACTCACAATTTCAGTTCAAATTCACCTATGTATGGACCTGAGTGCAAAATGGTGTGCATAATTAACACTGCCCTCTATGCTTCTAAACCCCAACGTGCATCAATTAAAAGAGGTATGTTTTATGGCTTAATCGTTTTATGACTACCATAGCCATTGTTGGGCAAAGTGGTACCTCATTTTGCCATGAGGGCTGGGGGTATCAGATTACCATAGCCATTGTTGGGCAAAAGTGGTACCTCCTTTTGCCATGAGGGCAGAGGGTATCCATGGGCGTGTTCCAGCCCTAAGATATTAAGTATGACATCATGTGGTCGCCCAAGATATTAAGTATGATAGTAGGAATTATGATTTAGGATAAATACACATGTATACTGTCAGTGCAAAAATGAAGTGAGGGTTTGTTTATGTGCGTTAAGTGGTGTGTAATAAACACCACTCAAAAAGAATATTTATGGACAAACATGACCAAAACCCCACCCTTCGAAGCTTGATGTAAGACCAGCCAAGTACATGTTTCATATTATTTACAAACATGATCAAAACCTGTCCTTATAAGATGTTCCATACACAATGAGGTAAGGTACAGTTCGAACAACAGCGTCGATTGGTATTGCAAAGTTAACACCTGATGATACTCCTGTCCCTGCAATACAATGAAAAACCAATAGCATTCAAAACTTTGATCTTGGCTTCCAGCATCTTTATTATATTTTAGATTGAATAACTAATTTGTTCCTTTAATTATTGGGTGCAGTTCAATTTAATCCCTCAACTATAAATTGTAATAAGTTAACCTCTCTCTCTCTCTCTCTCTCTCTCTCTCTCTCTCTATATATATATATATATATATTCTAGTAGAAATAAGGTTCGTGAAATAGGACCTCATCGTTCTCCTATTTCTCTCTCTCTCTCTCTCTCTCTCTCTCTTTTTAATTCCATTTCTTTTAATTTGCTTATGCAGTCGTGTTTAGTTGGAGAACCTGTGGTACAATACCTAGGGAAATGTACCTAAGTTTTCCTCTTTTCCCCTTTACTTTCTCCCATTCTTTATCCTTCCAAATGCTGAACGAGTTACTGAAGATTATATCACAAAAGGCAGTGCACCTTTGAAGTGAACAAAAAAGTGGCTCAAGCTATTACAGTGGGAAACAAAAACATGTGCATGATGTTCATTTATCAAAATGTCAGGTCAAAGGTGCAATTAAGAGAAGTAAAATTAACTAAGAAGCATCTCTTCACCTTTGCGAGTAAAAGTTGCAGTATTTACTCCGATTACATGGCCATATGAATCAATTAATGGCCCTCCTGAATTACCTGTACAGATTCCATGCAACAAAGTATGAAGGATCATGGAATGAAAATTAGCATTGGTAAGAATAGCAATTCATTTAACTATAAAATTAGCATTGGTAAGAACTCAGTTCCACTTTGTCATATAAAAAACAATAATTCTAATCTGTTCAAGATTGTGGAATGCAAATCCTAAACTATAAAACCACCCTCAATGCAGATAAAAAGCAAATGACTCAATCAAAGTACAAATTATATCCAAATAATTCAATTGATCATAAGGTTACTTAATTGAGGAAAAATTTAAATGAAATTACAGGACACTTCAATACAAAGTTACATTTTACTTAGAGTAAAAAGTAAAAACTCTATACTTGATATCTTATATCAGTGGGTGCAAGAATCAGATAAATATCCAAAACTATTCTGAAAATTTGAACAAACCATAGCTTCATAAAATCTTAGAAATTTTTTGTGAAGACAACTGCCCCCACTCAAATGTGTATGGTTCTGCCAGTGCACTAGGTAATGCCTCATTGTTTGCTGGGTAGCTAATTATAGTAGTATGATCTTATATCACTCGACAACGACAAGGAGTAATGGTTGCATATTTGCAATATACAAAATTGAGTAAATCTTCAACAATAAAGAATTTAGATATAATAGGATGGATTGAAAAAATACAATCTTTACTGAAGTAAGAGAAAGAGAGATGACTATCAAGGAATTTCAAATATTTGAAAGCAAAATGAAATTTACCTGCATTAATGTCAGCATCTGTTTGAATTGCTCCTCGAATGGCCCTTCCATTTGGTGAGGGTATCTCCCTACCTAATCCACTGACTACCTGCACAACTCAAAGTAACAAATACATGGATGTTAGACTCTTTTACCAAAGACAGGGCCACATGCCAATGAGAAAAGAACACTCTCAATTGACTGCTCAAAGTACTCCAAAACAAAGTACAATAGACTTAAAATAGATTATGACCTCAGTTGTGAAATTTCATAGTTCACACTTGGTTTTTTTTTTTTTTTTTTTTTTTTGCTTATTCTTTTCTTTGGTTGGTTATATAGCAGACATATTTGAGAAATTACCCCTGTTGTCAGAGTGTTCTCATATCCATAAGGATTTCCAATGGCAAAGCAGCTTTGACCCACGTGTAAATTCTGAGATATGCCAATAGCAACAGGCTTTATTTCAATCCCTTCAACATTAACCTGCCCATCATATTATGTTTGAATAATTTACATAGAGATGACATAATGCAAAACACCCACAAGTAGACAAAAATGTCATCATGTGGAAGGGAATGAATAAGGAAATTTGTCCTTAGAAGTGACTCTTCGAAATCTCTCTTGTTTATGCAGATAATTAATGTACACATTGTAAATTAGTTTTATATGTTCTTTGCAAAGGTGAAAAGGGAAAATCCATGGATACTTCCATCTCATGTGCATTTCATGCTGCAGGTCATACTTGAAAGGCCGTTATCTTGTCTTTGACCGGAAATTTTATATTGAGTAAATATGATTCCAAGAAAGCTGGTTACCCATCATATATGAGCTGAGGTATTTGAGAGGTGTATTTCTCAGGTCTATAGGCTGCTTTTCTCGGAGAATGTGGTTCATCGTCCTCTTTTGGATGATGTGGTTTTTTCTAGAATTTCTGAGGATGATGCCACTTGGTTGGACAGACCTTTCGATGAGGAAGAAGTTTCTGGAGTGGTCCATGAGTTCAAAGGTGATAAAGCGCCAGGTCCGGATGGTTTTACTATGGCATTTTTTCAGTCTTGTTGGAGCACGGTCAAGAATGATGTTATGAACGTGTTTCATGTTTTTCATGAACATGCTGTGTTTGAAAAGAGCCTTAATGCTACTTTTATTGCTCTTATTCCTAAGAAAGTTGATGCTGTGGATGTTCAAGACTTTCGGCCTATTAGTTTGGTGGGTGGGTTGTACAAGATTATCGCTAAAGACTCTGTTCTTATTGCTTCTGAGTGTATAGACAGTCGTTTGAAGGCGGGGATTCCGGGGGTGTTGTGCAAGCTAGACATTGAAAAAGCGTATGATCATGTGAATTGGGAGTTTCTCATGTTTCTGTTAAAGCAGTGTGGATTTTCTGAAAAATGGAGAAGGTGGATCAGATGTTGTATTTCTACCGTCAAATTCTCCATTTTGATCAATGGATGTCCGTCTGACTTTTTTGGGAGTTCTAGAGGACTTCGGCAAGGTGATCCTTTATCCCCATTTCTCTTTGATATTGTCATGGAGGCATTGAGCCGAATGTTGGTTGCGGCTACTGCGGCTGGTCAGTTTTCGGGTTTCTCAGTTGGGAATGAAGCTGGTTCCTTGTTGTCGGTGTCTCATTTATTGTTCGCGAATGATACTCTTGTTTTTTGTGACGCAGACAGCACTCATATTACAGCTCTTCATGGGATTCTCTCTAGATTCGAGGAGATGTCAGGGCTGAAAATCAATTTGCATAAGTCTGAATTGGTTCCAGTTGGAGATGTGTCTAATCTTCATGAGTTAGTGGAGATTTTGGGCTGTATGGAGTATACTCTTCCTTTGAAATATTTAGGCCTCCCGTTGGGTGCTTCTTATAAAGATAAGACTATTTGGGATCCTATCTTGAAAAAGATGAAGCGTAGGCTAGCTAGTTGGAAGAGGTTGTATTTATCCAAAGGGGGCAAAGTTACGCTCATTAAGAGTACGCTCTCTAGCTTACCTACGTATTTCCTTTCTATTTTCCCTATTCCTGCTAGGGTGGCTAAGAGGATGGAGAAATTACAAAGAGATTTTCTTTGGGCTGGTATTGGGGATGATCGTAAAATTCATTTAGTTAATTGGAATAAGGTTTGTAGGCCAATGAAGAATGGAGGGTTAGGCATCCGGTGCTTGAGAAGGGTTAATTCTGCCTTGTTAGCCAAATGGTTGTGGCGTTATGGTTGGGAGAATGATGCCCTTTGGAGAAGGGTCATTGAGGCGAAGTATAGGAATGAGTGGGGTGGTTGGCGTACAAAATCTGTGTCGGGGGCTTATGGTGTGTGTTTGTGGGAGTGCATTAGAAGTGGCTGGCTGAATTTTTCCGAGTGCCTTCGGTTTGATGTGGGTGATGGTACTCGTGTGAAGTTTTGGGATGATGTGTGGTGTAGGGATCGTCCTTTTAAAGAGGAGTTCCCAGACTTATATAATATTAGTAGGACAAGGGAGGCGTCGGTCTCTGAGGTTATGTGCTTCGCAAATGGGAGAGTTTCTTGGGACATCCAGTTCCGTCGATTAGTGAACGAGCAAGAGTCTCTTTCTTTGGACTCGTTTTTGGTCTTGATTTATTCCGCAAAGGTTCGGGGTGTTGGTTCTGACAAACTTTGTTGGAAGCCTACCTGCAACCGAGGTTTCAAGGTGAGTGGGTATTATCATTTTCTTTCCCCATCTACGGTGTTTCCCTTTCCTTGGAAAATGGTGTGGCAATCGAAGGTTCCTCCTCGGGTTGCCTTTTTCTCTTGGACTGCGGCTTTAGGCAAGATTTTAACTATTGATAATCTTCGGAAGAGACACCTTGTTGTTCTTGAGTGGTGCTTCATGTGCAAAGGGTGTGGGGAATCTGTAGATCATCTCCTTCTTCACTGTCCTTTTGCTTTTGAAATGTGGAGTATGATTTTCTGCTTGTTTGGTATTAGTTGGGTGATGCCGCAAAGGGTAGCGGATTTGTTGGATTGCTGGTATTGCAACTTCAGGCGACATCGTAATTTAGTTATTTAGAGGATTGTGCCGCACTGTTTGATGTGGTGTATCTAGCGGGAACGGAATTCGAGGAGCTTTGAGGATCGTGAGCGGTCCATTCTTGAGTTTAAGTCTTTTTTGTTTTCTACTCTTCTCGAATGGTGTTTGGTTTTACCTTCTTTTTCTTGTATTTCCCTTTCTGGGTTGTTTGATCATTGTACTTTGTTTTCTTGATGTTCTTGCCTCTTTCGTACATTTCCTATGTATGGGGCGGTGTTTTTTCAATATTTTGCTAAGTTACTTATCAAAAAAAAATATATGAGCTGAGGTCAAAACAAAGACTTCATAGCTGGGAGATAATAATACATCTCTTGGAATGTAAAATCTCACTTCATTACATAACATTACAAATTTTTAGCTCAGTTTGCTAGTAATCAACAAATGATAGAGTTTCTATGTTTTTGTCCAGCTCATGGGAGGCATATTAGGAAGAGCTACATAGAAAATGATATCTCATTGTTTTTTTGTTAATGGAAGGAGTCAAATAGGTGAAATTTTTGCTGGGAAGCATTTGATTCCCTCCCAAGCCCCAAAATTGACTCTAAAGAGCATGAAGCATTCCTATTTAGGCCTTGAAGCTATGCTTGCCATAGGTCTCCTCTGCCTCCAAAATTAGTTTTATTTGTTTCTCTTACCAAATACATTTTCTAGACTTTTTGCTACCGTATATAGTAGTTAACCATGGCAAGTCAAATCAAACATGATCAAAAACTAAGCTTTGTAAGCATATATCCAATCCTAAAATCTTCAACTTGATGAATGAAACTCTATTCAACAATGAAAATATAAAGAGAATAAAATTATATAAGTTTTCATATAAGATAGTATACAAGGCAAACCACATTGAGCAATAGGTCATGAAAGCTAAGATTTAAATTTAATGATCCCCAAGCAGGATTTGTCTTTGTTTTGTTTATCTCAAGACTCAAGAGTGATCACCAAGAAGCCTCTAGTTTAGCCAACCATAAGTTGAGACCAAGTAGTAGCTGGGAATATTAAAAGCACTAATAAGCCTATTAAGACATACATTGTTCAGCTTGAGCTTGGCTTTAAAGTAAACATGCATTTACCTGAAAATAAACAAATCTTAATAGATTGCCTCTTACATCTCACCACAATTTCTAATGAGACGTTTGCAAGCCAATCAAAAGCCAATATTATAGCTTGATTCACATCACAGCCCTGATCCCAGTGTCATCTCACACAAAGATAAATTAGTAAAAAAAACTTTAATGATTGATTTATCATCACAATTATGCTGAAGACCCCACAATCAAATCCTAGGGCATCCATGAGTTAGTGGTTTTGATGATGCAGATTCAGGGGTGGTGCAGGGGCTGCTTCTTGGAATTGTGAGGGCTGCCACTCTGTAGTGCATTATTGTCTTTTAAGAAAAGGATAACATAAAATTCCATTTATTAAATACTCACAAAATTTATCTTTCAATTGATTTCAGATGCAATCAATTCATCATTACCATGTTGATGCTTAATTTGCACCTCAGCTTCTAACTTGACTATAAAACTTACCTCCACACCTCAATCCTAAATGTGAAATCCATTGTCAATCCATCATTATTCTCTGTATCATTAATTTTCTTAATGTCTTTTTCAACCACAATGGGCTAGTTGATTTAGAATGGACAGGACAGACTTTCCTTCTATAGAGAGAATGTCAATAGTCAACACAAAAAATTTAGGAGTAGAAAAGTACTAATAAAAATCATCCGAGCCAAAAACAAAATTACGGTGATATTTGGTGACTTGAAGGGAATCATGGTGAGGATCAAAACCCATCGCCTTATGACCATGACCTACACCGCTTTTTGGGAAAATTCCTTTAATTAGTACTTTTGCTAGTTATGATAGATTTTCTTTATGTTATAATTTTCAATTTAAAATTCAAAATAAGGTCTAGTTTGTTTTGAGACGTCTCCTAAAGACTATAGCATTTGATTTGTAATAATCTAAATTTTTTTCTTTTTGGTAATTTTTCCTATTTTTGGGCCTAATTCTGTGCTTAACAAAAATTGGGGAGTTTAGGTGTCTCCTATCCACCCTAGGAGTACTTTTGTTTAGGGTTTTCTAAGGGTCTCCTTGCAGCCCTATCTTTTCCTATTTATGTACATTGCAACCTAAAAGGCAATTTTGTTTTCGTTAATAAAAAAATTTTGAGAGTTTTCTCCTATAATTTTCTAGCAGATTCCAAAATTCACCTTATGGATTCAAGGATTATCATCTTAAAACAAACGTGTTTGATTTCTTGTGGCTTTTTGTCTGCATCACTTGTGGAATTGACATCATAAACAGTTCCATTGAGATAAGTTTATGTCATCTAGCATTAACCATATCTCTTAATTGTTTTTCAAGTATGAAATTTTCTCCACCTCTTCTCCTTATATGACATTTGTATACCAATTTTTACGTCATATATGATCTGGTGCCGAAGCGAACAGCATTTAGTAACAATGCAAAACTTCTGAGTCCAAGGACAATTGTATAAGTTAAGAGGAAACATATAGATGTATATGCATTTCAAAGTGCAACATCTAAATGTAAAAATAATTAACAAGTGCCATTTCATCCCAACCACAGATCATCCGTTGATTCTTCAAAATTATTCAGTTCAGACCTCCACTTAGTTTCCCCCAAGCTTCATCCTAGTCTGGGTAGATCACCTAGGTTTGGGTCTATAAGCAATAAAAATTTCCCTATGAAGACTTGCTTTAGCTATGGCTATGGTGGGTTCCCTTAACCAAGCCACTACCCATGAGTCACTAGCTCTTTCTTCAACAGACACACGGTCAGAGCCCCGAGCTCCTCCTACTACTTGGGAGCTTATGGGTTCATGTTATTTCACTCCCTGATACTTCACTATTGGTCAAGGGTGTTTAGCCTTACATGGTGATCCTTCCTGATTCAAATTCCATGTTCTCCATGATGCTCAGGTCAAAGCTGAAGCTAGTGATGCTTTCGGCTATTGGACTCTCACCATCTAGGGTGCAACACTCCACTACTGCTTCATAGCTCTCCCAGAAAATGAGGTTAAGTTATCTTAAGCACTTTCATGCTTCTCTACAATATAGGCAGTAGATTATTTTACAATGTTACCATTCTTAGTTTTTGAACTTATATTTTAACCTAGTCAATATCGAAATAGTCTATGAGATAAGCCTTATCATGAGGTACCTCATGGAATTCGCCCTAAGTTGTTTGCAGCTTTTTTTTTTCTATAAAAGTAAGTATACATTATATATCAATGATAAGAAGCTTAATATGTGGCAAAGAAATTAAATGACAGTTTCAGTGCACACCTTAAGGACAGCCAGATCATACGCTGGATCAACACCAACAATCTTTCCTTCCCTGTAAAAGCCATTGCCTCTTGTGTCCGCTAGATAAATCTGTAAATACAGAACCGAAGCATTGTTACTCAAACAAAGGGCTAGTACATTAACTGAATGATGATTGTCAAAACAAGTGAAACAAAAAATAATAACTAAAAGAAAAGAGCCAAAACCTTACAACGATGTATCCCGCTCCCATCTGTTGCCAATTTAGCTACAACATGGTAATTAGTGACCTGTCACACACAAAAATAAGACTTTTCTCATTAGTACCGGAGAAATCACCCATAAGTATTAAAAACATATATATAATTAGATTGGTAGTACGCATATCACTAACTCATACATAAAATTCAAGCTTAAAATGAACCATCTTTCAATTTTCTAGAGAAAAGTATAAATGCAGGTAAATATGTAAGTATCAGCTGCAACATTGGGTGTCAGGATGTTAGCAATATGGTATATTTTGTTATATGATATTCATTTTTCAAATTGTTTAGGAAAAGATGTTAAACCATCAACAAAACCCAGGTGCTGCATGTTGTTTTCTTCTGCAAAGATAATCTGATGACAATAATTGTTTAGGGAACTCGCTACTGAACTTTGCAGATAAGGAAAACAAAGATGCAATAGCATATAATGCTAAAGATGGATTCAAATACGAGAACAGAAGAAGTGAAAGCTTACAATGTGACCAAACTTATCCCAGATGAAGCCTGAACCTGTCCCTTCAACTTTTGCATTTTCATCCTCAATAAGATTGACATCATTAGAAGTGGTCTTGGGGCTTCTAACTATTTCAAGGTCTTTAATAAAAACAACAGATGGTGAAGCTTCCTACAATAATTCGAAAATAACTCCGCCAGTTAAGCAATCAATACAAGCATGCAGGGCAAAGATGAAAATTAAAAAAACCACACAACTGATTAACATTTATGCCTTCTTTCTTTCTTTCTTTCATTTTTTTGATAAGTTCTGGCCCTAAGGGGAGGAGGAAAGGGGAGATTCAAACTAGTGACCTTCACTTCTTAAGGCATGGTATCAAGCCAATTGTGTTACCCCTTGGAGTTAAAATTCAGTCTTTTCTAATAGCAATTTAAGAAAATGGCTTATGGTGGAGGTGTGCACTGTCTCTGTCTCTGTCTCTTCAATGTGCTGCTTAAGGTTAATTTATTGAAGCAGTATGTCCCTTATCAGCAATTAGGCTTCCACTCTAAATATTTGTACATATTCTAAAGAAATTTTTTTGGTAAATAATAGACCTTAAATTTTGATCTTGGTCTTAAATTAAACCCTAAAGTTGCAATTTTCAAAATATACCTCTATTGTTTAAATAAATTGCAATTGGTTTTCTCATAGTCATAGACGACTTAAAACCTATTTTATTCCAAAAATAAAAAATAAAAACTCATATAGAGCACTAAAAAACCCTTCATAGGAATTTTACCAGGTGGTATTATAACGCCAAAAATGCCTAAATTGATTGAAAAAAAAAAATTGGGTACCCAAATGCAGAAAAAAAATTACAAATTGTTCCAATCACTCAAAACAGAAGCCAAAATGGGTGAAATAAATGATCACATTCACAACAACTAGTAGTATCAGTTTGAGAGCAACATTATTGTTATTAGAATGTCCCCCAAAAACAAATGCAGAAACAGAAGAAAAAAAGTAAGTAAGAGGAAGAGTAATAAGACCTGGAAGAGGTGCACTACTCTGTCTTCTTCTTGCTCAAGTGGGTCTTCTTGTTGCTGTTGGGCAAGTGCAAGGTGAGTTAAAGAAGAAGCAACTGCAACAAATAGGCTTGGACCAAATACTATTGCCCTCCGCCTTGTAAGGAGGTTCTTCTTTGACTTTGGGGTATCAGAGGAAGTAATGTTGTGTTTGTGGATTGGAGGGAAGTGATTGTGAATGTGAAGGAGAGAAAAAGAAACCAACACCATTACTACCATCTTACTGTTTACTTCTTTTTTGCAAGGTTCTGTCCAGTCCAACTGATAACTGGTTTTATTTTATTTTATTTTTTTAATTTAATTTTAAGATAAAGTCGGCTGCCTACGTGGCCCAAAACCAAAACCTTTTGCCATTTTTTTTTTTTTTTTTTTGCTGAATATTACTTAAAAAAAAAAAAAATACTTGACAACAAAATAATTGGGAATTAGGTTTTATATATGGGTTTGCCCGGCCTTAACACATTTTTTAAAAGACAATTTTTTTAATTAATACAATTTTTATTGAAAATATTCAAAGCTATCAAAATTGATAGTAATTTTTTTTTTCTTTTCCCACAAAAAAGTTATAAAATATTTCTTAAACCAATATTCTTAAAACATTCATTAACTTTTTCATATATATATATATATATATATATATAGGTTCAAGTTACACCTGGTGTAACTCTAAAAAGTTACGCCTTATTTAAATCATTAGATTTAAATAGATTCAACGGTTAAAAAATGACTATAATTATTATAAATATTTTTATTAGAATCTAATTAATTACTCGTATTTATTACCATCTAAACTTATCTTTAAACCAAAAAAAAGTTTGAATTCTAACTCTCTCTTTCTCATTTACGTTTCTATCTCTCTTCATTTCTCTCTCTCTTTCTCCTCTACCGCCTCCAACAGCCCATCATATTTCTCTCCAGATTTAATCCACTTTCGTTTCTAAAGTTGTATGACTATCAAATAGCAACCTGTAGTTTACCACTTATTAACTGTGCATGTGGACGCATCAAAGTATAAAAAATACCACTGTAGGATTCAACTGGGTGAATTAAAATTGAAGCCCCCGTGCATTGTTTGTTGATAAATTAATTCATGAGGACAACACAGACACTATCTTAAACCAATAGATTTCCTTGTTTTTGTTTTTATTTCTAACATACAAGTCAAAGTTTGCCAGGTGTGCAATACAACATAGGATGAAAAGTATTGGATTCAGCCCCCTAACTTTCCTTCTCGGGTGCTTATAATATGAAACATGTAAACTTAATATTTGGGGGAAAATGGCTTATCTATATATAGATCCTACTTCCGACCTTAAAACGTCAATGGCTCTTGTAGAAATCTGGAGAGAAATATGATGGGTTGTTGAAGGTGGTGGAGGAGAAAGAGAGAGAGAAACGTAAATGAGAGAGAGAAATGTAAACGAGAGAGAGAGTCAGAAGTCAAACTTTTTTTGAGTTTAGAGATAGATTTAGAAGGTAATAAATGAGAGTAATTAATTAGATTCTAATCAGAATATTTGTAATAATTATAGTCTTTTTTTAACCATTGGATCTACTTAAATCCAATAGTTTAAAAAATGTGTAACTTGAACCTATCTCATATATATATATATATATATATAGAGATAGAGAGAGAGAGAGAGAGAGAGAGACTTTATGACATGGGTGAAATTATTCAGAGAAATGAGGAATATAAAATTGGTAGAAGGAATGCCAAATTAACAAATAATTAAGTAATAGTGTTACCAAATTATTGGCAAAAATTAGAGAGAGAATTTACACATAATTCCATAATAGAGATACCAAATTACAATCAACTCTCTCTTGCTCGAGAACTGTTGGATGTTGGTCACAAATAACTCAATATGCATTGATTGTGCAAAAAGTATTTTTGTTATAGTAATTGTTCAAATATACACAAGGATTATAGCATTGCATTTTAATTTTTTATTATTTTTTGTATTTCCCAAGGATAAATAAAAAGTGTGGATGATGGTTGTAGAGTAAGCATGATTGTCAAAATCGAGATATGGATCGTAAGATCGCACAATTTTACGATCCTACCTCACCAAAACGTTTAGGATCGCACTGAGATCGTAAAAATGGTAGGATCGTATGTAGGATTGTGTAGAATCGTATAGGATCGTAGGATCATATGAGATCCTACCGATCCTACCAAAAACAAAAATTTTTGGTTTTTTTTTTTTTTTGGGATAAATTTTTTGTTTTGATGAAGCTTTAATGGTTTTTATTTTTTCATGTTGTGATGGTATGACTTCTTATTTTATTTTTATTAAATTATATTAACCTAAGCAAATGTTTTCTAGTTTTTAGTTCACTTGTAATCAAAATGAATAAATGCTTCAACATTTCTAAATGAAAATTTTGATATTAGTTTTGCTGCCTTTTAAGCTATAATGTTGTTAAATTCGTTTGATCAATATACTAATTTGTGTTATAATATTACTAAAATATTTTTTTTATATATAATTTTATCAGTTATGTTTGTATTTGTATATTGATTAATTGATTATCAATGTGCTTTTTGCTTTTAATTTGAAAATATGTACGATCTTACGATTCATGATCCGATCCTACGATCTACGATCCCACCTGCTTTCAACGATCCTACGTAGGATCCCGATTTTGACAACCTAGAGTGCAAGAAAGAAAAACGATTAAAAAAGTTAAGGAAAAAAATGATATTTTAATGAAATAGAGTTTAGAATTATAATTTGATGCAAGTATTTTGAAAAATAGTTAGGTAAAATAGAAAAAAAAAAAAAAAAAAAAAAAAAAAAAAAAAAAAAAAAAGAGAATATTCTTATTCTAAAATAGACCAAAAAAAAAAAAAGTTTGCACAAGCTATTGTGAATGTTCTTAGCCATGTTGGTATATATCATAAGGTAGCCTTTAGGTTATTATTTCACAAAATTTATTGCAATAAATTTCAAAGAATTGACAAAAATAATTTGGGTCAAATTATTGCAAGTGTATCTTTATTGTAATAGATAATTGTTTCATATTTTTCATTACAATAGATTGTAAAATAAGTATTAGATCATTGTAATAATATACTCATTGCAGCTTTATGTTTGTCATTGTAATTGTAGGGACTCAAATTGTTTTGAACCTAAACAATAACATTTGTAGAGCATGGGTAGAAGGGCTAAGCACCAGCAAAACGAGCCATGGTTGACGTGAGATTCATAGGTATAACAATAAAAGAATTTGACTAAGTGTTTGGGAGGATCTGAACAATAATTTTTGTTAAGTGTTTGTGAAGAAAGTTCGTCCTTGGCTCAATCCGAGGATCTCTTTCTCCTAGAACTGACGAAGACAGGGGTTGTCCTCAGACTCCCTAAATACCATTTCTGTGTTTCTATTCCAGAGAGACCTCTCCTTACGTTGGAGGTTCTATTTATTATATAGTCTCACTTAGTTGATCTCTGCCGTCCACTTGTCGGTCATCTGAACTTATATCTGAGAATTTGTCCCATTAGTCACCTCTGCAGGCTTTCTATTAGTTGGAGTAATCAAGGCTACACTGTTCATTGGTCACTTCACCATTAATGCGGCTAGAGTGTTGGTGGCATGCATTTAATGAACGAATGACAGCTTCCATCAATCAACATCGGCTTGTCGAGGACGTGGGCGTCCTCGGCGAAGTCCCCTATCCACTTGGGCCTTGTCCGCTTATTCTCGGGCTCTGCCTCTCCTCGGCGCGGACCTTGGGCCCGATGTGGAATGGGCCGGGATTGTTAAATATTTGAGGCCCCACAATAGCCCCTCAAAATTCTGCTGTCCGACCCCTCGGGCGGGGAGGAGGATTTTGACGTTCTCGAGCCTATTATCCTGGCCTGTCGAACCTTGCCTCTCTGCCAATGTCACCATCCTTTCAACCGCCCATGCAACATTCTTTAGCATAAAAGGCCTACTCGAGATATTTTTCCTTATTTCTGTAAGTCTTCTTTTCTTTCTAGTCTATACTTTTTCGCCTGAGTTTCTTGCTAGTTCTTCTAGGATGGGTAGGTTTAAGTTGTTGTGCTTTAGCGCTCAGCTTTGCTTGGTTTTTATTCATAGCAGGGCTCATTACTTAGCGCCAAATGAGTTGGTTTTGCCGTAGGTCTGGGCCTACAGTCAGTGCAAAAACCCTGGTTCTGCCCAGTGCTTATATCATCTTATAGTGACTAGTTTCTATATAGGTTTGAGTTCGAGGACCATACAATGCCTAGGTTCTGTCTAACCCTTAATTTTTTGTATGAAATAGCTGGTTTCCCCAGAGGTTTGAGTCCGAAGACCATGCAAGACCTTGGCTTTTCCAGACCTAGTTTTCTGATTTTAAGTAGTTAGTTTCCCCAGAGGCTTGAGTCCGAGGACCATACAATGCCTAGGTTCTGTCTAACCCTTAATTTTTTGTATGAAGTAGCTGGTTTCCCCAAAAGCTTGAGTCCGAAGACCATGCAAGGCCTTGGTTCTGTCCAATACCTAGTTTTCTGATTTTAAGTAGTTAGTTTCCCCAGAGGCTTGAGTCCGAGGACCATACAATGCCTAGGTTCTGTCTAACCCTTAATTTTTTGTATGAAGTAGCTGGTTTCCCTAGAGGCTTGAGTCCGAAGACCATGCAAGGCCTTGGTTCTGTCCAGTACCTAGTTTTCTGATTTTAAGTAGTTAGTTTCCCCAGAGGCTTGAGTCCGAGGACCATACAATGCCTAGGTTCTGTTTAACCCTTAATTTTTTGTATGAAGTAGCTGGTTTCCCCAGAGGCTTGAGTTCGAAGACCATGCAAGGCCTTGGTTCTGTCCAGTACCTAGTTTTCTGATTTTAAGTAATTAGTTTCCTCAGAGGCTTGAGTCCGAGGACCATACAATGCCTAGGTTTTGTCTAACCCTTAATTTTTTGTATGAAATAGCTGGTTTCCCTAGAGGCTTGAGTCTGAAGACCATGCAAGACTTTGGTTCTGTCCAGTACCTAGTTTTCTGATTTTAAGTAGTTAGTTTCCCCAAAGGCTTGAGTCCGAGGACCATACAATGCCTAGGTTCTGTCTAACCCTTAATTTTTTGTATGAAGTAGCTGGTTTCCCCAGAGTCTTGAGTCCGAAGACCATGCAAGGCCTTGGTTCTGTCCAGTACCTAGTTTTCTGATTTTAAGTAGTTAGTTTCCCCAGAGGCTTAAGTTCGAGGACCATACAATGCCTAGGTTCTGTCTAACCCTTAATTTTTTTGTATGAAGTAGCTGGTTTCTCCAGAGGCTTGAGTCCGAATACCATGCAAGGCCTTGGTTCTGTCCAGTACCTAGTTTTCTGATTTTAAATAGTTAGTTTCCCCAGAGACTTGAGTCCGAGGACCATATAATGCCTAGGATCTGTCTAACCCTTAATTTTTTGTATGAAGTAGCTGGTTTCCCCAGAGGCTTGAGTCCAAAGACCATGCAAGGCCTTGGTTTTGTCCAGTATCTAGTTTTCTGATTTTAAGTAGTTAGTTTTTCCAGAGGCTTGAGTCCGAGGACCATACAATACCTAGGTTCTGTCTAACCCTTAATTTTTTGTATGAAGTGCTCCGCCGAGGAGGGGACCCTGCTCTGTTCTAGCTTCTTCGTTTGGCGTGCCTCTTCTGATTACGAGACGTCTCTTGGGTTGTTCGAGTAACGCGTTTTGACGCTTCGATGCTTCCTCGTTAATGAGGCGCCTCCTCATTAATGTCCTTGCGGATTTACGAGGATCTAGCGGCGGATAAGCCCCTTGGAAATTGGGCGGAGTTATTGCCTCCGGTAATCTCTCCCTAGGATTTAATGCGGGTTGGCTCTCACCAAATTTTCGCCTTCTATATAAGGCGTTTCTGGGATAACTTTTTTCTTCAAACATCACAAACATTCGAATTCAAATTTCACAAACACATTGTTCAGGGGTTCTGCAAAAGTAGTAGTCTGAGCCCCACAAAATGAATTGGCCCTTGGAAAGGGCGGTTTCGAGGAAGCCTAACCCCCTTTAGGAGCCGAGGATGGCACCCCGACCCTAGATGCCATGCTGGGGTTGGGGTAGGAGGAAGCCGAAGAGTCTTCTTCTTTTCTACCTAACCAGAGGTGGAACCCTCCTTGCTATTTGGAGGGGGATCCATAAAGAACGTAACCTCCCTCCCTTGGATTTGGGTCTGTGAACCCTCCAAGTTGGCAGTGATGGGTTGGGAGGGAAACCAGGCGGAACCAAGAGGTGGAACCGTCCGGTGCCTCGGCCTCTTCTTCCCTCAACGTTGCCTTCCTTCTTTCCTTTCCTCTTCTCTTGCTCCTCAACCAGCCTTCCTTCCTTCCTTTCCTCTTCTCTTGCTCCTCAACCAGCCTTGTTAGGCGTCTTTCTTCGTAGTTAGCTTTAGAACAAGCCCTACGGGCATCAATTGTAAGATGTAACTTTTTCTTCATATATTAATAAAGAAGTAGATCCATTTCATCTCTTTTATTTTTCGCATCTTCTTGTTTCTTGTGATTGTTGCCTTCTGAGTGAATGTTGTTGCTGCACACTGTATTGGTTTTTTTTTTTTTTAGAAGTGTTACTCTTAATCTTTTCACCCCAACCATCACACTTGCTAGTGAACAAGTCCTTCCCACAGACGGCGCCAATTGTAGGGACTTAAATTGTTTTGGACCCAAACAATAACATTTGTAAAGTATGGGTAGAAGGGCTAAGCACCAGCAAAACGAGCCATGGTTGACGTGAGATTCATAGGTATAACAATAAAAGAATTTGACTAAGTGTTTGGAAGGATTTGAACAATAATTTTTGTTAAGTGTTTGTGAAGAAAGTTCGTCCTCGGCTCAATCCGAGAATCTCTCTCTCCTAGAATTGACGAAGACAGGGGTTGTCCTCGGACTCCCTGAATACCATTTTTGTGTTTCTATTCTAGAGAGACCTCTCCTTACGTTGGAGGTTCTATTTATTATATAGTCTCACTTAGTTGATCTTTGCTGCCCACTTGTCGGTCATCTGAACTTATATCTGAGGGCTTGTTCCATTAGTCACCTCTGCAGACTTTCTATTAGTTGGAGTAACCAAGGCTACACTGTTCATTGGTCACTTCACCATTAATGCGGCCAGAGTGTTGGTGGCATGCATTTAATGAACGAATGACAGCTTCCATTAATCAACATCGGCTTGTCAAGGAAGTGGGCGTCCTTGGCGAGGTCCCCTATCCACTTGGGCCTCGTCCGTTTATTCTCGGGCTCTGCCTCTCCTCGGCGCGGACCTTGGGCCCGATGTGAAATGGGCCGGGGTTGTTAAATATTTGAGGCCCCACAGTAATAGATTGTATAATAAGGTATATTTAGTTATTGCAATGATATATTTGTTGTAATAAACTGTCTCTTTGAAATTTCTATTGTAATATATTGCAAAATAATTTGTATCAAATTATTACAATGTTTTCTTTAATTTGAGTTATTGCAAAAAAATTTATAAATTCAATTTAGTATTAAAGCCTCTATTGCAATTGAAAATTATATATTATTGCAACTAATTATTATTAATGTAATAATTTACCATTTTTAAGTTACTATTGCAACGACTTTTAATTTGTAAATATGATATTATGTCTAATACCATTATACTAATTTTGTTGTATTAACATTGCAACAGGCTTATTTTGGTGTAGTGAATATAGCAAGGCTTCAGGCTTTATCATATGCACTTCTTCCAAAGTTGGTGTGTTCCCCATGCTTTCGCATTCATTGCTTCTTCACTTATGTTTCTCGTTTCTAGAACCAAAATGCTAATGAAGGCTTCCATCGCTAGAGCATGAATGGCAAAAAGGAGAACAATATATTCCTTGTAGGTGCATCCAACGGGCACTGATATGTAGGCCATTAGGCTCAAGAGTAACATTGAAATTGTCAATGTCAAAACAGATCCCATACATTTAGCTCTTCGAGGTAAAGGAAAACTAAGTCATCCTAGTGGTTCACTGATCACTGCATATCCACCCACATAGAAAAAACAGGTAAACAGAAATGGCAATAACAACATCCACTTCGAAGTACACCACACTATAGTCATTCAATTGCAGTAGACCAAATATCATAAATAATGTGAAGGCCATTGCAGATGCAGAAGATCACAACACTACCCGTCTTTTGTATCAACCAACTAACATAACTCCCAAAATTAACATAATGAAATTTGTATACCCAACTGCCATGGATGAAATATAAGAAGTAGAGGTAGACACACCAACTAAAGTTAAAAATACTGGGGCGAAGAAGTTTATGGCAAAAATTCCTGTCATTTGCGTGAACATCTCTCGAACACATGCAATTGATAGAGATGGCATATACTGGAGGCTAAAAGGATGAAACAAGGAACTATAAACTCCTTCACTCTCTGCTATTAATTTTATTGTCATAAAATGAACAATAATTGGTTGTCTTTGTAAATTGCATTTCTCGGAAAACACCAAAAAGTGTGAGTGATTCCTTCGTGTTAACAACACTTCCTATAATCAAAATAGCAAATATTAAACCCATATTCAAATATATCTTTCATTTCTTTTGGTGTAAAATATTTTGCTATATTTCACTACACCAAAATAAGTCTATTACATCAAGTGTTAATACAACATAATTAGTATAGTGGTATTAGACATAATATCACATTTAAAAATTAAAAGCCATTGCAATAGTAACTTAAAAGTAGCAAATTATTACATTAATGTTAATTAGTTGCAATAATTTATAATTTTCAGTTGCAATAGAGGCTTTAATACTAAATTGAGTTTAGAAATTTTTTTGTAATGACTTAATTGAAGAAATCAAAATTTTTTTGTAATAACTTGTATTGAAGAAATTGTTGTAATAATTTGATACCAATTATTGCAATAAATATAACATTGCAACAACTAAATATCAATTATTTTACAATTTATTGCAATACAAACATGAAGCTGCAGTGAATATATTATTATAATGATCTAATACCAATTATTTTACAATCTATTGTAATAAAAAAATATGAAACAATTATCTATTACAATAAAGATATCATTGCAATAATTTGACCCAAATTATTTTTGTCAATTTTATTGCAATCTATTGTAATAAAATTCGTGAAATAATAGTCTATTGCTGCAAGATATTCAAAGTAATCATTCGTTTATTGCAATAGCAAATATATTATTACATCAAAATTGTCATTAAAATATTTAAGGTTTATTGCAACAAAATTTTTTTTTTTTTTAGAACAAACCTATTATCTCAAATTATATTGCAACACTTAACATAAACCAGGGACGGACGTAGGATTTTAAGTTGGGCAAGGGCCGGAGATAAGCAAAAAAAAAAAATTTTAAATACGCATCCATATAGTATTAATAAACTATCAACCAAGACAAATACCCAAAAAATCAAGATCGACTCTTTGAAATTGTGTTTGAGAGATTGAAACATCAACATTTTCCAGAATTGAGAAATGCACATTTTCTATAATTGGAGCATCCACATTTCTAAAATTGGAGCATCCTCCACATTTTCTAGAATTGGAATAGCAACATTAGTTGTTGGCAATCCCACGTTGACTTCGGAAGAATTTGAACCTTTACTTTTGAAAAAATCAAGCATTGTAGTTGATTTTTTCATGATCTACAAATAAAATAAGAATCACCGTTATTTTTTTAAATTTGTGTGACAATTTTCTATAATATATGATTTGTTTTTTTTCTTTTTGTGTTTGGTTTGCCTTTATTTATGTCTTTGTGTTTGGTCGGCCTTATTTATGTCTTTGGGTTGTCTCCATCTTTTTGACACTGACCCACTAACCTAATGAATCCCACCACTGACACTATAAATTTAATCCCTGCACTACTAATAAAAACTTTTCTTTAAGTTTTTAACTTTACCCCTTTTTTTTTCTGTCACTTGCCCGTTGCCGAACTCCACTTGTCCCTATTGTGCCCAACTACCAGTCAACAAAGAAAAAACTAATCTCTACAAACTCTACTCTTTGTCTCTATCTCTCTTATATATATAAACAAGAGAGAGAGAGTCATAAACACAGAGTGATAGAGTCACAAAGCCAAAAAGCCAAAAAAAAAAAAAAAAACACCACAGGCAATAGCACAAATTCAAATATTCAATTCACAATCACCAACATCAGTTTAGTTCATCACTCATCAGTAAAAACACAAACATGAAACACCACAAGTCCACAAGGCAATCTCAGATTCTCAGATCATAAAGTCACAAACATTTTATTAGGTTTTGAACTTTGAAGGAAAAGATAAGAGTAAATAACTGTGAACTGTGAATGCTGGAGCAAGTGGGTCTCGCGTGGGCGGCGGCAAGTGGGTCTCGCGACTCTCGTCGGTGTCACGGTGTGGGTACTAGAAAATGGGTGAGTCTTATGGAGTGAGTCTCTCAGTCTCAAATCAAGCAACCGCCAGTGTGGGTCTCGGCAGCGTGGGTGAGTGGAGTCAGTGGGTCTCTTAGTCTCTCTCACTCTCTGTCTCGCCTCTCCCTTTCCTCTTTTTTTTTTTTTCTTTTCTTTTTTTTCCTTCGTGTTTTTGCTTTCTTTGTTTGGTGTTGGACTACTGACTTAGAGCAGAGAGCTGAGTGTTTTTTTTTTTTTTTTTTGTTTACATGGATTGGCCGGATGATGGGCTAGGGGGGTTCCGAGCAAAAAACCAAGGGGCGCCGAAGCCCTTTTTTTTTTTTTTTTGAAAATTATAGCTGCTAAAAAAAAAAATTTTTGGGCCCGGGCCCCCTTTGGGCTCAACGTGGGTCCGTCCCTGACATAAACTGTTGCAATCACTCTGATGTTATTGCAACGATTTTTTTCGTTGTAATAAACATTTTCTTTGTAGTGATTTATATATGCTAGTTTTACTTCTTCTCTAGCTCTTCTTCTGTATAAGCTTCTAATAGTATAAGACTACTCTCTTCTCTTTTATGTAAACAATATTTTCTTCTTTTTTTTATTTTATTTTATTTAATATTTTCTTCTTATTTTGATATGTAGGCATCTGATACAGTAATTCACAAGTTTGGTAATTGGATGATGAACATATCTATTAGTAATATTTTTTTTCATGCAGAGGTGTCAATGCCAATGGTATTGGTTAATGCATTTACTGCCAACTTATTTTCTCTTTAGCTGAATTGTATTATTGTGACACATAATAAGCCACGTGTCAGATTTTGTATTTACTGTATTTAAGAAGATATCAAATCAGACAACAATTTGTTTTGCTTTTATTGTTTATCAAAAAAATGACGGTGTCGTTTGATATCTTTTTATGTGGATTTCATTAGTAACAAACTCAATAGACTGAAAATAGAGAGGCACGTGAATCCGTGTTTCATTTTAAAAGAGGAACTACTATTTAAATAAAAACTTCACCGTTTCTTTACGAATCTGTGCTCTCGCCTCTTGTATCATATCAGCGTGATTTAAGTGAAACGACGTCGTTTTATTTTAAGTTTGGATCCTTAATTGCTATAAAAACGACATCACTTCATTGCTGGATTGACTCTCATGCTCTGCCTGCGTTTTTAGTTTAAACTTTTAAGTTTTAACATATTAGTATAAAAGGATGATTGTGATTTTGCTAGGACTGAGCACAGTTATGTTCGGGTCGGGTTCAAATTCGACCCATACACCAACTCAGGTCGGGTGAGTCAATTATTTTTTAAAGGGTGTTACTGTTATTACATTTCTATGTGTATTACTTGACAAATTGTATTTCTAAAAGGAAACCCTCTAGTCTGAAGTTTGTACAGTAAGTATTTTCCATAAAAATTGTGTTTGTGGATTAAAGGGAAGTGGTTGTGAATGTGGAGGAGAGAAAAAGAACCCAATACCATGTTACTGTTTACTTCTTTCTTGCATGGGTGTCCAGTCTAACTGATAACTGTTTCTTTCTTTCTTTTTTTTGTTATTTTTTAAGATAAAGTTGGTTGAATGCGTGGCCCAAAACCAAAAACCTGTGCCAATTCCATTATATATATATATATATATATATATAAAACCTGTGCCATTTTTGCTGAATATTATCTTTAAAAAAAAATACTTGAGAAAATAATTAGGAAACAAGTTTTTATATATGGGTTTGGCCGGCTTTAATAGATGATTTTAGGCAGATTTTGATACAATATTTATTAAAAATATACAAAGCTATCAAAATTGTTAGTTACTTTTTTTCTTTTCTTATAAAAATATTTTAAAAATATTTCCTAAACCCAGTATCTTTGGAGCATCCAATACATCTTTAACTTTTCTTTTTCTTTTTTTCTTGTTTTGTTTCATTTGCCAACTTTTCCTCCCAATATGGTTACATATATAATTCATTCCTTTGCGGGGCGGATTTGCAAGCATGGGGCTCTACTCGAACTCAGCTTGAAACTGAAAAAATTAAAACACTCCAAAAGAAGGTTGAAGCATACAATAAGGGGGAGGTAACGGAAGAAAGCAAGGCTAAGTTTTTAGCAATTAGCAAAGAGTTGGATGATCTCTTGTTGAAGCAGGAAATTTTTTGGGCACAACGTTCCAGAATTTCATGGTTGAAGTTTGGGGATAAGAATATCAAGTTTTTCCACTCTAAAGCCTCACAAAGAAGACGTACAAATTTTATACAGGGAATCAGAACTGAAAGAAATACTTGGGTGGAATAAATTGATGACATTGCGGAGGTAGCAGTCAATTATTTTGAGAACATGTTTTCAGCAGGTGATTGTGACCGATTGAAGGAATGCCTTGCTGCTGTCCAACACAGAATAACCCCTGAAATGCACGAAATTTTGTCCAGTAAATATACAACAGAGGAGATCAAAGCGGCGTTGTTTCAAATGGGACCAACAAAGGCTCCTGGACCAGACGGTATAAATGCTCTTTTTTACCAGAAATTTTGGCATATAGTGGGTGATAATGTAATACATGCTGTGTTGGATTTCTTGAAATTTGGAAATATGGAACCCGAGGTTAATTTTACTAAAATTGTTCTCATTCCTAAGATAAAGTCCCCAGAAAAAATATTTGACTTTAGACCTATAAGCCTCTGCAATGTAATCTACAACATTATTTCAAAAGTTTTTGCAAACAGATTAAAGCAAATACTCCCTCAGTTGATATTTCCCACTCAGAGTGCTTTTGTCCCTAGTTGCCTCATTACGGATAATGTACTGGTGGCGTATGAAGCACTACATGCCATGCACAGTCATAAAAAAGGCAAAAAAGGATCCCTTGCACTAAAATTGGATGTTAGCAAAGTATATGATCGAGTTGAATGGGTTTTTCTCAAAGGTATGATGGTCAAGATGGGCTTTCCTGAGGTTTGGATTGAACGGGTAATGTGTTGTGTTTCTACCCCCTCATTTTCTGTATGCATCAATGGAAAATCATTTGATAATATTAAACCAACTAGAGGGATCCGCCAAGGAGACCCTTTATCCCCTTATCTGTTTCTTCTATGGGCAGAAGGTTTCACTTCTCTTTTTGCCTAAGCCGAGATGGAGAGGCGGCTTCATGGGGCTTCTATATGTCATAGAGCACTGTGCATTACTAATCTTTTATTTGCAAATGATTCCCTTTTGTTTTGTCGAGCTTCTCAAGAAGAGGTACAAGTGATAATGGGTATCTTGAAGTTATATGTTCAGCTTTAGGGCAATGCATAAACTTTGAGAAATCCTCAATATATTTTAGTAGCAATACTGTGGCGAGGCAAAGGGATTGGATAAAAAATAATCTGGGGGTGAATGAAGTTGATAGGTTTGAATCTTATTTAGGTTTGCCCACCTTAGTTGGTCGCTCTAAATACCAAACTTTTTCCTATCTCAAGGATCGAGTTTGAAAAAAACTCCAAGGCTGGAAAGGCAAGCTACTATCCAGATCGGGAAAGGAAGTCCTCATAAAGGCTGTAGCTCAATCAATACCGACTTACATAATGGGGGTGTTTCAATTACCTGTGAAACTCTATAAGGAGCTTAATGCTATGTGTGCAAGGTTTTGGTGGGGTCAAGTGGGAAACGAGAGGAAGATACATTGGAAAAATTGGGATTCATTGTCTAAACCCAAGAAGGATGGAGGGATGGGTTTTAGGGATATCAGAAGTTTCAACTTGTCTATGCTAGCCAAACAAGGGTGGAGGCTGCTTCAAGACAAGGGGTCACTGCTTTATGATTGCTTCAAAGCTAAATATTTCCCACGATGTAGTTTTTTGGAAGCGGGGGATGTACCAAACAGCTCTTTTGTTTGGAAAAGTATTTTGGCTGCTCAAGATATTCTAAAGAGAGGATGCTGTTGGCGGGTTGGGGATGGCTCAACTATAAGGGTCGTTGAGGATAAATGGATTCCAAACTATCCGGGCAACAAGGTGCTTCATCCACCTCAAGAAGCTGAGTGGGAATGGAGACTGATGGAGTTGATTGATTGGTCTGACCGAACCTGGGATAAACAACTTATTGAGACAAAATTCCACGGAGATGACGCTGCTGCTATCCTCCGAATCCCATTGAGCAGAAGATATACTACTGATACTATATTTTGGTCTCATAACAGAGATGGAGAATACTCTGTTAAATCCGGATACTATGTTGCAAGGCAAATGATGATAGAAGTGAGTATGCAGGGAGAATGTTCAGCTACAGGGGCAGATGGGTTAATATGGAAAAAATTATGGAAGCTTCATATTCCTAATAAAATAAAGGTGTTCAGCTGGAGAGTTATCCATGACATTCTTCCCACCCGTGAAAATCTCACTCGCAGACACATTGTGGAGGATAACACTTGCGCACTGTGTAAGAGTTCAAAGGAATCAGCCATCCATGCAATATGGGAATGTAGAGTGGCCCAAGATGTTTGGGCGGTGAGCTTGAGAAGGTTACAAAAGGGTGTGGGGGGTCAGCATGACTTCAGGCAGTTGATGGAGGAGTTGATGATGAAGTTACAGCCGGAGAAGCTCGAGATTTTCTTAGTGCAAGCGTGGTTGCTGTGGACACAATGAAACTCAGTCATCCATGCTGGCCATATACAGGACCTGTCTCGGCTTGCCAAAAGAGCCACTGACTTTTTGGAGGAGTTTAAACAGTCACGTGACCATCTTGCTATTCCGATGTCTGTTGGGTGCTGCACAAGATGGATTCCTCCACTAGGGGCAAGCTTCAAAATTAATTTTGATGCAGCAATTTTTCAGGACATAAATGTGTCGGGCTTTGGAGCAATAACCGGAATGGCTTGGGAGAGGTCATGGCATCAATCTCAGCGAAAGGTCCACCGATTTGTGACAGTGAGGAGGCTGAAGTGTTGGCATGTAGGAAAGCACTGGAGTTTGCAATGGATGCGGGGTTCTCTGATCTGGTGATAGAAGGTGATAATGCTACTGTTATGAATTACTTGTCCTACTCACGGGCTACTCAATCTCGGCTGGGACATTTGTATGGTGATATCCACTGCTTGGTTGCTGGACTAAATGTTTTTTCTGTCAATTGTGTTGCTCGCTCAGCCAACTCAGTAGCTCACTCATTAGCACGTTTTGCTAGATGAAATGTTTCTTTATTGCTGGAGAGTTTTCACTTGCTTCAAAAGGTGGAGATTGGCAAAGAAAAGGTATTAGAGAGAGGCAAGTGCAAAGCTTTTTCCTTATTCAAAAGCTCTAATTGTTTAAAGTGTTATAGAAGAGGCTAGTGACATCAAGGGAATAATTTTAATTTTTCTAATTTGGAGGAAGGTAAAGTCATTGGAAAACAAGCGCTCATATACACAGACATTACACATGCACGTGTAAAACAAATTGCACATAGATTTATTTTTATTGAACGAGTAAATTGTTTCCAATAAATGTATATATCCACTTTCCAAATAAACAAGTAGGAATGTCCTTGGAACGGGTATGGGCATGGTATACAAGCAGTTTTAGATCTCAATTGCAATTCATGAAATACAATTCGAAAAAAGAAAAAAAGTGACTCACTCAATTGAAAAATTAATCATGTGCTCTATCATTAGTTGTGGTCCTTGTGGTGGATAAGGGATGCCGTCATCTTAACGTTTCATGCAAACTATAAAATGTATTTTACGCTACTTAAAAAGATTCATTATAAAATTTGTTTGTTTGTTTGTTTGTTTGTTTGTTTGTTTGTTTTTTTTTTTTTTTTTTTTTTTTTTTTTTTTTTTTTTTTTTATAATTTTTATTATTATTTATTTATTTATTTAAATTTTATTGTTAGGGTTTGTTTGGATATCGCTTATTGCTGAAAAAACACCAATCGATTTTTTCTATAAGTGAGGATTGAACTTCAGATCTTTTATTAAACCATCAAAGACTTTACCAGTTGAATTAACTGGAACCCACAAATAAAAGACATTTAGTTTACTATACACTAGAATTATTAATATTATAAACTAAATTTTGTATACACTGAAAAGTCTGAAATACATTTAAAAAACTATTTCAAGTTAGAAAAGTCATTTTTCTATAAAAAAAAAAGTTGGAAAAGTCATTAGAACTGAATGCAATTATAATTAGTATAATAATTTTTTAGTAAAAGTTTCAAATTAATACTGTGGGGCCCAAATATTTGGTAACCCCGGCCCACTCCATATCGGGCCCAAAGCCCATACCGAGGAGAGCACACGATCCAAGGATGGATAGGAAAGACCCAAACCATCAAGGAAATTCGTCGAGGATGCCCACGTCCTCGGCACTCTGACATTGAAGAAGAAAGCTGTCATCCACCCATCAAGTGTACGCCACCAACACTCTAGCCGCATTAATGGTGAATTGACCAGCAAACAGTGATGCCTTGGTTACTTCAACTAACAGAAAGTCTGTAAAGGCGGCTGATGGGACGAGCCCTCAGACGTAAGTCCAGATGGCCGATAAGTGAACGGCAGAGATCACCTGAACAAGACTATATAATAGATGGAACCTCAAAAGTTAAGGGGGTTGGCCCTTCGGTGGTGGAAGTGAAGGGGTTTTCAGTGTGTTCAAGGATAACCCTTGTATTCATTGGTTCTAAGGAAAGAGCTCCTCGGATTGGGCCAAGGACGAACTTTCCTTAAGAACACTTAGTCAAATTCTTGCCATTGATCTTGTAAACCCACGTCGACTGTTGTCTTTCTTACTAGTGCCTAGTCCTTCTATCCACCTTCTACAAATTTATTATAATGGGGTCACCTGAAACGGGTCTCTACAATTGGCGCCGTATGTGGGAAGGACTTGTGTATTAGCAAGCACGACGGTTAGTGTGAAAAGATCAACAGCAACACTTCTTCAAAAAAAAAAAAAAAAAGAGTACACACAACCAGTGGCAATATATTCATTTAAAAGGCAAACATCACAAGAAATGAAAAGATACAAGAAAAAAAAAAGATGAAATGGGGCTACTTCTTTACTAATATGTGAAGAAAAGTTACATTTTACAGCAGATGCCCATGCAGGCTTGTTCTAAAACTAACTATAAAGAAAACCTAAACAAGCTTGTGCTGAAGCTAAAAGAAAAGGAAAGGGTGAGAGGCCTAGGCAGGCTTGTTTTAAAGCCAAGCTAAGTGTTGGAGGGAGAGGTGGAGACAGACCTCTGTTAAGGCCGTCGACAGCTCTCCAACCACCACTTGCGGTGGAAGGAAGGAGAAGGAAGAAGAGGCCGTGGCGCCTGACGGTTCCACCTCAAGGTTCCACCCGGTTTCCCTCCCAATCTCACAACGATTGGGAGCCGGCAAATCGCTACCAGTTTGGAAGGCTGACAGATCCAAACCCAGAGGAGAAACGTTACGTTCCTTTTGGGTCCCCCTCCAAACAGTAAGGAGAGTCCCATCTCTGGTTAGATTGAAAAGAAGAAGGATCTTTGGCCTCTGCCTACCCCACCACCAGCGTGATGTCCAGAGTCGGGGTGGCATCCTCGGCTCCTGAAAAGGGCTCGGCTTCCTTATCACCGCCCTTTCCCAAGGCCACTTCATCTCGTAAGGCACAAGCTCATATTCTAGCAGAGCCCTTGAAACGCCTAGAGAGCAGTGTGTCTGTGAGACTTGAACTAAAGTATTTGTGAAATTTGAAGAAAGGATCACACCGAAATGCCTTATATAGAAGGCAAAAATTGGTGAAAGCTAGTCCGCACAGAATCCTAAGGAGAAATTACTGGAGGAATTAACTCCACCCAATTTCCAAGGGACTTATCAACCGCTGGATCCTCGTAAATCCGCAAGGATATTAATGAGGAAGTGCCTCGCGAACCGAAGGGTCAAGCGCATTACTCGAATAGCTCAAAAGACGCCTCGTAATCAGAAAAGGCATGCCAAATGAAGGGGCTAGACCGAAGAAGAGTCCTCCCTCGGCAGGGCAAGCTCGAGACCGCTGTCACTCCAAGGACAGACTCCCCAACGCTGAGGATGAGCCCCCTAACTCCAAGCACTCAAGAAGAACCAAGTACTAGACAAAATCTAGGCCTTGCATGGTCCTCGGACTCAAGCCTATGGGGAAACCAGTTACTAAAAGAAGAACTAAGTGCTGGACAGAACCTAGGCCTTGCATGGTCCTCGAACTCAAGCCTATGGGGAAACCAATTACTGAAAAAAGAACTAGGTGCTAGACAGAACCAAGGTCTTGCATGGTCCAAGGACTCAAACCTGTGGGGAAACTAGTCACTTCAGAAGAGCCAAGTGCTGGACAAAACTTAGGTCTTGCATGGTCCTCGGACTCAAGCCTTTGGGGAAACCAGTTACTGAAAGAAGATCTAAGTGTTAGACAGAACCTAGGCCTTGCATGGTCCTCGGACTCAAGCCTCTGGGGAAACTAACTACTCGAAAAAGAACTAGGTGCTAGACAGAACTAAGGTCTTGCATGGTCCAAGGACTCAAACCTGTGGGGAAATTAGTCACTTCAGAAGAGCCAAGTGCTGGATAGAACCTAGACCTTGCATGGTCCTCGGACTCAAGCCTATGGGGAAACCAGTTACTGAAAAAAGCATTGTTATTAATACCGTTTCGGACCCCGTTTCGGTTTGTCCAGTGGAATGGAATATTTCGGTACCGGCCAATTTCGGCATACCGTTTCAGGATGTTTCGGGGTTCTTAAAAAATAATTTATATATATTCTTGTTGAATATAAAATTGTCAATTCTAATAAATAAATAACTAAATATCAAATAATACAAATCATTTAGTCTTAACTCTTAAGTTTGAAATATCAATTTAACATCACACAATAAGAAGATTTACAAGATAATAACTAAATATCAAAAAATACAAGATTTACTCCTCCTCCTCATCATCATCCATAAGAGAAGGATCAAATTCATCATCAAAAGAACTCCCAAGAACTTCTAGCACCCATTGGACCTTTACTCTTTCTTTTTTTTTTCTTTTTTTTTTAATAATAGGCCAAATTCGGTACCGACCGAAATTTACATCTCGGCTGAAATTGGCCGGAATTGATTGGAATGACCGGAATGGACCGGAATGGCCCGGAATTTGACCCAAGGTAGAACGTGGGTATTCCGGTACCGGTTTGTATACCGGTACGAAAAATTCCGGCCGTTCCGACCGGAACGGAACGAAATCAATAACAATGGAAAAAAGAACTAGGTGCTAGATAGAATCAAGGTCTTGCATGGTCCAAGGACTCAAACCTGTGGGGAAACTAGTCACTTCAGAAGAGCCAAGTGCTGGACAGAACCTAGGCCTTGCATGGTCCTTGGACTCAAGCCTATGAGGAAACCAGTTACTGAAAGAAGAACTAAGTGTTAGACAGAACCTAGGCCTTGCATGGTCCTCGGACTCAAACCTATGAGGAAACTAACTACTCAAGAAGAACTAAATGCTGGACAAAAATAAGGTCTTCCATGGTCCTCGGACCCAAGCCTATGGGGAAACTAGTCACTTCAGAAGATCTAGGCCAATGGAGAAACCATCCCCCCATGAAATACCAAGTGTTAAGCAGAGCCAGGGTCTTGTGTGTTCCTCGGCGTCAAACCTATGGGGAAACTAGCTGCTTCAAGAGAATCCAAGTACTAGACAGAACTAGGGTCTTGCATGGTCCAAGGACTCAAACCTATGGGGAAACTAGTCATTTTAGGAGGATCTAAGCACTGGATAGAACCAAGGTCTTGTGTTGACCGCGGGCCCAAACCTACGGTGAAGTTGACCACTTTGGTACTAGTAGTGAGCATTGCAAGGGACGATAATCGATGTAGTTGGCTGAAACGCAATTGAAACCAGAATCGTGCGAGTAATGTATATATATATATATATATGCATAATATAATACAAGCAAAACGAATAAAAGAAACGAAATATGCACTTGACTGAGTCTTTAAAAAAGGGTTATACAAGGCAAATGCGCCATTACAATGCTAAAAAAAAAAAGAAGGAAGAAAAGCAAGGCAAAGACGCAACGGGGGATCATTCCTTCGGCTCCATCTCAACTCCCCCCCCCCCTCAAGGGGCTGGGCAAAAGAAGTCTCTGAGTCCTGATGACCCTCGCTTAGGATCACAGCCTGGGGAGGGTCAGCCGGATGAGATATCTCCTCAACAGGAGGTGCTTGGACATCAGCTGAGGGGTCCGCAATCTCTCCACCCTTGCTTGCCTCAACGCTCCCAGGAGGATCAGCTTCCTTGGTGGGCTCACCCGAAGTGAAGGCAGTTGGGATGCCTTCCTCAGAAACAACCCCAATGCCCTCAGCAGCCACCTTGGTCTCAGAACTTGGAGGGGCAATCTCACGAATGGCAAAAGGATAAAATACGTTCTTCGCCCTCCATAGGTTGGACGAGGCCTCAACCCCAGCTTATTTAAGGGCCTCGTTCTAAACCTGGGAGCAGTAAAGTCTGCACACCCCTGGCACTTGGGCTCTAAGGCCGTCTTCTGTTTCAGTCACCCCTGCCTCATAGGCATCCTACGTTGCCCTGTCTTTGGAGGCCTCAGCCTCGACCTTGGTAGACTCAGCCTCCTCCTTGGTTTTTAGAGCCTCGTCCCTGACAGACTCCGCAGTGCCTCTAGCCTTACCTACCTCAAGCACCTTCTCCTTCAGGGTCGCGATCTCCTCTTTAGCTATCGTTAGCTGATCCTCTGCCTTGAGCAAGCTGTCCGTTTGATCTAGGGCTAGTTTTTCAACGGCAGCAAGGGCCGTCTCAGCGACGTCTCGAGCCGCCTTCATCTCCTCCAACTGGTCTATCGCCTTTTTGAGATCGGCCTTGGAAGCGTTGAGAGTTCGCACGGTTTTCAACAGTTTGGTACGCTCTAAGCCTGCGATCTTGCTCTGATTACTGGCCATATCCTCCAGCCTGAAGGTAGCCTGGATAGCCTGCCAATTGAAACCAATATGTAACAGATAAGGAGCCAAAGAACGGAGAGTCAAGAAAATCACAAGCAATCAGAAAGCTTACCATGCCCAAGTATTGCTTAAGGCCGAGGAAGACCTCCTTGCTCCTCAAAGCCTCCAGCTGGGCTATATCCGCTGGGAGTAACAAGGACCTCTCCAATGCGTCAGCCACGTGCACACCTTCGCCCCCTTGAGGGTTCCTTAGGGAGGCATCATTCGTCAGAGGCTTCCCATGGAGCATGGAAGCAGGAAGCTAAGCTTGGGCCCCGGCCTAGATAAAGGCTTGCTTCTCTTGACCTCAGCGCCCTATCCTCAGCTGTTTAGATGGTGGTCGAGTATCGCCACCACCTTGGGGAGGATTAGACTCTTCTCCCCCCTAGGTCTTTTGCCTTTGTCCTTCTTCTGCGGAGGACTGGTAGGCTTGGACCCAGACGTTGAACTTTATTGGGGTGGGGGAGGAGGAAGGAGGATGCTTGGGAGTAGACTTCCCCAGCGCGTCCCCCCTTGCCTGCTCCTCGATCAATACCAGCAAGCTCTTCTGAGGTCACTTCTTGAAACTCATCTTCGACCGAGGACTGGCTTCTTTAGACAGAAAATCTGCTTCGGTTAAACTGGGGTTACCCAAATCACCAGAAGGATCCTCAAGCGAATGGAGTTGATCGAACACGCCAAAATCGCCCCCGGAGGGACCAGAGTCGGCAACTTCCTCTTCCTCTAGCCCTTCCCCTTCAGCCTCGGCAACTCGAGCTGATGAGGAAGTACCTGCCAACGGTATGCCCTCGAGAATGGAAGACCCTTCGAGGATTAGAAATCCGTTCTCGACTACGGTGATGCTACGCAGCCGAGGATCTCCAGCTTGGATCACGTGCTTCGGACCCGAAAATGATTTTTAGAGCGGGTCGTACCCTAGGACCACGTGGGCGGCTCTAACTTGGTTGTCGTCTTTATTCACAAAGATCTCCGACCTCAGCACCTTCTCCAAGTCTTCCTTGTTGACCTGGCCGAAGTGACGCTCAAAAGCATGCGGATGTGTATAAAAGAAACAAGTTCCTGTCAAAAACCAAGTGAAGCAAGACGAGAAAGCACAAAGAATTAAACACTCTCCTAGTCCGGATGCCCACCTGGTGTACCCTCCTCTGTTGGGCAATGAGGGCCCTCGTGCCATTCCCCAGACACAATACGGAAGTCTTTGTTCAGACCCTTACTAGACTCAGGGAGGCACTAGATGAGCCGGACCCTATCGTCCCTCGTTCTCATGTAATAAGACTTCTCCTTCAGGCGCTGGAGTTTATAGTACTAGTTCACATCATGATGGGTTAGCCTCAGTCCCATCTTTTCATTTAAGGTATCTACATAGCCTAAGATTCTTAATACATTAGTGGCACATTGAGTGGAAAATAGGTTGAAGTGCCTAAGATAGTCTCTCATCACCGGCCCCATGGAGATCCTCATTCCATCATTCAGAAAGGCGATTATGGGAATCGCCACCTCACCCTCTCTCCTCCTCGAACTCCACTCTCCCTCTCCATAGTACCTCAAACCCACTGTATCGGGGATCCTATAATCAGCGACAAATTTGTCCATTGACTCCTCAGACTCAACTAACTTCTTAAGCCTACCTATCCTAAAGAACTAACAGGGAACTCAAGTGAACAGTACGAACTAGAGAGAGAAGGAAACTTACAGAGATGAGGGAAAGCTCCTCGGGCAGGCTTTTTGTGCTAAGGAAAGTCGCAAGTATAGTTGGAGATATGACCGAATTCAAAGTATATGCGCAAGATCTCTTGAACGCAGAGAAGTGAAAGGACGAATCAGTTCAATTGGGTATATATACCTCCAATTAAAAATAACCGCACGGACTTTCCCGCCCAATGAGCCAGAAGCATCCCCACCGTCCATTCATCATCACATCGTTGAACGTGGAGGACACAGAGCCGCCGAAATTTAATGAAGGCGCGCTCCAAATTCCGAAACGTCAGGAATGTCCCCTGGGCAGTTGAAAGGATTGTGACATTGACAGAAAGACAAGGCTCGCCGGGCCAGGACAAGATCTTGAGAACATTAAAATCCTCCTCCCCGCCAGAGCGGCCGGATAGCAGAATTTTGAGGGGCTATTGTGGGGCCCAAACATTTGGCAACCCCGGCCCACTCCATATCGGGCCCAAAGCCCATGCCGAGGAGAGCACACGATCCGAGGATGGGTAGGAAGGGCCCAAACCATCAAGGAACTTCGCCGAGGATGCTCACGTCCTCGGCACTCCGACATTGAAGAAGAAAGCTGTCATCCACACACCAAGTGTACGCCACCAACACTCTGGCCGCATTAATGGTGAATTGACCAGTAAACAATGATGCCTTAGTTACTTCAACTTACAGAAAGCCTGCAAAGGCGGCTGATGGGACGAGCCTTCAGACGTAAGTCCAGATGGCCGACAAGTGGACGGCAGAGATCACCTGAACAAGACTATATAATAGATGGAACCTCAAAGGTTAAGGGGGTTGGCCCTTCGGTGGTGGAAGTGAAGGGGTTTTTAGTGTGTTCAAGGATAACCTTTGTATTCATTGGTTCTAAGGAAAAAGCTCCTTAGACTGGACCGAGGACGAACTTTCCTTAAGAACACTTAGTCAAATTCTTGCCATTGATCTTGTAAACCCACGTCGACTGTTGTCTTTCTTGCTAGTGCCTAATCCTTCTATCCACCCTCTACAAATTTATTGTAATGAGGTCGCCCAAAACGGATCTCTACAAATAGTAACAGACAATTAAAAAAAAAAAAACAATACATATTTTATAATAGCATAATTATTTTTTAGTAAAAGATTTAAATAGTAACAAACAAAATTAAAAAAAAAAACATATTTTGTAATGAGTTTTTTAAAATACGTGAAATACATTTTGCATGTTTATTGATATATCAAATGCAAACTAAGGGTCTGTTTGGATGGAGGAGTGGAAAAGTGGGAAGATGGAAAATATTTAGTTTTCCCTCTTGTGTGTTTGGTTGGAGGGGTGGAAAAGTGGGAGGGTGGAAAACTTTTTTGTTTAGTTGGAGAGAAAAAGGGAAAGATGAAAAATGTAATTTATATAAATTGACTATTATACTCTTGTTACATAATATATAAGAAATAGATTTATTTGTCTTCATTACATAATATAAAATTTATCACATTATATATATAAATTTATATTATTATAATGTAAAAATTACAATAATGTACAACTTGATCAGATCACGTTAAAAAAAAAAAAAAAAGTGCTATGTCCTTAACATTTTACAATATTTTCACAATAAATAATACGTGATAAGTTATTACTGATTTTAATTTGTACACATCACTTAAATATTTTTTTTATCAGTATTAATTAGTAACAACCCACAACTTAAAATTTATTGTAAAAATATTGTAATGACATTTCTCAATTTTAATTTCTTCTTCTTTATTTTATTTTTCCCTTTTATCTTTTTTTTTATCCACACGTTTTTTTTCTTTTTTTTTTCTCTCTTTTTTTCTCCTCCACACCTTTCCCTTATCTCTATCTTCACCTTTCTTTTCTTCTTTTGTTCTCTGGCACTTGGTCCATGCTATCTTCACTTTACTATTTTTCTTTTCTTCTCTTCTCTTCGTCCGGTGCTCTCCACTTTTCCTTTTTTTTTTTTTTTTTTTTCTCTTCTTCTCTTCGTCTACTCCACTGGTGCTCTCTTCACTTTTTTTTTTTTTTTCGTCAACTTCACTGGTGCTCTCTTCACTTTTCTTTTTTCTTTTTTCTTTTCTTCTCTGCATCTCTTTTTTTTTTTTTTTTTTTGGATAGTTTCAAAGCTACAACTCTCTCATCCCTCAAGTCTCTGCATCTTTTTTTTTTTTTTACAATTCGAAAGCTACAAGGAAGAGAGAAGATGATGATGATGATGATGAAGATGAAGATGAAGATGATTGAAACATAAGGGTTTGATTTTGAGTTGATTTTCTGTGAATTTTGGGTTTGATTTTGAGTTGATTTTAAGTTGTTTTGGGTTGATTTTGAATAATATTTGGGTTGCGGTGGTGATTTTGAGTTGATTTTCTTCTTTGCTAAGTTGTTGTGGCCGTTGGGAACGAGAGGACATTTGTGTAAAATTGCTCTTCATCAGTTTTTTACTCAGGTTTTTCCTCCCAATTTGGGGAGACGAAATTTGTGGACCTGGTAGAGAAAATTTTCTCCCGGGTTTTCCTCTCTCCCTATTTTCCTCTCTTTTCCAAACAGTAGAAAATACTGTTTTCCACCCTATGTTTTCCATCCCTCTAAAATCACCCCAACCAAACACAGTGTAAGGTAAAGTTACTCTCATAAAAAAAGATATTTTTGCCGTATAGTCAAAGATACGAACATATCATATCTCTCTAAAAAAAGATGTTAAAGTCAGTTTATAAAAAAAAAAGATGTTAAAGTCAAAGATACACGGTATTGTTATTATGAATTATTATACTGTAATAGATATAATATAAGAACATGCAAGCTTTAACAACTTTTAAAAAAAAAAATTTTTGGCGTACATTTTTTTTTTGGCTTACATAAACTTTTACTATACTGTACTGTTATTATTAATTAATCAACACTTTTTGTTAAAACAATTTGATAGTTGGTAAGGGAGGTTTGAACCTTAGACATTTTTATTAAAAATATTTAAAAATGCGTTTAAATTATAAGATTTTTTACTAATAATTTATGTTATTAAATGAGGGCAAAGGATAGGGAAAATTAAAGATAAATTTGGTTTTGGACGGTGATATCTGGAAATATCACAAAATTACATGCTGTATACATGTACAATTAAAAATTATGTTGACAGCACATTATATCATAATAATTTTTATAAAATACTCAAATATAATTATTGAAAAATTTTATAAATTGTGGGATTCAATTAATTTAATTGCTAAAATTTCTAAATTAAAATTCTTTTTTATTTAAAAAAAAAAACAATTCCTTTTATTTTTATTTTTTATAATTCGCTGATAGTTGGTATAAGAGAATTTAAACCTTAGATATTTTTGCTAAAATACCAATAAGTGTGATTTAAAATACAATATTCTCCACAAATATCCTTTAACTAAATTTTCAGATTGTGGAAACAAGTTCGCAACTTTGAATGACTTAATAATTATAATTAATATATTTATATTTGGATTTTATAGCCTTTGTCAAGATCTTGATTTTTTCTCCCAAATAAAAAAAAAGAAAAAGAAAAAAGAAAAAAAAAAAGATCTTGATTTGATGCACTGTAAAGTTAAATTGATGTACTTTTTTTTTTTTTGAGAAAGTAAATTGATGTACTTGGTTGTCCTATTATGGCGTTCTTTTTGGGGGGGTGGGCCTGAATTCCTATTGTGTCTTGTTGTCATATTTCTATATCTATTTGCTAGCTGGGCTTGGACCTTATTTTAAATTTTAATGCGTGATAGGGTAGTTTTTTTAAGTGATGTTTATTTCATATACAATATTGCAAAAAAATTACACACTCACTTTTCTGCATAAAACTCGCAACTTGAAGTTAGAAATGTCGCGAGTTCTATATATATATATATATATATATAAATGACTATATATACTTTGTGTTTAATATAATAATATTGTATGCGCACTACTAATTACCACATTTTTTTTAATCTATGATCCATAATAAATAAATGTTTTCCTATATTGTATTGGAGACAAGAAAATAATAGAATAGATTGAAAGAGATTTTTAATGAACATTACATTCAATTTCATGTTTGAGAGTTTAGTAGAAGGAAAGGAATGAAATACTTAGAAATGAATTGTAATACCATTCTACTCACCCTTAATAATTCTTCTCAAAAGTAAAAAGAAATAATCATTTCTTCAATGAAATTAAGGTAAAGTATTGAATTTTTCCTAATTTTAAGGGGAAAAAAACCTGAAGCAAGTGATAGTAAAATCAAATAATTTTTCTTTTTCTTTTACTTTTATAAACTCCCAGGAATTATTGGAAAAATATAAAATTTATCATTAAGTTCTATGCCTTTCTTTTACAATTTACACATTTTATTCCATATAATTCTTTTATAAGCCCTCAAGTCAGTCTATACCGGCATTTCTAAACAACACTGCTATAGGTCACTTGTACTATTGCTTTTAAAAGCGCCACAACAGATATAGTCCATAGCGGCACTTTAAATGATGTACACTAGCATTTTTGAAGCGCTGGGATAGTCTTGTATTTTTGTAGTGCCATTCTCTTTTCCCTGTTTAAAAATTCGATATTTACAATGGGAGTGTGAGATTTCATTTTGGCCTTCTCTATTGGAAACACTAGAAAATATTAATTAAATTATAAGACTCTTGACAAATTCATTTCCACACTTAAATAAGCCTATATTTCATACAATTATTTAGAGATTAGAGTGGCTTGTCCCATAGAAGAAAGTGAGAGCATGAGAAAAAAAAAAGACCTACCAGTGTTGCTTGTGCTATTAGGATCCGTTTGGATAAAACTTATTTTATTGAAACTGAAAACTGAAAACACTGTAGTAAAATAATTTTTAAATGTGTGAATTGTGCCATGAGACCCATTTTTAATGAAAAAATTGCTGAAAAGTAAAGTTTGTGGGTCTCATGAACAGTACACGGGACCCGTTGATACGTTGAAAAAGGCTGAAAAGTCAAAATTTTCGATTACTGTTCATGCATAGTGCATGAACAGTAGCCTTTATCTCCTGAAATTGGCGTGCAAAAAAAAAAAAAATAAAAAAAAGGAAAATGCAAAAGAGGAAAACGCAAACGCAAGTTAAGTTGAATCCAAACACATACTTAATTTCTTTAAATTTGTTCATGGCATCTAAAAATTTGCGTTTAAACCTTAAATATTCCTAGGAAAATTATTCTCATACACTCACTAAGTTCATTATTTCACATGCTATGTACACAATTTCTATTAATCTTTATTTTGAAATGAAAATGGATGACGGATGATGTAGAATAGAGAATATGTAAGAATAAATACGGCTTATTGGTGTTCAAGTATATTTCTAGCATGTGTTGGTTAAATCTACTAGTCTCTTAGCAGAAGAAAAAAATATTTTAAAATTCAGTAAAGTCAGGACATGTACAACAACAACAACAAAAAGGCAGAAAATTTTTATATAGAGCGAGATATACATGCAAAAGTCCTAATCGTTGTTTACGCTAACCATTCATCAAAAAAAAAAAAAAAAAAAAAACACACACACACACACGCACACACACACACACACAAAAACAACAACATTACAAAAACGCAGCAAGCTGTGTTTTCCTACCTTAATATCTACATTCATATTTGTAAGTTTTATTTTTTTGAAACTTTGGCTGAAGTTTCTAGCTAGTGGATTGAAGTCGAATTTCTCTGTTAAACCTCTGAATAAACTCCTCTACTCTTCTGTTCAGTTCCTCATCCGACATAGTTGAAAACTCATTTTCTCCGTTGTTTTCAGTCTCTGAACTCCTTATAATAATGTTTTTGCTCTCGTCTATCACCACCTTTTTGGCTTGCTCCGACTTACTTCGACGATAAGTTTTTGCTTTAATCTTTTCTCGTAAATCTTCACTAGGCTTTTCGGAATCACTTTTGATAACAACTTGCAAGTTTCTTCCAGGAAAAACATGTACTACTTTCTTTTCTTGAAAATTATCGTCCTTTTGCTTAGGAGTGTTTTGCTTAGGAGTTTCCGGGTTTTGTGAAACGAAGGATGGAAAATTTTTCACTTGGGTACGCATCACGTACTCTTGGTAAAGGTCCTGTTTCTCATTGGATGAGGAATAGGCTCCATAGTCCACGGCAATGATGAGTATGAGAGTGTTGGAAAGGAAAAACCAAAACTTGGTGTTGTTAAAGAGAGCGGAAGGAGACAAGTTGAAGATATATAAGACGGAAATGTAAATAAAAATGGAGAAAAGAGAGGCATAGAAAGACAAACCCTTGGCTTTTTGAGGATAATCTTTGGAAGAATTGTACGGTTTGATTGAATCTTCCACTAGATTTGGTGGTGTTTTGGCCATGTTTAGAAGAAAAGGAAGAGGTTAAGACTAGAGGGTTTGTGGGGTAACCGGGTAAGTGGGGCTTAGAATTTAGAGCTCTCTTGCTAAGGGAATTTTTTGGTTTATAAATTTGAAGTTGGTGGAAGTACGAAGTAGAATTATATAGGGGTGATTAGGGTGCCTAATAATTGAATGACTTCAATTACAAATATCCCCTCTTCCAAACTCCGAATTTACTACCATGTCCTCACCAACTTTTTTTATGTTTTGGTTTTGATAATGGCTATTGGCAGAACAATTTTGGCTATTTCAGTAGCTTCTCAAGAACAATGTTGTAATTTTCAAGTAGATTTCAATTAATTAAATTAGTAAAAAAATTTGTGGTTGAATAAAAAATTTAGATTAAATTCATATCTTGTGTACATCTACATTGAAAAGAAATCAATTAATGCCCTAATTTGATAATAAAATCAATTATCATATAACCAGCGTTATAGTTTTAAATTATGTGTCAAATCTAATTATATTAGAGAAAAATATTTTTTCACACTTCTTTATTTCTATTATTTCATATCAATAATTTATAATTAATACAAAAATATCTACATTTTAACACATATAAGTGGAAAAAAAAAACTGATATAATAAAATGAGTATAAGAGTATAAAAGCCAAAAAAACGGATATAATAAAACGAGTATAAGAGTATAAAAGCATAAATATTGGAAACAGCCAAAAGAATTGTGGTAATAGCTTGTCTCTGGAGCCGGAGTAGCTGTAATTGACAGCTAAATAAGCCAAATCTTAAAGTAAGACAAAGAGCAAATGCCAAGTCATCACAACACGGCAGCATGACGACACGGGGCAGTTGTGCATTTCATTAACATTTTGTGCTGTCACCCTGATATGCCACTTAAGGTTTTCCCTAATTATGGATCATCTGCTAATTATTCCTTGACACATATACGTGAAGACTCCTAATTAGTACTCCTAACTCTTAAAGAGTAAGACCCACGCAATAGGGATGAGTACTTGTGATGCAAAACCATTTTTTATGATGACCAAGTAATGCTAGGGACACACTTTTTTCCATATTCAAATTTATAACATGTTTATGTGTTAACTGTTGATGATTGAGAAATACTAAAGATACATTTTTTCCCATATTCAAAGTTACATCATACTTATGTGTCAATTGTTAATTGTAATGGATTTACATAAAAGTATTAAAATCCAATTAAGAGTTGACATATAAAAATAATGTGAATTTGGATGTTAAAAAATGCGTGTTCTTTGGATCAAAATAATTGTGGCTATGATCATCAAACATAGAAGAACTCTATGAGTTTGAAAATATCATTCTTAGATCACATAAACACCTAAGTGGTGATTGTGAAGTACTATGTATAGTTAAGAGTTTTTTGTGCAGTCATTTGACTCATTGATTAAAGGTTTGAAGATTGTTACCAACTAAGATGAGCTCTAGCTCACCTTAGTTGGTAATCATCTTCAAAAAAAAAAAGATGAGCTCTAGCTCTCATGACGTGTCTGTCTTTATAAGTGTTTCCAGTCATGATTATATCAAAATCCAATAATGCAAAATAAGAGGATGGTATCTTCCATGAAAGTCTTGCAAAACCTCCCTGATCTTAGGCTTATTATGATGGGGTTTGGAGGCCGGTGCTTCGCTTAAATCACAGTCTTCCACATGGTCTTACATATATCACTCTACGTAAAATTGGGACCAACAATTAATTAGTGGATCTCTTGCGCATAGCCGCCAAGTGTTTGGTCCCAGTTAAATCAAGCTTGATTGTTGACACGTGAATGGTTGATCAAAGACGTTGACATAACTCTTTTAAGATTTCTGAGACATGGAAAATTAAATTTTCGTCATCATACAATAATTTATGTATTTATACACACATATAATATTGAGAAATCATCTCATTAGTTTGGTCTTTTTGCTTGTGTCCGAAACTCACTTTTCTATCCTGTGGGTGTATTGAAAAACAGAAAAATCTTGCTTGATCTCCCTGTCCAGTGTCTTTGGCTTGCTCTCTTTATTTTTCTATAACATGTTCAGGGAACAAAAACTCATGGGGTGCAGCACGAAAACAATGGTGGCACTTTCTGATTGGTTTCTTTTCTCTCACTCTTGCATGATACATTGATACGATTGCGTATCCTATTTGATTATTATTAACCCTTTTATTTTAAGAATCAATTATTACCAACCCATTAATCATATTTATATTTGTAATAACGAGAGGAATACTCCAAAGACAGCGATCTAGACAAAGACGTGTTTCGTGTGCGGGGTTAGTATATAGCTCTGATAACGGAAGGAATGCCATGATTTATGGTCCAAATTTTGGATTCATGATTTTGGCTCAAATATTATTATTTTACAAGGCATAAGGATCATATGATTGATGAAAAATTTAATGGAAATCACTGTGTTTTTTTGACTCAGGTTACGATTAAATATTTTTTGACTAATACATTCATGCTTAAAAAAATGATAATCATTGTTATCTAAAAATTATTATCTTTCCTCAGAAGAAAAAAAAAAATTCTTTTAAACGTTTGCTTGAAGTTGAAATACGACCTATTTGTGAAGAATTTTCGCAAGCTACAGCTTTCATCAAATCAATTTGTGTTATTTTAGTTCTTGCAGGAACCAAGTTGTAAATTCTTGAATATTGTATGCATCAAACTTCTTGTCACAACATTTTTTTTTAAACCAAAATTTCTGTACTATGATTACACTTAACTAAACCTTACTATATGTCTCTCGGGCAACAATTTAATACTCAAACAGAAGAACTAAACAACAGTTTGTATGAATTTACAAGAAAATACTAACACTCACTTGGGATATATATGCCTTAATCAAAATCAACCTTCGAGGCTACAAAGTACACACAAAAACTGTTATCCCACAACACACTATGTTTTTTTCTTTTTCACATACCATTGATCACACCTGAACATCTTTAAAAGGATCACATGCAGGAAATAACCGTCAATAGCAATTACTTGATAACTGCCATCTGGGACTTCCCTTGGGACACAACTGCTAACTGTCTTAGAATCAACAAGACTAAACCTGATAACTAACTGCTTGGTAATTACTTTACCATGATATTTCCTCCTACATAACACATATCCATTACGTGTCCTCTTGATAGTCCAAACAAACTACCCTATACTATACTCAGCTATGGTTCATACATACTAAGAGCAAGTTTAGCATCTCGTAGCATTAGCTTTTAATTTTTATATATAGTTTTTTAAAATCTCAATTTTTCTCACTTTTTTCAAAGTATAAATATATTTTATCATATTTTCAGCAAAAAGTTTTCAAAAAAAAAATTAGATAAGTTATTTTCAAACGAACACTAAAAAGAGGGATTAGTTCGTACCCGTGCCACCTTAAAAGGTGGCCACACTAGTGGTTCAACATAATCACCACCTATATGCAACCTAGTCACTTTTTGTCAAGGAAACCGCAACCCAATCGTGCTTGTCCTGCATTAACACAACATGCCACTCACAGAGGCAGTCCAACCCTATCCTGTACATTAATAGCACAGTCATTGCATATTAGCCTGCAAACTGCCAAGCCCTCCAGGACACACCACTACACATATTGCCTACAAAGGATACACTCGTGTGTAACTACAGTAACTTACAAGGTCATGATCACGATTCCAACATAATCACAGAACTACGATCACTATGCCAAGATAGCCAACTTATGTAAGCATGCAACACAAGGAGGGACACCACAACTTCTTGCTGCCGAAAACAACTTGTTCAGTCTATGGCATGCCTCTCACATGCCTATAGGCTAGTGTGGTTGGCATAGGTGCAAGGTGCCACCACATGAAATCACCCATCTCGAAGATCAAGGGTCTAACAAACCACCCCATTGAAAACGCCGAACATCCTCTTTGGTAGGGTCTCATTTTTTTTGATAGGGTCTCATTTGTCAACACATTATCAATCACCATAACATAAGCTCCCTTCACTTTTGCTTTCCTGTCCCAAATTCCCCATTCAATGCGCAGACACAAAACAAGGATACTTTTCATCCATGATCATCATTCCACCAAGAAAATGATTGGATTACTGCCTTCGCTCACTAATCAAGCAGGAGCGGCTTGATGCATTTGGGGGCCTAAGGCGAAAATTAGTTATCTTGTTTCATATGTAAAATTACTATTAATCAATATGAACTACGTGGAATTAAAACAAAAAAAAGTTTATAAGCACAAAAAATTTGACAAAACTTTGATGTGATAGATTGATAGTAGTAAATAAAAGAGTGATGTCAATGGTGAATCTAATTGAAAACTAGTAAAAGTTTGCTAACTTGACTATTGTGAAAAATGTTGTAAATTTTTTTGTGAATTACTTTTTTTCTTTTCTTTTTTTCTTTTAAAAGTGCTACATTCAAAATATTTTTCATGACAAATCTTAGGTGTTAAGTTGCTTCTTGTTTTCTAGTTGAATCTACTACTAAAATTAGTTTTTTTGCTGTCAATAACAACCTTTAACAATCTGCTATTAAGATTTTTTGTAAAAATGTTGTGAAAAATGTTGTGGACATAATTTTTTTTTCTCTTTTTTATTTGTTTTTCATTTGATAAGAAAATATTATTTTATTTATTGGTTAATATTTTGGCTTAATTAATATTATTGGTTAAAATTTAGGGGCCTTTTTTTTTTTTTTACTTGGGGCCTTAGGCGGCCGCATCAATGGCTTATATCATTGAGCCGGCCTGTAATCAAGAAGTCAATACCCAATATGGCTCAAAATCCTCTAACCAAACCACAAAGAAATCAACATTACCAAGCAAATTTCTAACTCAAAATTGCACTTCATAAGCAATACCATAAATTGTTTGTAGTTGATTTTATTACCTTCACTTTGCTTGGACACTTGCTGACTTGAACCCCAAGTGTAGCAAACATTTTCTTAGTGACAAAATTGTGAGTAGCACCCATGTTAAACAAGATCAGAAAATAAAGTGATGAGTTCAACCCAACTTGAACAAAAATCAAACCAACAAATTTCTCAACCCACAAAAATCAAACCAACAAATGTCCATTGAATTAGGCTTAAATTAGGATCACCAATCTCAAATGAATTCTCACTTCTGAAATCAATCAAATCATTTTCTGCATGCATTGAAGTGGAAAACAACAAACCACTTGCATTTGTTATTCCATTTATCCCCAAGACTGCAAACTCGATCGATAGAAAGTTGAATAACTTGTCTTCCTCTAACATCTACTTGATGTCCAACATCAAATAACTGAACTATTTCACATAATCTCACAGTTTTAGTGCGTTTTATATTTTTCAAGCTAGGAGTCTCTAACAACGCACTCAAGCAGCGTTGCAAAGAAGGAACAATTCCTTCAATCCTTCTTTAAGGCATTCCACAAAGAAATGTTTTTTCTATTAGCATTTTGATCTTCTTCCACTTATGTACTCGGCCAAAATTTGGTATACTTGATAAGATATAGTCATCTTTTCCCCATGTAGCACATGAATAGCCTCGAAACTTTTACCTTTGTGGACACTTCTCTACCACTAAGAAACCTATAAATTGCACTTTTCAATAAAACCAATTAAATTTTAAAGCATCTTGTTGCCCTTTTGACAATATCAATTTTCACGTCCATGATGTAGCCAACTTTTCAGTCTTCTGTAAGGTCACATCTACGTGATCTACCAAGAATTCTTCAAGTTCAATGTGTCTGCCACAGTAACGTCCAACCTTTCACAAATAGAACTTAACCATTCTTGTGCAAGATCCCCAAGAATGGCTTCCAACCGAACCATGCTTTCTCAATACTCTTGCAAAGAACCACTAATCATTATTTGGAAACCATGCTTTGATATAAAAACCATCACAAGCCAGATTTTCACCTAAAGTTTATGCCTAGCTACTGATGGCATTAAGGAATTTTTATTTAATTTTAGGATAAAATACTATATAACCCTTCAAGTTTAGGGTCATTCTTTCTAAATCGGTTTCTTTGATTATGAAATTTGTAATTTACACCCTTAAGTATTACAACATTATCATTGATGTGCCCTTTCCATCAACATCTTCTAGAATCTTTTCGTTAATTAATCCACCCAAAAATGATCATTTTGAACATTAAAAAAAAATGTTATCATCTTTTGGTCAATTTAACAGAGAAAATGTTACTAAACCATAACAAAAAAGGCACATTAATTAATATCTTATGCAAATTTTAAATGTCAAGGGGCATATTTAGAGTACTGAGCCCAAATTTAAAGGGTGTAAACTATATTTTAGCCTAAATTTTGTTATAGTTTTGAGAGTATTTAAAAGAATACGCATATGTCATAACTTTAAGTTGTCTAAGATAATTCAAAATTTCAAAATTTTCTAGTCGCACGGTGAGAGTACAAAATGATTGTCGAATGTAATTTCCCTAGCATTAATTTGGTCAAGTCTGTTAAATTAAGTGTGCATTTGGATTTTTTTTCTTTATTTTTTTTAAAATTTTTAGTTTATTTGAATATATAACTTTTTTAAAAACCTTACTTTTTGTTAGATATAATTATACTTTTACCTATTTTTAGCAAATTAATATTAGCAAACCAGTAAAATTCTTGTTAGGTTTGGTGTTGGCAAATCTATATCAATGTATTTTGTTGTGAGTTGTAAGTGTAAAATTCGATTGACCCTTGATCTTTTTTCGATCAATCAAGATCAAATTTTTGATCCTCAATCGAGACATATGAATCCTGATTTTTAAGCAGGTTGTTTAAGTCAATTAGTGTCTAGGAAATCATGACCTACATGCATAAGTACATTAGGACACTTATAGTTGACTGCAACAAGGTTTTGAAACATATATCCATGTATGTCAAAGAAACCCCTAGATATTATTTTCACCACAAACTAGGTGCACACAAAAGTGAATTCTAGAAATAGTTTTTTGGTTGGTGATCAAAGTTGAAGCCACAATAGCCAGTCTTAGCATTTTGAAAGTGGAGTAGAAAACTTTAAGGTGGTTCTTGATATCATGGAGACGAGAAAAAATTTGACATTAATTAGAATAGTCCTAGTAGTTTGGAGCAAATTGTGGAATCACATCTATACATAATACTGGGTAGCAGCTAGGAATATGAGTATATTTTAGTTGTAAATTGTAATACTTTAATTCTAATAGTAAAATTTTTATTGGGGTTAGATAGTGATTTTCCTTGAGTATGCATTCATAGGTTTTTCACATTGTAACTACATGTGTCATTTGTGTGTCTATTGATTTATTATTTTATTTGAAGATGTGCTTTAATTTGTGGTAATTAACCAGAATTGAATTGGATATATAATTGATTAATTAATCAAGTTGATTTAATTTCACATAAAATCATTAAGAGATCTAAATTTCTTATCAATGTTAGTCTAAACTCCCACTAAGATTGACGCCAAGCTTTAGATAATACTTGAACTTTTAGCTAGAATTAATTAGCTTTTTGACTAAGGGCATGTTTGGTAGACTGTAATAGGCGTTGTAATGTAATAGTTATTCTTAAGGTTTAGTTATTCTTTAATTTGGTTATGTTTTTATTACAAGGAATAGCCATTCCTTATGAATAGCTATTCTTCAAAATGAGGAATAACTATTCCTCTTTAAAAGGTGGTATTAGTTATTCCTTAGTAAGTGCAATAATTTTTATACTTAATATATTTCTAAATAAACAAACTTTCCATATACATCTAACAATTATAAAAATAAAAAATCATAAAAAATAGCACATATCTCTCTTAAATTTAAAAATAACAATTTTTTAAGGAGATATAATTATATGAATAAGATATTTCCTAAAATAAATGTTAAGTTTTATTCTAATGTTATAAGTTACAACCAAACTAATGAATATGTTTAGTTATTACATTACAACATACTTTATTACTAGTAATAAAGATTACAATTCCTATTGTAATCCTCATTCAGTGTACCAAACGTACCCTAAATATATACGTATAAACACAATTAAGTAACGCTACAATTATAAACTATTAAATAAATTTTTTATAAATTATTATTGTAATCAATTCTTATTAGTTCCCGTCTAACCTCGCTATTAACGTTACTTTTTTATTTATAAAATATTTTATTTATAAAATAACATGTAATTTTGACATTTTTGAAACGGCCAAAATTTGAGAGTGATTGAGAGTTGAAAATTCGAAATACACAGTGGAATATTTGGCAATTAACCAAAATAGTGGCTGAGATTCCAGTAGGGTGGTCTTCACGCTTCATTCAATCCGAGAGAGGGAGAGAACAATGTGTAGTCTGTAAGACTGTAAAAGCATCATTGTTCTGTTTTGTTGGCCAGAGAGAGATACTGAGAAGATAGATATATGTCCCGTCATGTTACACTTCTTTGAAATCCCCAATTTGACCATGCCTGACAATTATTTCTACTTATGGTAACCGTTTCCCTTCTCTCATGTCACACCATTTTTCATGCAAGACAACGCTGTCATACTTACCCTTGCAATTGTGGGGAGCAAAGGGCGACAACTTTTAGGCTCAATGCAGCCTTGACCCTGACATAAAGATGAGCATGAGCTCCTGCATAGATATTCCTTTACTTTCGTCCTCTTTGCCATCAATAACATTCGAGAAAGCTTGTGAGAAAGAAAGCAGAACTTGTACCCTTTGGTTTTAGATATTATATAGCATTAGCTACTACAACTTCCATAAATTTGTTGTTGTGGGGGTTTTTGTTGGGCTTTCATCTCTCAGTTTTCTGACCTTTCTTTCATGGCTTGTGTGTGTCTTTTGTTTGTAGGGTTGCTTGTTTTGGCAGGGGAGGTGATTGCAGAACAAAACAGTAATTCAAATGGGGGTGAGATATTGGTGATGGAAGAGGATGAACTTCTGGGGCTATTTGAAGTTATGGGTGCTCTTTTAGAGGACCCTGGCTGGGCCCAAGGGCACCCACAGCCATGTACTGACACTCCATGGCCTGGTGTGCAATGTGAGATAGGTCAAGACCCTCCAGTCTTTCATGTCACTAAGATCCACATTGGCCCTGATATTCTAACCCCACCTTGTAAATCCTCTGCTAATCTATCAGAATCCCTTCTCAAACTACCTTATCTGAAGACCCTATCTTTATTCAACTGTTTTGTAACATCTCCACTTACTCTTTCTCCAACTATATTTTTTGGTGCATTCTCTTCCTTAGAACATCTTGCTCTTGTATCCAATCCAACCCTCTCAGGAGAAATTCCTTCTAGTATGTCAGAAATTACCAGCTTAAGGGTCCTGAACCTAGCCCAAAACAACCTACAGGGAGAAATCCCCAGCAAGATTGGTGGAATGGTCAATTTAGAGCAACTTGATTTGAGTTACAACAATATAATGGGTGAAATCCCGGGAGAAATTGGAGGGCTAGAGAGTTTGACCATATTAGACCTGAGTTGGAATGGAATTGAAGGGAATGTGCCTAGTTCTCTTGGTCAGCTTCATGTTCTACAAAAGATTGACTTGAGCTCAAACAGGCTTGTGGGAACGATTCCACCAGATGTAGGGAAGCTCAACAGGTTGGCCTTGCTTGATTTGAGCGATAATCTTCTTAATGGGCCTATCCCTGAAACACTCTCAGGTTTAGAGCATTTGGAGTATCTACTAGTTGATCACAACCCTATAAATACGAGTATACCTTTGTCCATAGGGACGCTTAGGAATCTCAAATCACTGAGCTTCTCTGGGTGTGGGCTTACAGGCCCAATACCCAACTCTACAGCTACATTGGAAAATCTCACTGCTCTTGATCTAGACAACAACAATCTCACTGGGACAATTCCTCCAAATTTAGGGGCACTTCCAAATCTTGATCAGCTAAACTTAAGCTACAATCAGCTAAGTGGGCAGGTACTACTCTCAGAGGAGTTCATTGACAAGCTTGGGAAGAGGCTGGATATTAGAGGCAATCCTGGGCTCTGCACAAGCAACCAGATGTACAAAAAGCAGAACAGTTCTACATATCTCGAAGTTCCTGTTTGTTTGAATACAAGAGGACCCAAAAATGACAGAACCGTGTCTGATAAACAACCAGATGATGATGAGAGGATAAAGCCATCTTGGTACCACGACAAGATGAGTTCAATTGCTCCACTACAGATGAATCAAAAGCTCATTTCACTTACTTTAGCTGCTAGTTTTTGGTTGTTTGTTTCATGATTTTCTTAACGTGGGACTGTAACTAAGTGTTAATTCTATATGAGAGTCAAGTTAGTCACTAGTTTTTGTTTCAGTTTACATTCACGAGTCATTTTCTTTGTATGTTTGAGATATGCATAGATAAGTTAACGCAATGTACCGATAGGCATTAATCAATGGTTGAAGAATTGGGACCGCATGCAAGCGAGAAAAAGCTAGGGACCAAAACCCCTTTTGAGGATTTTTTGGTATCTACCAAGAAACGCGAATCTCATAAATCTCAAGTCTAATCAACTAATGTTGCCATCCATCCATAGCAGCAGAGAAAAGTAGAAGTGTCGGGTGTTACCTTTAAGGAGCATTCACCCTTCCCAAGTTAAAAGGATATGCTTCAGTACTTTTGTAGGGGAGAGAGAGAGAGAGAACCTCAAAATCATATTATAACAGTAGTGCACAAATCAAGGGTTGTGTCATAATCCCAATATTAGTATAATACCTCTACCTGCAAAGCTCGCGGATAGTTCGGATTTCTTCGATAAAACAGGGTTATTATTATTATTATGTAATTTATTTTAAGATATTTTTTATGAAAAAAATATATAAGTTGCAAAGAAAGGAAATCATTTTTTTCATTTTTTATAAAAAAATTTCCTAATATATTTTACTAATATATGCATAGGTTAGTAAAATTCTTTTACGTATTAATTGTAAGTTTCACACCATTTTTTATTTTAATTTTATTTCAAATAATTTAACTTTCAATTTTTTTTTAACCGATATTCTTAGGAAAATTGTTAATAAATCATAATAAAAAAGTTTTGATAACATTTTTATGAGCAATATAAAAAGTTATTGACAACATTTATTATTTTATCGTTCTCCCAATAAAATATTTTTAAAAATAGCTCTAAATTGGATCAATATTTCTAAGGGTATTAGTTAATATTTCCCTATATAAAATAAGGAAAATGGTATTTTATAATCATTACCTAAATACACTCTAAATTAGATCAATTGAAAAACTTTGTGACTCAATTGTCAATTTTGATTTTTATGGCGAAGATATCTAAGGCTTAAATTCTTCTTTTCCATTGTAACTATAAAATTTGAACTTTCAAAACTAAATAAAGATTAGCTTATGAAATAAAACTAAATAAAAATAAACATATAGAGTTTAAAAAATAAAACATAACTTTGCTAAGTACATAATTAGTATAAAAAAAAAATCTATAAGAAATATGAGGCAAACTACTTATTATCTTAGTAACAGATTCAACTTACAAATATTCATATTTAAGAAATACATCTCTAGTTGACGAGTAGTTACAATACAGTTAGCAAATAGCAACAGTTGAATGAAATCAGTGTCAAACAAATATATAAGTGATAAAGGGAGATTGAAGACATAGTATGGTAGAGGGTGGAGGGACAAAGGGAGACAAAAAATAGTTTTTTGAGACTTCCCTATTTCTCAATTTGAGAATTGATAGTCAAGTCATGAGTGACTTATCCACACAAAAAAAAAAAAGAAAAAAGAAAAAAGAATTGATAGTCAGAAGATAGTGCATAATCTATCTATCCACAGAGAATGAGAGATAATAGGAGAAAACCAGAAAAAAGAAATCCCCCCAAATGGATCAATCTATGTGACCTGTGAGTACAACCTAATCCAACTTGTTTTTTTAACCAGTCCATTGCCATATGGATTGCAAATATTGCTCACTTGCTTGCCGGTGTCGTTTTTCTTGCCTTGAAAAGGTAACGAAGCGGAGATAGGTATTGATTCCTTTGACTCCCTTACCCATCAGTCCATGTCATCTCACTCTACTCGATCTCGAATGTGTATATATATTTCTATTTAATTGTATTTAAATTGTTTATATATAATTTGATTTTTTTTATACAAATTTTTATAATTTATTTCTTTATACATATTCAATTACCATTCCCCTAAAATATCTCTCTTGTTCTCTTATCTATACTCAACTAATGTCAAATTTAATTACCTCATTAAGAGCACTAGCATTGGGGGTGTAAACACCCACCAGTTACCATTTTGCATCCAAAACTTCAAAAATATTGCTCCATCCAGGTATGGGTTCTTAAAAAAATTTAGAACCTATGTGTTAATAATATAAAGTGAAACAGAATGACTGAATAATCTGTATACTGATGTGTGTAAAACAATGTACAAAAGAGAGCCTTATATAGGCTAGGTATGTGTGCAGTACAAGTAAGGCTAGATATGTGTGCAGTACAAGCAAGTGTAGTACAAGTAATATACTGGGCTAAGCCCAATGGGCTAATATAGCCTAATCTATACACTAACATCCCCCCTCAAACTCGAGGTGGCAAGGAAGAAGCCAACTGGAGTTTGGATATAAGATCTCGAAGACGACCAGGCGGGTGAGACTTGGTGAAGATATCAGCAGGCTGGTCAGCAGATGAGATGGAGAACAACTTGAGATTGCCTTTCTTGAGATGCTGGCGAGTGATGTGGCAATCGATCTCAATGTGTTTGGTACGTTCGTGGAAGACATCATTATGAGCAATGTAGATAGCACTACGATTGTCACAATAAAGAGGAGTAGCAGTGGGCTGTGGAGCATCCATGTCAGCCAAGAGCCAGCGAAGCCAAACAAGCTCGCAGGTGGTGTCGGCAAGGGCACGATACTCCGCCTCAGTACTGGAACGGGAAACAACATCCTGCTTTTTGCTACGCCATGAGACAAGAGAAGTACCCAACAGGAAACAGAAACCAGTGATAGAGCATCGATCAGTCGGATCACCTGCCCAGTCTGCATCTGAATAAGCATGAAGCTCAAGAGAAGACCGAGAGGAGTAGTGTAGACCATGATAAAGTGTACCCTTGACATACCGAAGAATCCGAAGAACAGCAGCATAGTGGACAGAACGAGGGGCATCCATGAACTTACTAACCATACCCACAGCATGTGAAATATCTGGACGAGTAACAGTGAGATAGATCAGACTACCAACCAACTGACGATAGCGAGTAGCATCAGAGATAGGTTCACCATCCAAGGGTGTGAGCTTTGCATTGTATTCCAAAGGAGTGGAAACAGTCTTGTTGTCAGTGATACCTGCTTTGGAGAGGAGATCAGAAGCATATTTAGCTTGGGAAAGATAGTATCCATCAGAGGATGAGGTAACCTCAAGCCCAAGAAAATAGCTGAGAGTGCCCAAATCTTTCATCTCAAAATGCTGACTAAGGAAGTGTTGAAGAGAGCGGATACCTGCAGAATCATCTCCAGTAATAATCATATCATCAACATAGAGAAGAATAAGAGTGATACCAGCAGAAGATCTTCGAACGAAGAGAGCAGTGTCATGAGGACTCGAAGTGAAACCCTGCTGAGCAACAACTGAGCTGAACTTTTCAAACCAAGCTCGAGGAGCCTGCTTGAGGCCATAAAGAGCACGGCGAAGGCGACAAACTTGACTGCCTGAGTGTGGATAGCCAGGGGGTGGTTGCATGTACACTTCTTCTTGAAGGTCTCCATTTAGGAAAGCATTCTTCACATCCATTTGATAAAGAGGCCAACGGCGAACAGCAGCCACAGCAATGAGACATCTGACAGATGTAAGGCGAGCAACAGGAGCAAATGTTTCCTCATAGTCAATGCCATACTCTTGGGTAAAGCCCTTAGCAACTAGGCGAGCCTTGTATCGTTCAACAGATCCATCAGCCTTGGTCTTGATCTTGTAAACCCACCTACAACCTACTACAGACTGACCAGGAGGCAAATCAACCATATCCCAAGTGTGATTTTTATGAAGGGCATCTAGTTCATCATTCATAGCTTGCTGCCAAAGAGGGTCGGTATGGGCCTCACGATAGGTATGAGGTTCATAGAGGGTGGCAAGGGCAAAAGAGCAGTGATAATCAGAGAGATAAGGGGGAGGAATGCTTACCCGAGTGGAACGACGAAGTTCAGGACCATCAGGAGACTCAGGAGAGGGTGGTGCCACAGGATCCAAGACAGGCGGGTCATATGCCGGGGACAGAACCGGAGATGAGTCGTCTGGAGAGGCAGCCGATGTTGAAGAATCCTCCACAAGTTTAGGATAGAGAGGGAGGAAAAGATCAGTAAAAATAGGAGACTCAGAGGAAGAGGATGTAGAAAACTGCTGAAGACTCGTGAAAGGACGATGTTCCCAAAACTCAACATGACGGGAGACACGAAGACGATGAGAGATGGGATCATAGCAGCGAAACCCCTTTTGAGATACACCATAACCAAGGAAACAACAGAGACGAGCACGAGGTTGGAGCTTTGTGCGTTCATGAGGAGGAAGAGAAACAAAGCAAGCACAACCAAAAACTCGAAGAGAAGAGTAGTCGGGGGTTTGACCATAGAGAAGCTCAAATGGTGATTTGTTGTGTGTAGTTGGTGAAGGGATACGATTAATGGTGTATACAGCAGTGAGTGCAGCCTCACCCCAAAAGCGCTCAGGAAGAGAGGCAGAAATAAGAAGGGTGCGGACAACATCAAGAATGTGACGATGTTTTCGTTCTGCACGACCATTTTGTTGAGAGGTGTAAGGACAAGACCGCTGAGTAAGGGTACCATGATTATCTAAAAAGGATAGGAAAGTTTTATCATTATATTCTTGAGCATTATCTGATCGAAAAACTTTGACGGTGCGATTGAACTGTGTTTCAATCATTTTATGAAATGTTTGGTAAATAGACACAAGTTCAGACCTATGGTGAAGCAGATAAATCCAAGTATATCGAGAAAAATCATCCACAAATATGACAAAATATCTAGATCCCCCCTCAGTAGGAACAGGTGCAGGACCCCAAATATCAGAATGTATAAGATCAAAAGGTGCAGAAGAAAATGAGTCACTATTATTAAAGGGTAATTTTGTTTGTTTGCCAAAATGACAGGAAGTACAATCAAATTTTTGAAACTGAACTGAACCTAAATGACCTTGAGAAGCTAACAACTGAAGACGAGATAAGGATGGATGACCAAGACGAGCATGCCATAGATCAGGTGAGGAGGTGGCAGTGGTAGCAGCGGCAGAAATAACTTGTGAAGGAATCTTCAAGTCATGAACCTCAAACATACGACCAACCTTACGGCCTGTCCCAAGCACTTGACCCGTCCGGGGATCCTGCACATCCACACCATGATTAGTAAATAGAAGATCTATGCCTAATTCACAAAGTTGACCAACAGAAAGCAAATTGAGCGATAACTTGGGGATATGAAAAGTGTCACTAAGGGATAAACAAGGAGAAGAAATTGTTCCTTTATGACTAACAGGCATAGGAGTTCCATCAGCAGTGTAAATGGTGATTGGATGTTCTAAGGGAGCCTTATCAGAAAATTGGGATTCATCAGGAGTCATATGGTTACAACATGCAGTATCAAAAAACCAAGATTGTTTACCTGAGGTGACAGAAAGGGCAGTAGAAGTGCGGGATAAAACCTGTTGAACAACTGCCTCAATATCAGCCGTAGTAAGTGAGGAAGCCAAAGATGGACCTGTAGGAACTGATGGATCGGAAGGACACACAGCAGCTGCCCGAGGAAGAGTAGCTTTATTCTGCTCTTGCATAAATTTCTGCAGTTTGCGACAAACTGAGATGTCATGGCCTTTAGCACGGCAAAACTCGCAGCGAGTACCTTTGGAAGACTGAGAGGTGGGACGCCCAGAGTTTATCCGTGGAGGAGCAGTGAATGCAGCAATGGGAGGCTGTGGAGATGGTGTAGCCAATACATGATCAGATGATGACATGTGATGAGTAGGCCGACGGTTTTCCTCAGAAATGAGCTCCTTGACTGCAGCATCAAGAGAAGGAGTAGGAAACCGGCTAAGTAGAGAAGCCCTAGTAGGCTCAAAATCCTCACGCAAACCCATCATGAAGTGCATAAATTTACGGCGATCCCGATATTTGACAAAGAGCTCAATATCCTTAGAACACACTAGTGGAGGATCTGCAGCAGAGAGTTGTTCCCACATAGTAGAAGTCTGAGAATAAAAATCAGAAATAGACTGACCTGTTTCTTGTCGCATTTGATAAAGTTTTGATTCAATGTGGAACTCCAAACTTGAATCATTAGTGCAATTATAGCGATCAGCCAAAAATTTCCAAGCAGCCTCAGCAGTCTCAAGACGAGGAAGAAGATTATGAATGGAGGGAATAGAGGTATTGATAAACCAAGACAAGATCTTACTCTGAATACTCTCCCATTCCTCTAGGCGTTCTTCATAATCATCTTCAGCAGCTGTGGCCTCGGACTCAGGGTTTGGTACTGGCTTAGGAATTGAACCAGTCACATATCTCCACAGTTTACGACCCTTGAGAAAGATAGTCATATTCTGAGACCATGCATGATAGCTGGTAGGACCATCCAACATAATGGTAATAGGACGTATGATGTCTCGATCATTTTGTTGAGCCATAATGAAGAAAATGACCAAAAAATGAGATTTAGAGACCTCAAATGCAGAAACAGAGCCCAAAATCGGAATCTACGCGAAAAACTGAGCAAGACAGGTCTGGTTGAAAAATTTTGACTTTGGTCAAAGTCAACGGTCAACGGTCAACAAAGTCAACGGTCAAAGTCTAGGGCTGACGTGGCAATCAGAGGAGCTGGGCGCGTGAGGCGCGTGGCGCGTGGAGCGCGTGAGGCGCGTGAGGAGCGTGGAGGAGCGCGTGAGGCGCGTGTGAGCGCGTGAGAGCGCGTGGGAGCGCGTGGGAGCGCGTGAGAGCGCGTGGGTCTTCGCGGCGGCGCGTGGGAGCGCGTGTAGCGCGTCTTCGACAGGCAGAAACTTTTAACGGCGCGTGCGGGCGCGTGGCAGCTTCTTTTGGACAGTTTCTGGCTGGGTTTTGATCGGGGAAGTCTTATCTATCACGTCGTATCTGTGGTTCGACGATTTGATTGATAAATAGACTAGATCCGAGAGAGTGGTTGGGTGTGACGGCGGTGACTCGCTTCTGACGGCGGCTACTGGTGAAGGCGAGGGCAGCGGAAGAACGCCGGAAAATACCACTAGGTCAGAGCAATGGCTCTGATACCATGTTAATAATATAAGGTGAAACAGAATGACTGAATAATCTGTATACTGATGTGTGTAAAACAATGTACAAAAGAGAGCCTTATATAGGCTAGGTATGTGTGCAGTACAAGTAAGGCTAGGTATGTGTGCAGTACAAGCAAGTGTAGTACAAGTAATATACTGGGCTAAGCCCAATGGGCTAATATAGCCTAATCTATACACTAACACTATGAACAATTGGTTCTTATATATAGAACCAACTGTTCACTTGGATGTAAAAAATATACTATTATTTTAATTGAGAAAGGTGAAGAGAGAAAAAAGAAATGAAAGAGAAGAGAGAGAAACATGATTTTTTATATTATTTGATGTTGTAGTTTATATTATTTTAATAAGTTGTATATAAAAATAGAAACTGAGATATTAGATAAGTTGTAAAATGAGATAGTAAAATAGATAAAGTAGGTTTTGAGATTATAAAATATAAATTTTTTAAAATCCCAGATGGAAGTGCTCTAACGATGAAAAAATACTTTCAAACCTGAGGTGAATTTCTAGCCCCAGAGAAGGAGAAATTATAAGATCCACATGGTGGACAAGTGATGTGGTCTACCATTCCATTAAAAAACTTCCACTTGTTTAAAATTGTTAGTTAGAAAATTTTTTTAAACAGAAATTAATTACTAACTCAACAATTTTAAACAAATGAAAGTTTTTTAGTGGAATGGTGAACAAGTGACGTAATCCACCAAAGGATCCTATAATTTCTCCCGAAGAAGAGAGAAGACTAGGATGGAGCGCCCTTAATCCAACTCCACCCTACCCTTTGCCGTCTGTATTGCACCCAAAAGTTTTCCTATCCATGTATGTATTTATTAATCGAATTGGGCGGGTTATTAAATTTTGGTGTACCAGGACTAATTGTTGTTCTCTGGGCTGTTAAATTAACTTTCAATTGTATTATGGCATTTCCTATTTGATTTGAATTTACAAACGGTAAAGTTATCGTATTTTATTATTTGACAAAATTTTTTTTTTTTTTTTAAGACTGATGTGTAAAAGTCTTTTCACAAAAATAAAAATAAAAATAAATAGACCCATGAACTTTAAGTTTTATTATTGTAATCGGAATGAAATATCATTGTGGTAATTTGATTTAAAATGTTATTAATAATTTTCATTAATAGTATACTTTAACGTTGCTATTCTTTTTTCTTTTTTTTTAACAAAAAAAAATATAAAAAGTCAACATATATATTTTACGAAAAGCACAAAATAAGGCTATCAAATATAAGATAAAATATTATTTTTGTCCTTAAATTTTACTAAATGGTCGTTTATCATTTTTAAACTTTAAAAAGCTAATTTTCATCCTTAAGCTATTGAAATGTTTGATTTTCTGGTCTTAAACTTTAAATTTTCTTTTCATCCCTAAATTATTGAGAAAAACTTTTCCCCCTAAACTATTGAAAAAAAGCTCTCTACAAAAATAATATTTTAACCTTAAATATATTAAATTTTGGGAAAATTTCTATTTCACTCCCTAATTGCAATGTTACCATCAATCTCTTCCACCTAATTACAGTCTCTATGCAACCAAAAGACTTCCCTCATCCCCTCCAGTAAAGCATCTCTTATATCATCATATCAAGTTATTAATATAACAATCTAATGCGTGAATCACGTGATATTCAATCTTATAACTAACCTCCCACATATCTTTAATTTATTGAGTGGAATGGAATCAATTTGATTTGAAGTCCCTGTAATACCTTTATGTTTTCTTAAATGACCGAATCCCTATTTTTATTAGGAAAATGTTAACAAATATCCTAAGAGCATTAGTTTATAAACTATATTTAGAAATATTTTATGAAAAAACAATAAAACAATTAATTTTTCTATCAACTTTTTATATTTTTCATGAAAGTGATATTAAAACTTTCGTAAATATAGTTTATTAATAATTACTCTAATGAGAGAAGAGGGGGCAGCTTCTTTCTCCCTTGCCTTGCTCCATTTTACTTTTCTGATTGAAAGTAGCAAGCCACTCCACTCCTGGTACAGAGGCCAGAAGGTTGCTTCTTCTATATGTTCAGGCAAAGAACATCTAGAAGCTGGCTTTTGTCTTGTAAGCAACTGTGCCCATATAATAGAACTTAGCTTAACAAAGCAGTCTTACTAAAAGTAAATAAGGCAATCAGTTCTGTTCCAAGTGACATGGCTTTTCATTATTCCTGTCCAAAGAATCCGTTAACATGACCATTTTTATTATAGTAATGACATAATAATAAATACCAAATAGTAATGTTATTATAAAAAAATTTGTTTCCACTATATATTTTTCATTCAACTTCCAAACAATATTACTAATATATTTAGAAAATATAAAAATAAACATAATATTAATTATGTTTGATCTTCATTTTTTTTTTTTATAAATCATTTTGATCTTTTTCACAATTCACAGAAACTATTTCTATTTACTATGTTTATACATAATAACTATAATGTTTATTTTTACCAAATAGCTTTTCAACAAAATAATGCTAATAAACAATAAAAAAAATTAATAATTTTTACATTGTGTTTATTGTTATAATTATTGATTTTGTTATTACTATTGTTAATTAATATTATTGATAGAAGATAAAAAAATTCCCTTTCTTATTATTCTTAATGGCGTTGCTGTTGTTGTTGTTGTTGTTGTTAACTCTCTCTTGAAATTTGTCACATATTTGGCTGCTTTGGTAAAGACCTTTAGAGCATTCTCATCAGCTGTTCTATAAAAAATGCCATTTTGACACACCAAACACCTACTTTATCATTTTAACACATCATTTTACAACATACCATTTATCAGATGTTCTATTCTTCATTTCTATATATTAAAATAATATTTTCAACATATTAAAATAATATTTCATCATCTTCAACAAATCAACAACAACAAACAACGGCACACCCAACACTGCCACCAACAACCACTGCCGCCGCACCCACAAGAAAAAACAAAAAAAGAAAACCACCAAAATCAACCCACAACCGCCGCACCCACCAACATCAGCCCATCACAACCACCAAAATCAACCCACAACCGCCGCACCCACAGCCACAGCCACTCAAATCACAACCCACAACCGCCGCACCTACAATCACAACCACCAAAATCAACCCACCCGCACCCACAACCGCCGCACCCACAGCCACAGCCACTCGAATCAACCCACAGCCACTCGAATCACAACCACCAAAACAGAAAAACAAAAACAAAAAACACAACCCACCACCGACCCACCGCATCCCACACACCCACCCACCGCAGACCCACCCGCTGCCGCCGCCAAACCTTACACCCACAACCCGATCCACCTTCGGTATCGCTGATCTTTGCCTCGTCGGTATGAATCGGGTCGGATCTCGGTCTCTGTATGAAAGTTGCAGTGTGGTGGTGATGGCTGTTGCAGACGGAGAGAGGAAGAGAGTGAGAAAAAAAAATGAAAGTGAGAAGGGAATAGGAGCTGTTGCAGACGGAGAGAGGAAGAGAGTGAGAAAAAAAAAATGAAAGTGAGAAGGGAAGGAGCTGTTGCAGACGGAGAGAGGAAGAGAGTGAGAAAAAAATAATGAAAGTGAGAAGGGAAGGAGCTGTTGCAGACAGAGAGAGGAAGAGAGTGAGAAAAAAAAAATGAAAGTGAGAAGGGAAGGAGCTGTTGCAGACGGAGAGATGGAGACCAGAGAGGAGAGAGAAAAGTGATTCAGTGAATAAAATAAGAAAAAAAATTATAGCATTCATGTCCGTACCGTCTCATATTTGAGACGGTACTGTAGCGGTGTGCCAAATTTTTTGGCATTTGACACACCTCATGAGGTCAGTTTTTTGTGATTGGTGTGTCAAATGTGCCAAATATTTGACATTTGGCACATTTGACACACCTGATGAGAGTGCTCTTAGAGCTCTTTTCTCCATGTGCACTAGAAGATAGGTTCTTTAGCATACAAAAAATAAAAAAATATACTTTCAAAATGCCAAGTTATAAAAAAGTACAATTGAATTTTTTATTTAAAAAAAGGTAAAAGTTTGATTATTTTGTCATGATTAGTTCTTTGCAATTTATCCCCTGTTATTCGTAAAGACCACTTCTTTTAGTTTACCAGGTCGTTCGTCCCCCCTAATTCGTGGTGACCATTTCTTTAATTGTTCCAACCCTTCATTCTCTTTTTAAAATTAGTAATACACTTTAGTCAGTTTTCTCTTCCTAGTTTAACAAAAATAAAAATAAAAATAAAACAAAGATCTATCACGGCGGACAATTATTTATCTATAAGAACTATAAAAATGAATTGAAATATTTTTAAGTTAAGAATTATGAAAGAGACATAAAAGACTTATCTATGATTAATTAAAATGTTACATATATCAAAGATATTACAAATTTAACTTCTTCTTTTTTATTATTCAATATGCTTATGATATCTGTAGGGTTAAGGGCCCAACTCGTATATTGGGCCTTGGATTTTGGCCGAGAGCGTGGTGATCCAAGGACAAATAAATGGTAGTAGATGGGTCAAGCTTAGAATCTCATGAATGAGGTACAAATGAGAAGGTGGTCTGAGGAGGAATATCTCCTCGGATAAGCTAAGCACAGCTCAAATGTATATCCTAATAATGAAGGTGACCTTCCGGAAAGTTTCAGTGATAGGGATGTGCTTCATAAACGTACAAGAGGGATGGAAACTCAAAAATATCTAAGGGAAAGCTACTGCCACCGCATTGAATACTCTGTAGCTAACTCTCTAGCCACATTTATGTAGAGAAGATCTCTGAACAGTGCTGCCTTGGCTGTCCCAACTCACAGAGGGTCAGAAAGGGTGTCCGATGGGACAAGTACTCAAGTGGTGACTTAGATAATCAACAAATGGAGGGTCAAGATCACTAAAAGGGAGATATATATAATGTAAGAGACCCCAGGAGAAAAGGGATTGAAAAATCAAGAGAGAAACACGGTAACAATTAGAAACCACACTTGTAATCAGACTTAAAAGCAATATAGAAGAACCAGCCTCCTCAGACTTTGCCAAGGACATTTTTCCTTAATGTAAATTTGTTATCTTTATTCCTTTGTCATTAAGATCTATTTTACTTGTTGTTTGATTCATTAAGGCTCAGTTTTCCAACTCATTCTCTACAAATTCATTATTTTGGCCTTTGTGGGCCTAAGCCCATTCACCTTTTGGGCTAGGAATTCAAATCAGGTCCTTATAATTGGTGTCGTCTGTGGGAAGATTACTTGAGTGATAGTGAGTGTAACGGTGAAAGATGGTAGGATTAGGTCCCCATCAGGAAGAATTCACGGGATCTTGACGACAAGATCATTTCCTTAATCTTGAACGTAGGAAATATCGAGAGGGTAGCGTGTACACCATGTATACAAGTAGAAGCCACTCTCAAGTTGGAAGTCACGTCTCTCAAGAGCAGAATAACAAGGCCATGCAATTGGAGATTGACCACTTGAAGAAGAAGTTGCGCCATGCACGACGAGAGTAAGCCCTCTCCAACTCTGACATTTCCTTTGATGATGAAGAGGATGCCAGTTATAGACGAAGATCAAGAACCCCACCCAGCGAGTCTTTCTCCTACGATGAGGAGCACCATCATAAACTTAGGCATAAAAGCTCGTCTCGCAAAGGTCTGGGAAATGACACTATGAGCAAGGCGTTGAACCGAATTTCCAAATCGCCCTTCACACACAAGGTTGAAGGGGCAAGACTTCCTTGGCGATTCAATCAGCTAACGTTCACCATCTACAACGGTCGAACGGATCTTGTGTAGCATGTAAGCCACTTTAACCAAAGAATGGCTATCCATTCCAAAGATGAAGCCTTGATGTGCAAGGTGTTCCCATCCAGTCTAGGATCCATGGCAATGAAATGGTTCGATGGCCTAAGCACAAATTCCATAGGTTCCTTCAAGGAGCTCACCCAAGCATTTGGCTCTCGTTTTATTACAAGTAGCAGGGTTCCTCGGCCTTTGAATTCCCTACTGTTCTTATCCATGTTAAAAGGGGAGACTTTGAAGACATACTCAGACAGATACTAGGAGATGTACAATGAGATAGATGGTGACTTTGATGCCGTGGCCATCAGTACTTTCAAGGTCGGCTTCCCAACTGAGCACGGTTTAAGGAAGTCTTTGACTAGAAAACTTGTCACCAATGTACACCAACTCATGGATCGGATTGATAAGTATAAGAAAGTTGAGGAAGACCAGTAGCAGGGGAAAGGAAAGGCTAAGGTTATCCCTCAGAAGATGAGGGATTTTAGGTCAGACTGGTATAACAACAACCGACATCGGAGAGACTTTGCTGGATAGTCAGGGTCTGTCAGTACTCAGGTGGTTAACGCGGTGTTCCGAGAACCAGTGCACCAGGTTCTAGAGAAGATTAAGAATAAGTCATTCTTCAAATGGCCAAATAAGATGGCAAGAAATCCCATGAGGCGTAATCAGAGCCTTTATTGCCAGTACCACTAAGATCAAGGACACACCATAGAGGATTGTAGAAACTTGTGAGATCATCTGGACCAGTTGGTCCGAGAAGGAAGGTTAAAGCAGCTTTTGCATCATTCTAGTGGTCAAGGGGGTCAATCAGGTTCAGAACCCCAGAAAGATGCTTCTTCAAGACCTCATCTAGGCACAATAAACGTCATCTTCGCTGCTCTAGGGAGGACTGGGTCCTATCCCTCCAGAGTAATTTCTGTCACTCGGCTGTCCGCCGAGGACTCCAATTCTGAACCAAAGAGGGATAGAGTGAATATCCAACCGGCGTTAAGCTTTTCGGATGAGGATCAGGTTGCAGGGTTCCTCGGCCTTTGAATTCCCTACTGTCCTTATCCATGTTAAAAGGGGAGACTTTGAAGACATACTCAGACAGATACTAGGAGATGTACAATGAGATAGATGGTGACTTTGATGCCGTGGCCATCAGTACTTTCAAGGTCGGCTTCCCAACCGAGCACGGTTTAAGGAAGTCTTTGACTAGAAAACTTGTCACCAATGTACACCAACTCATGGATCGGATTGATAAGTATAAGAAAGTTGAGGAAGACCAGTAGCAGGGGAAAGGAAATGCTAAGGTTATCCCTCAGGAGATGAGGGATTTTAGGTCAAACTGGTATAACAACAACCGACATTGGAGAGACTTTGCTGGATAGTCAGGGTCTGTCAGTACTCAGGTGGTTAACGCGGTGTTCCGAGAACGAATGCACCAGGTTCTAGAGAAGATTAAGAATAAGTCATTCTTCAAATGGCCAAATAAGATGGCAAGAAATCCCATGAGGCGTAATCAGAGCCTTTATTGCCAGTACCACCAAGATCAAGGACACACCATAGAGGATTGTAGAAACTTGTGAGATCATCTGGACCAGTTAGTTCGAGAAGGAAGGTTAAAGCAGCTTTTGCATCATTCTAGTGGTCAAGGGGGTCAATCAGGTTCAGAACCCCAGAAAGATGCTTCTTCAAGACCTCATCTAGGCACAATAAACGTCATCTTCGCTGCTCTAGGGAGGACTGGGTCTTATCCCTCCAGAGTAATTTTTGTCACTCGGCTGTCCGCCGAGGACTCCAATTCTGAACCAAAGAGGGATAGAGTGAATATCCAACCGGCGTTAAGCTTTTCGGATGAGGATCAGGTTAGAACCATACAGCCCCACGATGATGCTTTAGTAGTCACGCTCAGGATTGGGGGATATGACGTGAAGAGGGTAATGGTGGATCAGGGTAGTGGTGCTGAGATCATGTACCCCGATTTGTACAAGGGGCTGAACTTGAGACCCGAGGATTTGACAACCTATGATTCTCCGTTGGTAAGTTTTGATGGGAAGCTTGTCATTTCGAGGGGCTAGATTAGACTGCGCGTGCAGGCTGGCATAGAAGTTGTGGAGGTGGACTTTATTGTGGTGGACGCTTATTCCCCCTATACGGCCATTGTGGCCAAACCCTAGCTTCATGCACTAGGAGCCGTCTCGTCTACTCTGCACCAGAAGGTGAAATTTCCATCGCGGGGTCAAATTGAAGAGATTGTTGGGAGTCAATCTACGGCTAGACAGTGCTTGGTGGCTGTCAACTTACGTCAGCCCAAAGCTGAATCTTCGGCCACTGTTAAGAGAGGCTTATAGCAATCAATAACTCCGGTGCTGCCTATCAACAGAACGACTAAGGAGGTGAAACGTGAAAATTTGGAAAAAATTGTTATGGGTGATGATCCGAAGAAGTTTTTTCAAGTCGGGGTTCAACTGCCTCCTCAAGAGAAGGAGGAACTGATAGAGTTTCTCAGAGGAAACGTCGATGTGTTCGTATGGAACGCTTACGAGGCTTCGGGGGTGGATCCGAGCTTCATCTGTCATTATCTAAATGTCAATCCATCTGTCACCCCCCAAAAAGCAACTACCTCGGCGCTCATCCAATGAGCACTCTGATGCTGTTAAAGATGAGGTGACAAAGCATAAATAAGCTAGAGCCATTAAGGAAGTGTTTTACCCTGAGTGGCTAGTCAATACTGTGGTGGTAAAGAAGAAAAACGGGAAGTGGCGAGTGTGCGTAAACTTTACAGACTTGAACAAAGCTTGTCCAAAAGACTCATTCCCCATGCCTCGGATAGACCAATTGATAGATGCAACAGTGGGCCATCCTTGGATAAGTTTCTTAGATGCCTTCCAGGGATACCATCAAATACCACTGGCTTCGGACAATTAGGAGAAGACAACTTTTGTCACCCCCACTGGAAATTACCACTACAAGGTGATGCCTTTCGGTCTAAAAAACGCGGGATCTACCTATCAGAGGATGATAACTAGGATGTTTGAGTCACAATTGGGCAAGAATATAAAGGCTTACATAGATGACATGGTGGTGAAAAGTAAGGTGGCGTCTGAGCTTGTAGAAGACCTCTAGAACATTTTTGAAATTCTGAGGAAACACAAGCTGCGCCTTAACACTTCTAAGTGCTCTTTTAGTGTGGGATCAGACAAGTTTTTGGGCTATATGGTCACTCATCATGGATTTGAAGTCAATCCCGACCAGATTAAAGCAATTAATAACCTACAACCACCTCGGAATCCCAAGGAAGTCCAGAAACTAACAGGAATGACTGCTGCCTTGAACCGGTTTATTTCTCGGTCAACTGATAGATGCCGACCCTTCTTTTTGTTGATGAATAAATGGAAAGGATTTGAGTGGACCGAGGAGTGTGCCTTAGCTTTTCAACAACTCAAGGAATACCTCTCTCGGCCACCTATCATGTCCAATCCTGAGGTGGACGAGGTCTGTTTGCTTACATTTCCGTGGCCCCTCATGCGGTAAGCTTAGTATTATTGCGGGTTGATGGTGGTATGCAAAGGCTAGTTTATTATGTGAGCAAGTCATTACATGAGGCCGAGGTCTGTTATCTACCCTTGGAGAAAGCCATTTTGGCAATAGTGCATGCTACACGTAAACTCTCCCACTATTTTCAATCACACACGGTTGTTGTCTTGACCCAACTTTCGTTGAGGTCTCTATTGCGAAGTGTTAATTACATAGGGAGGATTGCCAAGTAGGGTATGATCTTAGGGGCTTTTGACGTCAAGTATATATCTCGTACCTCTGTCAAGGATCAAGTCCTCGCAGACTTGGTAGCTGAGTTGCTAAATCCCCGTTGGAGAAAGTGGTAGAAACACAAGACATGGATGGAAAATCAGTTGGCACCATCTCTCTGCAAGAACCTTTATTCTGGAAATGACCATAGTTCAAAGATTGGGCGGAAAGGCAGTAGAGATATTCTCGGACTTAAGATTGATCGTTGGCCAAGTGAAAGGAGAGTTTGAAGCAAAAGATGAAAGAATGTAAGGGTACTTAAGTCAAGTTAGGCATTCACAATCAGGGTTTGAATCTTTTAACCTATTGCATATCTCTAGAAGTGAGAACACACATGCTGATTCCCTAGCTACACTTACAACTTCCTCGGCACAGCTTGCCTCGGGTTATATTTGTAGAGAACTAGTATAAGCCCATAGAGGTGAAGAGAAAGGTGGTCCATGTTCACCAAGTTAGAGTAGGGCTTAGCTAGAAGGACCCCATCATACTATTCTTGAAGGAGGATATCCTACCTGAGGAGAAATCAGAAGTTGACAAAGTATGAAGAAAGGTTCCTTGGTTCTGGCTGTCTGAGGACCTAAAATTATATAAATGCTCATTTTTTTGGGCCATACCTGCTATGCATACACCCCGAGGCAACCGAATTACTCATTGAGGAGTTACATGAGGGAATTTGTGGAAGCCACACTAGAGGCAGATCTTTGTTGCACAAAGCCATCACTCAAGGCTATTGGTGTCCAAATATGCAAGAGGAAGCACAAGAATATGTAAAGAAGTGTGACCAGTGTCAAAGATTCGTACCAAACATACACCAACCGAGAGGAATTCTTAACCCTCTGTCTAGCCCTTGGCCATTCACCAAATGAGGCTTAGACATTGTAGACCATTTCCCTAAGGCAATAGGAAATAAGAGATACTTGCTAGTCGGCACGGACTATTTCACCAAGTGGGTCGAGGCTAAACCCTTGGCAAATATCAGGGATGTAGATGCCAAGAAATCTGTTTGGAAAAATATTGTCACTCGGTTTGGGGTCTCTTGTACCCTCATCTTGGATAATGGCATTCAGTTTGATAGCAAAACTTTCAGGAGATATTGTAGTGATCTTGGAATTACGAATAGATATTCCACCCCAGCTTATCCCTAGGGGAATGAACAAGCTGAAACTGTGAACAAGGTCATAGTGAACAGATTCAAGAAGATGTTGGATGATGTGAAGGGAAAGTCGGTAGAAGAACTGTCACATGTCCTGTGGACATATCGAATCACACCTTGTAAGTCAACAAGGGAGACCCCCTTTTAGATGACTTGTGAAGCCGAGGCTATTATTCCTTTAGAGACTAGCTTCCCAACGTTGAGGACAAGCTCTTTCAATCTGAGTGATAACAATGAATTACTAGAAAAGAGCTTGGACCTGATTAAAGAAAAAAGGGAGAACGCCATAGTCCAGTTGGCCAACACAAGCTCAAGCAAGGGTATGATGCCAATGTGAAACTGAGACCGTTAGTGCCTGGTGACTTGGTGTTGAGAAAGGTTCTAGGTACTGTAAAGAACCCAGCATGGGGAAAACTAGAGCCCAACTGGGAGGGGCCATATTGCATCTCCTCAATAGCTGGTATTGGAGCATATTTCCTCGAATACCTAGATGAACATGTAATACCACGCCCTTAGAATGTAAACAACCTAAAAAGATATTATTATTAATGAAAGTTTCTTTTGTCATATGCTCATTTATTGTTTAAATACATCGTACTTCCCATTATTATCTTTATAAGTGTTTAAACAGAATCTTAGTCATGCCTGACTCCTCGGACCACATACTTTGGGGAAATTAACACTCAATGACATTTTTATAAGTGTTTAAACAGAACCTTAGTCATGTTTGGCTCCTCAGACCACATGCTTTGGGGAAATTAATACTCAATGACATCTTTATAAGTGATTAAATAGAACATTAGTCATGTCTAGCTCCTCGAACCACATACTTTAGAAAAATTAACACTCAATGACATTTTTATAAGTGTTTAAACAGAATCTTAGTCATGTCTGCCTCCTCTGACCACATGCTTTGAGAAAATTAACACTTTATGACATCTTTATAAGTGTTTAAACAGAACCTTAGTCATGTCTGACTCCTTGAACCACATGCTTTGGAAAAATTAACACTCAATGACATCTTTATAAATATTTAAATAGAACCTTAGTCATGCCTAGCTCTTCAGACTACATGCTTTGGGGAAATTAACACTCAATAACATCTTTATAAGTGTTTAAACAAAACCTTAGTCATGCCTGGCTCCTCGGACCACGTGCTTTGGGAAAATTAACACTCAATGACATCTTTATAAGTGTTTAAACAGAACTTTAGTCATATCTGGCTCCTCGGACCACGTGCTTTGGGGAAATTAACACTCTATGACAATCCACTTATTTTCCTAAGTGTCAAACAGATCCCAGGTTATACTTAACGCCTCAGATCACTGACTTTGAATAAGTTAAAGTTCTCGGATTTTTATCTAAGTGTTGAGTAGAGTGAAGACTACCTGCCTTATTTATTTCTTACAAGGCACCTTATTCATCTTTCTTTTCAAAAAGGTCCAATCATCGATGCGAATGTTTGATAATTCTCTTTGTTACTTGTACTTGTTCGATTTATTTAAATTATCAGTAATTTATTACTGTTAGCCTTTATTGAGGAAAAAATAGCAGCAGTTCAGTACTATTTGCAACATGTTTAAGCTTAAAAGCACATAAAGTAAAGGTACAAGAGATAAAAAGAAAAACATTTTCATTAAACAGAAGAGGGAGTACATTATATATAGTGACAAAATGCCACCACAAAAAAAAAAAAAAAAAAAAAAAAAAAGACAAAAGAGACTACAAGATAAGTTCTAAGTGCTACTTCTTGGCCTTGAGAGGGGGGGGGGGGGGGTCTTCTTTTTGGCTCGGCTCGAAGATAGGAACGTCCTTGGCCTTAGGATCAACCTCTTTAGTCTTGGCCTTGGTTTCCTTTGCCTTAGTTGTAGCTTCCTGGGCCTTGGCAGCATCTTTGGCCTTTGAGGAGGGCTTGATCTCCTTGCCCTTGCTTTTGTCTTTAGCCCCCTCAACCCCTTGGCTTTGATCGCCAACTTGGCTGGGTTCTTTTGAAGCCTCAGGAAGGGGGAGAGTAACCTGAGTGGTCAAAGGCTGCCTTGAAGACTCTAGGGCAAGGGTAGAGGGAGATGGGAGAGCAACTGGGACTTCACAAATTTCTGGGTGGTAGTATATGCTCTCAAGCCGCCTCCATTCTGAGTCCGTAGGGACTCCTGCAAGATTAAGGGCTTCCTCCCATGTCATATTGCAGTAATCCCTGCATACCTCAGCTAGCTCCTTAATGAGCCTGACATGTGTTTCTTTGACACTGAGGGCATAGGATGCTTGCTTTTTAGCCTCTGCTGCCTCATTGGCCAACTGAGCTACCTTCTTAGCCTTTTGCAAATCTGCCTTCAGCTCCAGCACAAGTTGCCTTGAAGTGGTCAGCTCTATTTTAGTCTGATAAAGCAACTTACGCTGGTCCTCAGCTTGAGTCTGGGCATTCTTTAATCTTGCCTTAGCACTTTTTCTATTCCTCTCATTGACAGTCAGCTTGGAGAGCAACTCCTTGTTTTCCTCCTTCGCGGCCCCCAAGGCCTTTTCAGTCTCAAGGCGAAGGTGGACCTCGTTCTTAACATCGTTTTGGGCCTCCTTGACCCATTTCTCGGCCACAAAGACCTCCTGGGTGATCTGCACAAAAACTATATAGCAACCCTATGTGAACAAAAAAGAAAAAACGTATTAGTACTTAAATAAATAAAAAGTGTGTGGCTGTGAATTTACCATGGCAAAGTCCCTTTTTAGGGACATAAAGAGGTTTAGCTGCTTCATCTTCCTCACAGCGTCCATGTCCTTGAGTAGAAGAAGTGGCTGCTCCAAGGCTTCAGTTATATGGGTAGAATGACTTCTTTGGAACTCCCTGACAGAAGCATTCCAAGGGATGGCAGCCCCATCCACCTCTAGTCAAGGAGGCCAGGTGTGGTGCTGAAGTCACACCTCAACCCAAATTTGCTCCTCTCGGTTGTCCATAGAAGCGACCCTCTTGTCCCTAGGGTCTTTGGCCATTTTCTGTTGTTTAGTACCCTTCTGATAGGCCACCTCCCCTTCCTCAAATACTTGCACTGGTCTTTTCTTCTTTAGGTTTGGATTAGCGTGCACTCCAAGGTCAGTAGGGGGTAGAAGGGGAGGAGGTGGAAGAGTGGGAGAAACTTAGGACTTAGGGACTTCTTTTGAAGTTGACCCCTTGTTCCTTGCGGCCATGAGCTCTTTTAGGCCCTTGTTCCCTTGGTTTATTGCCATATCATCTTCCTTTTCGGAGGTGCTGTCTGGATGGGCAATCACCAGAATCGGGGTGTGAATACTTGAGTGCTTGTCAGGCTCGTCCTCAGCGTCTAAGATGTGAACTACTTGAGCCCCTTGAGTCTCCTCATCTTCAAAGTGAAATTTGTCTATCTCCTCCTCGAGTGATAAGCATGAAGAGGCAATCTCCTCCCTTGGTGCTACTACTGATTCAGGCAGAACCCGTTGAAGTGGCAGTACGACTGGTGGAAGGTCTTCTTGGGCTAGAAAATTTGGGAGTGACACATCAATCCGAGCCAGCCGTGGGTCACCTGCTCTTATGGCGTGGCCTATTTCTTGATATATCTCCGAGATGGGCTCAAAGTCCAAGATCAAGTGGACGGCTCGCAACTGCCTATCCTCACTCACAAAGATCTCGGACCTCAGCAAATAGTTGAGAGCTGCAATGTTGGTCAAATTGAGCCTGGGCGCTACATGCCTCTTGTTTGCAAAAATAACCGAGGAGCAAAACATGTTAGAAAGTTAAAATCCATCATTAAAGAAAGCAAAACGAAAGAGAAATAATAACATAGTTAGGGTTAAAAGATCTAGATCTCTTGCTAAGGAACCTAACTTTAAGGTATTCCACTTGACTCTCCTTCTCGGACGGGGTAGTGAAGGCCATTATGCCAATCTCCCGAAGTTATCAGGTAGTTGTCTTTCATACCCTTATTAGATTTAGGAGGTATAAAACGAGCTTAACGATAGGCGATTTGGACTTAAGGTAAAACTCTACGTCAGCGAGTGAGTGACACTCGTACATATGGACCACATCATGCCAGGTGAGCCCCAAACCCAGATACTCGTTTAAAGCATCGAGGTTGCCTAATACCCTAAAAAGGTTGGGTGCGCACTGATGAGAACACAACCTATGGTTAATGAGGTAATCTCAGGTTATTCTACCTATAGGGAGAGTCATTCCTCCTTCTATAAAAGCTATCATAGGAACGATGACTTCCCCCTCTTCTCTATGTGTTAGTAGTTGGTTTGAAGCACAGTACCGCAGAGCAACTTCCTGTGGTATATGATATCTAGCCTTAAAGATCTCTATTTTTGCAGGGGAGTCTACAAGGTACTTAAACCTACCCATTTTGAAAAACTACAAGGAAACAAATGAAGTTTCAAGGGAAAGAATATGAATTGGAAGGCCGAGGAGATCGGTTGAGAAGAAATGAACCTAGGAAAAGAAGAAACTTACGGAAATTAACACTTGTGGTAGCCCTGGTGCTTCTCAAAGGTTTAAATTTTAAAAGAAGAGGATCGAGAAATCTTAAAGGTTTAAGAAGAGTTAAAGATTTGAGAGTTGGGAGTCTCTGAAAAAACTTGAGGACTTGTGAAATGAGAAAAGTGATTTCCCCCAGGTGCCTTATATAGAAGGCGAAATTGAGTGGGAGTTATTCCTTTTAAAATCCAAGGAGAAATATCAATAGTTGGATTTGCGCCTCACCGTTGGATGGGGGGAACAAAACGCCGCCTGGAGCAATTAATGACGCCTTGCGGGCTTTGAAGCGTCAATGATAATTATGGGGCACGCAAAATGACACCCCCATATATGTAAATCAAAGGAGAAAATAATGCTAATCCTTAAAAAAATCAAAACCCCACTCTTCTCCTTAGATGAGAGGGAAAAAACCGGAGTTTTGAGGGGTTATTGTAGAGTTAAGAGCCCAACTCGTATATTGGGCCCTGGGCTCTGGCCGAGAGCGTGGTGATCTAAGGACAAATAAATGGTAGTAGATGGATCAAGCTTAGAATCTTATGAATGAGGTACGAATGAGAAGGTGGTCTGAGGAGGAATATCTCTTCGGATAAGCTAAGCACATATCAAATGTATATTCTAATAATCAAGGCGACCTTCTAGGAAACTCCAGTGATAGGGACATGCCTCATAAACGTACAAGAGGGATGAGACCTCAAAAATATCTAAGAGAAAGCTGCTACCACCGCATTGAATGCTCTGTAGCTAACTCTCTGGCCGCATTTATGTGGAGAAGACCCCTGAACAGTGCTGTCTTGGCTATCCTAACTTACAGAGGGCTAGAAAGGGTGTCCGATAGGACAAGCACTCAAGTGGTGGCTTGGATGATCAACAAATGGATGGCCAAGATCACTAAAAGGGAGATATATATAATGTAAGAGACCCTAGGAGAAAGGGGATCGGAAAATCAAGAGAGAAATACGGTAACAATTAGAAACCACACTTGTAATCAGACTTAAGAGCAATATAGAATAACCAACCTCCTCGGACTTTGCCGATGGCATTTTTCTTTAGTGTAAATTTGTTATATTTATTCTTTCGTCATCAAGATCTATTTTATTGTTGTTTGATTCATTAAAGCCCAGTTTTCTAATCCATTGTTTTGGGCTTTCTGGGCCTAAGTCCATCCACCTTTTGGGTTAAAAATTCAAATCAGGTCCTTACAAAATCAAACATTTAAAATATTGCAAGTTTGAATAATAATTTATTTTATTTCAAAATTTTCTTTTAAATCTAAGGGCTTAAACTACTACAGTTTAATTACGTGGCATTTTGAAATTAGATTTTCTTATTTTTTGAAGCTAAAGGGCCTATCTTGTAGTGCGTTTATTAGGGGAAAATAGTTTAATAAGTCTTTTAGAAAATTGCAAAAAATGTGACAAAGTATGAGAGAAATAATAAATAATAATTTTTTTTTTATGTTATATCAATAAAAATAAAAATAATTAAAAATACAAGGACAACATCGACAATTACAACAAAAATTGTAGGAAACATATTTTTTATGTTTATGATAATTTTTTTTTTAGTTGAAAAATCTAATCTAACTCAACTTTGTGAGGAAAAAAAACATAATAATTGTTATCTATAAACATAAACATCACGGACAGAAAGTTGCAGAACTCGTTAGATTTTGAAAATAAAATCAAAATAACTAAAATATAAATAACAAATAAAATGATTATAATGTACATATATTTTGATATTTCCTGTACATGCTATTATATATTGTAATTTGAGACGATCTTGCATGGAATGTTGGATAGGGTGTTGTTGCCTTTTGTTCGACATTAATTAGAGATCAAAATAATTGTTTTATTAGTACTACTAATGTGGGAGGAAGGAATCTTTCCCCAATCAGATATTGTTCGCTTTGAGAATGGGCCGAGAAGCCGATGCCACCCTCACGAATTTGTTTAATCCCACATCGGGGAGAAACGCCTCCCACCCTTGCCTTATAAACGCTTGGCCTAAGAAATGGTGTACCATAGTGTGTGTGATCTCTATGATAGCAAAGCTTAAACGCCTCCCACAACTACCTGCTAGCAAAGCTATACTATGATAGTAAATATATATATATATATATATATATCTCTATTCTAATTCCAATAATCTTTTACGCATTATTATTATTATTATTATTATTATTATTTTGCCTTATCCTGCTACCCAAAGAATAGATAATCAATAGTCCATTGTATTTTGTTTCTAAGGCTACATATTACGCTTACATTTTAGCCTTCAACCTATCCTCTTAGTATTGTGCAACATTCCTAAAGAAAGACTACGGGCTTTGCATAATGAAAGCAAATTGTGCGAGTTTATTTATTTATTTATTTATTTTTTTGGCTCTAATAAATAAAGTCAGTGATCATTGTTATATATTTTTTCGTACGTACTTTACAATTTATTTTTAGGATAAAATTTGGTTACAAATCTGGTTATTGCCTAAGACTACAACTTCCATTGAAAAAAATTATTATGATTACATATTTTAAAAATCTAACAATTAAATTACATGTTCCTTATACGCTTAACACACATGTCAAATTTTATGCAATCAAATGTTATTTACTATATGATCCATAAACTTATTTTTATGCATAATTTTATACTACAAAAGCTTGCAATTTAAATAATTGATTGATGATATAGCTATTAATCTTTAATTTTCTGAAAATTTTGCAAGTATAAAGAATATAAGAAGAAAATGTAATTCAATAATGGATTTCTCAAAATTTATATCTAATAAAAAGATATTAAGTGAAATTGTAGTTTTAAGTTACAACTAAGTTTGTAGCCAAATTTTGTCCTTATTTTAATGCTAACATTATGAGAATAACTGTGGGTTCTACACTTAAAAAAAAAAGGTGAATTAGGAAAAAGTTTACGTTAAAAAAAAAAAAAAGAAAAAAAAAGAAAAAAAAAAAAGAGAGAATTAAGAAAGAGTTGTTTTCCTCTAAATAAAGTAAGTTAGTTTTTAAAACTCACTTTAGAAAATAGTAGAAAAAAAAAAAAAAAAAAGAGAGAGCATAATTCAAATACAAATAAGATACAATCAAATACAACAAATATAGTTGAAACAATTTTTTTAGGAATTTTATAAAAAGACTAATAGTATTAAATGTTGCAAAATATGAAAATTCTTGTTCATGCTGCCTTGTAGTATAATATGTTATTTTATGAGACTTTTTTTTCCCTTTTCTTTTCATTGCAATATGTTTAGTATATTTGTAAAGCACTTGGAGTGGAATGTCATCATTGAGTCTAAATCTTCAACAGTTGAGTCGATACTTGAGGAAAGATATCCAATAAGGGTTTGTTTTATTGAAAATTATGATATAATAGCATGGACCTTTTTATACTGATCAAATTTATATTGATTGATATCCAAGGAGCCACATCCAGTAAACCATATGAAAATAAATCTAAAGCAAAATATCACTTTAAGAAGTACTCTCTTTCATTCTATTTATATACTTTCAAGAAAAATGTTAGGGATGAAATAAAATTTGAAAACATTTTCAGAACATCTTTCTTTTGAGTTGATGATGTGAGTCCTAGTAAAATCCTCTTTGATTAAAAAATTTAATTTATTTGTGTTGAGTTGACAATCACTTGTGATATTTTGTTGTGGCCATTGAAAATTTATTCTTTCAAAGAACTAGCTAGAGGTGAAACATTACATGAGAAATTCTTTGTCCACAATATTTTCACAATACTTTCTAAACTAATACTAAGTGACAAGTTATTACTTAGTGAGCATAAAATTAATTTTAGTGGTGAGTTCAAATTAAAACTAGTAATAACTTACCATTAAATTTTTTTTTGTAAAAATATTATAAAAAGATTGTGGATGTAACACTTGTATATTCTTGTAATATATTCCTTTTGATACCACTCTATTATTTTCTTTTCACTTCAATCTCTTCCTAGAAGTAATATGAGTTGTGTTAACGGGCATTGTAAGGTGTCTGTTGGTGCCCGTTAACACCAAATTTTGTGTTAGATATTTTGTCTTTATGTCAATGTTTTGTCAGTTTTATACACTTTTGAGCCAGCTTTATACCAATTCTCCTATTAATTCTTTTTTTTTTTTTTATTAAGTGAGACCCGCATCTGCCGAAGTAATATTAATATTTTGACTATTATAAATGTCATCCGTCCTATAAACAAAAGAAATAGATCTCCAAACTCCTATCGAGTACCAAGAAACAACTTGCTTAAACAGACAAAGTGGTAGATGATGCAATGACATCCTGTATAATAAAGAAGAAGAAGAAATCATAAAGAGAAGAGTTTTTTTTTTTTTTTTGAGTAAAATAAAGAGAAAAGTTTGATTGGTGTAAGGTATTCACATGTATATAGTTCCACCAACATTCTCGGAATCTTAATTTTCAACAAGTGGTACAATAATTGCGCTATTATACCATTTTAAGAGATGTTATGTTTACAACAATTTTATAATATTTTTACAATAAATCATAGATAGTTAGTTGTTATTAGTTCAAATTTAAAACTAACACTTAAATTATTTTTTTGTCTCAACAATAACAACTAATAATAACTTGTCACTTAAAATTTGTTGTAAAAATATCGTAAACATATTATTTTTCTACCATTTTTGTACCGTGATTTATGAGTGTCCCTACTTTGAATATTGTGACATGTGATGTGAGGTGGGATTCTTATTAATATTCACATAAGTTTATTCCCCGTTTTTCACTCGTGCGGCGCCTCGTGAAAAGCACGAACCAATCAGCCTCAAACCGGATAGCCATCTCTTCTTTCCAAATTTTAACACAAGCTAGACTCTTGCTATTTGGGTGGAATGAAGGCAAGTTCTTACTCAATCCGCTTAAAAACTCTTGCTATTTTTTTTTTTTTTTTTTTTTTTGGGGTCTATCTAGATTTTTTTTTTTTAATAATAACAATTCGATAGTTACAATGAGAGAATGAAGAGATTTAAATTATAGATGTTTTGAAAATTAAAAATATGTCGATTAATTAAGTTACAAGACTCTCGAGTCTTAATATTTTTACCTAAATCTGGCTCATAAATTATTTTTTAATTAGTAGATAAATTGATAAACTGATATTATATATGGTATTGACTAAGAGACTAAGGTTGTATGGCTTGTTACCTTTTCATATATTTTATATTTAGGAATAAAACTATTTAATACATATGTGTGTTTTTTATTTTATTTTTTCGAAATATTAAAGGCAAGATAATGTTAAAAATTTTTAGTCATTTTCATTTGGAAAAAAAAAAAAATATATATATATATATATATATATAAGTCAATGTGAGATTTATATTTTTAACACAAGTACACTTTTTTGGATGGATTGAGATTTGGTGCAATGCCGATTAAGGGTTGTGATTCAAGTTAAAAAGTCATTTGAGAGCTGAGATTTTTTTTTTTTTTTTTAAGTTAAAAAAATGCATTTTAAAAAAAAAAGCTTTTTTCCTTTTTTGATATAAGGCTGAGAAAAGAAGTGAACTTTTTAACTTTGAATGTCAACTCTTTATTGGTATTGCACTAACTCTCAATCCTAATAAGAATTTATGAACAAATTTAGCTCATAGTATATATTGCACCTAATTATCCCTCCAGATCTCACTAACTTTGATAGTTGGTGATAGGTTGGGTGGTCTGAAATTGGAAAACCTGCCTCAAACATTTTGAGTGTTGGTTTTCTCAATTAGGAATCCGATAAACCCAACCCGACACAAAAAAAAACCCAAATATTTGAAAAAGATCTCGCAATCTTTGACTAGATTTTTTGAACTCCGACTAAATCTATCGAAAATGCTCTTGTTGTTGTTTTTATTTGGTTTCAACCTCTAGCCACCACCCTTGGACAACCAATCCAAACCAAACCGTTGCTTCTCTTTAGTTGACAATGAGTCTCATCTTTTGCCACCCAAGGTGATTTGGTTGAGTCCAAAACCGACTTGAATTGACCTGTGAACACCTTTAGGCATAAAACTCTAAAAATATTTTTTTAATTTTAAAAGAAAAGGCTCTAAAACGATATTACATTATGCTCTGTTTGTTTTGATGGAAAACGTTGTGTGAAGATAGTTTTCCGTGTTTTCTAGTATTTTGTAGCACTAGAAAAAATGAGTCAAAAGAAAACTATCTTTAGTCAACAGAAAAAATATGGTTTATTTTTAGAGATTGTTTTCTACTAAATATTTTTGGAAAACAACTCTATCTCATAGCAAGCTAAATAAAGAAAGTTAGGAAATTATTTTTCAACTTATTTAAGATTGCTACCAAACTTAGAAAAATGAGATAATTTTATAGAAACTACTTTTTGAAAAAATGACTCATTTTCTCTAGAATACATTATCCCCGAAACAATCAAAGCTAATGAAAAAAATCTAAATACATAAACTTTACTACACATTTTGTCACAATTTACATATGTCTCGAGTTATGATCGGATTACTATTATGAAGAACCAATGGTGGACCATGTGTAAAATAATATATGCCCAATCATAAATTGACTAACTTTAAAGTCATGGTAAAAAATTGCAACAAATTATGTTGGTCCTCCAAGAATTGTGAATTAGTTAGTTGGGCTCGTTGTTACTTGTTGACAAACTTTTTAAAATGACCCTAAGGCTAAAGGTCTTATTTGGTCATCATTAACAGCAACACGTGCACAAATATTATTAGTCAAAGGATAGACATCACATGTACATCATTAAAAAGAAGAAGAAGAAGATATATATGTACAAAATTACATAGTCCAAGCATGCCCTCAAAAAAAAAAAATAATAATAATAATACATAGTCCAAGCATACAAAACAAATAACACATGATAATGCTCTCTCATGAATGAGTCATGGCTCTGTTCAAAGAATGGCTGCTATATGAATGAGTCATGGCTCTCTCATGAATAAGTCATGGCTCTGTTAATATGAGCGAGCGGTGATGTAAGTGAACTGATTATCCTAATCCTAAACAAGACAAAATTCTCTCTCCACGCAACACGAGTCTCAATCCCATGAAACAGATTTGGTTGGCAATGCTAACCTCGAAAAGCCAATCCACTCTGTCCCTCTCTTTCTCTCTCTCTCTCATATGTCATCCCTACCCATATTTGTCTTCACATAACAGAACCAATACTTTCTCTCTCTTCACCCCTCACCATTTGTTTGGTTTTTCTTTTTCTTCTTTGTATCGTATTATTTGGACGTTCCCTCTCTCTCTCTCTCTCTGCTTCTCTCTTCAGCATTATCTGCTGTGCAACTCCTCTTTGGCACTCTCTCATTCATTCTTTCTCCTAAGGAGCCCAAGGTGTGTTCTTTGCTTAACCGTTATTTCATATTCAGTGTTCTTTTACTTTGGTTTTCACTGTATGCTGCTGTATACTCTGTTTCTTATAGGATTATTCGCATCTGGGTTTTGATTAGGATTGTGATTGAGATGTAAAAGCTAAGGTCTTTACTTTTTATATTGAAACGGGTTGTGACTGTTTTTTAAAATCAGTTTGTGATTTATGTTAATTTGTTGTAGTTCTTATGACTTGGGATTTTAGTCTCAGGTTGTGTTTGGCTTATTTGGTTTTTACAGAATTTGATTGCATGCAGTTTAATTGTATTCTTTGTAAGCTGGCCAATCGGTGTAAAAAAATGTGAAAGTCCCTTTGAATGCTTGAGCTAATTACCTATAGTAATAAAGGTGGGGAATTTCATGTCTTTAAAATAAAGTGGATGCCCATTCTTTTCTTTTAAAAGCATGACAAATAGGAGGATCACTATTTTCAAGCTAGGGGTGTTGATGAATCTTATAATGGATAAAGGTGGTAGAAACTTTTGAGGTGCAATTTCAGGGGACTAAGCCCTGTTTCTCTGTGGTTTATGAATGATGCAGGAGCATAATTAGAAACTATCTCAATATTTATTTTTGATTTTCATTGGATAATTTCAGATTTTAACGTTTTTATTTGTTTAGTTTGAGTTGTAAGAATGTTTATCTTTATCTTGTAAATCCTAGAAGCTCTATATAAAGCTCCAGATGATTTATTTTGTAATCAGACAATTATTATTATTAATAAGAGATTATTTGTGCAAAATTGCATTGTGTTTGGTGGTGATTCCAAACAACCTTTAGGTGGTGAATTCTATGGTTTAAGGTGGGACTAATCTAGACAGGAAGCCTAGGTTGTCCTGCATAAATGAACTTCTTTGAATATTGGTTGCGTTACTTTTAGCAGATTTTGCTCTATGAATTTGCTCATATATGCCAGAAAAATGTTTCTTAGAATCCAGTTTTAGTAAATTTAGATATACTGCATGCTTGTTTTTTTCAAATTTTCTTTTATTTTGATGGATACTCTTCTCAATTTCTAAGCATGTACTTCTTACTTAGGTTCTTACACATTATTGCCTCTATCAGAATTTGTGTGATTTTAATATTATTAAAATCACTTCCAGAATATTCTGTAGATAGCATAAACAATCCTTTGGAGAGATGGAGATAACTAATGTTACGGAGTATGAGGCAATTGCCAAGGAGAAATTGCCGAAGATGGTTTATGACTACTACGCATCAGGTGCAGAGGACCAATGGACTCTTAAGGAGAACCGAAATGCATTCTCAAGGATTTTGTGAGCTATTCTTTTACAGTGACCCCAAAAATAGTTTTCTTTTGCTCTGATGTGTTTCATTTGCCTTTTTTTCTTGTGATCCATGCTTTTGCTTTGATATCTATTTTGTTCTTGATGTTTTCCCTTTTTTCCTGAAAACAAATTGTAGCTCTTCCTTTTCCCAATTGTAGGTTATGTTCCTAATTTTTTATTTCTTTACCTCAGGTTTGTTGTTGCATCTCTTCTCTCAAAATTTCTCTTTGTTTATTGGAAATAGGTTTCGACCTCGTATTCTTGTTGATGTAAGCAAGATAGACATGGCCACAACTGTTCTGGGCTTCAAAATCTCAATGCCCATCATGATTGCTCCCACAGCCATGCAGAAGATGGCTCACCCTGAAGGTATGTACCTTTGGTGTTAGTTATATTCATACATTTGTACATATATACATATATGGCATGGTTATATATAAAATAGGCATGTATATTATATATGTCCAAAATATGTGCATAATATGTTCATTATACCTACGTTATTCATACCTTAAAGATGATGTTGGGGTGCGTATGGGACAATTTAGAGATAAATTTCCTATTGGCTACAATATGTAACTTGTTCACTTGTTCTACTTTCATTTCGGAACCAAGAGTATGCTTCTTCTTTTTGGTTCAAACAAAAGTATGTGTATGTAACATCTGCTTTTCCAGGAAGCTTTAAGCAGAAGGTTCATTTAAGAGGTTTTAAAAGAATTATATCCTGTAATTTTCATCTCCAAAATTTCACATGCAACTTCACCTCTTTAGAAGAGGATCTTGATACAATAGTTTCTACACTCTGCTGTCATCTTTTCTTTTCCTTTTCCTTTTAATTTTTTATTGGCCTTTGTTTCAAGTACTAAGCACAACAGTGTTGGGCTGTACTATACCATTCCTCTTAGACACTTTTAAGAGTTCCAAAGTTATATAGTATGCATTAATTTATTTTGATGGAGGTAAAGAGGAAAAAAAATTCAAACTATTTTTTCCCTAAATGGAGGTAAAGGTACTTCTAAATGCAGTTGAAAGTTATTTCACAAAAAATAAATTCTGATATCTTATTTAAATTAGAAGGTGAATATGTTGGTAACTTTGAATAAGCATTCTTCTTTATAGGCCAACTACATGGCTCCTTTTAACATCATCCATGGGAATGGTGTAGCTGCACTTTCTAATAAATACTTTTTATTATGAAATGCATGCTTAAAAGTTCGTAAAGAGTTTTTGCATGTTGATATAGTTTGATTGATGGCTAATTTTTTTGTGTACATATCAGAAAGTTTTTTCTTTATAAAAAATAAATAAAAAAAGATTTTTGGTTAAATTTAACAAGGTAAATCTCATGCAGGAGAGTATGCAACAGCAAGAGCAGCATCAGCAGCTGGCACTATTATGGTTGGCTTTTCCACCATTTTTTGTTTTTTTTTGGTTCCCGCAGTTTGGGGGGGGGGGGGGGGGGGGGGGGGGTGGTAGGGTTTAAAATTTAAATTGAATTAAAAATTTTCTTGTATTTCCTTGATAGTGTTGATTTCAATGTGTAAACCAATTGGACCTGCCACACTCTGTGGATTTCCAAAATAATTGTAATCAATGTTAACATGTTGTTTATGCATGATTGGTGGTTTCAGACACTTTCCTCATGGGCTACTTCCAGTGTTGAAGAGGTTGCTTCAACAGGACCTGGCATTCGCTTTTTCCAACTCTATGTGAGTTCAAGAGATCATCCCTTAATTTCCTGTTATTTGTCTTTCTCTTTCCTTTGCTAAAATCAGTGTTTTTACTTACTGTTGTCTGTTGTTGATCTTGGCTTGAGCATCTCGAAGAGTTATTATAAAAACCTCATTAGTCACAAACCCAGATTTAATTGCATATTCTCCCCACCCCTCTCTGGGGCCCTTTAATTTTTAACTTACCTTCTTATTGATATATTTTTTCTAATAAATCCTGTCACCTGTCACCTGTCAGTTTTCTGTTTCTTTTTCTGTTTCAAGCTCTCTTCGTTCCAACAGATTGGCCCTCTGGCTATTTTTCAAGAGATCATCCTACTTCCTACTTTTGAAGTCGTTACTTTTTATTGAGTCCTGAAGTAACTTCAGTGGAGTGTGTGATGCTTAATGGGTTTTTCTTTTTAACTGTTACTTGTCTTAGAATTGCTTTCTCTGGTTATTCTTCAGGTGTATAAAGACAGGAATGTGGTTGCACAGCTTGTAAGAAGAGCTGAAAGGGCTGGTTTCAATGCAATTGCCCTGACTGTGGACACTCCAAGACTTGGCCGCAGGGAGGCTGACATCAAGAACAGGTGAGCATTTTTTCAAAGTGCAATTTGAAAAATAAAGGAAGATAAATCAATTAAAAAGGATTAACTTGTCCAAATATTTCTTACATGATTGAAGAATAAGCTACTACTTTTCTGCATAAGAAACTTAATTGTTTGACGGGTTCTCCTACAGATTTGTTTTGCCACCGTTTTTGACTTTGAAGAACTTTGATGGATTGAATCTTGGAACGATGGATAAGGTGGGTCACCAATATGACTTTTTAATATCAGACAGATAATTTTCCAGTTTCCATATAATATATATATATATATATATATTTATATATTTTTCTCCATTATCATACGTGGGGTTGACCTGCAGACCAATGATTCTGGACTAGCTTCATATGTTGCTGGACAAATTGACCGCTCTCTCAGCTGGAAGGTAAGATGGCTGTTTATATATAAGATTTCTACAAATATGAGAAATTTGTACTAATTTGAATTATTTTCTCATTTGTTTGAACAGGATGTGAAGTGGCTTCAGACAATCACCCGATTACCAATTCTTGTGAAGGGTGTCCTTACTGCTGAGGATAGTATGTGAACAGAAACACCCCCCCCCCCCCCCCCCCCCCTCCTACCAAAAAAAAAAAAAAAATCCCTCTCTGATTTATTTATTTTTAAATCTAGAATTTTCAACAATCTTCTAATTTAATCCCATCTCTTGTTCTACAATGCAGCAAGGCTAGCCATACAAGCTGGAGCTGCAGGAATCATCGTGTCCAATCATGGAGCTCGCCAACTTGATTATGTTCCTGCAACTATTATGGCTTTGGAAGAGGTAGATTTTTTTTATTTTTTTGGCTTCAGCATGATGTAGTTCATTTATAAATATTTCAATTTTCCATAATGGGTTATATATAAGCATGTTTAATCAACAAGTGTAGGTAATCCAATGATATCATGCTTAGTTCTGTTATTCATGTGTCACTCTTTTCTTTTAATTTGTATAGTTTACTTTCTTTTCAATGTATTCCTCACGAGTGCCCTGAAGTTGAATGCGAGAATTGTAACAATGCTTCCTCTATAGTCACAAACAAATGTTTTTCCAAATTATTGAAAAATCTGTTAGAAGATAAAGATTATATATGTGTGTGCGCGAGCGCGCGCTGAATGTTAAGAGATTTTGTTGTCCTCACTTATATGGTGATTTTTTTTTTTTTTTTTTGGTTATTTATATTCCTGAATTCTTTTTATCATTCAGTTTTTCCAAATTTTCTTATTGTATCACTGAGTTTTTTTGTTGTTTCATAAATTTGCTTTTCCCTTATCTTGATATTGTACATATGTCAAAAGAATTTGTTGAAGTTGCATTGCTTTGAAATCGAACCTTGTAATATTTTAATATTATGGTTCTGATTGGGATGATTTAGGTTGTCAAAGCTGCACAAGGCCGAGTTCCTGTTTTTCTGGATGGTGGAATCCGGCGAGGGACAGATGTCTTTAAAGCATTGGCTCTAGGAGCATCAGGCATATTTGTGAGTAAATATTATGCTACATGACCATTACAGAGAAATAGCTGCCTATAATGACCAATGAGATATTTCTACTTGCCTTAGATTCTTATATTAATATTACTGAATACGAATAACAATTTGTAATTTAAAAGTATTAAGATCTTAAAAGCAATAGCAATGGTACTTCCTAATGTTGGATCTTGTGACATTTTTCCTGGAAATTTGGATAAAATTAATAATCCGACAAATGATGTATAAATTAAGAAGCATGAAAGAATAGTTTCTCACAAGCTCCAGGTCCCTTAGCTAATTTGTCATCCATATGATCCTCTTGTCCTGTATCAGATTGGAAGACCTGTTGTATTCTCATTGGCTGCTGAAGGCGAGGCTGGTGTAAGAAAAGTACTTCAGATGCTTCGGGATGAGTTTGAAATAACGATGGCTTTAAGTGGTTGTCGCTCACTTAAAGAGATTACCCGTGACCACATTGTAACTGAATGGGACCGTCCGTATCTTTCACCCAGGTTGTAAGATTATAATGCTGCTTCTTGTTCATTATTATGGTGGGAGGTTATTTCAGGAACCTGTCTTTTGTAAGAATAAAACCTCTCACATTTGGTTTGAAAATATATATTGAAGAGTTTGAACTTCTGTAACGCAATAAATGAGATTATTACAAAACTACTTAGTTGGGGATTGGGGTTATGAACTTATGGCACCAATGCAGCATATTTTTGTAACAGTGAATGCTTTATTTTGTTTCTAAGCAACTGGTGGTGAAGAAAATATATCATATCTAGCAATTTGACCGTTCACTTTAAGTAAAATAGTATTTTTTTGCATCCTGCTGGGGGCTAGGATTTTCAATTTTGCACTGCTTATCTTTGTTCGTCATTTAGCTTTGACCATTCATCTTTGTTAAATTATTATTATTATTTTTTTTTTGAGGGACAAAACTAAAAAATAATTTCTAGACAATCTTCAACTTGTAAGTTCTAATCACTTAAAGTCATTGATATAAGTTAAGTTGAGCACTAAAGCGTTCAAAATTTGGTTTGATTTAATATTTTATGGAACTCTGGTTTAAGATCAAACTCAATATTTATGTATGAACTTTTTTTTTTTTTTTTTTTAATTTTCTGAATGAGCACAAGATTGTTTCTTAGATCTATCACTGTTGACAATATTATATTGTAGGGCATTTTTTTTCAAGGGCTAGTATGGGTTTTGTGGACTAGTCTTGTGCAATGCACACTTGTTTGGGCCCGAACACATCTCTTGATAACATTGTTTTCAAGACAACCATCAACAATGATCCACCAAAAAAAATAACAAGTAACAGAAAAGAGATTAATTAAAGGTAGATAGGATAAAAAAAATTATAATTAAATGAAGTAAAAAGAAGAACTAAAAGGACAAACACACATAGAGCGAGAGTTTTGGTCCTCCAATGGTAGCACCGGTAAGAATTGCCACTGACAATGGTCTATGGCTGAACCCAACAGATAGAGAAAGGGAGAGACTGCTTGAAGAGAACTTGTTCTAGTGTCCTTTAGCCAAACATAGGCTGCTTCCAAAATTTATGCAAATATTACTCTTTCATATCGTAATTGCACTGCACTGTTTATTATTATATTTTTAATGCTTTAACCATGAAAGCAATAACACATTTTTAAATCTACAAGTAGGTAACATGAAATCAACCCTAACTTGTATGTGTGTCTATATATATATGGTCGGGTTTAAGTTACACTTGGTGTAATTTTAAATAATGCTACATCACTCAATATTTTTTAATTGGATGCAAATTTTGACAAATCTATCGTTAGATTACATTATCTTCATATATTTTCCATGCTTGCAAAATTTCAAGATGATCAAAGATTAATAGTCATGTCATCAATCAATTTTTTAAATTTGAGTTTTTGTAGTTTAAAATAATGCATAAAAGATGAGTTTATGGATCGAATGGTAAATTACATCCAAATGACATGAAAATTGGCATGATTGTTAAGAACATATAGAACATACAATTTAACGGTGAGATTTTCAAGATATGAATTCTATAACAACTTGAACCCAACTCATATATATATATATATATATATATAAGAATAGGCCAGTTATTGGTCTACATTGTACTAGCAATGTAAGATTTACATTGCAAACTAAACAAATATGTATACCATTACATTTGAAAAATGTGTATAACATTGTAAACATTTACATAAAAGTGTACAACATTATATTTAGTTTATTTAACTATCACTTTAGCTAATGTTTTATATTACTATTTTTATTTAAAATCCTTCTCCCTGTTTGTTTCTTAAAAAAAAAAAAAAAAAAAAAAAAAAAAAAAAAAAAAAACAAACAGAATTATTCTCCCCGTTTAATATGACTAATTTTTCTTTTAAAAAAATCGACTAATTTACTTGAGCAATGTGAGGGATACTACAAATTTAACTACATAAGCCTTACAAATTGACATTTCATCAATCAAAAAGATTGATTCAAACATTTATATATTTTTATATTTTTATGAGACATTTATATATTGTTAAAGTAACACCAATCATATTCTTGCCACATAACATTAGTTTGTAAGTTTTTTATGGTAAAATTTGTCATAATTTCAACTTTTTATTTTATTCACTTAATGATGATTTGGTTAAATTACTATTAATCTATAATTTAAATAAAAAATGCAATTGGTTGCACTTCAACATCTACAAGATAATAAACGAGTAATATTGTAATTGACAGCATAACATTTTGTAAAACTTATGTAATAAGATTTGTAGGTTTTTTTTTTTTTTTTTTTTTTTTTTTTTTTTTTTTTTTTCTTTTTTTTTCTTTTTCTTTTAAGGAATAACTCAATTTTTTATGCCTTCTCAGTAGCGGAGGAAAACAAATTTACCTCTCACATTTTTTAATAGAACTAAATCATAATCATTTGTCCCTTTGGGGACCTTCAATAATATAAGCACGCAAACCCAACGAAGCCACTCATATTTGAATTTCTCATTCAACTCCAATTCAAAATTGAAAACCAGAACGACAAAACCCACATAATGGATCATATCAAGAGCCCATGGAGCGCAGAGGACGAGCTGGTTCATAACCACAACCCATTCTCAACTTTCTCATGCAAAAACAATTGTTCCAGATCTGTTTTCACATATCCGCAAAAACCGATTTAACCAACCTGGTTCATGATTTTCCCTGTGAACAAAATTCATCTCAAATGATGTGTGTGGGTGAGAAAGCCCAGCGCCATATGCTGGGCCTGAGGCCCAGTTCGAATACAACTCTCTTTCCGAAGAGGCCAAAATTATCAATACTCTGCCATCCTGGTGGGAGTGCAACCCATAAGGGACAAACGCTCCATCCGAAGACAACCTGGTTGGGCCGAAGGGATCCTACCCAACGGAGCTGCCCAGAACTTGATCGAGTAGATATGCTGAAGATCTCCTTGCCATGGGCTGAGCTTAGGGCATGTCTAACTGCGTAGCTATCATGAAATATCTTACCAATAAAGCTGCCACCACCGCATTTAATGCACTGCAGCAACTTTCCTGGCCGCATTTATGTGGAGAAGACACCTGAACAGTGTATCTTCACCCACCACCACTCACTGTAGGTTAAAGCAAACGGCTGATGTGACTAGTACTCAAGTGGGCGCCTAAATGGAGGACAAGTGTGCGGTGAAGATGGGAAAAGGGCGTATATATAAGGGAAGCAAGTCTCATAGAGAAAAGGGAGAGAAAAAATTGTATTAACTAAGTCTTTAAATAGTAAACCTCTTCGGACCTAAGGGATTTTTTCTTGTTGAATGCCTGACCCAATCCTTTTTTCTTTCATTATCGATTTTGTTCATCTGGACCGTTGCTAAATCCACCACTAGCCCAGTTGTTTAACCCATTCTCTACAAATTTATTGTTGGGAATTTGTTGGGCTCATCATACAGAGAGTTGGTGCCTGGCCCAACAAATTTGGACCCTACAATTGGCACCGTCTGTGGGAAACAGCTTGAGCAAAGGTGGAAGCAACACCTCAAAAGATGGCTGAACCAAGGCAACGACCAGCTGAGTCCAGGTCATCTAAGCACACCGATCCCTTTCTTCATCTGGAACGGAGGCAGGATCGTGAAGGAAGTGTACACACCGCACGTGACGATCAAAACCAGTCGCATGGGGAGAGCCACATGTCTCATGCAGAGAAGAACAAAGACATGCAGAAGGAAATAGACAGGCTCAAAAGGGAGTTGCGCCGTGCAAAGAGGAAGCGCAGTCCCTCGTATTCTGACGAAGATTTTGAGGACGAACAGGATGTTGGCTATAAACAGAAACATCGAACACCGGTCAGCGAATCCTTTACCTATGAGGAAATGCGTCATGACGAGAGGAACCCTCAGAATCCCTTACCGAGGGGCGCAGGGAACGATGCTATGAGTAAAGCTCTGGATCAGATCTCCAGGTCTCCTTTTACACGAAATATCGAGGGTGCCAGACTTCCCAGGCGTTTCCACCAACCTACATTCACCATCTACAATGGCCGGACCGATCTAGTGGAACACGTGAGTCATTTTAACCAGCGGATGACAGTCCACTCCAGGGACGAAGCCCTGATGTGCAAAGTTTTTCCCTCCAGTTTAGGACTAATAGCCATGAGATGGTTCGATGGTCTGAAAGCAAACACTATGAGCTCTTTCCAAGAGCTAACCCAGGCTTTTGGGTCTCGTTTCGTCACTTGCCGAAGGGTTCCTCAGTCCGTGGCCTCGCTGTTGTCCGTCAGCATGAAAGGGAACGAGACTCTGAAGTCGTACTCGGATAGATTTTGGGAAACATACAATGAGGTAGAGGAAGACTGTGAATCGATGGCTGTTAGCTCTTTTAAACTGGGCCTCCCCACTGAACATCCCTTGAAAACGTCTTTGACGCGCAACCTTGCCACCAGTATACGCCAGTTGATGGACAGGATCGATAAGTACAAAAGAGTGGAAGAAGATCAGCAGCAGAGTAAGGGGAAGGAGAAGGTTATCCCTCAGGAGGGGAGGGATTTCAGGTCGGACAGGCAAAATCACAACAGGCCGAGGAAGGACTGGGCCGGACAGAGCACAGTAAACTTTCAGGCGGTCAATACGGTTTTTCGCGAACCAGTACACCAAGTCCTGGATAAGATAAAAAACGAACCATTCTTCAAGAGGCCGAACAAGATGGTAGGAAACCCTGAAAGGCGCAACCACAATCTTTACTGTCAGTATCACCTTGATCATGGGCATACTACTGAGGATTGCAGGAGCCTGTGGGATCATTTGGATCAGCTGGTCAGCGAAGGCAGACTAAAGCACCTCCTACACCACTCATACGGACAGGGAAATCAGACAAGCACGGGGCCTAGGAGAGGCAACTCAGTGAAACCTCCCTTGGGGACAATCAATGTCATTTTTGCTGCACCTGGGAGGACAGGGTCCCACCCATCCAGGGTATTGTCAGTAGCCCGAGTGCCCTCGAAAAGTGTTAACAGAGAGCCGAAGAGACACAGGGTGGATATTCCAGTTCTGGGCTTTTCGGAGGAGGACAAAATAGGGACTATCCAGCCGCATGATGATGCCCTAGTAGTTACTCTAAGAATAGGCGGATACGATGTCAGGAGGGTAATGGTAGATCAGGGTAGCGCAGCAGAGATTATGTACCCAGACCTATACAAGGGGCTGAACTTGTCCCCCGAGGACTTGACTCTGTACAGTTCTCCTTTGGTCAGCTTTGATGGCAAAGTGATCATTCCGAAGGGGCAAATTAGATTGCCTGTGCAAACCGGTCCTGAAACGGTGGAAGTGGATTTCATAGTGGTGGACGCCTACTCGCCCTACACCGCTATAGTAGGCAGACCTTGGCTTCATACCCTTGGGGCTGTATCCTCCACACTACACCAGAAGATTAAGTATCCGTCCGAAGGAGCAGTCGAAGAAATCCGTGGAGACCAGTCTACGTCCAGGCAATGTCTAGTGGCGGCCATCCAGCACCATCCTCAGGCTGAGACCTCGGGCTGTAACGAAGGGAAATTGTAGCAATTAAAGTCGTCGGTGCTAGACACCGAAACTTCGGCCGAAGAGGCAGAGTGCGAAAGCTTAGTAAGGGTAGTTATCGATAACGACCCAGAGAAGTTCTTTCAAGTTGGATCCATGCTTCCCCCTCAGGAAAAGGAGGGGTTGATAGAGTTCCTCAGAGCCAACGTTGACGTATTTGCTTGGGACCCCGCGGAAGCCCCAGGAGTAAGTCCAGAATTCATCTGCCACCACCTAAACGTTAATCCCACCATTATCCCTAAAAAACAACCACTCCGACGACCGTCAAGGGAACACGCTGACGCGGTCAGGGATGAAGTGATGAAACTCAAGCAGGCAGGAGCCATTAAGGAGATCTTCTACCCCGAATGGCTGGCTAACACGGTGGTGGTGAAAAAGAAAAATGGGAAATGGCGGGTGTGTGTGGACTTCACCGATCTTAATAGAGCTTGTCCGAAGGATCCGTTTCCAATGCCAAAGATAGACCAATTAGTTGATGCTACTGTCGGACATCCTTGGATGAGTTTCTTAGATGCCTTTCAAGGTTATCATTAGATACCCCTAGCTCTCGCCGACCAAGAGAAAACATCTTTCGTAACCCCGGTGGGAAATTATCACTACAAGGTGATGCCGTTCGGCTTAAAAAACGCAGGGGCTACCTATCAGAGGATGATGACGAGGATGTTTGAGCCACAATTGGGCAAAAGCATGGAAGTATATATTGATGATATGGTGGTGAAAAGCAAAGTCGTAGCCGAGCACGTTGAGGATCTTAGGGCCGTTTTTGAAATCTTGAGGGCGCACAGGTTACGTTTGAATGCATCCAAGTGTTCATTTGGTATTGGATCAGGCAAGTTCCTGGGGTATATGGTCACTCATAGGGGAATCGAAGTTAACCCTGATCAGATAAAGGCTATCCACAACCTGCAAGCTCCTCGGAGCCCCAAAGAAATTCAAAAGCTTACTGGGATGGCCGCTGCCCTTAATAGGTTCATCTCCCGATCAGCAGATAGGTGCAGGCCTTTCTTCTCACTAATCAACAAGTGGAAGGGTTTCGAATGGACGGAAGAATGTGCTGCTGCTTTTCAGCAACTTAAGGACTACCTGGCTAGACCTCCAATCATGTCCAGTCCCCAGTCGGATGAAGTTTTGTTTGCTTACATCGCTGTGGCACCTAACGCCGTAAGCTTAGTGCTGATCCGAACGGACTGTGGAGTGCAAAAACCAGTCTATTACGTGAGCAAATCGCTACAGGAAGCTGAGACTCGTTATTTGCCCCTAGAGAAGGCCATCCTAGTTGTGGTACTCGGTACGAAGAAGTTACCTCACTATTTTCAAGCCCACACCGTAATAATCCTCACGCAACTCCCACTCAAAGCAATACTCCGAAGCGCAGACTACACTGGAAGGATTGCCAAATGGGGGACGATGCTGGGGGCTTTTGATATCAAGTACATGCCCCGCACGTCGGTGAAGGGCCAGGTCCTTACCAATTTGGTCGCAGAATTCACAGAGCCCTCCTTAGAAGAAGTAACACCAACATTGGGCGCTGAGAGAAGGGCCGTTGGTATGGTCTCCTTGCGGGTCCCCTCGCCCTGGGAGGTGTACGTCGATGGCGCATCAAATCAAAGGGGCTCTGGGGTAGGGCTTGTGCTGATAACCCCAGAAAGAATCACCATCGAAAAGGCTTTGAGGCTGAATTTCTCAGCAACGAATAATGAGGCAGAATATGAAGCTCTACTGATAGGGATGAAGATGGTACGAAGGATGGGGGGGAAGTCGATGGAAGCATTCTCGGACTCTAGATTAATCGTCGGCCAAGTACAGGGCGAATTTGAGGCGAAAGACGAGAGGATGCAAGGGTACTTGAACCTGGTTAAGTCCCTACAATCAGAGTTTGAATATTTTTACCTGCAGCACATCCCCAGAAGTGGCAACTCACACGCAGACTCTTTGGCCACCCTCGCCACCTCTTCGGCGCAGGCATTGCCAAGGGTTATCCTCATTGAGGACATGCAGGGGCCTACGGAAGTAAGGAAAAAGTCACTCCAAGTTCATTGCGTCAGAGCCGACCCGTGCTGGATGGACCCCATCATCAAGTTCTTGAAAGATGATGCGCTGCCTGAAGAGAAAGGGGAAGCAAACAAAATACGCAGAAAGGCTACGAGGTTCTGGCTGTCCGCGGATCAAAAGCTGTACAAACGATCCTATTCAGGCCCATATTTGTTGTGCATGCGCCCCGTGACGGCTGAGTCATTGCTGGAAGAGCTGCATTAAGGGATCTGTGGAAGCCATACTAGAGGGAGATCCTTAGCTCACCGAGCCATCAGCCAAGGCTATTGGTGGCCAAATATGCAAAGAGAGGCACATGAGTATGCTAAAAAGTGCGACCAATGCCAATGTTTTGCGCCGAGCATACATCAGCCTGGAGGTACCCTTAATCCACTATCCAGCCTATGGCCTTTTGCTCAGTGGGGGTTGGATATCGTAGGCCCATTCCCTAAAGCAGCAGGGAACAGGAAGTATTTGCTGGTCGGAACGGACTACTTCACCAAGTGGGTAGAAGCCGAACCTCTGGCAAATATCAGGGACGTAGATGTAAAGAAGTTCATTTGGAAAAGCATCGTCACCAGATTTGGAGTCCCCCATACCCTCATCTCGAACAACGGGCTTCAGTTCAATAGCAAAGCTTTTAGGAGTTATTGCAGTGAGCTGGGAATCAGAAATAGGTACTCCACCCCCGCCTACCCCCAGGGAAATGGGCAGGCTGAAGCTGTTAATAAAGTCATAGTTAACGGGCTAAAGAAGAGGCTGGATGATGCGAAGGGTAGATGGGTGGAAGAGCTACCCCATGTGTTGTGGGCATATAGAACTACGCCTCGCAGGTCCACTGGGGAGACCCCCTTCTTAATGACCTATGGGGCTGAAGCTGTTATACCTCTCGAGACTGGATTCCCTACCTACAAGACCAGCTCTTTTGACCCAACCAACAACGATGGGCAACTGGAAAAGAGTTTGGATCTGATTGATGAACGGAGGGAAAACGCAATGGTTCGACTGGCGCATTACCAGCAGAAACTCAAGCAGGGCTATGACGCAAATGTGAGACTTAGACCCCTCGAGCCTGGTGATCTGGTCCTAAGGAAGGTGGTAGGCAGTGCAAAAAACCCAGCATGGGGAAAACTGAGACCGAACTGGGAGGGTCCGTATCGTATTACTTCAAGGGCTGGCATTGGAGCATACTTCCTGGAAGACCTGGATAATCATGTAGTGCCTCGACCGTGGAATGTAAATAACCTCAAAAGGTACTACTATTAAAAGAATTCTTCTTTCAGTCATGATGCCATCTTGTTATGCTAAGATTCTTACAAGTGTTTAAATTTAAATCCAATCATGCCTGTAGTCCTCGGAACAGATGATTTGGGTTAGTTAACACTCCCTTATCGTTTCTCATAAGTGTTTAAACTTAAATCCAATCATGCCTGTAGTCCTCGGACCAGATGATTTGGATTAGTTAACACTCCCTTATCGTTTCTCATAAGTGTTTAAACTTAAATCCAATCATGCCTGTAGTCCTCGGACTAGATGATTTGGGTTAGTTAACACTCCCTTATCGTTTCTCATAAGTGTTTAAACTTAAATCCAATCATGCCTGTAGTCCTCGGACCAGATGATTTGGGTTAGTTAACACTCCCTTATCGTTTCTCATAAGTGTTTAAACTTAAATCCAATCATGCCTGTAGTCCTCGGACCAGATGATTTGGGTTAGTTAACACTCCCTTATCGTTTCTCATAAGTGTTTAAACTTAAATCCAATCATGCCTGTAGTCCTCGGACCAGATGATTTGGGTTAGTTAACACTCCTTATCGTTTCTCATAAGTGTTTAAACTTAAATCCAATCATGCCTGTAGTCCTCGGACCAGATGATTTGGGTTAGTTAACACTCCCTTATCGTTTCTCATAAGTGTTTAAACTTAAATCCAATCATGCCTGTAGTCCTCGGACCAGATGATTTGGGTTAGTTAACACTCCCTTATCGTTTCTCATAAGTGTTTAAACTTAAATCCAATCATGCCTGTAGTCCTCGGACCAGATGATTTGGGTTAGTTAACACTCCTTATCGTTTCTCATAAGTGTTTAAACTTAAATCCAATCATGCCTGTAGTCCTCGGACCAGATGATTTGGGTTAGTTAACACTCCTTATCGTTTCTCATAAGTGTTTAAACTTAAATCCAATCATGCCTGTAGTCCTCGGACCAGATGATTTGGGTTAGTGAACACTTCTTATCATTTCTCATAAGTGTTTAAACTTAAACCAATCATGCTTGCAGTCCTCGGACCAGATGATTTGGGTTAGTTAACACTCCCTTACGATTCTCATAAGTGTTTAAACTTAAACCAATCATGCCTGCAGTCCTCGGATCAGATGATTTGGGTTAGTTAACACTCCCTTACGATTCTCATAAGTATTTAAACTTAAACCCAATCATGCCTGTAGTCCTCGGACCAGACGATTTGGGTTAGTTAACACCTTTACGTTGTTAGACTTAGAATTCATGTTTAAACTTAGAAGTCAACCATGCTCACGATCCTCGGACCAGGTAATCTCACTAGATACACATTCACATTATTAACCTAATCTAATGCTTGGCGGAATATGCAGACTCTAGCTAAATTACATCAACTGTTATTACTATAAGGCACTGTTTAGTCATGCATAGAAGAACACCATGGTTTTGATTTATCCTTAATCATCACACTATCATTGTTAGCCGAAATGACAACTTAACAAACACTAGAAAAGCAACAAGGAGTAAAAAGAAAAGTATTTCATTCATTAAAAGGATGATCTCGTTACAAAATAGAGAATGAAGAATCCTAGCTATTACACAAACGGAACGTCCTAAGCCTTATCTTGAGGCGCTGGGTTAGGCTTTGGCAAGTCCCCCGCATCTTTGGTCTGAAGAGGTGCCTGGCTCGTCTCAGCTGGGTCTGGAAGATTCTGATCGGCGGAGGAGGCTTCCAGGGTCTTTAGGAGATCGCATATATCAGGATGATAGAAAACGCTCCCAGGCTGCCTTAAGGCAGACTCGGCAAGGACTCCAGCTGCATTGAGGCATTCACCCCATGTGATGTCGCAATAGTCCCTGCAGACTTTGGCAAACTCCTCGGTTAATCTCGTTTGGGTCTCTTGCACCCCCAGCAGGTAGGCAGCCTGCTTCTCAGCCTCAACCGCTTCCTTGGCCAACTGAGCGTCCTCCTTGGCCAACTTAGCAGCGTCCCTGGCTTTTTCCAGCTCAGCACGAAGTTCCTTTACCAACTCCCTCTGTGTCTCCAGATTAATTTCTGTGGTGTGGAGCTGCTGGCGTTGGTCTTTGGCTTGCCTTTCAGCATTTTTCAGGCCAGCCTCCACATTCATCCTGGCCTTCGCCTCCTCCTTCAGCTGTTCAGAGATGCGAGTGCACTCATCTCTTGACCGGCCCAGGGCCTTCTCGACGTCCTCCCTAGATCGGGCCTCAGCCTGCACTTGGGTATCTTTCTTTTTCGCCCACTCCTTGGCCACGTAAATCTGTTGGGCGATCTGCATGTCAACCAAAGAATTTAACGTGAGTTTGTGAACACATATAAAAGACTATAAAATGACACAACTTATCTCACCATGCCCAAATCCCTCTTGAGGGACAAAAAGAGCTCCTGTTCGCTAAAGCGCCGATAGGAGTCCATGTCCCTCGGAAGAAGAAGAGTCTTCTCCAGCGCATCTGCTATATGCCCCGCCTTCCCTCCGGCATAGTTTCGTAGGGAGGCATCATAAGGGATGGCTGCGCCATCCAGTGTTAGCGCAGGGGACCATGTCTGAGTCCCTCATCGCACGTCTGCGGTCAGGTTCTCTTCTCTTCTCTCAGTAGAAGATGCCTGTTTGCCCCTCGTATCGTGGGCCTTCTTCTGCTGCTTGGGGCCCTTCGGAGGGACCACTTCCCCCTCCTCGATATCTGTCACGTCTGTCACTACCCTCTTCTTCTTCAGATCGGGCAGCGATTTTAGACCAGGATCTGTTGGGGCTGGAAGAGGGGGAGGCGGTGGAGGGAGATTGACTCTGGGCTGGGACGTGCCAGTACTCTTGGCCGCGACCTTTGGCCTCCTGTTCTTCATCAATTGGTCTAGACTCTGAATGTCTTCCTCTTCAGAGTCGTCTGGCACGGCTATGTTCAGGAGCGGAGCAGCAGAATGCCTATCAAGCACCTCTTCGGCAGCCAAAATTTCCACTTCCCCGGAGGTTTCCTCTTCGAACTTGAACTGGTCGATCTGCTGGTCAAGTGAAGGGGTAGAAGAAACTCTTTCCTCCTCTGCTACCGGTTCAAGGGAGACTTGTTGAACGGGCTGAACGAACACCGGTATACCTTGCGGATTAGGATGGGGCACCGGGGCGAGGTCGAAGGGGGCTAAAAAGGTCTTCCGTGCCACGTCAATGCGGTTTATGCGGCGATCCCCGAGTGTTATAGCGTTGTCTCTCGGCTGGAGTTCAGACTTCGGGGTATAGCCGAGGATGAGGGGAACAGACCTAAGCTGTCCGTCTTCACTCACGAAAATCTCCGACCGAAGAAGGTAGTTCAAGGCCGCAGTATTCGTGAGACTCAGCCGAGGAGTTACGTACCTTCTATCTGTAAACATGGCAGTAGAACTGTCAGACGATTGCAATATGGTAAAAGGAAGTCCGAATAGCTAGAAACAAAAAAGTTTGAAAAACTCAAGGGGGAATGTCCCACCTGGCGCTCTTGGCGTGGTTGGGCAATGAATCCCATCATGCCAGGCACCCGAGACGATCAGATAATCGTCCTTCATCCCCTTGTTGGACTTGGGAAGACCGGAGAGGAGTCTGACGACATCGGATCGGGACCTTAAATAATATCCCGCCCCTTCTTTGGTACGACATTCGTACATGTGTACCACATCGTGCCAGGTTAGTCCCAAGCCTAAATGGTGGTTTAGGTCATCAACTGCACCTAAGATTCTAAATGTGTTGGGTGCGCACTGGTCAGGACTAAGCCTATGGGCGGTAAGGTAACTTCTGGTGACTGGACCCATGGGAATGGTCATCCCTCCCTCCAGGAAGGCGATAATGGGGATTATCACCTCACCCTCCTCTCGGTCCAGTAATAACCCCTCCGTGGAGCAATACCTCAAGCCCACCTCCCGAGGGATGCGATGCGTCTCCCTAAACTTCTCTATCTGGGAAGGACTGTCCACTAGGTACTCAAATCTACCCATTGTTAATAAGGTTAAAGCGAGGGAAACGCGGAACCGCGACTGAAGAAAATCTACCAGTGGCCGAAGAAGCAATCTGAATAGATTTCAAAAAATCTCGAAGAAGGGAACTTACGTAGGATTGAATCGGAGAATGTTTGTCTTGGCCTTGCGGGGAGATCGTAGCGGATTCTGGAACGGTTTGAAGCAGATGACAGGAAGGGCTTTGAGAGTCTGAACGCTTGAGTTCGCTGGGAGTTCTAAAGTTTGCAAAATGAGAAGACAATCCCCTCTGGGACTTTATATAGTGGCAGGTAAAGTGGTGGGACTTATCCCGCCCGAAATTTTGAGGAGAAATCTTGTCCGTTGATTTGAAATGAACAGCTAGATTTCAGGGACAAAACGCCGCCTGGAGCAATTAATGACGCCTCGGAAACGGCGCGACAGCAGCGGTTATAAAGCAGGCGCCCAAATTCATGCTCGCACACATGTGGAGTTAAAATTCAGTGCCCTCATCTGTCAAAAAATCAAAACCCCACTTTTTCTCTTCTGATGCGAGGTAAAAAGTGAAATTTTGAGGGGCTATTGTGGGTGAGAAAGCCCAGCGCCATATGTTGGGCCTGAGGCCCAGTTCGAATACAACTCTCTTTCCGAAGAGGCCAAAATTATCAATACTCTGCCATCCTGGTGGGAGTGCAACCCATAAGGGACAAACGCTCCGTCCGAAGACAACCTGGTTGGGCCGAAGGGATCCTACCCAACGGAGTTGCCCAGAACTTGATCGAGTAGATATGCTGAAGATCTCCTTGCCATGGGCTGAGCTTAGGGCATGTCTAACTGCATAGCTATCATGAAATATCTTACCAATAAAGCTGCCACCACCGCATTTAATGCACTGCAGCAACTTTCCTGGCCGCATTTATGTGGAGAAGACACCTGAACAGTGTATCTTCACCCACCACCACTCACTGTAGGTTAAAGCAAACAGCTGATGTGACTAGTACTCAAGTGGGCGCCTAGATGGAGGACAAGTGTGCGGTGAAGATGGGAAAAGGGCGTATATATAAGGGAAGCAAGTCTCACAGAGAAAAGGGAGAGAAAAAATTGTATTAACTAAGTCTTTAAATAGTAAACCTCTTCGGACCTAAGGGATTTTTTCTTGTTGAATGCCTGACCCAATCCTTTTTTCTTTCATTATCGATTTTGTTCATTTGGACCGTTGCTAAATCCACCACTAGCCCAGTTGTTTAACCCATTCTCTACAAATTTATTGTTGGGAATTTGTTGGGCTCATCATACAGAGAGTTGGTGCCTGGCCCAACAAATTTGGACCCTACAATGTGTATTATATACAATGGTAAACATTTTTCAAACATAAATATAACAATAAGAGTGCAAACGCAGCCAAGAAATAAAAATATTTTGGTATTAGTTTCTAATATTGAATTTAATAATAAGTTATTGGGTAGTATAATAGTGTTTAAGATTGGATTTAAGTCACACTTGGTGTAACTCTAAGTAATATTACATTAACCAATAACTTTTTATAGAATTCATATTTTGAAATCCCACTGATGAATTAAATATTCTATATATTCTTAACATTCATGCCAATTGGATGTTATTTACCATTCAATTTATAAACTTATTTTTTATGCATTTAAACCACAAAAACTTAAATTTAAACAATTGATTGATGACATGACTATTGATCTTTGATCACCTTGAAATTTTGTAAGAATGGAGAATATAAAAAGATAACATAATCTAACGGTGAATTTGTCAAAATTTGCATCCAAATAAAAAATATTGAGTAATGTGACATTGCTTAAATCTACACCAAGTGTAATTTGAATCTAACATATATATATATATATATATAAAGCCAAAACTAAGAGAAAATTCAATTAGATTTCAAATTAGAATTCAATTAGAGTTTAATTTTGCGCCACGTGTCCCATCTAATCTAAGTTTTTTTTTTTTTTTTTTTTTTTTTTTTTTTTTTTTTTCAAATGAGTTAATTCAGTGTAGAAAATGAGGAATCTAATATAAATAAACCATAAATAATTAATCATATATCTAACTTTATAATATAAAATTAGAGGAAGAGAGAGTTAGAATGATTTTATATTTAAGAGTTTTTTTTTTTTTTTTTTTTTGTAACTAAAAATAATTCAAATTTATATGTCATTTATAATATACCATGACTATGTACGGTCCATTACTAACTAAGTAATATATATATATATATATATATATATAACCAAACCTAGAGAAAATTAAATTAAAATCAAAATTAGATTTTGCTTTTGTTAGCTTTTCATATAAATTAAATTGTTTAGATTTTTGCTGTTATTTTTTTAAAAAAATCCTAATAAGATTCTGTAGGGATCGGGTTTGAGCACTACCTCCTATGCTTTTCCCATGCGACGCGGGGGTTCAGGATTTTCACCCTACCAAGGGCTAACCTTGTTGTGTAAGACTTGATACCTTAGTCCCACATCGGTAAGAAAAGCGCCCTTGGGATGAAGTGGACTCAAGCCTAGCTAGCTCGATACAATGAATTTGTAGAGTATGGGTTCAAGAACTAGGCCCTGGTAAAGATTGCAACAGCTAAACAAGGTAGGAGGTGGGTTGGACGATAAGAACATAAGCTAAAAAGTAAGATATGGTTCCTCAGCCCTCTTCTTAGGGGTTGAAAGTTCTTATTACTTCTTCAATGCTTGGTTACAGGGGTCATGTGAGTGCTACAGTATTTTCTGCTTTCTTCTCCCTCTCCTTTTGGAGGACTTCTTACATTATATACCTCTTTTCAGTTGATCCTAGCTCTACATTTGTCGACCAGGCAGGTCACTACTTGAGTGCTTGTTTTATCAGCCGTTTTTCCATGTTTCTGTGAGTTGCAGCTACTAAGACTGCAGTGTTCAGAGGTCATTTCCTCATTAATGCGGCCAGAATGCCAGCGGCAGGCATTTAATGTGGAGATGACCGTTTGTATTGAATTTGCTCCTCCATCGTCCTCCTATGATCGATACATTATGCTCATTCTTTCTCATGGGGTGCTCTGGGGGGCTGCCTGTGATGGGGCGTTGACTCTCCCTCCTCTGGTTGGGGTTGGCCGAGGACATGGTTGTCCTCGGCGGTCATCCTGGGTGATTCGGACCTTCTCACGTCATCCTCGGAAGTTTTCTTCCTCCTCGGCATGGGCCTTGGGCTTGGTACGAAGTGGGCTGGGGTTGCCTAATCCCCTGGCCCCACAGATTCTTTTTTATACTATTTCTATTCAAATATTTTGTATGCAAAGATCTTGAATGTAACAAACTGTAATTGAGCTGAATGATCTCATGCACCTATCTCTATTCAACTTATGAGATACTATTAGACGAATTTATTCTTTTATTTTGTGTTGTATTTAGTATAATTTCACAGACAGTGATTGTGAATTAATATTGTATATGTAGTATCTAATAATGATTTTCAAAATTATTATAAATGTAATAGCAGTGTAATGGAGACTTGGCAACCAATATCATGAAAATTGAAAGGAAAAATCATTTTAGTACTTCCAAATGTCATAGCTGAACTAATGTCTTATATGTTTGATAACCACTACAATTCATCATTCTTTTGCGTAAGTACACAAGTTACATGTTAGTAAATTATTATTATAAATATAATAGTCAACATATATACAAACATGAAATAACAATAAGAATGAAAGCATAACCACAATGAAAATATTTTAGACTTAGTTTCCAATATTAAAAAAAATTACAACAACAATTAAAAGTTCCATAAAATCATTGAAAGACAAGTTGAGCTTTTCTTTATTACAAAATTATTATCTTAAATACATTATCAATCAAATTGTAATGGTAAAAAGTGAAATATTACAAAATTTCATCCCAAATAAAAAAATTATTATTAAAGACAATGACTAACATATTTTCAAACATAAATATAACAATAAGAGTGAAGATATATTTACGTTTTTTTATAGTAGTTTACAGTATTGTGAACTAAATAATGACTAAAACTAAAGGTGTCATAAAATAATTGGTAAAGAAATCAAAATTTTATTTATTTGCTTGAAAATTATTGGCAGACATAAAATTTGGTAATTATAGTCTATTCTTTTCTTTTTGATTTCTACCTAAAAGCTTTCACTAATTTCATTTAAAGAATAATTGGAATTGTGTCTCTCTGTCATAAAAAAAACCAACAATAATGGGAAAATTATAATTGTCTCTTTGTAATAGAAAGGATTGACAACAGTTGTTCCTCTGTATCATAATTGTGACTAACGTACGACAGCAGTTAAGTCATCTTTATCGTATAGATAACCCAGAGGCTATTGATTTTGCCATTCAAAAATTAAGGTATAATTATATGTGACTCTCTTCTTTCTCAAAAAAAAAAAAAAAAAACTCTCTTTTATAGAAAGAACCAATAATATTTGTGCTAATCACAAATTATATTTGTAATCAAAGAAAAAATTATCTAATGTACTAACCATTTATTTCACAAATAAAAAGCACGAAATTTCATCAACTATGTATATATGTGATGTGTCACATTCAGTTCATCGCAATTGACAACCCATTAACTACACAATTTAAATTTTGCCATAAATGCTACAATCAAATTACTAAATATTGATAATATGAAATTCCCCAAAAAAAAAAAAAAAAACTTCATACGGTTTCACAAAAATTTAATACAAATAAATGGCAATAATGTGCAAAATTTAGAAATTTATATCTAGTCAAAGGTGTGGTTATTTGTTTGGAAATATCAATTTTGGATGGGAAAATTCTAGTGGTATCGTTATTTTTCACGAAACATGGATGTTTTATACAGTTTGGTTTGGGTATTAAATCACCCTATATCATTGATTTGAAAATATTTTTTCAGCATGCATATAAAAGAGAGACACTGTAATCTTTAGGCATTAGATAAATAGGATTTTCCTAAGTATATGAAGCTCGGTTTTATTTAATGTAAATTTTATTTTATCTAATTTTTTTTGCAATTTAGTGTGATATTTATTATTTTATATGAAAGTTTAATCAATTACATAATTGCAACATATTATACAAAATCTTCTCAAAAAATATATTATACAAAAAATCCTAAGCGTATTTATAAACATATAAATATTATGTATAAACATATAAATATTAAAGATATTTATAAAATTACAAAATTTAAGCATATTTTAAAACAAATAAATAATAAAATTTTTTTTTCTAATTTTACTTATTAAAATGAAAAAAGTTTTAGGCAAGAGATAATAGCTCTTAACTAAGGTTCACTATCTTGCTTTTTGTTCATTTTTTAAGGAGATCTTTATCAACATGCTCATATCCAAGGTCAAGTGGAGGGATGATAGATGGATAATCCAGGAACTAATTGATTTTGTTTTCTCAATCGCATTCCATGGAAATGATTTTTTTCTTTTCATCATAACTGCCACACACATTATTATAAATATCATAATACATGGAAAAACACTCTAGATCTTCATCAATAGAATGTGATAGTGAATATCTTCAAATCAAAACATGTTAGTCAAATCATTATTTGTTGCTTGATCTTCTGTATAGATACACTAGCTTTGGCACTCTGGTGACTTTACTGTCTCCATGAATAGTTATGATAGAGTTCTTAAAGGAGAAATAGACTTTTTGATGTACAAAGGAGGGTATAACATTATTCTCATAGATCAATGGTGGTCTTGTCTAAGTAGCATATTAAAATGAGCTGCGATATCCATGACCCGGAGTCAACATTTATGGTAGTAGGGCCCGTGATAATCAGATCTTGGTGCCCTCATTATATACAATGGTAGTAGCAAGTGGCTATTCCAGGATTTATTCTAGTTAGAGGGGTCAATAAAAAGATGAATCTTGTAGTTTACAAGGTTTTCTTATTACAAGTTTATCTATAATACTAGTAAGAGAATAAAAGATTAATTATTAGGTTATTTGGCATATTGTTTTATAATATAATGAACATACTAATTATTGTTGCTAAAATGAAATCTTAGAAATCTTCTATTTTTTTCAAATACAATAAACATATTTATTATTGTTATTAAGTGAACTTTAATTATTATTACTCAGAATTCTTTTACCTATTAGTTTGTCTTTACTCTTTACGATTATTTTATTTAACAATCCAACTCAATTTTAAGAACTATTGTTCTTTGCAATTATATTATGTATACATTTGAGTCTTGATTGTAGCTACCTTATTTTTTTTCCTACTATTTGTAGGTCCTATGTGAGCCTCTACTTATTTTATTTAGTGTTTACCTTTCATTTACATTACTTTCAGCAAAAATTTTTGATAAGTTATTCCTAAACGGACACTAAGAAAAATATTTGTTGTGTTAACATTTGCTTTTATCTTCACTCAATCACTCTTGATTTGTGTCATACCCCTTGTGTGTGTAAAGAATTACCCATCATCTAGTGGTTTAATTGTCTTTTAGTGTTAACATTTGTTACCCACTGACTGACTAACCTATGCCCTCAGTTCCCACTTGACAAAAAACAAATTAAAAGCACATTCATATTCAGCCACTAATTTTTACTTTCAAGGCTTTAGATCAAATTGGAATGTCGTTGGGCTTTTTATTTATTTATTTAAAAATGTCAAAACATTGGTAAGAGGATCATATTTAAGATTATTTCAGCTATGCTTTAAAAAAAAAGGTTTTGAGTGTTTAAAATTTTATTTTAGGGGTTAAAACAAATAATAAAAAAATAATAATTTCTAGACAATTTTCAACTTGTAAGTTCTAATCACTTAAAGTCATTGATATAAGTTTAGTTGAGCACTAAAATGTTCAAAATTTGGTTTGTTTAATTTTTATGGAACTTGAGTTTAAGATTAAACTCAATTTTTATGTTTGAACTTGACTTTTATAAAAAAAATTCTGAATCAGCACAAGACTGTTTCTTTTATGTTTGAACTTGGTTTTCTAATTTTTTGAATGAGCACAAGATTTTTTTTTAGATCTATCACTATCGGCAATATTATATTGTAGGGCATTTTTTCGAGAGCATTTGTATGTGTTTTTTGGACTAGTCTTGTGCTATGCACATTTGCTTGGGCCCCAAACACGTTCAACTTCTTAAGAGATCTCTTTCAAGACAACCATCAACGATGATCCACCAAAAAAAAAAACAAATAAGAGAAAATAATGCAAAATAAAAGAAAAGAGATAAAAAAAAATTAAAAAAAAAAAAAAGAAAAAAAAGAAGAAAAAAGAAGTGGAAATTAAAGTTAGATAGGATAAAAAAAAAAAAATTAAAAGTAAATGGACTAAAAAGAAAAACTGAAAGGACAAACACACATAGAGCGAGAGAATTGGTCCTCCAATGGTAGCACCGGGAAGAATTGCCACTGACAGTGGTCCATGGCTGAACCCAACAGATAGAGAGAGGGAGAGAATGCTTGAAGAGAACTTGTTCTAGTGTTCTTTAGCCAAACACTGGCAGCTTCCAAAATTTATACAAATGTTACTCTTTCAGTTCTTAATTGTACTACACGATGTATTATTATTATCAGTATATGTATGGGTACAATTAAAAACAATCATAATCATATGGTTTAAATTATACATTTTTCTAAAAAGAGATTCAAATTATATATGGTATTAACTTACACTTTTTTTAAACCATACATTTTTTAAATATGTAATGGTTTCTCGTTATATATATATGTGTGTGTGTGTGTGTGAGAGAGAGATTTAGAATTTAATTGGTTTTAGACTTTTCGGTTTTTGCACCAAATAATTCACTTAGCATAAAATTAAGAATTAAAACGGACATGTGGTGCAAAATTAAGAATCCAATTAAAAACTAATTGGATTTCCTCTGAGCTTTGGTTATTAAAATATACTAGTCGCAAACATGTGCAATGCACGGGAAAACTAGTAAAACTAAAATCTAAAGATATATTGTGTTTCCTTTTTTTGTTTTCTTGAAGAATGTTAAATAATACAGGAGTATTTATAGAAGTTCAAATCCCTATAAAAGGTTCAAATCTCTTAAAACATTACACCAATATGAGAAATTAGGGTGCTTTGTTCAACCCAAGTACAAAGTTAAAATCAACCCCTAACTTCATACCTTTAGGGCCTTGAACTTTGTGCACTAAGGTTATATTGTTATATGTATAAATTGTAAGCTAAAGCTGGCTTGATATGATATTCCTTTTTGTTACAAAAAGAATCAACGGAATAAATATGACAAAGTAAGAGATTCCATGCCACTGGTAGTCTGGTAAGTAGTATAATTCCTCCAATTCATGGTCAATCGAAAGCCATCTGTCTCTTATAAATTCATAAGCTACAACAAAGGAGTTGTTATACATTCTCTGAACCTTGCATATTATACTCTATTGTAAATTGGAAAGAGATATATAATTCTAGAGATTCAAGATATGATGAAAGGGCAAACTACTATCAAATTAAAAGAAAAAGAATATCATATCATCCTTCAAGTGAGAGCTTGAGTTCAATATGCTATTCAACAACTTCATTTGTTTAATTATTGTCTATGATTATGTAATTTATTTTTCTGTTTTTTATTTGAATTTCATAAAATAGAGTAGTCATTGGGAGAAACCATAGTCTTGTAGAGTCAGTGCAAAAAAAGAAAAAAAAATATTAAAAAAGGGAGTATTATACCTTTTTTTATGCAAGGCATAGGCAAGTTTGAGCAAACATTGAGTGTATATGTCCACTTATTAAACCTGAAAAAAGGACATTGTACAAAATCAAATTGTGGAAGGAAGAATACACTTATGTATTTTATCAAACAATTTTCTGTGCATGTAACAAAAATATTTGTTAGTTACATCCACAACAAAATAATAAAGCAAAAAAAATTGAGAAGGTGATTTTGGCATAATATAGGAAAAAAAATTCAACCAAAAAGATTATTTTATTTTGATTTACATATAGGGCGTGAATCAACAACAAATACAAACAAATTCAAACCAAAGACCCTTGTAGATGATGGAAATAAAGTTGAGAATAATAACTAAACTATATATATATATATATAACACTAAGCGATCAAAATTTGAATTTACCATTGCAATTCAGCTACAACCTAAAAACATAAAAGAAAAAGAGTAAAAAAGTTACCCACATAGACCAACACCAAGAGAGGGTACTTACATTTTATCAAACACTTGGTGCATATTATTTGGAATCCCAAATGATAATATAATAGCAATGGATAGAGAGTGCTTTTGAAGAGAGTCCAATCCCAATTTGCAAAAACATTAACTCAGTTAAAATGCAGTAATTGTGACACGTTATTTCTTACAGATAGTGAATGAGCTGTTATTGCTTCCCGACACTAATGTGAATGTGCTAACATGAGACCATTAAATAGCCTTTGACATAGCTGATGGAATGCCCCTCTCAGAAGTATCCTAAAAAATAAAGGACTGATTGGTGCCGTTAGAGTAGAAGCCTAGTCTAGTCAAGCCCTGTAAGCAGGTCTGCTTTTAGCTTATAGGATCTAATAAGTCCTAACCAATTCTTTGATGATGAAACCACCACAACAAATAGAATGTAACTAAAAAAACAAATCTTATGAAATTCGTAGGTTTAGCTATGAACAATTTAGGTTTAAAAAAAATAGACAATCTCTCTCTAATAAGAGAATAAAAAACTCACCTTACGTTAAATACCCTGCCTTTGGTTTTTCAAAAACGGCAGCAACTGAAAGAATCTAAACATCGACGATAGCAGAAGACACAAAAAAACTTGTGATGAAAAATAAAACTAAAACTAAATAAAACTTTCCTAAGAAGCAAACAAAGGCCTACACAGAACAAAACCCACAATTAAAAAATCGAAGGTTTAGGAAAACTAAGCTACTTACGTAGATAATAAGAGTGTTCACGCCACTGTTGTGTTTGGGTGTGAAAGCAGGGTTAGAGAGATCAAAGATTTAGGTCCTTTGGTCATTGTTGCTATTAGGAAAATCAAATTAACAAAGAATTTGAAAGAAAAAAAAAAAAAAAAAAAAAAAAAAAAAAAAAAAAAGAGGTGGAAAATTGTGATGGGGCTGCATGAAGAAGAAGAAGAAGATGGAAGAAAAAGAGAGTTGATCAGCATTGAAAGATCTTAGAGAGAGTCTGCATGCTGAGTTTGTGTTTATTTTTAAAAATAAGTATCGGGTTTTATCCAAAAGAAGAAGAGATAAGTATCGGGTTTTGTTTTGGAGAGAAAAATAAAAATCAAATTACCCCCCACTTTAAAATTACCAAAATACCCCCGAAACTTTAAGGAAAAGACTGAAATACCCTCCCAAAACCTATAATTTAACCAAAATACCTTCCAAAACCTAAAAAATGATCAAAATACATCTTAAACCTAAAAATTGACCAAAATGCCCCCTAAACCTAAAAAATAACCAAAATACCCCTAAAACCTTAAAAAAGACCAAAATACCTCATAAACCTAAAAATGACCAAATTACCACATAAACCTAAAAATTACCAAAATACCTCCGAAACCTAAAAAATGACCAAATACCCCCCCCCAAAACCTAAACATTACCAAAATACCTCTAAACCTAAAAAAAATGGCCAAAATACCCCCTAAACCTGAAAATGACCAAAATACCCCTAAACTTAAAAAACAGCCAAAATACACCTCCTTAAACCTAAGAAAATAACTAAAATACCCCCATAAACTTAGAAAATGACCAAAATACCTCTAAAACCTAAAAAAAAAAAAATCAAAATACCCCTTAAACTTAAAAATGACAAAAATACTCCTAAAACCTATAAAAAAAAAATAAAAAAAAAACCAAAATACCCCCGAAACCTAAAAATGACCAAAATACCCATAAAACCTAAAAAATGACCAAATACCCCCCTAAACCTAAAAATTACCAAAGTACCCTCAAACTTATAAAATGACGAAAATACCTCTAAACCTTTAAAATGGAGATTTATGGTCAAGGAAGATATATAATCACTCTAAAAAATAAAAATAAAAAGGAAATGTACAGTCTAACCTCAATAGACCTCTCTCTCTCTCTCTCTCTCTCTCTCTCTCTCTCTCTCTCTCTCTCTCTCTCTCTCTCATTTTTAGTGCTATATCAAGTGAATTGAAGATAATATTCAATCTTACCAATAGGCTACACATTGGACGCCATGTGGTGCTCTAATATTACATTTAGCCTTTTTAATCTCTTTTTATTAAGTTGGTTTTACTAGTACCCAAAAAGTCATGTTAACTTCTTTTTATTATTATCTAAAAGATGGATTGTCGTTGAAAATTAAACCAAATCTTATGAAAAGCCCAAGTCCACTTATTTCCTTACATATTATGATATAAGCATGATCCTTTCCTATGTGGAGATGAAAGCCCAGACCCTAACCCATTTACAAACTCTCTTTCTCCTCTTTCATGTGTAGATGAGACTTGAAAACCAAGATCCTGACTCGCTTAAAAGCTCTCTTCCTTTGTACAAGCTTCCCTTCAAACTACACACACTCTTTAACTTCTTTACAAACAATGGTTTGTAGTTTGGATTCATTGATCCTTTCTGACCAAACCAACATTCCTACTCATTTCTCAAATCTTAATTCAACCCTTTTGCGTAAACAAATGGAGGTTTATGGTTAAGGAAGATATACAATCACTCTAAAAAATACTAAATAAAAAGGAAACATACAGTTTAATCTCAACAATCCCACCACTCTATTTTCTCCTCCTCTTCCAAAGCTTCTCTCTCTCTCTCTCTCTCTCTCTCTCTCTCTCTCTCTCTCTCTCTCTCTCTCTCTCTCTCTCATTTTGAGTGCTATACTAGGGGAATTGAAGATAATATGCAATCTTACCAATGGGCTACACATTGGAAGGATTGTCTATTAAGATAAAGAGTGCTTCTCTTGCTATGTTACAGGAGTAATTTTTAGGTATTCTTGGAGTACGGTGAATAGTGCTCCCTTATCTCATATTTATGATAAGTCTACTCATTAATTCATGGTATAGTCCATTGATGGTGATGACAATTTTTTTGCTTAAAGTAATGATGGTGATAATAATTTGAGATTACTAAAATACTTGTATTCTACAAGATGATGGCTACACACTTATAAATTATAACAGTCCCAGAGAATCTTTTACCAGCCATTACTCGTCCAATACTTGTGATCAACCCATTTTCATCAATCGCATCAATGAGATATAATTGCTTCAAAGCGTCTTCTAAAGACTCAGCTGCAGCAAAGCCAACCAGATTTTATGACTTTATCCAAGGAACCCCATTTGTATGCATGATCATTGAAGAAAACAAAGAAAAATTTCCTTCTTACAGGAAGGGGGATCAAGAAACTCAAACTTGAGAATATCCATATCAGAGAGGTCCAATGATTTCAAATAAAGAACACTTCCAGCAAGAGAATATCTCTGTAGATCAGGAACTGTTACATCTAGGAAGTCATCATTATAAAGTATGGAAGGGTATAACCGATAGCATTTCACAGGACGTGTTCTGCCAGCTCCACCTGCCCGCTGATTAGCTTACACTCTGCAAATATATAACCCAATGTTTAATGATAAGCAATAAATGCAGCTAGCACAATCATTTAGGCAGTAGAGAAAATCATCTATAGGGATAGCCACTACAAACAAGTATTCTGCTAATCAAAAAAAGGACAATTACTACGGCCTATCTGATCTCCAATGCTCTACCTTTGGCCTAAAGTAAGAATTGAGGCTTGAATAATTTCTTCTTTAACATGCCACATCTACATTGTGGTAAAACAATCACCTTTTCTAATATATAAAAGATATTTTATTCAGGCACAATCAAGAAACTTCTAACAGGACATAAACTCAACCACAAGGGGTAGCATAATCAGTTGGGGACCACAACTCATGAGATTAACTGCTTACTTGCTAATTTGAACAACATCAAGGGAATACATGCCGGTTGATGGGTTGTATTGCCGTTGCTTAACATAACCAGAATCAATAACATACCTATCAATAACACAAAATTTGGAAATATCAGTGAACTCAGTAACCTACCTATTATGGCACAATCAATATACAGGATCATAATAAGTGAAGCTTAGCTATAAGAGGAAAACTTGACTGAATTTCATAAAAATAGATACACAGAGAGCGGAAGGAAGGGGGTGCAAACAAGGGGGGGAAGGGTGAATTATTGGTGTTTAGTCTGTCTATACAAAGAAACAGAGATAAATGTCCCACAAAATTACTTACTAAATTATAAATACACTCATGCAAATTGAATACTCTCTTACACGATAAAAAAACTAGTAGCACACTAGATATGGCTCATGCATGCCTTTTTTTTTTTTTTAAATGTTAGAAGTAAAAAAGAAAAGGGATGCAGAGGTCATGATTTTTGCTTAAATATATTAAGGTTCTCTCAAGCCGATCCTCAATCAACATTCTAATGTAAAAAAAATATCTCGCAGTCAAAGCACTAAGCCAATACCCGTTGGTGAATTTCATTTGAAAATGTGTTCACCTATTTTCTAGGCAGCACATGGCCCTGTTTCAGCTCTAGTGACCATATAGAACTACTACAGATGCAAAATTTACATAAAACACTCATGAAAAAAGCCTCAAACTCTGAATTCCAAAAGACCATTGAACATATCCATTGTCCGCAAGTTAGTTCCTGGAAATTCCATCTACTTATAACTTAAATCTAAACTATTAAAACTATAAACTAATTATCCTCCACAAATCTCTTATTCTTTGTTTTCCTTTTAATTTATTTTTTACTCTTTGGGTAATTTCCACAAGCACTTGGCACACATACTCTATGTCTAGACTTGCACAGACCAGGTTGAAGGATAGTAAATTGAAGGTTAGGTTATTTTTTACTCTAAATCAGAGTTGCCTAATGCCTAACACTAGTCCTCCTATGAGTAGCCTGCAATTAAAGGAGATATTTGAAGCCAAAATAGACAAATTGAAAAACAAACCTAAATTATACGGTAAGAGTAATTATATTAATAAACAATAATTCTAGATTTGCAGTTTAATTATACAAGTTATATACAAAAAATCCAAAATCAAAAACAAAACGTTTATGCTATCTATGGAAAAACAAAGAAATACAAAATTGAAGGTTAGCTTTTCAAGGAGAATGTGAAATTGGATTCATCAATGTATAGAAGATACCTAATCAGAGGTTTGGATAGGTAAAAGTGTGAATATATACAAGATTTGGATGTGATTGTACCCACTCGGTGAATCTGAAGCAAAGAAAAATCAACCAAAGTCAAAAACTTTGTTTGGTTGCCGAGAAAATAACAGAAAAACACAAGGAAGAGAGAGAGAGAGAGAGAGAGAAAGAACCTGTGAGGAGCTAAGAACCTGTGTTTAGGCCGAGAGAGATGTGAGCTATGAAAGAGAACGGGAGAGAGAGAGAGAGAGCCTACCTTAACGTTTTAAACTCCGAGTTTAAAATGAGCTTTTATACAATACAATATAGTGTTATTGATTTCCAATGTTTTACAACCGTTGATACAAAATTTAATTTATTTTATCCACAGTTGATGAAGATGTTGATAAAACTATTCTCTTTCTAATATTTTTTGATCCAATTTTACTACGGTGCCTGAAGAAAAAAATTAAAACCAAATACTTTTTATTATTTTTTTCAAAAGTTATAACAACTGCAGAAATAAGTTTATGAATTTCCTTATTTTTACTTTACAGTTGTTATCAAACGTAGAAAATTAAGCTTTTATCTACATTTTTTAGTGACCGTGGATATAAATATGTTGAAAAAACTAAAGTTTGTTGTAGTGCAATGAACAATGACCTACCAACAAAATATGAAAGCTCTGATTGTAAAGAAATTTGGATGACTATTCTCACCTCTGTGACCCTCAATTGCATATGCAGCTTGAATTTGGATCTTAAATTTTGTAACTGTGGTCCCAGAGATCAGTAAGGTTCCTATTTCAATTGACATGCTTTACGATAGTGACTGAGGGGAGGACACCATCCTCTTTGTAGCCTCTTTCTTCCATTAAATAAAAGCAGCACAAGAATGTTGATTGTTCCAAAGATTCCCTCAAGCATATGTAATGGGAAGCCAGATGATCCAGTCCTCACAACTCCGTCCCTCATCCTATTGAGTGGTATAAATGCAGTCTGGTGAAGCATCACTTACTCAAGCAGGCTACGCTGGTCTCAGTGAGATACAAGGGAGCACTAAAAATTTGGTTGCTGAGAGGGGCACTGTCTTAACTTTGCCTGGAAAGTATGAAGCCATAGGCATTTTGATATATTCACAATTCCGCAGATGCCATGAATCAACCACAAGTTATCCTTGAATGCAACTTCTTGCAAGTTGCATATTCATAAAAAAAAATAGTGACAATGGAGTGCCTTGTGAGTCAGCACAAAAATTTTGGGCTCAAACTTTCTTAACTCCCAAATTTCATTTTGAACATGTTCAATTCATGCTGATGAGGTCATCAATCAAGTGACAGTTCTTTCTCAAAAAAAAAAAAAAAAGTGGCAGTTCACTGTCAGATGAAATGTCCATAACAATTCAGGACTTGCCTCGTGCCAAGGTAGTCAGTATTTTTTGCTTTTCTTTTTATTTATCTTCCTTGAAAAGAGGTTGTAAAAGACTCTTACAACTAGGCTCATCCCAGTACAACTCATCCCACCACTTTCTGCTTCCGCTGATGTGCATGAGGGAAGAAGGCAGGCTGTCCATTAAGAATGGAAGCTTCTTTAGCTTCTCACAGTCCCATACATCAATAGAGTCCAATGAATTACAAATTAATACTCTTTTGGAAATGGATTTCAATTCTGGTAAAGAAGATAAGTATAGGAGACGTAACCTGGGAATCATGATAGGAGGAAAAGCATTGCAATTTACCCCACTGGTTTCCTTCCCTTCAATGATTTCCTCTATTGAATGACAATTCCATACCTCAACCTCTTCAAGATTTTGAAGGCATGATAACAAATCAAATGTGAGTATGTATTTAAGCCTGTGACAATTGTGGATGTGCAGGGTTTTTAACTTAGAAAATAAACTGTCTGTCACAGCTCCATGACAAATTGCATTTAAGTTAAGTAGCTTCCTGAGGATCAATTTCTCTAGACTTGGAAAGGAATTTTCATCTGCCATTATGATGTACTCTAAACCACTACAAGTGGAGATGTAACACTCTTTTAGGTCATCCAATTTTGATGTGCTTGACAGTTTAGAAAGAATGTCAATATCATCACAACCCTGCAATGCCAACTCTTGAGTATTGTCTGGGAGCTCTATTGAACTCCCATTGGTGATGAGGTTACAGCCTTGAACTTCTGCACTGTAAGTTCCCTTGGAAATAGGTAAAAGGCTTGATAGAAGTCCTATACCAATATGGTAGCTTTTCAGCACCTGCCAATGTCTAGATCTCACATAGTTGTTGAAGCTGTATGTATCCTCAAAGGAAAGACCAAGATTAGTTAGTTGTGAGGAGTTTTTGATTTCTGCAAAATCTGCTCCTCCTCCGTTTCCTTGTGAATTCAAGGACCATCTCCATTTGCTTCCAAACATCGCTAGATTTTCTAGGCGGCACAGGTTTGGGATGACCCCAGCAGGAAACATGTTAAGTTCTTCTGTATAAGAAAGATCAAGACGCCTGAGATTTACCAAGCCTTTGATACCACTAGGCAACTCTTTGATCCAGGTATATGAAAGGTCCAACACCCTTAGCTCTTTCAGCATCGCTAGTGAAGGTAATTCTTCAATCTTACAAAGGCGTAACATGATTGCACGCAGATTCTGTAAACAGGAAAGGGAATCTGGAAGTGACTTTATTGAATTAGACAGGTCAAGAACTCTAAGGTTTTGCATGTTCAGAAAGAATAAATCAGGGATTTTTTCCATTAGGGGGTTCTGTTGCAGGAGCAGAGTAGATAAATTTGTGCTACTGGGATGATCTGGAAGAATTTTAATGTAGTTTTCCATTAGAGAGACCCTCTCTACATTTTCCATCCACGTCCTTGGCAATGTTTTCAATCCAACACCAGCTTTGACCATGAACCGAGGACTCTCCTTTGTGATTCTGATTGCTAAATCCCTCACCAAATCATGCATTCTTACACATCCAGTTCCAATAACCTCCAGCAGGCAAGCATCTTTGAGTTCCTTAAGCAATGCATGGCCTTTGTTGATCTCATGCTCCCTATCCCACACTTCATCTATGAAACCTTCTGCTATCCAGTACTCAATCAGCTCCTCAACATCAATTTTATAATTCTCAGGATATAATGCACAGTACAAAAAGCAAGCCTGGACCCTGTCATTTTTTAAGTGGCTATAACTAAATTTCAGACGTGCAAAAACATCTTCCTCCATGCCTTCAATTTCAGCTCTTGAGCTTTTCAATTCTTCCAGTGCATTCTTCCAAACTCTTGCATCATTGGTTTTCCTCATGGCTCGTCCCACAGTGATGATTGCAAGCGGCAAACCACCACATTCTTTAACAATCAGCTTTGCAGAGGATTCTATTTCAGGAGAAAGAAAGTCATCTATTCCAGCTTTATCAGTGAACAAATTCCAGGCTTCCTCCTCAGAAAGCATGCCCACCTTGATTTCTCTTTGTGTTTCCATGCCCCGACAGACTTCCATGAGTCGAGTAATGAGTATTAACTTACAACCATTCTCTTTATTTGGCTGTGGGATCCCCACGTCTTCTAAGGTAAACTTACTCCATAAATCATCTATGATTAGAATAAATTTTTTCATTCTCAACAAATGCTCAAATAATATGGTTGATCTCCTGATTAAATTATTACTGAATGAGAACTCCTGGTATAGATCCAGGTTTACTGCTTTCCCTATTTCAATTTGCAATATCTCCAACTCAAAAGTTTTTGATGCGGTCACCCAAATAACATTATCAAATATTTGAGCTTCATTGAGCAGATTATTTATATGCATCATAATGGTCGTCTTTCCAACTCCACCCATACCATAGACACCTATCTTATTGATGTTGACATCCATCAGACACTCCCAAATCTCATGCAAAGTATCCCTTTGTATTGTTTTACCGATTAACTGTGTTGCTGGCATAAACTTTCCTATATCTGGCAATAAATCAATAAATAAACCATTTGGAAACACTCCCTTTTCTTGAAGCTCGGTCACCTCTTTAATCTTTTGTAAAAGATGTTTTCCTATTTTATATCTTGAATAGAAATTAGGAAAAGCACCATTCATGCACCTTCCTGTAGTGCTGATTTCATTTTCTAAGCTATCCACTTCATTGTTTACCTTTTCCACAAGCTTGAGCCACAGCTCTACCTCACCTTTTAGCTTCTTACTCAAGTATGTTAATCCCATATTCATCTCCATTTTGATGTCATTTGCTCGACCATTTAGTTTTTCCATATTGAAATGAAGTGACTCTTGGTGTTTCTGAACATTTCTCAAATAGGAGAACTGTGTGGCAAGGGTTTCCCATGATGAATTAACAACCCCAATGACAGTCCCAAGACTCCCAACTATATCCATGGTCACTGCATTAAGTGAAATGAGGAAGAGAAAAGAGAGAGGAGGAAGAAAGGAAGGAATTATTACAAATTTAAGATCAAGTATAAATAAAACAAAATGAAATAAGCCATAACATATTGAAATTATATTTAAAAGCTATGACCTTATTACAGGCTCAATATTTGACAGCAACAAAGCTTATGAATTTTTATGCTTCTTATACAACCTAATCTTATTTCCAAAAATATGCTAGCAAGTTAAATGCTTTATGTAGAAATTTTCAAGGAAATGCCACTAAAGATAGAGGAGTTATCTAACGGATCACCCTGTAAAGTTTAAGGTACCCAAATCTCAAGAGCAGTTTTCCTCAAACCTTCAGCTCCACTAAAAAAAAGGATAAACATTCCTAATGGGGAACATAACTGGCAGCCCCCTTTGAAGACTTATAAGAGGCAAGTAAGGCTGGTTCTAGTGCTCAATCATTAATTGCCTGTATAAAGGCTTTATTGTGGTCAATGGCATTCAGAGTGAGATTGGTTTTAATAAAATTCCAATAGTTTATTTTTAAACTTTGAGGGCAATTGCCTTCTCTTACCTAAATGCGATTGCTTAAGAAAACCTAGGTGAGATTGCCTAGTATTTATCTTTGTTTATTTACCATTCTATTCACCATTTTAATACCAAAATAACCATCAAATATGTTAAAGATCCAATATTTTTATTACCTAAACCCTTAAATATCAAATCCTATTCAAAACCCTTCAAGATCACATCAAGTAATCTAATTTAGTGCTGAATTCCTAACAATCCAATTCCTACCTTCAACACTAAGACTTACTGAGGTAAGAGTCATTGCAGCAATTCTTATTCCTAACGAATAGAAAATTGCGCTTCCAATAATTGTGACACTTTCTACAAATAGAAAATTGCGCTTCCAATAATTGGCTGAGTGTATGAATTATAATTAGTTAATTCACACACCCTTGCCGAGTACAGGATTTATATAATGACTTGCTTACCTGACGTACAACTATAAATTAATTCATTGTTAAGCACTGCCCTCCTTGTAATACAAAAATAGTTATATCTTACAAGAAATCTTAACTCATTCCATCAAAGAAATAGAATTGATCTGCTAATTGTACTTTAATCAATGTTATTATGAAATATGAATTTGCATGGAATTTATTTTTTTACAATTATTATAATTTATGTACTTATAAAATATAAAATTATGTTAACCATTTCAATTTTTTGGGTCATGTTTATTAAAAAGGTGAAATAGGTTGTCTTTATGTCAACCCCAAAACAACATATTTATTAAACGACTTGAATTGAATCATGTATGTGTCCAACATGATATTAAAAGGATTATGTTAGGAATAAAGGGTTTTTGACATGATTATTAAATGGATCATGTTCGTGTCAACCCATGTAATTGAATCTTTCTACCTTGACACAACTCCAACAATGCCTACCTCAACACAACATGCATATGACCCACAAACACAAATTGCCACCCCTATGTTCAATACCTTGTTGTACTTGTACCACACCTGTTCTTATATTTACCTTACCTTTATACTACTCTAGCTAGGTTAAGGGCCTATAAGACAACTGTACAGCTATTTACACAGAATAGTAAATAATAACTTCACTCAATTCTAACAGCTTTCTCCATCAGAACAACTTGGGGTCTTTGTATCTTGATTGAACAGTTTGTTTAAAAGATTAACTGGGTTAGACTGGAAAATCAAGGCTATGCTTTTGCCAGAAATCTTATTACAGATCGGGTATTTTATATATTGGATAATGGTTAAAGTTAAACCCCAACAATTCTTGAACTACAGCATGTCTAAAAACACCAATATTCTTGAAAAGAGAGAGAGAGCTATAAAAAAATTGAAATTTGAAAAGATTCTATATACAGATGATCTTGTGTTAACAACCCAACTATTTCCTAAAGGGAACGTCTAAAATTATCAAGGCGAAATTGATGGAAGCGGACATGACATTGAGGATGATGATTAGATAGTAGATACATGATACTGCACTGATATCAATAACAAAGAGGACATAGATTGATTCATGGCAAAGGACTAAGGGCTGTTACCTAAAATCTTGCCAGTCTGAATGAAATGCCAATCTGCTGCGTACTTGCCAGTTGCCAGAAGAGAAAGACAGCTGCAGTTGACTTTTCTAAAGAGAATAAGACTGAAGGTTAATAAAACATAACAACTATAGCAAACTGGAACAAGTCATCGCGGAACATCTACTCTATTTTACTTTCACTTCCCTCCCTCCCCCCCCAAAAAAAATCTACAATGGAATCTTTTTTTTTTTTTTTTTTTTTTGGAGAAACAAACACACACGAGAGAAATAAGGAGATTCTAACATAAAAGCATACCATAATTTCACTCAAAAGTTATGATAATTTTTAAGAAAAAGTGGGACAAGTTATATTACATACAACACCCTCTCTTAAGCAACGTGAAACAATTATCCATTTCTTTTTTTTTTTAAACAAACACACACAAACAAAGAAGCGGGAAATGAGTTCTAATGTAACAATTTAGTCCCCACTCTCCACCAAACAAATTTAAAAGAAGTCACTTTTCTTGGGAAAAAAAGAGGTTACTTGTAGACCTTAGCAAACTTATATTATATGGTCGCTTTTAGTTCCTAACTTGTCTAGCAAAATGATGATTTTAGTTTGTTCATGTCGGCCAAAATAGCCATATACCACTGTTTAGGAAAATATGCGTGGATCTATCATTATTTGTGAAATATTTAGTAATCTATCACTTTTTTTAAACTCAATTTTGCGAAAATCGAGTTTTTCATGGTATTGGAATTCATGGAACTCGAGTTCCATTAACTCAAGTTATATCAAAAAATTTCAAAATTTGTTTATGGCACTAGAGTTTACATGAAAAATTTTCAAAATTTTTTCATGGTACTCAAGTTCATGAACTCAAGTACCATGAAAAATTCGATTTTCGTAAAATCAAGTTTTAAAATGGTGGTAGATGCCTACATATTTCAGAAATAACGGTAGATTGAAATTTTTTTCAAAAATAGTAGTATTTGACCACTTTGGCCTAGTCATGTCACCTAAAAGAGGAAAAGTGAACATTTTAAACTTCAAAAATTAAAATTTCTTTATTCTAAAATTTTGAGACCAACCACATATATATATATATATATATATATATTTTTATTTCTATGTATGAGATAGAAATTAAACAGTAGGTAACATGATAAATGTATAAGGAAGCTCCTATGATGTTCTGTGTCAATAATTATTTTATATATCAAATATATGTATAATTCCTTTCACAATTTGTAGGTATCACTTGTGTGGAATCACATGTTTTAAGAATGAAAATGCATGCATCAAGGATTATGAAGAACAAAACATCAAAGGGTAACAAACATATATGGACAGATGTACAAAATAAACTTTGATGGAGCAGTTTTTAAGGAGCCGTGTACATTAGGCATCGTCAACATCATACAAATGAGCAAAGACACTTGCTCGCATTGCTAAATTCTAAGAGCCGTGTACAGTATGCAAGACACATGGTTGACATACCCAATACTGGTGAATCAACTTCGGTCTAATGCAATGCTTTTTCAACATCTATGAAATATAACTCCTCCCTTTAGAAAAGAAGATGAGATATCCACATGCTAACTGCTATCCAAAATATCCTGAGGGCACCAATGAAATTCTTTCTATTTTGGGTTTTTGTGCCATTTATGGTCAGAGTCCAGAGCTTAATACAAGAAAATACTCATTTATGTGGTATTTTAACCATCTTCCCACCTTGCTGCAAGAGATAGAGAGAGAGTATTAAGGCATAATATCATGGAGATCAACATTTCATACATAAACACCTCACAAAAACGCTTGCCAAATTGCATGTCTGAAAATTTTGAACTCACATTGTTCTCTCATTGGTGGATCTATATCTAAACTCGAACAACGACATCCATGTATCTTTTAAGCTTGTAAAGCATTTGTTGAATATCTAGTGATATGCAAGAACTTTAATTACATCCCTAAGACCTAATCAAAAGATAATTACAACCCAAAAACTGGTAAAAGAAATCCTCAAAGGTCTTTAAGTCCTGGACGTGTGAAGACACTCATCATTGTGAAGATTCTTCGGCATCTTCAAAGGAAAAAATTCAAGCTATAGGTTTGTACTGCCATGAAAATGAGCCAGTTTGTTTGAAATAGCTAATTCTTGACTAACAACTCTCTTTCTGCCATGGCTTCAATCTTCATATTAGTTGAATCATGTCTGTCTGTCTGTCTTACTTCATCACCATGAAGAATTTTCTCAAAAATTTGATTAATGGAATTTCCTTTAGCCTGTATTTAATGAGAGATAAGCAAAGTATATAATTTTGATAAGAATAAGGTATATAATAAGAAAAGAAAATATTTATCCTCTATCTAGTGACATCCATACCTTTACTCCAATAGCGATTGCAGTTTTGAGCTTAACAAGTTCACCTAACCTTAAAGAACCTCCTTTCATATCTTTGACAAAGATAAGTGGAACCCTCCTTGATGAGGCCAAGCTTGGCAGATGCTTTGTCAGCCATCGCGGGTTGCAATCAGAAGCTAACAGTACAGCCTACAAACTCAAAAAGAGAAATATTGTACTTTTTGGACCCCCAAAAAAAAAAAAATGTGCTGAGTTTGGTGAACCTGAAGAGGATAAAAATGGTTATAAATCCTAATTATATATGTATCAAGATTCAGCCACCAATAAGTTGAAAATGAATATTGTTCACTTGTCCATTATTTAACCTTTTTCTCTTGTTATAATCACATATATCCATGAACTTGTTTGACAACCTTACTACCTTATTACTAAGGGGCTTTGATTGTTTCACATCCAACAGTGTCCGCACTCTTTAAAATCATATCCACATTCTTTCAAATCACGTGTAAAAGTTAGATATTTGGTGTGAGAATGTGGACATTGTGTGAAACATTTCACATTTGCAAGTGTGAAACAACAATTATCCATTACTAAGTTCTCGTCGAAAGCTAATTATCAAAAAATCTGCAGGAAAATTAATTTAGCAATGACGACTTTGGAAATTAGTTTCGACCAACAATGTGCCTTAGTTAGAACATTGCACACTGTGATTGCCCACTTCATATTAAACGTTAAACAAGACAATAATTGAATACCTTAGCAAAGAAAAAGGACAATACTTGAATATCTACTCACATAATAGTATTTGCAGGACTATTGTACAAACACTCAATAAGAGAATTACATTCACTTCAGCGGACAGTATATCAAACAAAAGCAATTTTGGCCGCCACCTAATTTGATAAGGCACATATTGTTCAGTCACAGTAATCTAGAGTCCACACTACCAAATCTGCCATCCAAGGACTCATAAAATCTAATGACTTGAAACTGGAGTTGAGAACATGAGCAATATCTAGGATAACTTAGTGCTCCATCAAATTCTTTTGTCAACTATGGAACAGAAACATGCATTGGCAAATGAAATAGCAAAATATGAGATTTATGCAACGAGCGTGAGAGTGAGAATAAGTTGTTATGACAGCAGGTTTCTCAGTTCAATTGAAGAAATTATCTCACAGAAAAATACAACATAACAATGAGGCGACTTACTTGAAGCTCAACTAAAGGCGCTTTACAGTTGTTCCTGATTGAAGAGGGCCGTTGAGGAGAGCTTCCCACTTGAGCACTTGGCGCCATGCGTTCAAGGACGCGAGTGACATCATTGACCCCAATAGAGAATTGTTGCTAAAAAGAGAGAAACCGACATGGATAAGATTTCTTCAATTTAAAACAATCATCATATCAAGAAACACCAAATCAAAAACATAAAAGAAAGAAAACCTTTAACCATATTTTTTCAGGCAAGGAGTTTCCATCCAAGAGTCTCGCTGACTCTATCTCCCTGTTCAACATTACAATCACATTATTAAAAATCCAGCGAATGAGAATCTGAGTTCACAACTCAATGACAGAGTAACAAGTCCAATAAGTTAGTCAGCTATAACTCACATACATTTTGCACAGCCTAACTAGTCAGAACAGCATTAAGAGTCAAACCCAATTGGCAACTTTTAGAATGCAACAAAATCAAGAAAGTGTATATTGCAGCATCGGCATGAGAATATAATTCCATTAACAAGTCAAATCAAACACCAGCAACAAAAAATAATCGATAACGGATTGAAGTTTCACCTATGCATAGATTTGAGTAGACAAGCGAGACGTTCCCCTTCGTAGCAACTATGTATATCAACCCCAACAAAAAGTCATAAAATTCATTCAAAACAAAAATACTAATATTGTTGACAACCCAAAAAATAAAAAAAAGTAAACCCATAAGAGAAAAGCTCACGTACTCTTGCTCTTGAGGAGAAAGGAAGCTTGCTTTTGAGATTTCTATATCGTTTTTTGAAGCTTTCTTTCTACTTGGCATGGTTGGCCTGCGGTCTTTGCTTTTGCACACCAGGTGTTTGACGAAAAGTCGAAAAAGCTCCCAAGAAAATTAAAAATCAAGCACTTTTGCCCAATGCTCCAATCAAATCCGCCGTTCACATCCTCCAAAAAAATTACAATGCTATTCCTTGGAATGAAAACCCAAAACATGACCAATAACCCAACCGATTTGGAAGATTTGAGTTAATGCCCACAATCAGTGACAAACACAAGAGTCCAATCTTGTTCCCTTGATTGTGATCTGTAGAGAGGCCTTGGTGGGTGTGGCAGTATCTGTGGCTTTGTGTGGTTGGACTTTGTGTGCAACTTATGGTGGGTGGTAGTGGACTCTGGAGGTTTTAATTGAGTGTCTTCTGTTTGGGCCTTGGTGGGTGTGGGCTGTGTGGCTACGGCATAGGACTGAGAAAGTCAATTGGTTTTCTCATGGGAAGTTAAAAGAAAGGGGTTCCAGTGTCCAACGGAGTGAAAGCCCATTGGGTTCCATATACTGCATAGCATATTCACGGGCCTTCAATGACTAAATAACTTTGCCATGAGATAATGAAGATGAGAAGTGAGAGAGATTAGTTGCTTTGGGGTGAAACTATGAGAGAGAGAAGAGCTAAAGACAGAGAGAGATTTTGAATTGAAAAAGAATATTAAAAAAATAAAAAACAAAAACCCTTTGTGAACTCAATCACAATTGTGTGTTTAAAAAGTTATGCAAAAATTCAATCCAAAATTGATGAAAATTTAAAACTTTTGGATAAAAACTTAAATTGAAACTTAGCTGATAATTCTTTCTTCTCTATTCTTCTACGTTTTCTTTCTTCTTCCTTCTTAGGCATTTTCTTTCTTCTTTTGTCATTGGTATCCAAAACCAAAAGTCTAAGGGCATGTTTGGTAACTGTTTTCGTTTTCTATTTTTGTTTTCTTGTTTTCAAGGGAAAAAGAAAAAAAAAAACAATTTTTTATGTTTTCAAAATGAAAAACACGTTTGGTTAATTGTTTAGAAAAACACATTTTCAAAAAAAAAATTCAGGAAATTTTTTTGGTAGTTGTTTTAGAAAAAGTTGAATTTTGTTTTCTTTGGTTAATTTTTTTTTTAAATTATATTTATTCTAATTCAAAAACACGTTTGCTCCAAAGTATTTAAAATCCTTACACCTAAAGAAATTATAAATCAATTGTTTTGTATATAGTATTCAAGCCTAAAACTTTAATCATATAAGTAAGATTGAAACTATAACAATTATCAAGTGTTATAAAAGATAATCAATAACTAAAAAGTTTACTACATGGCATCAATGCTAGTGAATCAATTTCATCCAAAAGAAAAAAATAACGTGGCATCAATGATGCCTATTATTTGCCAACATCAACCCTGCGATCTGATCCCTATAAGTTGCCATAGCTTTAGCGGCTGATCCCTACCTTGAAAGTCTCGTAGATGGTATCTCTCAGTACGGTATGGAGGTAGAAACTCCAAGGTGCATGGATAACCAAAATCCACTAAATAACAGCCACCTAACAAAAAAGATAATCAGATAGAGAGAAGTATGACATGGTGAATGGATTCAACTTGAAAATTGTAAATATGTAAGTGAGGCAACAATATGTCTTATTACCAGATAGAGGCCATGGGAAATTATTTTCTGGCCTTTGAAGTGCATCTAAGAATACTTGTGAGTCATTGGCTGTGTACCCTCCCAACCCGTGTAAACAAATGTAAACTTCATATCAAAATCACATGCACACATTATATTATGGGTGATTATGGCCTTTCTATACCTATAGCTGACTAGCTTTGATGCTAAAGCCCATGCACTGATATATGTTCCATCAATTGCACCTATACATTTCTAGAAAAAAAAATATAAACATAAGTATTAACATATGCGAGCAAATAATATTTGTATGATAAAGTGAACAATAACTTGGGATTACCTTGAAATATGGAAAGAACTTGGTATTGTTAGCAATACGTGGATGCACTTCATTGCTTTGAGAAGGACGTATAATGAATTTTCCCAGGCAGCATATTGCTCTTACAATTTCCATAAATTGCCTGTCCACTGTCTCAGTTGAGTGTTGAAAACGATCTGCTATTACCCTTATCCTCACATTATGTCCCACTATTAATAGGAACATACCAATTGCCTCCTCCACTGTGATCTAGCGTGAGTTTGTTAAGAACTTATGTGTTCTCAAATAGTTACAGAGACTTGTAAATGTTGGCCTATCCATGCGGAATAACTCATAACATGTTCGAGGATTGCCATTCAATATCTCTTTTATAATGCATCACCAGTCAACATAGAGATATGTTGAGGCTCCTTAGGAATACAGTTGTTTTTATTCTCAACAAACGTTAGTAGGAAGAACATATCATCGTCCTCTTCCTCGTCTGAAGAGGATGAACTGCTATAATAATTTGGTTCAACATTCATCCTAGAGAATTAAACAACAAATTCGTTCTCAAATAGTGCTTTTTATTAACATAAATAAGACATTATCAACATAATATATATATATATATATATTACCATAAAATAATAATAAACCATCATTTAACAACATTAAATAAAAATAGAATAGTACCAAATCATAGTTCAAAGACATTAAAATAAACATAATCTAATAGGAAATTATTGTTTTGACATAATCCCCTACCTACCCAACCCATCCTTCTAGCGAAACTCATGTTAACAAAGATCTCTCTATCATCAGGATCCCGCTTGAACTTCTCAACAACCTTCTTAAATATTTCATCATTGACTTCTTCCATGGTCTCAAGGATATTAATGCACTTGCCTAAGGAGAAGTCTTTCGTAAGTGCAATATTGCTACTAACTTCATCAATGGTATACCTTTTATACCTCTCAACCTTTACTTTAGATGCCTCTATCCTAGCCTTAGCGGCCTCAGCCATTGATTGTAAGACATCATTCATTTGGAAGCTCATTAACTCTCGCTTGCTCTTACTAGGATGCTCGTCACAACTATCACTAGGATGCTTGCTCAATCGAGTTGTAATGTTAGACTCAAGAATTGCCATGATAGGGTCTTGGGTAGGACTTTCTAAATTAACATGAACTCCCCCAAGAATGAGTCGTTCTTCCAATGCATTCTCTTCATCTGAATTAGGAGGGTCTTGGGTGGATGCATAGTGTAGGACCCTAGTAGCTGTAGACTTATTAAATATAAGTCCAAGCAAATTATAATTTGAAAGTCCTTTGGTTCGAAACATCTTTGCCTTGGGATGTGCCTAAAAATATAAAGACATCTAGTAAGAAAAAAAAAATGATAGGGGATAATGTTTCAAAATAAAACACTGTATTGTATTCAACGATTTATACTTGACAATAATTTTGCCATGACTCCTCAAGTGCATTTCAGCATCCCAACCAAAACCAGTTTGATTTATGATTGTAGAAAACTCACGATGTAGTAAACGCATCCTATTAGACTTCCCTTTGAATTGAGTCATTGTAAAACTCCGTTTACCTAATTCATTCAATGTAGCTAACATTTTCTTCCAAGTATTAGAACTGAATTGCCCATCTGCCATATTTCCCTTATTGATCTCTTTTAGCATTATGTAAATAAATAATTTCTCAAGTTGTGGTGTCCAAAGGTTATCTTCATCAATTGAACTGTTTCCTTTCATCTATTATAATACAATGAAACATGAAAACAACTAAGGAACAACCTCAGAACAAATGCCAAACCACCAGATCAACAAATACAGAAATAAAAGGAGATATTGACATTAAATTTTAGATACTATGTATAAACGGTTGAAAAAGAGAACAAACTTAAATCATTGCATAGTTGCTGCACAAGGATAGCTTATTATATGAAATCACCTTGTTATGAAATTCATTACAATACAAAAAGATATCATAGAATTCAAAAAAAAAAAAAAAAAAACTGCAATTGCACCTGTTAAATCTCACATTGCAATTGCACTATTTTTTTTTTTTTTTTGGGTAAACCAAGAAAGTATTATTAACTAGAAAGAACTATTACAAGAACCAAAAGGGACCATCCTGGTTCGAGCTGTCCCCAGTGAATCAGCTAACAAAAAAGGGGTTATTACGAGGGGAGGGGAATTAAAACGATTACAAACAGAGGATAAACTAGCTCCCAACTTAGCTAAGGCATAAGCACAGCAATTTGCCTCTCTATAGCTGTGAATCATCCTAGCTTGAGGAAGCTGCAGCAAAAACTCCCTGCAATCATCAACAAGAATCGAAATATCCCCATTAGAAGTGAGATTGCTAGAAATTAAAGAGATTGCTACAGATACATCAAGCTCCACTTCTACAGCCTGAGCCTGTAATTCAACACAAAGAGCTAGCCCTTCCCTAAGAGCAAACAACTCAGTAGCTAAGCTGGAAAAGGCAGTAGTTGATTTGGCAAACCCTGTGATCCATAGTCCGTTGCTGTCTTTTATCAACCCTCCACACCCGGCAACACCACTGTCACCCACCATTGACCCATCTGTGTTCAGTTTAAGCCACCCAGCGGCTGGTTTCAGCCATCTCACCTCCTTAGACGTGCTACTCCTTTTATCACCTTAGCCCTTCACACAATAGAAAAACCCCCTAACTTGCATCTCGACCGTCCTTAGGAGGCTCGGGTTCACAACTTGTCGCTTAAATGTTATGGTAGAATTTGGATAAAAAAAGGTATAAGATTTTCATTAAAACACAAAACTGTGCAAATACCATCTTTGCCTCCCATTTGGATTCAATTTATAATTTTTCAATTAATTGAAACTCTTACAATTTAGCTTCATTTCGATCAACCTCATCTCTTCCATATGAAATTAATTGTAGTTGCTAAATTTGAAAGAAAATTATTAACCTATATATATATATATATATATATCATATACTATATAATAAAAGTTGGGCTTAAACGTCGTGGTTGCGCCAAGTGACTTCACCAAAATGCAAAATAATTTAGATTTTTGAAAAAATATATATAATTGTTGAGTCAAGTGACTGCACCAAACTACAATAAGTTTTTAGATAAAAACAAAATTTTTTTGATCTTATCAACTTCTTTAGAGTTTGCATCAGCTTTTTCTTCTTTTTTTATTTTCTAAAGTAACAATTTTACTCTTACCTTATGTTAGTTTTTTTTTTTTTTTTGGGGGGGGGGGGGGGGGGGGTGGGGGATAAACATTTATCCTAAACCATCTATTTTCTAATAGTAACAAATTTAAAAATTTTATTTTTTCTTCTAATTTTTTTTTTGGGATAAAGTAACAAAAAAATAGGTAATATGTATTAACTTTAACATAAACAAAAAAAAAATAAATAAATAAAAATCTAATAAAAATCTAGCTAATAACGTTAACTAATCTTTTGGGATAAAGTAAAAAATAATTAACCTAAACTTCTTGATTAGGTAAACTCATTTTTCTTTTTGTTCATATCAAGTTATCAACTTCTTCACAACTTAAAATTATCTAATATAAAAGTGGGAGTGTATATATAGTTTGGTGTATTTTTCCCTTTTCCTACTGTACGGTTTGTTAATATTAATTCCTTCTCATACCCTACCTATGAAACTTGCATGAATGCATTTGCCTTACCTACTGTACGGTTTGTACAGCAAAGGGCTAAAAGTTTTCAAATTCAATTTAGCATGAACTTCTATTCACTAAACAGATTAAAAAATGGTGCAGCCACATCAACGAAGTTATATTTATATACTACACTAGGGTAATAACTTCCACTTTATTAAGCCTGGGAAAGTACATACATACACTTGTCCGTTGGTGGAGGCAATTTGGCGAGCTTGATCCGTAGAGAGGTGGTTGGGAGGCTCATTATTGCAACTTATTATTAGGAAATGAAAAAATCGTTGCAATAAATTGATACCAATTGTTTTCGCAATCTATTGCAACGAAAGTTTCGAATTAATAGCTTATTGCTTTGAAGTTACCATTACAATAGTTTGATATTAATTCTTTTACAATCTATTACAATGACAAACAGGTAACTGCAATGAATATATACAATAACTGAGTATCAATTATTTTATAGTCAATCGCAGTGACAAAATGAATTAATTATCAATTACAATGAAGATATCATTGCAGTAATTTAATCCGATTTATTTTGTTTAATTATTTGCAATCTATTACAACAAGTTTCGTGAAGTAATAGCCTATACTTACAAGATATTTGAAATAGTAAATTGTTTATTGCAACAATATATATATATATATATCATTGCGTCAAAGTTATTATTAAAATATTTGGAGTTTATTGCAACAAAAATTTTTGTTGCATAAACCTATTACCTCAAATTTTATTGCAACATCTAATATCAATTATTGCAATGACTCTAATGTTAGCAATGGATTTTTTCATTGCAATAAACATTTTTTCTTGTAGTGATTGTAGAAGAAACCTTTGGGTACTAACCTCTTTTTCATTCTAGATAAACCTGCTTAAATTTTTTCTAGGATTCAGTTATTGGGAGAAGTTAAAGCAATCATTTTACCATCTAAATTTTAATTCATTTACAAAATAAAGGGAATACTACATTAATTTGTGTAAAACCCATAGATATCTATAAAGCCAAGTATAACACACGCAAAGTGACCAACATGTGGGTTTTTTGACTCAAACACCAAACAATGAACAGTTGCTCTAATTTGTGCTAGACCCACCTCAATGCAACCAACAAAGAACATAATAGATTAGCAATGCATGTATCTCCAAACTATGACTTCAACTACCATGACATAATTAGTTAAAAGCCACAAAGTACAACAAATTTGAGTAGTACAAAAATCTCTAACTAGTGAAAAACCCATTAAACTATTACCAGTAAAGAATCAAAACATGAGTGGAAAAGACAAAATGGCAACTTCAATTTCCAACATACAATGAGCTAAGAGAAACACAGTACCAAAAAAACTGAGAAAAAGCTCCAAGTTTTGAAACACCCATTATAATATGACCAACAAAAAATTCATATTAAAGAGGAGACCATACATCCTCAGCCAATTCAACTAGCATGTGGTTGTGATTGGACTAGCAGGCGTGACTTGAAGAAAGGAAGAAAGAAAGAAAAAAAGGAAAGTGAAAAGAAAGAAAAGATGAGAGTGGGGATGTAGGTGGGAAAGTGGGGGTACGTGGGAAAAGAAGGAAAATGAAAGTTTTTTGTGTCTGTGTGTGTGTTTTACCTATAGCCACGTTTTTTAAATGCGACTATAGACTTAACCTATAGTTGCATTTTTTAAATGTGGCTATAGGTCATCCTTTTTAAAAAAAATATTATTCAGTTGGACCTATAGCCACGTTTTTTGAACGCGGCTATAGATTTAACCTATAGCCACGTTTTAAAAATGCGGCTATAGGTTAGCTATAGTCGCATTCAAAAAATGTGGCTATAGGTCATTCTTTAAGAAAATATATATTATTCGGTTGGCCCTATAGCCACGTTGTTGAATGCGGCTATAGGTTAGCTATAGCTGCATTTTTTAAATGCAGCTATAAGCCTTATCCAAAAAAATGCGGCAAAAAACACTTACAACACAGCTATAGGTTAGCTATAGCTGCGTTTTTGTAAACGTGGCTATAGCCTGTGTTTTTTATAGTGCATATTCTAAATGTAAATATGTTGCTTATTTATGTCTTTCCTCATGGTTAAGCTTTGTGCTCATTAATGTTAAGTTCATTTAATTGTATATCCAGCATTTTGGTTTCAAAAGAGTAGAAACAAGCCATATATTTTCATAGTATTTTCGACTCACAATTTCAACTGTTTGCACATTTATGTGCCCGTACATATTGGTGTGCAACAAGCATTACCGTTTTAGTAATAAATATATGTTTTATAGTGAATGTTGTCATGGTATTTTTAACTCACAATTTCAATAAATACATGTTTGATATTGAATTGGTTGTCATGGTATTTTCAACTCACAATTTCAATTGTTTGTACACCTGTTTGATCGTACAAGCTAATGTGCAATAAGTATCACCATTTAAATAACAAATATATGTTTGATAGTGAATTGGTTGTCATGGTATTTTCAACTCACAATTTCAATTGTTTGCACACCTGTCTATTTGTACATGCTAATGTGCAACAAGTATCATTGTTTCAATAACAAATATATGATGGATGGTGAATTAGTTTTTATGGTATCTTCAATTCATAGTTTCAATTTTTTGTACACTTGTGTGTTTGTACACATAGATTGACTCAAGCATATGTAACGGGAAGCCTGATGATCCAGTCCTCACAACTCAATCCCTCATCCTATTGAGTGGTAAACATGCGATCTGGTGAAGCATCACTTACTGAATCAGGCTAGGCTGACCTCAATGAGATACAAGGGAGCATTGAAAAGTTGCTTGCTGAGAGAGACACTGCCTTAACTTTGCCTTGAAAGTATGAAGCCATAAGCATTTTGATATATTCACAATGCTGCAAATGCCACAATTTTTTTTTGCAAAATAACACCAATTTTCAAAAAATTTTGTTAGTTAACAATGTTTCCAAACTATTTAGCAAACTAACATCTCGAGTCTTTTATACTCGAGTTCACTATAGTAACTCGAGGCTAAAAGACTCAAGTTTCACGTTGTGGCAATGGAAATTGAGTCTCATAGACTTGAGTTCCTTAAAAGAAACCCAGAAAATAAAAAAACTCTCACCTATTTCTTTCTTCTTTCTAATTTCTCCTTTTCTCTCTAAACCTTATTCTCTCTGGTTTTTTCTCTATATCAAAGCCCATATCAGGCCTCCAAGGTCGAAGCTCATCATCGAGGTTTCTATCTTGTTCATATTTCTTGTTCCCCACTAGAACTCACCTCTAATCGAGATGCATAGTGTTTGTTAGGTTTAGGTTTGCAGGTTCTGATCGGGATGAGGTAGTGGCGCAATTGTTAGGTTTGGATTTGCAAGTTCCGATCAGGATGACGTAGTGGCACGATTGTTGGGTTTGGGTTTGCAGGTTTCAATTGGGATTAGGTGAGGGTGCGATTGGCTTTGTGTATTTTGTTGGGTTTGGTTTTGCTGGTGAGATGTTTGTGAGGACCTGTGAGGAAGGTTTCGATAGGATCGGTATGAGGTGGTGGAGATTTTGCTCGGATAAAGATTTTGCTTGGATCGGATCCGATCTGTGAGGAAGATCATACATGTGAGCGGATCTATGAAGAAGATCGAACCTGTGAGGAAGGTTTTGAAGGAGTTTGTTTTGTAGGAATTAAACATTGAAGAAGGAACTAGGTTGTACGGAACTCAAGTCTCATAAGCTCGAGTTCCTCGTAGAACTCGAGTCTTTTATGCTCGATTTGCTACTGTGAACTTGAGTCTAAAAGGCTCGAGATGTTAGTTTGCTAGATAGTTTGGAAACATTGTTAACTAACAAAATTGTTTGAAAATGCGGGTTATTTTGCAAAAAAATCCGATGCCACAAGTCAACCACAAGTTATCATTGAATGCAACTTCTTGCAATTTGCATATTCATTAATATATACCTGGTGTAACTCTTTAGAGTTACACATTTTCTAAACCATTGGATTTGGGTAAATCTAATGATAAAAAAAAGACTCTAATTGATGCAAATATTCTGATTGATTTGATTTATTATTCCTTATTTATGACATTCCATACTTATCTCTAAACCCAAAAAAAGTGTTTACCTCTCTCTCTCTCTCTCTCTCTCTCTCCACTGCATGTTTAAACCTTGAGCTTGATGAGAGGGAACTTTGATTTGCAACTAATCCTATAAATTCGACCGTGGTTATTTTTTTTCACTAATAGACACATGTTCAGGTTATTTGTACTAATTGTATGCCCAAGTTATTTGTAGCTATTTGCAACTAATCCTACCAATGACACATGTTTATGTCCAATGACCTTGGTGGAATCACTTTGACACATGACCGTGGTTACAAGTTACAACATGCCATAATCATATTGTTTGATCATGATTTTAGTAATCGTATGTAAACCTTTATTGCTTATAACTAATTGTGAAAAGACTTAAAACGTACACTTCATTTTATTTTGCAGGGACAAGAAGTGTCACTGACAAAGCTCAAATTTTTTTTTATAAACTCAGAAAAATTGATATTGAAATTGAAAGGAAAAGTGGTGGAAGAGAAAGAGAGAAAGAGGTAAACACCTTTTTTTGGGTTTATATATATATATATATATATATATACACAGATGAAATGTCCATAACAATTCAGAAGGACTTGCCCCGTGCCTAGGTAATCCGTATTTTTTGCTATTCTTTTTATTTATCTTCCTTGGAAAAAGGTTGTAATACTCTTACAACTAGGCTCATCCCAGTACAACTCATCCCACCACTTTCTGCTTCCGCTGATGTGCATGAGGGAAGAAGGCAGGTTGTCCATTAAGAATAGAAGCTTCTTTAGCTTCTCACAGTCCCATACATCAATAGAGTCTAATGAATTACAAATTAATACCCTTTTGGAAATGGATTTCAATTCTGGTAAAGAAAATAAGTATAGGAGACGCAACCTAGGAATCATTATAGGTATTTACCCCACTGGTTTCCCTCCCTTCAATGATTTCCTCTATTGAATGACAATTCCATACCTCAACCTCTTCACATTTCGAAGGCATGATAACAAATCAAATGTGAGTATGTATAAAGCTTGTGACAATTGTCGATGTGCAGAGTTTTTAACTTAGAAAATACACTCTGTCACAACTCCATGACAAATTGCCTTTATATTAAAAATAATTGTAATTATTTTTAATTGTATTCGTGCATATGCATAAAGTTGTACATTAATTTTACACGATATAATAAAATTAAGAACTCAAAAATAAATAAATTTGACACGAAATATGCTAACATATTAAAATCCTAACAGTAACCAAACCTATTCTAAGAACTGTGAACTATTTTCTAACTTGCATGTGAATGTGTGATGATTTTAATTTTTATCTTATTGGTGTGTGATTGCAGGTAAATCAATGCTTTTTTTTTATTTTTATTTTTTTTATCAAACTTCGATGTGATTTGCTTTGGACTTAAGGAATATCTCTCAGCTGTTATCCTGTAACAGGCTTCCAGCTAAAATATTGGACTAAAGAATCTTTCAAAATTAAGAGAAAGCTTGAAAATTGAAATAGTGTGAGAAAAAAAAACAAAACAAAACAAAACAAAAAAACAAAAACAAAAACAAAAACAAAAACAAAAACAAAAGATGGGTAAAAAGATAACTTATCCAATCAGCCTTGCCACTCACATATCACGTCTTTCCCCATCATTACGCGTTTACCATAATTGCGATTACAGTGCTATATATTCAGCATGTAAACTAAAATGTTTCATTTCAATTCACGTTGACGGTTTAAGCACTCATGTCCAAAGCCTGAAACTATTCATTTGGCATTTTGCTAATCAAAATAAACTGCTTCAATAATTTTAGAGAAAATATAGTAACACAACTATTTTTCTCACAACTTTACCACATCGAACAACTTTGCCACCACAACAGTAATGCGCGCAAGTCATGTGTTGGACCGTGAGTAATAGAAAAATAATAATTAGTTCACGTGAAAATAATGAGAAACTACTACTTTAATTCCTTTTTCAATTCTGCAATATTTTGTTCATTAATTATTCCAGATTCTTTCATTTCCATGTAAAGATCATTTCCTTCGCGAGTACGTTCACCTACTCCACCAAATACAAATACACCCCCATGAGCTTTGGCAATGTTGTTGATCAATTCCATAATGAGTACTATTTTACCCACTCCAGCTCCCCCGAATAGTCCTATTTTTCCTCCACGGCGATAAGGGGCTAAAAGATCTACTACTTTAATTCCTGTTTCAAAAATAGATAATTTTGTATCTAGCGGTATAAAAGCAGGCGCGGATCAATGAATAGGAGATGTTGTGCGAGTATCTACAGGACCTAAATTGTCAACAGGCTAATAAAAACAAAGCTAAAAATTTTAAAACTCAACTAGTACCTTTTGTGTTTTCAACAAATTCATTCAAAATCTTATCTCTCATTCCCTTATTATAAGTTATAACTATAGAGTTATCATCCCAAAAAAAAAAAGAAAAAAGTAAAGACAAAAGGAAAAGAAATGATTAGTTTAAAATTTCAACCAAAAAAAAAAAATCATCAATCTATTATAAGAAATTCATTCTGAAACACCAGGTTGATAAGGCAAGTAGACCCCATTCTTCATTTTAATCAAACGTAATATATTTTTTGGTAAGCAGCTAAAAAGTTCAATTAAGATCTAGATCACCGCTATGTTAGATGTAAATAGTTTCAAATGAAAGGTATGGTGGAAATTGTCAACTTTTTTAAATTTATATCATATGTCATTTTCACCGTTTGTTGTATCCTAGTTGTCGAAGTACTACATGCGTAATTTCCAGGATGCTTCTCTGGTGATATTGTTCACTCATTTTTCAAACCCATTTATTTTTTCAAACCCAATGGGCAATAATTTTCTCAAGAAAGCAATCCCATATGGAACTAGGCTTCCTTGTAACTACAAGTGAAAATACAATATTCATATACACCGAAAGCAAGCACCATATACATTTAGCCAATTTCTAAAGCATGAAATTTCTTTCCATATATGAAAATATGAATTCATCACTTATCCATGCTTTTAATTTTTTTTAAATATAATAACTCGTGCATTTTCTTACGTTGAGAATTTGATTGGCTTTGCATTACTATTCATAATTTTACAAAAAAAAGAAAAAAAAAAAAAAGAAAGAAAGAAAAAAAGATTGTTCTCGATACAATGCCAAGAACTATAGTTTTGTGCATATGCTTCTCTCTCTCTCTCTCTCTCTCCATTGAGCTCAGATTGTGGGGTTCATTGGGTGTCGGCCATTGCTAGGATTGTTTTTAGGCGTCCTAGGAGATGGGGCACAGTGGTGGCCAATTGGTGGTGTCAGGTTTCACTGGGAGTTGGGGGTGAGTGTGGCAAAGAAAGAATAAAATTATATTTATATATATTAGTATCATGTATTACCAAAAAAAAAAAAAGTCTGTTGGAAGGCATATTTAAAAAGTGAATAGCTAAAATAAAAATGGTTTTTCTACTTTAAAATTTGGTGAGAATTTGCACAAGCAACTAGATGTGAATGGATGGGTGTTTGGCGTTCAATTGAATTCTTCTACTCCTGGCCAAGTGTGCACGCAATGACACTATCTTCATTGGATGGAAACTCTCTCCCACAGGCTTCTTCAAACTTAACACTAATGGTGGCAGCCCACGTAGGGCCAGTGTAGGCATGCTCATTAGGAATTGCCAAGGGTTCCTAGATTGGAAATTTCTCTAGAAGTATTGGGTTCACTCATTCCATGGCTGCAGAACTCTAGGGCCTCCGCGATGGCCTTGCCTTGGTTAACAACCCCAATATTAGAGGACTCCACATTGAGATAGAGAGAAAAGTTGTGGTCACGATCCTTACATCTCATGATACTTTGGCTGATATATCTCACCCTTGTAATGCTTTGATCTTTAATTGTAAGTCTCCCCTATAAATAGTATTGACTTAATTATAAGACACCACTTTAAATTGGCGGTATTTGTAATGTCCACCATAAGTTACAAATTTCTAATTTCTAATATCCACCACAGTATATTTAGTAATGACTTTTTGGTTTTTAAAATCTATTTTGTAATAACTATAACGATATTACATAGCAATGCATGTTATCTATCTTCTTTTATAAATATATATATATATATATATATATGTATGTATGTATGTAGACACATACACGCCTCGTCCCACGCACTTTGTGCGTGCGATGAGGTTTTTTTTTTTTTTTTTTTTTTTTAATTTTTAATTTTAAGTTTAGTGTCATAATTTTCTATTCATCTCAATTTTTAGAAGTTTTTTTTAAAATTTTTAATTTTTTAATTTTTGGATAAATTTTTGGATAATTTGATCTCCCCAGGAATTAATAAAAGATTTATAATTATTATATTATCATTGATTATTCATTCTCTCCAACTTTGAGGAGCAGTGACGTGGAGTGAACACATTTTAGGTAAAGGTTGCAAAATTAAAAGCGTTGTCTGGAATAAGAGTCATCAAATAGCCCATGGCTCACAACCCGACCTAGAAACTTGGCAGCACATCGGGCTAATGGGCAGTCCAGCCCGTTGTTATTGAGGCTCATGGGTAGCCTACTAGCCTAGTGGGTTAGTTTTTATGCCCATGGGCACCTGGTGGGCTAACCCAATAGCTCAGCTCGTTGGCCCAACCCATTGCCCAGTACAATAATTTAGAATTTATAACAAAAATATATAGGAGGTGTATGAAGGATTGATCTTGAGATATTGTAGAGAAATTTCTTAAGAGAACTCTCCCAACCACTAAGATACTTAAAGTAATTGTGCTAAACTTAGTTTATTAAATATATATTTTTCTAGTAGTCTAACAAATTTGAATTTACCATTTGATATTTTTTTATTAAAGATAAAAATAAAAAAACTATTTGAAGCCTTAATAAAAAAAATTAAATAAGTTTCCATCAACAAAACAAAAAATTAAATTGATTTGACTGTAAAAATAATAAAAAAATTAAAAAAAATTGTAATTAAGTATTAAATTCTTTAATTCTTTCCTTTAAAAAAAATAAATTGATTATTCCCTTATAAAAATTGATTCTTTCTTTATAAAAATAATAAAATAATATGCTAACACAATATCATTGTTAGCCCATTAGGCCTAACCTAGTAGTCTATCATGTTAAAGACAAAATGGGCACTGCCCATGGGCAGGGTCGTGGGCTGGGGTTTTCTCTTTTGGCCCAGCCCAACCCAGCTTGTTATTGACTAGTTAATAGCCCATTATACTCAGTCCATTGTGCCCTTGGGCCAAGTAAAAATGGGTCAGGCCAACCCAACTCGGCCCATTGACGATTCTTAGTTTGGAATTAAAAAAGAAAAAGGAACTATAAAAAAATGAATAATGCTAGAGATATAAACTATTTTACAAAAAAATTTCAAATTGTTGATATGTTGAATAATTGTTGATAAATAAAAAAGTGATATAAATTGTGGGTTTTATTGAATACTTCACAAAAAAAAGTAAATTTACATTTTTTATCTTATTGAATTTTTTTTGTTTTTAATTAAATGAGTACTTCAATCTATAATGTATACAAGGGCTATGTTCACTTTTTGACGGTGGCTAAAACATAGCTGATTTTACAAGGCTGAATGATATGTATAAATAATGAAATATCACAACTTTGAGCTTATCCCTCATACACGTGGCGGTGGTGGAATGGCAGATAATATGTGGGGGCTAAATTGAGAGAGCACGTTTTTTTTGGGGCTCACTACTAGAAATGAACGCGACGCCAACGCCAAGTTGCTAAATATTTTGTGGTTTGTGCACTTTCGCAATTCACTTTAGGCTGCTTCTCATTGAAATCAAATGCAACATGTGCTTGGAAGTTTGTCAAGTACATCAGCAACTTTATGATTCATGTGAATACTTTATTTTAAGATTTTGTCGATTAAATTTAACCACACCGCTTGAGAAATTAAGGAAATGCATTAATTGACCAATAAATCACGGTCGTACAGGCCATGGTGTATGAGCTAGTGATATGCTAGCCATTTATGATTTATCAAAACTTATCCCTTATGGCCCTACCCATCAGCTCACTACCTACCACCCCTCTTACCTGAGTTATGTGTAGTGTGAGTTTAGATACCTGGGTTGTGCTGGTGTCCAGTGGCCAATTTCGTCGGACACGTGTATAGTTTTGGACATGTGTTCATATCCTAACGTGTCTAGTGGAACTGGCCACTGGACAGAAACTTCTTCCTAAATACCCATTCCTAATAGCACTTGGATTGAGTCCAGTATCTAATTACATTAGATTCATCCAAATGATGACACATGTCAAACAGTGGACATATTACATTATCTTTATGGGTTAAGTGCAACTCAACACTGGGTCTAATCTTTACCCTTCATAATATAATCCAAAAAAAAGAATCCTCAATATGCAGTAATTTGGGTGTCACTTCTTATGCGAGCTTGGTCTAAAACCTTTGTCTACTCATTCTACCAACTTAGAGGTCGGCTGCTCCAAACATGGGTTGTGCCTAGGTTTAGCTTTCAGGTCTGCTTACAACTTTACATTAAAAGTTTTAGCCATAGCCAATGCTAATTGCTAAAATTAATGTTTTATTTCATCTAGTATTTTGCAAGAGAGTTAAATTTATCGAGTGCTTGTCATCTTTGGCAGTATTTCTTACCATTTGCTACAGAGGGCATTAACAAGCACATTGAGCAGGCCATTCTCAGGGCTGACAGTCATTAGTCTTGCTGCATTAAATAAGGTGGGTACTTGTTTTATTCTTATTTATGTTCCTATATGCTAACTACTATAACTAGACGACTTTTTTTCTTTCTTTTTTTCGCCAAAAATATTCATAAGTTTAATGGAGCCCTTGATTACTGACCATGGTTGGTTGAGGATTTAACATTTGAAAATTGAAAGGTAGGTAGACGCTTATAATCAGAAAGTTCTTCTCAGACACCGGAAGCAACAAAATATCCTGATCCTGTTGTAGTAAATATATGAAAAAAAAAATGCTAGCTTTATTTTATTTAGCAAAAAAATAAAAAACAGATAACTATCATTGCAACAAAAAATGTCTATTACATCAAGTGTTAATACAACAAAAAATGTATATAGTAGTTTTAGACAAAATATCGCATCTACAAGTTAAAATTATTGCAATAGTAACTTAAAAGTGTTAAATTATTGCATCAACAATAATAAGTTACAATAACTTATAATTTTCAGTTGCAATAGAAGCTTTAATATATTAGGAAAAATTATTGCAATAACTTAAAATGAAAGAATCGTTGCAATAAATTGATACCAATTGTTTTTGCAATCTATTGCAATGAAAATTTCGAGTTAATAGCTTATTGCATCGAAGTTACCATTGCAATAAATTGATATTAATTCTTTTACAATCTATTGCAATGACAAACACGTAACTGCAATGAATATATCGTTGCAATAACTTGATATCAATTATTTCATAGTCAATCATAGTGACAAAATGAATTAATTATCTATTACAATGAAGATATCATTGTAGTAATTTAATCCGATTTATTTTGTTCAATTATTTGCAATTTATTACAACAAGTTTCGTGAAGTAATAGCCTATACTTACAAGATATTCGAAATAGTAAATTGTTTATTGCAACAATATATATATATATATATATTATTGGATCAAAGTTATTATTAAAATATTTGGAGTTTATTGCAATAAAAAATTTTGTTGCATAAACCTATTACCTCAAATTTTATTGCAACATCTTGTATCACTATTGCAATGACTCTAATGTTATTGCAATGGTTTTTTTTGTTGCAATAAACATTTTTTCTTGTAGTGTATATATTTCATTTCACCTCTGGATAATACAACAATAGTAGAATCTTACACCAAGTGAAACTTCATTCCAAGTATATATTTCATTTCACGACTCTTGTTCATGCTACAAACATGTGTAAAACCAAAATGCAAACCGGCATCGAATGCCTCTGGACAAACACTTTCCTCCATGTTGGTCTTATAGAGCCCATACTTTTCAATGATCTCATCCCACACCCTTCCCTTCTTCTTTATCATCCCAACCCAATCAAACTTTTCATTCTCATCAAATGGCACAAACTTTTCATTCTCCTCCACGTGTAAACATCACCATTGGTGCAATTAAAGGCTTGGTTCTTAGCTCTATCCGTCACCGCAGCCTAAATCTGTTGCTCCGCTAACACACGTGCATCTGACATGTTGCAGAAATTCTCCCACGTGTATTTTGTACCTGTTAGAATTATTGTTAACTAATTAAACTCATCATCTCCTAATACCACAAATTTATCATGATATTAAAGAAAAAATTCACAAGTTTGATCTTTGTTTATATTGTACACCGCATTTAAATTGTTAAAAATCTCATGTATTGTGCTCCATTTATTAAGGAGGAGTATTAGTATTATAATTAAGTACCTGGATATCGAAAGGGCAAGCCTTGGTATTTACAGATAGTAGCATACACACATAGAGTTAGCCTTGATGAGAGGGAACTTTGATTTGCAACTAATCCTATAATCTCGACTGTTGTTATTTTTTTTTCACTAATAGACACATGTTCAGGTTATTTGTAGTAATCGTATGTCCAGGTTATTTGTAGCTATTTGCAACTAATCCTACCAATGACACATGTTTATGTCCAATGACCTTGGTGGAATCACTTTGACACATGAACGTGGTTACAACCAAGGTTTTGAAACCCAGACCGAACCGTACAGTCCGATCGGGAAAACTGTGAACCTCTCAGTTTTGCGGTTTTTTTAGCTTCAAGAATCGCTCTATGAGAAAAAAGCAGAAACCCGTGCGAATCGTGGTTAGACCGTATGGTTCTGAGAACTGTGACCGGTTTTTGAGGTTCGGACAGTTTCTCTTTGTTTCAACTTTTTCAGTGAATTTTGGCCAATACACCAGTATGAAGTTATTATCAGATCTAGAAGAAATGAAAGAACACAAAGAAGGACAAAGATCGAAATGAGATTTGAAAATTTCAACTCTTGAACAAAGGGATTTGTAAGGAAAAAAAAAAAGAACCAGAGAAGAAGAACACAAGTTCCTCAAAAAAAAAAAAAAAAAAAAAAAGAGAGAGAGAGAGAAGAAGAACACAACGAAGCAGGGTCTGCGCCCAGTTGAAACAACGAAGCAGGGTCTGCGCCCAGTTGAAGCAACAGCCAGCAGGTTGCCAACACAGTCGCCGATCACACCTTCGTCTTTTTCTGCTGCTTCTTCTTCTTTCTTCTTCTCTTTCTTTTTTCCGTTGATGGAGATCACTCTGTAATTTCTTCTTTTTCGCTGAATACTACTGCTATGTGTTCTCTTTCTTCCTTTTGTTACTTTGTTACTCCTTTTGAATTCTCATTTCCCAAGTCCCTCGTGTGGCTAACATTGGAATGATGAAAGGTTTATTTTTTCAATAAAAGCAAAATAATTTTAGCCATTAGATTCAGAATTTTTTTTCAGTTGCCCAGCATGATGTGACATGCATTACTAGCTGCATTAAATATTTTAAGTATTTTTAAGAGGAGTAATGCTCCGAGCACAAATTATTTTACAACATTTTTACAAAATGTTGATGTGGCCAACCTCTTATTAGTTTTCATCTAGACCCACCATTAATATCACATTTTTATTTACTAATAATCACTCACCACATCAGTAGTTTGTAAAAATTTTTGTAAAATAATTTGTATCTCTAGCATTATTCTTTTAAGAGTAATGTAGTATCACAATATTTTTACACAATTTTTTGCTATAATTTGACACATAGCAAAGTGTGAGTAATGAAAAAAAAATTATAGGTCTACATCTCTACCACTCACATGTTGTCACATGACAAATTGCGACAAGATTTGTATAAAATGTTATGGTACTATTATTGCTCTAATTTTAATTAATATTTACAGTTAAGTATATAATAATAATTAAATAATTATTTCAATTTAAAATTATTAAATAATTTATTTTATTTTATTTGAGAGTCTTTCTAATTCTTATATAATAATAATAATAATAATAATAATTTTATTATTATTATTATTATTACAAGTTTAACTAATCAATATATAAATAAATAAATAGATATTATATTTAAATTTGCTTAGGATTTGATATTTCTTATTTGTCTTGTAAAAGTTATGATATGAAAATATATATTTGAAATATAGATATTTATATTTATTGGATTATTTTAGTTAAATTTTCTATTTATACTAATTTAATATATTTATTTATATTAAAATCATTATTAAATTAATTATGACGTCATCACGGTTTGACCCCGGTTCGGCCTCGGTTTGACCTCAAAAACCTTGAACTTCTCCCTTTTACGATTTAATAAATAGTTCGGGTCTGAAAACCTTTGTTACAACATGCCATAATCTAATTGTTTGATCATGATTTTAGTAATTGTATGTAAACCTTTATTGCTTATAGCTAATTGTGAAAGACTTAAAACATACACTTCATTTTATTTTGCAGGGACAAGAAGGGTCACTGACAAAACTCAAATTTTTTTTTACAAACTCAGAAAAATTGAAATTGAAATTGAAAGGAAAAGTGGCGGAAGAGAAAGAGAGAAAGAGGTAAACACTTTTTTATTTTTTATTTTTTTGGTTTAGAGATAAGTATAGAATGTCATAAATAAGGAATAATAAATCAGATCAATCAAAATATTTGCATTAATTAGAGTCTTTTTTGATCGTTATATATATATATATATATATATATATAGAGAGAGAGAGAGAGAGAGAGAGAGAGAGAGAGAGATGAAATGTCCATAACAATTCAGAAGGACTTGCCCCGTGCCTGGGTAATCAGTATTTTTTGCTATTCTTTTTATTTATCTTCCTTGGAAAAAGGTTGTAATACTCTTACAACTAGGCTCATCCCAGTACAACTCATTCCACCACTTTCTGCTTCCGCTGATGTGCATGAGGGAAGAAGGCAGGTTGTCCATTACGATATAGAAGCTTCTTTAGCTTCTCACAGTCCCATACATCAATAGAGTCTAATGAATTACAAATTAATACCCTTTTGGAAATGGATTTCAATTCTGGTAAAGAAAATAAGAATAGGAGACGCAACCTAGGAATCATTATAGGTATTTACCCCACTGGTTTCCTCCCCTTCAATGATTTCCTCTATTGAATGACAATTCCATACCTCAACCTCTTCCACATTTTGAAGGCATGATAACAAATCAAATGTGAGTATGTATAAAGCTTGAGACATTGTGACAATTGTAGATGTGCAGGGTTTGTAACTTAGAAAATACACTCTGTCACAGGTCCATGACAAATTGCCTTTATGTTAAAAATAATTGTAATTATTTTTAATTGTACTCGTGTATATGCATGAAGTTGTACACTAGTTTTACACGATACAATAAAATTAAAAACTCAAAAATAAATAAATTTGACACGAAATATGCTAAACATATTAAAATCCTAACAGTAACCAAACCTATTCTAAGAACTGTAAACTATTTTCTAATTTGCATGTGAATGTGTGATGATTTTAATTTTTATCTCATCGGTGTGTGATTGCAGGTAGATCAACGCTTTTTTTTTTTTTTTTTTAATATCAAACTTCGATGTGATTTGCTTTGGACTTAAGGGGAAAATCCAAAGCAACATAAATATCTCTCAGCTGTTATCCTGTTGCTGGCTTCCAGCCAAAATATTGGACTAAAGAATCTTTCAAAATTGAGAAAAAGCTTGAAAATTGAAATAGTGTGAAAAAAAAAAAAAAGATGGGTAAAAAGATTACTTATCCAATCAGCCTTGCCACTCACATCATGTCTTTTCCCGTCATTACGCGTTTACCGTAATTGCGATTACATAGCTCTATATTCAGCATGTAAAATGTTTCATTTCAATTCACGTTGACGGTTAGCACTCATGTCCAAAGCCTGAAATTATTCATTTGGCATTTTGCTTCAATAATTTTAGAGAAAATATAGTAACACAACTATTTTCCTCACAACTTTACCACATCGAGCAACTTTGCCACCACAGCAGTCATGACTCATGTGTGCGAGTCATGTGGTGAACTGTGAGTAATAGAAAAAAAATAATTGGTTCATGTGAAAATAATGAGAAACTACTTATAGCAAAATTATGACAAAAAAAGGTGTGATTCTATAATTCATAATTTTAATTTACACTGTTTTATTTCTTTTTATTTTCCTTCTACCTAATAAAAATAAAGCTAAAAATTTTGTAACTCAACTAGTACCTTTTGTGTTTTCAACAAATTCCTTCAAAATCTAATCTCTCATTCCCTTATTAAAAGTCATAACTACAGAGTTATCATCCCAAAAAAAAAAAAAAAAAAAGTAAAGACAAAAGGAAAAGAAATGATTAGTTTAAAATTTCAACCAAAAAAAAATCATCGATCTATTATAAGAAATTCATTCTGAAACACCAGGTTGATAAGGCAAGTAGACCCCATTCTTCATTTTAATCAAACGTAATATATTATTTGGTAATCAGCTAAAAAGTTCAATTAAGATCTAGATCACCGCTATCTTAGATGTAAATAGTTTCAAATGAAAGGTATGGTGGAAATTGTCACTTTTTAAAATTTATATCATGTGTCATTTTCACCATTTGTTGTATCCTAGTTGTCGAAGTACTACATGCGTAATTTCCAGGATGTTTCTCTGGTGATATTGTTCACTCATTTTTCAAACCCATTTATTTTTTCAAACCCAATGGGCAATAATTTTCTCAAGAAAGCAATCCCATATGGAACTAGGCTTCCTTGTAACTGCAAGTGAAAATACAATATTCATATACACCGAAAGCAAGCACCATATACATTTAGCCAATTTCTAAAACATGAAATTTCTTTCCATATATGAGAATATGAATTCATCATTTATCCATGCTTTTTATTTTTTAAAATATAATAACTCGTGCATTTTCTTTCATTGAGAATTTGATTGGCTTTGCATTAGTACTATTCATAATTTTACAAAAAAAAAAAAGAAAAAAAAAAGAAAAAAAGATTGTTCTCGATACAATGCCAAGAACTATAGTTTTGTACATATGCCTCTCTCTCTCTCTCTCCATTGAGCTCAGATTGTGGGGTTTCATTGGGTGTCGGCCATTGCTAGGATTGTCTTTAGGCGTCCTATGACATGGGGCACAGTGGTGGCCAATTGTTGGTGTCAGGTTTCAATGGGAATTGGGGGTGATGAGTGTGGCAAAGAAAGAATATAATTATATTTATATATATTAGTATCATGTATTACCAAAAAAAAAAAAAAAAAGGGTATGGAAGGCATATTTAAAAAGTGAATTGCTAAAATAAAAATGGTTTTTCTACTTTAAAATTTGGTGAGAATTTGCTCAAGCAACTAGATGTGAATGGATGGGTGTTTGGAGTTCAATTGAATTCTTATACTCCTGGCCAAGAGAGCACGCAACGACAAAATCTTCATTGGATGGAAACCCTCTCCCACAGGCTTCTTCAAACTTAACACTAATGATTCAATTCGTGGCAATTACCCAGGTAGGGCCAGTGTAGATATATGCTCATTAGGAATTGCCAAGGGTTCCTAGTTTGGAAATTTCTCTAGAAGTATTGGGTTCACTCATTCCATGGCTGCAGAACTCTAGGGCCTCCGCGGTGGCCTTGCCATAGTTAACAACCCCAACATTAGAAGACTCCACATTAAGATAGAGAGAAAAGTTGTGGTCACGATCCTTACATCCCATGATACTTTGTCTGATATATCTCAGCCCTGTAATGCTTTGATCTTTAATTGTAAGTCTCTCCTATAAATAGTATTGACTTAATTATAAGACACCACTTTAAATTGGCGGTATTTGTAATGTCCACCATAAGTTAAAATTTCTAATTTCTAATATCCACTACAGTATATTTAGTAATGACTTTTTGATTTTTAAAATCTATTTTGTAATACCTATAACGATACTATATAGCAATGCATGTTATCTATCTTTTTTTATAAATAAATATATTTATATACAGACACACAAACTAGCCTCGTCACACACGCTTTGTGCGAGCAATGAGGCTTTTTTTTTTTTTTTTTAGTCTAGTGTCATAATTTTCCACTCATTTCAATTTTAGACGGCTTTTTTTTTTTTTTTTTTTTAATTTTTAAATTTTTGGATAAGTTGATCTCCCCAGAAATTAATAAAAGATTTAGAATTATTATATTATCATTGATTATTCATTCTCTCCAACATTGAGGAGCAGTGACGTGGAGTGAACACATTTTAGGTAAAGGTTGCCGAATTAAAAACGTTATCTGGAATTAAAAAAGAAAAAGGAACTATAAAAAAAATGAATAATGCCAAAGATATAAATTATTTTATAAAAAAATTTCAAATTGCTAATGTGGTGAATAATTGTTGATAAATGAAAAAGTGATATAAATGATGGGTTTAAATGAAAACTAATAAGAGGTTGGTCACATCAACATTTTGTAGAAATATTGTAAAATAATTTGTAGTTGTAACATTACTTATAAAAAATTTATAGTTAATATCATAGACTATGATTGCTCTAAAGAAAACTTAACAATATTAATAGGAAACATGCTCACAAACTCTACTTAATTTTTTCATTATCTTCTTCTCCAAAAAAAATTATGCCTTCACTCTTATCGTTGTATTATGTCCATAAATGTTTGCATGATACTTGTTAAAGTTGTGTGATTAAGAGAGTGTTAGTTACTGTTATTTAAATAACAGCTTTCAATGATTAAACAACATTACACATATTTCTATATACTTTTTCACTTACATATATTTCCACAAAACAACAAGAACGTTATTAAAAATTGCTTACCAAACAGGCCTTGAATCATTAGCTGAAGCATGAAAGAGGGGATAAACACAAATATTTATATTGGTTAAAAGCCTTTACCAACTGCATATTTATTAGCGGTGACAAAATTCGACACAATCCGCAAATCCAACAAGACACGACACCAAATTAGTAGGTTATGGGTTGAGACTTAACGGGTTTGTATTATATTGGTAAAATGTCATTTAAAATAACATTTTACCAATATATCTTTCAAACCCTAGACATATAAACTGATAGTTGTTGTGTTTTTTTTTTTTTTTTTTTTGACATATTGCGATTGATTATTTGTGATATTAAGATATGTTTTTGTATTGAATGATTATTTGTGATACAATTAATCGTTAGTTCTAAATTTTATATTAAAAAAATTATTTGTTTAGTTTTTCATAGTTTAGATCAATTTGGTTAATATTAAAATTTGTATTTTTTTTTTCACTTTGATAAAATTTGATAAACGAGTTAACATAATTGACTTGTTTAATAAGTAGGTCATATTAGGGTTGAGGAATCTTGATCTATTTAATAAACGTGTCGAGCTAGTGTTGACCCATATAATTAAATACTCGTTTAATAAACATTTATCATCAAATACAATGGTAAACATATTTTCAAACATAATACAATGATAAGAGTGAAGGCATAAATACAATGAAAACATTTTGGTAGAAGTTTCTAGGGTAAAATGCAAAACAAACCCCTAAAGTTTGGGGGTCTTCAAATATTACATCCTAATGGAGTAATTGTAATTTTTGTGTTTTGCACTTTTATTATTTTGATTGTTGCTATTTGAGGATTAATTGAGATTGTACTAGGTTAGATTTAATGTTGAGAATATTTTTGGGATACCCAGAAAATGTTAAAGGAAAATATTTGAATTAATTTATTTTTTGTTAAAGTTTATTTTGTTTTCATTTTAAAAAATTTAATTTTAATTATTTAAAGTTTTTAAGGTTATTTATCTGAGATGGAATAGTTGGAATATTTAAATCCATGTGTCACATTTCAATTGGATCAATTAGTATATTTCACAAGTTTATGTGGCACTTAATAGATGTGTTAACAAAAAACTAACAGAAGGGCTATTGATTTAAACGTAATGTAACTTTAGGGTGTAAAATTCAAATTCTGAAATCTCAAGGTGTAAAATTCAAATCCCCAAACTCCAAGGGTGTGTTTTGCATTTTACATTTCTAACATTGGAAACCATAAGTAATTACAATTAAATGTATTATAAATTTGTTATTTTAAATACATTAGCAATCAAACTGTAACGGTAAAGAGTGAAAATATTACAGCAAATTATCTTTAATCTCTAATAAATTCCGACATCATAAAATTTTATTCTAGATAAAAGTATTATTATCAAAGACAATTATTAACATATTTACAAACATAAGTACAACAATTAGATTGAAGATATAACCGCAATAAATCTCCGACGAACATGCTGAAATTGACATTGCTGTAAGGAACAACCAAGCCTCTTAGACTCCTCAATATGGTGCCCCCACTACACCCCAACACTCCCCCCCCACCCCCCCACTCACCTAATTTTTTTTTTTTTAATTTTAAATTTAGTATATATAAGTACTATATTTTAGCAATTTAGTTCAATAAAATTACATTTGGCTACCCCTTAACAATATCATTGATCCTAATAAAGGTCATATAAAAATTTATTGATCTAGAATTTATAATAAATAAATAATAAATAAAAACATAAATAAGCCCCCAAAAATTAGCCCAACAACAAAAATTACTATTAGTAAAGCTTAAAAAAATTAAGTCCAATCAATCAATTTTACTCAAGACAAATAATTTGGTCATTTAAAAAGTTTTAAATAGAATAATTTTCCTCTTACCCAGCAATAGACGCATGCATCAAATATACATCATCAAGTTCCCTTTTCATTAGTGATTATATTGTAATATATACATAATTATTTTGTCTTTGTCTTTGTTGACGATTTGTTAACTCTAATTAAATAGATGCTTATTTTCATAATGATTTCCTTTTTATTTATACTTCTTCCCCCTTAACTTCAAGTCATGACTTCATCCTTATTTGTCATGTCACTTGGTCCATGTAAATTGGCTTGACCAAGATTCAATAAACTATTGCTCTAATTTCAGCTTTTGATCTCTTCAACCAATTACAAAATACTAACCCACAATTGCACCTAAAATATACTAAAATTAAGAAGTAAAAAATGCATTAATTTGACACAAAATATGCTAACACATTAAGATCCCAACAGTAACAAATCCTATTCTAAGAACTGTAAACTATTTTCTAACTAAGATTGATCACTACAAGGTAAGATAGAAACACAGTTTTCCCCTGCACCAAACCCCAAACCCATCTCCAGTTTTACCTTCTCTTCCCAGAAATAGCATTCATTTTAATATTTCGCAAAGGACCACAGAGTTTGCATCTCTCTTAGGTGGTGTTTGGTACGGGGTAATGTTTTAGGATTCCTAGGAATGTTTAAAGATTCCCATGTTTGGTTGTAAATTACGCTAGGGAATCAAATGCTAGGGGAATCTGGATTCCCCCCTTAAACCCCTCTCAGTAAGAATGTGGATTCCCTTTAAAACAGGTGGGAATCCAGATTCCTAAGCTTAAAGGAAATTGTATTTTTTATAAATTGACAATTTTAACATTTTTTCTTATCATTTAAGCAAATAAGATAAAATATAAAACAAATCATCAATATCTTTTCTCTTGTCTTTATCTTTTCCCGCCAAAATAACATAAATAAGATAGACAACTCTGTTGATATATTTTTTAACAAAGTTTTATTTAGGTTTTACGTGTGGAAAAAAAAAAAGTTTGAAGGGGACTCTCCATTATGGTTTAAATTCTTTTAAAAATTATTATTAAGAATAAAGCATTTGAGAATTTAAATAGTTATTTTTGTGTTGTACTTGTCATTTTGAAATGTTAGACTACAATTTTAATGAATTTGTCATAATTAATAATTTATATTTGGTTTTTCATTATTTATTTAGAGGAATATTTTTTTTAAAAGACTTGGTAGTTCACATTCAAATCTAAGGATAGAATGGGAAAAATAAATAATTCATTTAAGATTCCTGAGAATAAATCAAACATTATCATCTAACATTCTTAAGAATCTTAAGAGATTCCCAATGAAACCAAACATAAGAATAACTACATTCCTAAGAATCACATTCCTAGGAATCTGGATGCCAAGAGTAATGTAGATTCTCCCGTACTAAACGCCACCTTAGGGTGTGTTTGTTTGGAAGTAAAATAGAGTAGATGGAAAATTTTGGAGAGAAAATAGGAATGAAAACTTTTTTGAGTGTATTTAATTAGGTAGGAAGAAAGAAAAATAAATGATGGGATTTATGTGTTTTTTTCTTAGACCTACCAAAAAGTTTTCTCTCCAAAATGGAGAGAAAACTGAAGGGAGAAATTAGACATTATCTTTCACGAAAATACCCCTATGTACATGGACTTTATCCACGTTACTTTTCTTCGTCCACGTTGCCTTTTTATTTATTTATTTTTTTTCTGGTCGTTGTCTGCCTCTTTTTCTTTTTCCTTTTTTCTTTTGGTTGACTGGGTAGGCGTTGCCTGCCTCTTCTTTTCTTTTTTTTCTTTTCTGTTTTTTCTTTTGATTTACTAGGCAGGCTTGTCCAGTATTCTCTCTTTTTTTTTTTTTGGGTTTAGATGTGATTTTTTAAATGGACTTGATTTTTATTTTTTAATAAACTTATGTGATTAATTTTTTTTGGTTATTTATCACATTTTTTAGTTTTAATTGGGCATCTTTTTTTAATAAGAGTATATTCATAAATTTATACAAATTCATTTTTTCTATCTTTTCATTTTTTAACTCTTAACCAAACAAAAATAAGGAAAATTAAAAAAAATTTATATCCTCTCACTTTTTTATCTTCTTACAATTTTTTATTCTCTTACTTTTTTTTATTTCTTTAACCAAATAGACCCTTAATTTCGGAGAATTTCTAATGAGAAATTATTTAAAAAAAAAAAAAACAATTTGCGCGTGATTATTTTAATTTTTATGTTATCGGTGTGTGATTGCAGGTAGATGAATGCTTTTTTTATTATTATCAAACTTCGATGTGATTTGCTTTGGACTTAGGAAAATCCAAAGCAACATAAATATCTCTCAGCTGTTATCCTGCTACAAGCTTCTAGATTCTAGCCAAAATATTGGACCAAGAATCTTTCAAGAATGAGAAATAGCTTAGAAATTGAAAAAGGGTAAAAGAAAAGATGGGGGAAAAGATAACTTATCCAATCAGCCTTGCCACTCACATATCATGTCTTTCCCCATCATTACGCGTTTACCATAATCGCGATTACAGTGCTATTCAGCATGTAAAACGTTTCATTTCAATTCATGTTGACGGCCAAGCACTCATGTCCAAAGCCTGAAACTATTCATTTGGCAGTTTGCTAATCAAAATAAAGTGCTTCAATAATTTTAGAAAAAATATAATAACACAACTATTTTTTTCACAATTTTACCGCATCGTATAACTTTACCACATAATAGTAATACGAGTCATGTGGTAGATTGTGAGTAATAGAGAAAAAATAGTTAGTTTATTTAAAAATAATAGATTAGAAAAATTATGACAAAAAATGTTGTGATTCTATAATTTATAATTTTAATTCACATAATTTTATCTCTTTTTATTCTCCTTCTACTTAACAAAAACAAAGTTAAAAATCCTATAATTGAACGGGCACCTTTTGTGTTTCAACAAATTCGTTCAAAATCTAATCTCTCATTCCCTTATTAAACTATAGAGTTATAATTCAAAAAAAAAAAAAAGTAAAAACAAAAGGAAAAGAAATGATTAGTTTTAAAATTTCTACAAAAAAAAAAAATCATCGATCTATTATAAGAAACTAGTATGTAACCCCATACATGTGCATAGATACATTTAAAAACAATCACAATTACATATATATAATTTAAAATCTAATTACAACTAGACTCTTTTGTTTTTGCATTCAATAATTTACTTGCCACAAAAATTAAAAAATTAGATGGAACACATGTGCAAAATTGAACTCCAATTAAAATTCAATTTAGAATTTAATTGAATCTAGACCCTTTAATTTTTGCACCTAATAATTCACTTGAAACACAAATTTAAAAATTAGACGAGACACGTGCCGCAAAATTAGACTCCAGTTTAAAATTTAATTGGATTTTCTCTTAGATTTGGCTATTAATATATATATATATATATATGACATATAAACTTGAATTGTTTTTAGTTATATATAAAAAAAAAAAAAAGGCTTATAAATATAAAATCATTCAAAAATTATATTTTTTATGGTTTGCTTATATTGGATTCTTTGTTTTTTACACTAAATTAACTCATTTAATACAAAAATTAAAAAACTTGGATTAAATGTGACACATGGCACAAAATTAAACTCTAATTGAAGTTCAACTTTTATATATATATATATATATATATATATATATTTTTTTTTTTTTTTTTTTTTTGAGAATCAACAAAGTGCCTTTTATTCAAAGAAAAAACATCAGAGTTTGCTAGAAACAAAAGGAGCTTATATTGGGGCATCCTCCATCCACGTCCTATAAACTAAAACAATTAAAACAAAAGGAGTTAAAACAAAAGCAACCATATTACCCTCTCTTAACATGAGAGTAGTGTAATCCAATTTTTATATTGAATTAACTCACTTGGCACAAAAATTTAAAAACTTAGATTAGATGAGACACATGTCATAAAATTAAACTCTAATTTAATTTTAATTTGAAATCTAATTAGATTTTCTCTCTCAGTTTTATATATATATATATATATATATATTCATTATGAAACACGAGGTTGATAAGGCAAGTAGACCTCATTCTTCATTTTAATCAAACGTAATATATTATTTGGTAATCAACTAAAAAGTTCAATTAAGATCTAGATCACCGATATTCACCGCCACTCTTAGATGTAAATAGTTTCAAATGAAAGAACGGTGGAAATTGTCAACTTTTTTAAATTTATATCATGTGTCATTTTCACCATTTGTTGCATCCTAGTTGTTGAAGTACTGCATGTGTAATTTCCTGGATGTTTCTCTCTGGTGATATTGTTCACTCATTTTTCAAACCCATTTCTCTATATCTTATTTATTTATTTTTTATAGTTCTATATCTTATTCTTAGGGGCAACTTCAGATTGTTAATTTCCATGCATTTTCCCAATGGGACAAGAATTTTCTCAAGACAGCAATCCCATATGGAACTAGGCTTCCTTGTAACTACAAGTGAAAATACAATATTCATATCCATCAAAAGCAAGCACCATATACATTTAGCCAATTTCTAAAACATAAATTTTTTTTCCATATATGAATTCATCATTTATCCATGCTTTTTATTTTTTAAAATATAATAACTCATGCATTTTCTTATATTGAGAATTTGATTGGCTTTGCATTACTATTCATAATTTTACAAAAAGAAGAAGAAGATTGTTCTCGATACAATGCCAACAACTATAGTTTTGTACATATGCTTCTCTCTCTCTCTCTCTCTCCATTGAACATTGCTAGGATGGTCTTTAGGTGTCCTAGGCCATGGGGCACAGTGGTGGCCAATTGGTGGGGTCAGGTTTCACTGGGAGTTGGGGGTGAGTGTGGCAAAGAAAGAATCAAATTATATTTATATATATATTAGTACGATGTATTACCAACCAAAAAATAAAAATAAAAAATTGGTGTGGAAGGCATATTTAAAAGTGAATAGCTATAATAAAAATGGATTTTCTACTTTATAAAATTTGGTGAGAATTTGCACAAGCAACTAGTTGCGAATGGATGGGTGTTTGGAGTTTAATTGAATTCTTCTACTCCTTGCCAAGAAGCACGCAATGACACTATCTTCATTGAATGGAGACTCTCCCACAGGCTTCTTCAAACTTAACACTAATGATTCAATTCGTGGCAATTACCCAGGTAGGGCCAGTGTAGGCATGCTCATTAGGAATTGCCAAGGGTTCCTACATTGGAAGTTTCCCTAGAAGTATTGGGTTCACTCATTCCATGGCTGCAGAACTCTAGGGCCTCCGTGATGGCCTTGCCCTAGTTAACAACCCCAACATTAGAAAACTCCGCATTGAGACACAGAAAAGTTGTGGTCACAATCCTTACATCCCATGATACTTCGTCTGATATATCTCAGCCCTGTAATGCTTTGATCTTTAATTGTAAATCTCTCCTATAAATAGTATTGACTTAATTATAAGAAACCACTTTAAATCATTGGCGTTATTTGTAATGTCCACCATAAGTTACAAATTTCTAATTTCTAATATCCACCGCTGTGTATTTAGTAATGACATTTTGGTTTTTAAAATCTAGTTTGTAATAACTATAACGTATTACCTAGCAATGCACGTTATCTATCTTCTTTTATATATATATATATATATATATATAGATACACACTAGCCTCATTACATGCACTTTGCGCATGTGATGAGACTCTTTTCTTTTAGTCTAGTTTCATAATTTTCTATTCATCTCAATTTTTAGAATTTTTTTTTAATTTTTAATTTTTAAATTTTTGGATAAGTTTATTTTGAAGACATAGATTAGTAGGAGAGTGTCTTATTTTATAGGCATTTTAAGTGAAGTTTGATATATATTTCTACCAAGTTATTCCCAAGTTTTGTCCCAATTAAACGAAAGGTCAAGAGTATTTCTAAATCATATAAAAGTCCAATTCAAAAAGGGAAATTTTTCTTTATATATATATATATATATATAGTTAGTTAGTTAGTTAGTTAGTTAGTATTAGGGATTTTAAATTTTGAATGTTTATACTGAAAACACCAAGAAGTGTTAATATGTTATAGCAATGCACGTTATTATATACTTTTTTTTTAATTATGTGAAATTAACTTTTCTTTGTGAGAAATCGATATACTTTTACCTTTTTGCCATAGAAAAAAAAAATCAAAGAGTCTAATCTAGTGACACATATTTTGACAATTTGTTTGGGTGTCAATTGTTGATTGGATTACTTTAGTAGTCTCTTTGGATTGAAGAGGAAAGAGAGAGAGAGTATAGTAGAATAGAGTAGATTTAGCCTAAAATTAGCATATTTTCAGCCAACTCTACTCTATTCCCCTCCACTCACTCTTTTTTCTCCCTCCATCCAAACTGGCCCTAAGGGGTGGATCTATGCTTAAGTTGTATAGTCCAATTAACAGATGACACCCAAATAAGTAGTAACAAAGTGTATGGTCTTAGAACCAAAAGAACTCAAGAAAAAAAAATCGTAAAAGTTGGCAAGTTCCGCAAGCCCGAATATTTTGCTCAATATAAACGATTTTCAGAAGGTGTGTATTTTTTTTTTTTTTCTTTTTTGAAGCTTCCTTGGTGGGAATTCTTCTTTTGACCAAACAGCTGTGGGCTTGTGGTCCTTCCCAACAAGATCTTTTCTTTTTTCTTTTTTCTTTTTTAATTTAAAAAAAAATGCTTACAAGAAAATAAAAAGGAAACCAATTAAAAACACCCTTTTTTTTTTTTTAAGAAGAAATTAAAAAAGACCTCATATCTCCTAATAAGCCAAATAGAATTGACAGTTCTTGCAACAAAACTCCTCACGAATAAGCCCCATCAATTGGACTGATCCCCCGTCATCTAATGACTAATCCCACCAAGTTCAAATCAGAAGCATGAATTCTCTTCTTCTTTTTCCCTTTCATAGTTTTTATGTAAATATTTTTCATTCTACAGGTAAGAAAAATATCCAAACATGATTTAGAGAAAGAGAACATCAATCATCGCCTCTAAGCCCTAAGGTCATTCGCAACTTATACAAGAACAATGCAACTTCAAGAACATAACTGTGGGTCAGAAAGCCCCGCGTCGTATGTTGGGCCAGAAGCCCAATCCAGACAAGGCTCTCTGTCCAAAGAGGATAAAACACCAGTGTTTTGCCATCCTGGTAAGAGTACAGCCCATGAGGGACAAACGGTCCGTCCGAAGACAACCTTTTCGGGCCGAAGAGACCTTCTCCAACGGGCCTGCCCAGAACTTGACCAAGGAGCTATGCTGGAGATCTTCCTACGGAAGCTAAGCCCCGAGCATGCCTAACTGCGGAGCTATCATCAAATATCCTGCCAATAAAGCTGCCACCGCCACATTTAATGCACTGCAGCAACTTTCCTGGCCGCATTTATGTGGAGAAGACACCTGAACAGTGAATCTTCACCTACCACCACTCACTGCAGGTTAAAGCAAACGGCTGATGTGACCAGTACTCAAGTAGGCGCCTAGATGGAGGGCAAGTGTGCGGTGGAGATGAGAGGAGAGTGTATATATAAAGGAAGCAGGTCTCACAGAGAGAGAAAAAGAAAAATTGTATTCATTAAGTCTCCAAATATAAAAGCTCTTCGGACTGAAGAAATTGCTTTCAAACACTAGTCCAAATCTTTTTTACTTTGGTCAGCCTCCATGAACCGTCGCTAAATCCAGACCCAGCACAGTTGTTTAACCCATACTCTACAAATTTATTGTTGGGCACTTGTTGGGCTCACAACCCAGAGAGTTGATACCGGGCCCAACAAAAACCGACCCTACAATAACCATTTTGTTTCTCTGAGAAGAAGATAAAGGCTGTGGTGTGTGGTACGGGTTATTTTTATTATTATTTAGTGAGTTTCTAATTTATGCATTCGAGAAACTTAGGACGAGATTTTCTAGAAACAATGAATTTAAAATCTCATTATCCAAACAAAGAATTTTGTAAATATTGAGTCTTTTTAAGTTTCTTCATTTGTCAATTTCTATGTAAATAGCAAATCATTCATTCAAACGCATAATTAGCGTATATATAATTCATTTAACAAGAAAATATTTTATTAATTAAACTAATTAGAACTCATGACACTAACAACATACTAAGGATATTCTTAAACTGTTAAATTGAAGCGATGATCTATGCGTATAGCATAGGGCACTTATTCAAGGGGGAAAAAAATCAGTTGGGCAATTGACTGAAGGACTTCCTACTCAGAGAGATTTGCTGATCTCCCCAGAAATTAATAAAGATTTAGAATTTATTATAGGGTCATGCTAACGAGTACCCTTAAGGCACTCATTAATAATCAATTTTAGGAAAGTTTTGATACCACTTTTATGAGGAATGAAAAAAACTGTCAAAATATTAATTACTTTTTTTTTCATTTCCCACAAAATATTAATTACTCGTTAGCATTTCCCTTTATTATATTACCATTAACTATTCATTCTCTCCAACTTTGAGAGATTTGCTGATCTCCCCAGAAATTAATAAAATATTTAGAAATTATTATATTATCAATAATTATTCACCCTCTCCAACTTTAAGGAGAGAATGAAAAACGTTGATTTCCCTAGAAATTAATAAAAGATTTAGAATTATTATATTATCATTGATTATTCATTCTCTCGAACTTTGAGCAGTGAGGTGGAGTTAACATATTTTAGGTAAAGGTTGTAGAATTAAAAACGTTGTCTAGAATTAAAAAAGAAAAGGAAATATAAAAAATGAATAATACTAGAGATCGATACAAACTATTTTACAAAAAAATTTTAAACTGCTAATATGGTAAGTGATTATTGATAAATGATAAAGTGATATACGGTGGTTCTAGATAAAAACTAATAAGAGGTTTGTCATATCAACATTTTGTAAAAATATTGTAAAATAGTTTGTGCCTGTAATATTACTTATAAAAAATATATAATTAATATCATAGACTATGATTGCTCTAAAAAAAAAACTTAACAATATTAATAGGAAACATGCTCACAAACTCTACTTAATTTTTTCATTATCTTCTTCTCAGAAAAAAATTATCATTATCCACCCCCCCCCCCCCCCTCCCCCTTTTTCATAAAAAGAAAAATAAGAAAGAACAACAAATATAACTATATAAGAATAGTCTCTCAATATATATAAAAGAAATAAGAATAACCACACTTTAGGGGCTTTTGCTCCAAAAAAAAAAAAAAAGACTAAGAAAAAAGAATAATATGTAATGTTAATCAAGTAATGAAATGTTTGGCCATGTTAAAGCCTTAATTAAATAAATAATTTACAAGCCCCATAGAACCTACTAGGGGGTGGAACTAGAATGTTTACTTTGGGAACTAAGGGTATAAACAAATATAGATCGAGAGTCTTGAGCCATGTTTGATATCCATTTTGTAATTTTGGGGGCCTCCACTGAGAAGACCATGCCAATATTTTAAAATTTTTTTTTTTTTTTGGCACAAACTAGTTCACCCCATGGAATCTGCTTTCGACACAAAAAAAATTGTAGAAACTCAACAATATCACTTTTCTTCTCTCCAATACAGTAAACTTTTCAATATGGCGATGTTGCTTGGATCCGATTCTTTCTCTTCTGGAGAAACCTTTGTAGTGACCTCTTCATGGAAAGACCAGTACCAGGGCTATACTGCTCAGTTTGCAGTGTTGGTGAAGATAGATTTGACCCCGTTGGAGTTTTCAGCCTTTCCTCCATTTCTCTCGTAGCAAGCAATAAGATGGACCTAGCCTGAAATATATGAACAAATTGCTTTACTAATTAGCAAATATTTTTAATGTGTTTTCTTTCTAGCATAAAAATACTGTAATTCACACATGTATAAGTGCTACCACAATAGGAATTTGAGAAGTAATGGGAAAATTAACATAATGAATAATATAGGAATAATTATTCTAGTCCAAATCTATGAAATCATTCTAGTCCATCATGTTATATACAATAAAAAATAAGACTTAGAAAATTAAAAAAAAAAAAAAAAATTATGTCCACAGTAAAAGCACCAACTTTTAACAATTTGTCGGCACCGATCTTGAATTCTCAATTCCTAACAATTCCATGGTTGCAGCCTCTAAATTACGTACTACTCCACTCGTACGCTGACTTTGAAAATTTTGTCATACCATAAAGAATAAAAGCCAATGATTTGAAAATTAAAATTCAAAAAATTGCAACAAGAAGTTAAAGCAGCCGACTTCAGTCTTCACCAACCAAAATGAGCAATTCTTAAATTATTTTATAGGCAAACTCAACTCAACAATTTTGGTGCATGCATTTCACAAAGGAAAACCATGCAAGGAGATTAGAAGACAAAAGGAATTAACTAGTTCACAAACATACCTGAAACTCAGTAACATCAGAAACGCAAATCTTGCCATTGTAAAAGATGGTCAGCTGTTGCGGTTGCTGGTTCTGTTGTGGGCTTCCTCTTCGCTCTTCCATCCTACATAAACACAAAACGCAACAATAATCAGAAAATGTGTAAAAAACAACTGTCCAGAGTTTTGTAATTTAACTAACATCTCTTAGTGTATTTAACGATGGTGTTTAAGATTCAAATCCGTTCTTCAATTATTGAATTAGAGAGAGAGAGAGAGAGAGAGAGGGAGCTTACATTGGCTGGTGGTCGTCGCCTGAACCATTGGAAGGAAGAGAGGCAGAGTAGGGAAAAAGGCAAAGTTCCAAATTGCAGTTCCTCTTCATCTTCAAGATTCTAGATTTAGAGATCTATTGATCACAGAGAGAGAGAGAGAGAGAGAGAGATATCGAATGCTATGACAAAGTTTTCTTGTTTTCTTATTTTGGTGTCAGGAAATGCTATGACAAAGTTAGATAGGAGAGGTTGGTTTTATATATACTAAAAGATATATCAATGGGTTTTTATTTTATGTGTGGTGTAATGTGATGTGCCCCCACAATGGCAAATTGGGAAGGTACTTCAAACACGTAACGCACACAAAAACGCACAGGAACAGCCAATACGCCGATAAGCGGAAGAAAATTAATTTTATTTAATGCACGAGGAAAACGATTTTTTCTTTTTTCTTTTTTTTTTTCTTTCTTGCCTCTCTCTCTCAGCTACAATGTACTTGTCCCCCAAAAAACCGCCACCTTTAATTTAGTACCTGTTTTCTTTGCGTTTGAACTGCTTTCGTATTCATTCACGTGCTTTTAGTTACAATATCACTTTCTTTCTTTTTCTTTTTTTATGTTCTCTTTTTCTATATATATAAACAGTAAAATAGGGGTTAGATACTTTTTTTTTTTTTTTTTATTTGAAAGAAATGTTATCTCCACCACGTTTTCACAACAAAGCTTAAATGTTAAGTTTTTAAAATATTTAATTTAAAACCATTGTTTAAATTACTTTTTTTGTTTATCAGTGAAAATATTATGAGAAAAAAAGTAATTTTTTTTTTCTAAAATTATATTTTTAATATTTTAAAAATTTATTATGAAAATATTATAAATTTAGTATTTTTTTTCTAGCACTATTTTCTTGGATTGCCTTATGTTATGGCTTTCGGACCTTCCGTACATTTGCTGTCGGCTGAATTCTTTTTAGCCTGAACACACCAATTGCATGTTAACAGCTTGATTTTGACACTGGAAAGTTTTCCACCTTTCTTTTGGTTTTCTATGGCCAAATTTCACTAGAAGGTTCATACCATTTATCTGACACAAGTCACACAACCAACATCAAAAACAAATAAATCATTTTTTTTATCATGATAATTCGCTATTAACAATAATAGGAGAATCCTATCAAAAAAAAAAAAAAAAAAAAGCAATAATAGGAGAAAGAGGATTTAAACATTAATTCTTCCTATAAAATGAAAATATTTAATATCCTTTGAGTTATAAATTTTTTGACATAAATTTTTAAAATTTTTTATATATAATTAAATAGTTGAAAAATATAAATTTAAACTATAAATATTTCCATTAGAAATACCAAGAACTGTTCATGGAAATACAAGACTCTTTGCTAAAAAAAATCATATTAATTGAAACTTTTTTTTTAGAGAGTTTCAACATATGATGTCCGCTTCTGCAAGGATTGAATCTCAAATCTCTTATTCAACTATCAGATATTTTACCAGTTAAGCTAACTGGAACTCACAAACCTAATTTTCTTTTAAGAGCGTTTGAATACAAGTTTTTATATTTAATAAAAGAGTAAAGAGGAGAAGTCAATAGTCACTATCCTTTATAAATTGATCATTACAATAATACCTCTAACCACCAAAAGAATCGATACCTAATAAATAAATACAAGGTATTTGAATATTAAAAGCTAAATTGCACAGATTCATTCACATAAATATATTAAGCTATATATATATATATATTTAGAAATAAACACACATACAAGGGAGAGGGAAATGAGTTATATTTATATATTAAGCTATATAAATATAATAGATGCGCTTAAAGTAGAAAACCTTGAGTGCGATTTGCCTTCCACTTTCTCTTTTTCTTTTAGTTAATTATCTTTGGCCGTACTTCTTTCTTGATTAGGCACTTATTATATGCTCTTTAACTCCAATTCATCTTTAACTATTTTGCTTGTTTTGTTTCATTTGCCAACTTTTCCTCCCAATATGGTTACATATCTAATTCTAAGATAAAACCATTTTAAGTTTATTTTTTTTTTAGAATATTTTAAGTTTCTTTAACGACTATAACTATAAAGTAATATATATATATATATATATATTATGAGACTGAGACATTAAAGTGATAATTGTTGTATTGACACTTTTGCAGTGCCCCTAGGATAAACTTGTTGTTCAAGAATGATAAAAAGTCAACAATGCTTCACTCAAAAGTCAAGACTTTTATCTCCACTCAAAACTTAATTTGAGAAAAAGAAACTAAATTTCTTCTCTTTTTGCTATTTTTTTTTAAGAGAAACTAAATTTCTAATGGTTTTGAAAAAAAAAAACTTAATAAAACTACCCATTGTTTATTAGTCATTATAGATGTGAGATTAAGATTAGGTACAATACTTAAGATATTGCACAATGTTTAATTAGTAATTACTCTCATTTCATTCAAAAAAAAAAATTACTTCACTTTTTAACTTTACATTTTTTACCTTTTTGATTTTTTATTTATTTATTAAATAGTTGAGATGGAAAGTAATTAGATATTGTGCAACTCAGTAGGACCTGATCTCAATCCCCTAAATGAGTACTTCAATCTATAATGTATATAAGGAATATGTTCGCTTTTTGACGGTGGCTAACACATAGCTGATTTTACAAGGCTGAATGGTATGCATAAATAATGAAATATCACAACTTTGAGCTTATCCCTTATACACGTGGTGGAATGGCAGATATGTGGGGGCTAAATTGAGAGAGCACGTGTTTTTGGGGCTCACTACTAGAAATGAACGCAATGCCAAGTTCCTAACTATTTTGTGCTTTGTGCGCTTTCGCAGTTCACTTTAGGGTGCTTCTTCTCATTGAAATGCATCATGTGCTTGGAAGTTTGTTAAGTACATGTACATCAGCAACTTTATGATTCATTGAATACTTTATTTTAAGATTTTTCGACTAAATTCAACCACACCGCTTGGGAAATTAAGGAAATGCATTAATTGACCAATAAATCACAGTCCAACATGGTGTATGAGCTAGTGATATGTTAGATATTTATGATTTATCAAAACTTATCCCCTATGGCCCTACCCATCAGCTCACTACCTACCACCCCTCTTACCTGAGTTATGTGTAGTGTGAGTTTAGATACCCAGATTAGGCATGTGTCTAGTGGTCAATTTTGCTAGACACGTTGAGATGCCGACACGTGTTTAGTTTTGGATACATGTTCATATCCTAGTGTGTTCAATGGAACTGGCTACTGGACAAAAGCCTCTCCCTAGATACTCATTCCTAATAGCACTTGGATTGAGTCCAGTATTTAATTGTATTAGATTCATCCAGATGATGACACATGTCAAACAGTGGATGTATTACATTATCTTAATAGGTTAAGTGTAACTGAACACTGGATCTAATCTTTACCCTTCATAATATAACCTAAAAAAAAATTCTCAATATGTAGTAATTTGGATGTGTCGGCATTACTCCGAGTCGTATCGTATCATGCAACTAGTAAAGCAAGTTGATGTTGTTGGTGTCATCACAAATTGTAATTTCGACAAGCTTTTTTTATTTAATTTTTTTTACTCAACATTAGATCCCTTCAATATCATCATCTTTCATTAGATTTGATTTTTGATCCGTATGATTGAAAACATTTGTGTGTCGTCACTCGTTAGATTAAAAAAATAGCATAAAGTGAAGCTTATTAATTCACAGAAAAAGAAAAGTGTAATTGCCTTTTTTTTTTTTTTTTGATATTTTACTGTCAACTCAAAACCATGCATTTATGGTTACTCTAGATGATGGAATTTAATCAGAAAATTTTGAATTTCAATCTTTAATTTAAATGACTTGGTTTCTATAAAAATAAAAAATTAAATTAAAAAAAAATAAAAAAGACTTGAATAAAGTATGAAAAAATAGATTTTTTTTTTTTTTTTTTCCAGTTGATGAAATTTTGAAGGGATTTAACTTATTTAAACTTTATTAATATACTAGTAATTGTTTTTCAAATTTCTTAAATTTAAATACTCAAGCCCAAATGAAGAAGCATGGTAAACTAGATACCTATAAGTAGGGGTGGCAAAATTGAATACAATCCATGAACTCGATACGACAACACGAAATTAGTAGGTTATGCGTCGAGACTTAATGAGTTCATGTCGTATTCGGGTTGACACAACTAACCCGTTTAATAAATGGGCTAGGTTAGTATCCATCACATGGAACCTATTTGACTTGTTTGACTCGTTTAATTAAATAACATTTTACCAAAATACCTTTCAAACCCTAGGTATATAAACTTATTAGTTGTTATGATTTATTTTCTTTGACATATTATGATTGATTATTTGTGATATTAAGATATGCTTTAATTTTGATTTATTATTTGTAAAACAGTTACTCGTTAGTTTTGAATTTTATATTAAAAATATTTATTTGTTTGGTTTTTCATAATTCATATCAATTTGGTTAACACTAAAATTTTTTTTTTTTTTTTTCATTTTGATAAAATATGATAAACAGGTCGACACGGTTAAACCATTTAATAAATAAGTTGTGTTAGGGTTGAGGAATCCTAACTCATTTAATATACATGTCAGGTTAAGGTTGACTCATATAGTCGAATACTCATAAGTCAATATGACACGAATCTGACATACAAACACGAATTGCCACCCTTACCTATAAGGTCACGTGGTAGTATTTCGATTTCACTAATCCAAACCTTATCTTGAATATGGATCACATCGAAATTTGGAAAACCAATGCTTGGCTCTAAAATGGATTAAGATGGAAAATCCTTAAAGGCTATCCAGAAGTGAACTGGAAACCTACAAGGCTATAACGTCACAATTAAGAAAATTTTGATTTCACTATCCAAATCCTATGGTACATATGGGTCATCTCTCTAAATTTAGAGAGCTTAGCTACAAACTCGGATTGAGATGACAAATCTTTATGTCTACGTACAAATGCGACAACCAGAATAGTCAAGTACAAATGCGACAACCAGAATAGTCAAATACACGTTGGAGAAATCTAGCTTTTTATATTCAATTTAGGGTCTGTTTGGATACCGCTTATTTTGCTGAAAACTAAAAATCTGAAAACATTGTAGCAAATAATTTTAAACACCAACGGATTCTTTTGGGGCTGAAACTACCGTAACTTTAGCTGAAAGTATTATAGCATTTTTTAATTTATTATTATTATTTTTTAATATTTCACTCCTCTCCCACCCTAACACCTGTCTTCGAGAAGAGAAATTCACAAGGAAGAGCTCGGAAGAGAAATCCATGAGGAAGAACAACAGTCCAACGCCGGCGAAGATCGGGTTCCTTGAGAGAGTACTCTTCCTTCCATAAACCCATTTCACGCCTCTTCCAATTTCACTTGCTGACCCATCTGTTTAATTCAGGTTAGCTTTATTATTTCGTGGCTTTCTTTGTCAATTACAATTCTACTTATCAAAATTATAACACATGGTAAAAGAAAATGAGGAGAGAAAACAGAGGGAAATAAAAATGGAAACACGTAATTGAGCCTAATGACTTACGTGTAAAGTAAAAAAGTCTTTCGACTACTACTTCTTTACTATTAATGTCAGTGTTACAATGAACACATTAAGAGTATTATATATTAGACAATAAGGGTTATTTAACTTGTACTACAAGTTAATAATGATGATCGTTGTTTAGACCCCAAAAACACTTAATTATCAATTTTTTTTAACACAAAGTTATTAAGTATACCAATACCAATTATGAAAGCCTTTTGGTTTTTAAAAAATATTATTATATTTATGGATACTAATTTTAGCAATTTTATTTTATAAAATTACACTTTTACCTTTAATAATATCATTGATTTTTTTAAGAGTATTGTTATACTCACAAATTTTTTTACAGCATTTTTACAAACTGTTAAGGTAGCAAACTTTTATTGGTTTGTATTTGGGCCACCACTTACATTATTTTTTTTACTTACCAAAATTACTCATCAAATCAGTAATTTATAAAAAAAGATTTGTAGTTCTAATATTTTCCTCATTTTAAAGACCATAAAAAAATTGTAGATCTAAAATCTAAAACAAAATATACAAGTCTAAAAAAATTAGTCTAACAAAAAAATTACCAATAGTAAAATTTAGAAAAATTAAGTCTGGTCAACCAATTTTAACCAAAACAAACAACCTAACATTTTAAAAAATTTGAAGTGGCTTAGCAGCAGCAAAGTCAGAGGCCGAGTCACTGCACACAACCGGCAGCAAAGCCTCCCCCTAACTCTAAGTTCTTATTTTGTCCCTGCTTTGAAGTACTACTTACTAGTTGAAACATCAAAAAGCCTTTGGTTGATATCAGTGAGCAATTGGTGAAATTTCAAAGTACTAGTTGTTATGAATATCATTTCGGATCCTGTTTCGGTTTGTCCATTCGAATGAAATGTTTCGGTACCGGTCTGTTTCAACGTACCGTTTCAGGATGTTTTAGGATTATCGCTAATATATATATATATATATAGTTTTATAATTTACTCCACATTGTTGATGCCCATATTTGCAAATTTGTACCCAAAGGCTTATGAGGAAGAAAGCCCAATGAAGAGCAAGGCCCACCAAGAAGACCAAAGAACAAGAAGGATCCAAAGAAAGAAATGCAAGTGAAAGCAATCTACGGCAAAACGCAAATCTGCAGTAAAATACAAGTCTGCCGCAGAATACAGTTCTTTGGCAGGACGGCTTCGGCAGATGAAGATAAAATGGGTCCAACGCCCTTTTGATCCAGTTAACATTATTTGGCCCACAAAGGCCCAAATCCTTTTGTATAAAAAAGATAGGTGTGAGAACTAATATGAAAAGGAACGATGAAAGGAAACAAGGAGCAGCAGGAATTGCGTGAAGGAAGAGTCAAACTAAATGACAAATGCAGCAAGAAACGCGTGAAGAAATAAGACAAAAACACGCAGCAGACGAAACAGAGTTGATCTGCTACGGCAGGAACGGCGTGGGAGACAAAAACAAAAGACAGTGGAGCAACAACAGAAGGGCCGGGGCACCACCAACCTGTACCCAGCCAATACAAGGGAGGTGGGCCCACGGTCAAAGAGATTCAGAGGGCGTGGTTTGGTGGTGGGGGGAAAAGGCGGTCTATATTTGGTTTCCTGCCATAACTTCTTTTGGGATATATACCTTGCTGGGATGGTATCTTACCCAAAAGAAGTAATAAATGGTTGGGACCACTGATGCATGCCATAGAGCTAGGTAGTGAGGTAGAGGTATACGGCAGGAACAAACAAAATGGAATTTTGTCATGCAACAAACATGTTCTGAGCAGATGGCAGTGGTCGGGGCAACCAATGGGTGAGTGGGTAATCTTGAAAGGATTCCCACAACAAACCAAAAACAGTTGGTGAAGCCCTAGGGGTAAAAGGGAGAAATCCCATTGAATTAGCTCACTATAAAAGGGAGGTAACCACGGCAGAAAAAGAGGAGACCAAAAAAACGGAGGACGGAATGAGGAAAAAAAAAACAGGGGAATGAGTAAAAAACAGGGGAAGAAGAAAAACACCCGGAGGGAAAAAAAAGAAAGAAAGAAAGAAAGAAAAAGAAGAGAGAAAACGCGGTAGGAATAGGGGCATGCATCAATAAACCATATTTTCCCTCCCTCTTAGCAAACCCACTCTTTGAAATCTCCAAAAGTAATAGCTAGTAGCCATTTAGGCCTATTCTCCAAAATGAACAACTTTTACGGCAAGAGCCCATGATAAGGTTGTTGAAGTTGGAGTTTGGGTTCCTTCTTGGTTTACTTATCTTATGGGCAGATTTAATACTTAATTTTGATTGCAAATATATTTGATTTTCAACTTATATCCGTTGTATTTAGTCATCCTGCCGTAGCACATTTTTATCACGTCTGCCGCATCAGTTGTCCTGCTGTGGTGTCTTACTTGCTGTATTAGCTATTGCCATAGCACCTTTTTATTGTATTTACCATGTTAAACCTTTCTTGCCGAAGCTTTCCTTTTTATTTGTTATTACGTATTTTGCTTTTGACACAAACTAACCAATATCCTGCCGTAAGTATATATATACATATACCCTGTTTCTCATGTTCTGGAAAAATATATTTTATATATGTATATGTGAATACATATAAGTATATATACTCATATATGTATGTATATATTTGAGAATATGCTAACCCATTTGAACTAACACTTGTTTGATGGGTATTTTCTTTGGGTTTTTTTTAGATTTGTTTATGCGCAGGAAGTAGAAAAGTGTTTCTGCAGTAAAAATGGTAGTCATTCACATTGCCGGAGGCTTTACTGCACGGCAGATAGCTTTAAAGCACAGCAGGCAGCTTCACTGCATAGCAGAAACTTTTATTGCACGGTAGACGGCTTCATTGCACAGCAGAAGGCCTTACGGTAGAGAGCTTTAATGCATGGCAGGAAGTTTTGTTGCACAGCAAAAGGCTTTACGGTAGGAAGCTTTACTGCAGACAGCTTTAAAGCACGGCAGACAGCTCTATTGCATAAGGCTTTACGGCAGGAAGCTTTAAAGCACGGCAGACAAGAAGCTTTAAAGCACGACAGATAGACTTGCTGCATAGCAGAAAAGTCAATCCTGCGGCAGAAACTGAAGAAAAGTTCCTGCGGCAGAAATAGGGGATAAGCCCACTTCACAGCATCTTCCCTTGGACTTGGACTCAACGTTTGCGCACAAGCCGACCCAAGTTGAGTTCCAGTTGGACCAGTCTCAACTTCCTTACTCAGAATACTCGGGCCTACTACCGCGGCAGGCAGCCCAGCCCAACACAAAAAAGGCCCCCACACACATAAAGTTATCAATTAAAAAAAATAAACATCAAATAATATCAATAATAAAAATGAAAATGGTCATGACAATGCAATGTCATTCTAGTAGTAATTTTCTCATTGGGTGGGCCTAATAGACTAAACACATCAGCCACCTTTGGCCAAAATTGGGAATTAAGCCCGTTTCCCTAACAATATAGTTAGCAGGCACGGTTCCAAAAGTATATATTTTACTAACATCTCGAGTTTCAAAGACTCGATTTCGGGCCTATAAATCTAGTCTCAAAGACTCAATTTTCATGGTCTGATCATGTCTGATGTGGCATTTTTTCACGTGGCGTCCACCTGGAAATCAAATCTTTAAGACTCGATTTATAAGCCATTTACAAAACAACTATAATGTTTTAAGCACAACACCAAGCAAAACTCAGCAAGAAAAATTTTGAAAAAAACCAAAGTTACAGAGAAAAACTCACCAAGAGAGAAAAACTCACCAAGCAAAACACATGAGAGAGGTTAAACCAAAAATTTTGAAAAAAAACAAAGTTACAGAGAACTAATCCACCAAGAAAACCCATTCTACTTAGGACACGTTTGGTAGAGTGTAATAGGCACTGTAATGTAATAGTTATTCTTTTGGTTTAGTTATTCAATAGTTTGATTATGTTTTTATTACAGGGAATAGTCATTCCTTATGAATAGCTATTCTTTAAAATGAGGAATAACTATTCCTCTCTAAAAGGGTTGTAATAGCTATTCCTTAGTATATGTAATAATTTCTAATATTAATATATTTCCAAATAAATAAGCTTTCCATATCCACCTAACAATTATGGAAATAAAAAATCATCAAAAAATAACTCATCTCTCTAATATATTATTGTCTAGGAAATATAATTGTATGAATGAGATATTTCCTAAAATAAATCATAAGTTTCATTCTAATGTTACAATTTATAACCAAACTAATGAATATGTTTAGTTATTTCATTACAATACATTTTATTCCTAGTAATAAAAATTACCATTCCTGTTGTAATTCACATTCAGCGTACCAAACGTACCCTTAGCTTTTTCAACCCACGGCAGCCCACGCCGAGCTGAAGCCACCCACGCCGAGTTGAAACCTACCCACCCATGGTCCTACACTAATCTGAAGCCACCCACTCCGATCTCGATCTTCAACGGCAATCTGAACCCGACCCACGGCTAGCCACGACCACTGACGACCACCGACAGCCACCCACACCCCACACCGAGCTGAAGCCACCCACACTGGTCTGAAGCCACCCACGCCGACTTGAAACCCACCCACCCATGGTCCTACACCAATCTGAAACCACCCACTCCGATCTCGATCTTCCTCTGTTTCTGGGGTTTTTTTTTTTTCCCTCTTTTTCTTCTCTAATGAGATGAGAGGTGTAAACGGTGTGATTAAGACATTATATTTGTTTTGTAAAGGGCTTATAAATCGAGTCTTAGAGACTCGATTTCCAAGTGAACTACACGTGGAAAAAATGCCACATCAGACGTGATCAGACCATGAAAACTAAGTCTTTGAGACTCGATTTTTAGACAAAAATCGAGTCTTTAAGACTCGAGATGTTAGTAAAATATATACTTTTGGAATCGTGCATGCTAACTATATTGTTTGGGAAACAGGCTTAATTCCCAATTTTGGCCGCCTCCTTCCAAGGTAACATATCAAAGCCCATAAAAAAAAAAAAAAAAAAAAAAAAAAAAAAAAAAAAAAAAAAAAAAAAAACTTGCCTAGAATTGATTAAGAAAGTCAATTCCGTACTATACCGGCCAGTACGGCCGGTATTTACCATGCTGGCCAGTGCACCGGTACAGATACCCCCTTGTTTCGTACCAAAAAAAATACAAGCCATACCAGCCTCGTACCGGCGAAATCCGGCTATTTCAGCTGATTAATGGATACCGAACTAGTACCTTTTCTCATGCCACACTAAACTTCTGTCTCTCTGTGCCTTCTCTTTATCACACTGGTGACAGACGAAATTTGGTGGTGAGGAGAGGTGTCGGTGATTCATGCACTAGAAATTGGTCTGAAGTGAAGAAAAAAATAGACTAGACTAATGCTAAAAGAGTTAGACTGGTGTGAATCGTGTGATACTGAGAGAGAGAGAGAGAGAAATAGATTTGTAACTAATGGGGAAGAAATGAAACAAAAAGTGAAGAGTGAAGACAAAATTAATTTGAAAGAGAAAGAGGTAATGTGTGGTTGTAAGAGATAGCGTGTGAAGCTATGATGTGTTGGAACTTGGAAATAGGAATGATAGGGCAGGCAACTAGCTTCAGGCATGCAACAGTAGAAAAAAATAAATGTGGGACAAGGGAAGAGAAAACTAGAATAAGAAATGTGTTGGACTTTTTTCTTTCTTTTCTACACGTGCTTAATATCTGGAATGGCAACGTGGCTCTAAATGTTAGTTTGTTAGACATGATTCTTGTTGTGCGAACAATATCATTAACTGTTTTCTCTCTTCTTTTTATTTTATTTTATGTATATTGTAGGGGCCTTTTTTGCGTTTTAGGTTGGGCTGGGCTGCCTCCTGCGGTAATGGGCCCAAGTATCTTTCTGAGTAGGAGAGTTGAGACCGGCCCAACTGCAACTCACTTTAGGCCGGCTTGTGCACAAACTGAGCCTTGTCTGCCAGGAACGTTCTCACAGCAAGCAGAGTTATTACGAATAAGGTTACGGCAGACAGATATAATAACAATAAAGAAAAACAGAGTACAACGGTATTTTTTTAATAACACAGTCCGAATATTCTTATGGCAATCACAGTAATAACAATGTAATAATAATAACGGCTTTTATATAAAAGAATAACTGAATGAACGATGATGGAAGTTGAAAAATAAACGTCTAGTCAAGTTTAAGTTTGCAATGGCAAAGAATCAAGGAGGAAGAACGCTTCCTCTCAATGAAACTAATCTCCCAGGAGAATGTCCTATCGCGGGGATTAATAACCTTGAGGGAATCAGACCTAAGTGATAAATGCTTTAAGGAATTCCTTTTGCTTAATTGTTTCCTAGAGAGTGGGATTTTGAGGGGGAGAGAAGAGAAATGATCTATTGGTGCATGCCCACTATCCTCACTCTTTGTTTTCTTATCTTTTTCTTCTTTCCTTTCTTTTTCTTTTATTTTTTTCTTCTATCTTTTTCCTTCCTCTGTTTTTCGGTCCCCTGTACAGGGCATGGCGAGGATCCTTTTATAGGGCCTGCCGTGATTGATTTTTACTACTTTACCCTCCAACGGCCTTTGTCTGGTCTGGGTGTACTTGCTGACCACCGTCTGTGTACTACTTACCCTCGCCAGACAAAGACAGGTTTGTGTTGTTTCTTAGTCCGCCGTGGCACTTTCTCCTACCGCAGCGTAAATGCTCTCTCTCTCTCTCTCTCTCTCTCTCTCTCTATGGCATGCACCCAACGTTCCCCCCCAACCTTGCCTCTTTTGGGCAGTCTGTCATTCCAGCAGGACGTACCTCCCAAAAGGGCTTGGATAGAGAACGTAAAATAGATCTTTTTCCCTCTCCCCACCACTAAACCACACCCCCCCTTACCTCTTACCACTGACCCATGGCCCCACCGCATCCCATATTGGCTGGGTACAGGCTGGTAGCGCCTGGGCCTTGCGCATGCTTTCCTGTGATGTACGTTCAAAGTCTGCCTGCGGCTTATGTGTTTGTTGTGATCTGAAGCTTTGTTTGCATCGTCTGCCATGCTTCTTTGTTATTTCATGTGGGCTGTTTCGTACATTTCACTGCTTCCCTTTGGGCTTCTCTTAATACTGGGTTTCACACTTCTCTTGGCCTATTTCTTGGTTATACTCATGTCTTGTTTTATTACTTAGCATTTCCTGCCATGACGGTATGTTCCTGCTAGGCCTCTTTTCAAGCCTGCCGTTTCATTCCTTCCCCCAAGTGACTTAACAGAGCCACTAGTGTTCTCACTCATGGGGTCCATTGTCCCTTTCTTTTTCCCTTGGGCCTGCGACCCATTTACTTTCTTTGGGATTTCTCGGCCCATTCATTAACTTTGTATTCCTATGGGCTTTTGCTAATTTGATTGGGCTTCCCCGGCCCAATCTCCTCATTCTCATCCTTGGGGTTTATGGGCTTGCCATCAACTCCTACTTTCTTTGTTTACATTGCTTTGGGCCTCAACACACACACACACACACACACATATATATATAATAGCGGTAAATTTGAAATAATACACTGGTATTAATCGGTATCCGAAATATATCGTATTGGTGGCTAAACCGGTACAGCTTCCGGTACGGTATTGACTTCCTTGAAATTAATACCAAAGCCCTATCTCACCGTAACACTTAAATATTTGGCCCCACCACAAAACCCCAAAAGATGTAACATGACTTCTTTCCTAGAGCTAATCATAGCGGTCCATCTCAAACACTTAAAACCTATCTTGTTACACCAAAATGCACATTAATTGTAGCCGCTTCAGTAGAGCTCCAAAACCAGAGAAATTATTGCAATAGCTTCAAAAGCCAAAGTCGAAATCAAACCTTCTCCCTCTCTCTCTCCAACCTCACTTCCACTCTTCGTCCTCTTCGTCGACTCCAAGCAATTCATTCACATGTCACAAACTCTTCAAGTACTAGTTGCTCAAGTTATCAATTTTTTTAAGGTCAAGTACTAGTTGTTAAGGTTCGCTGTTCTTGTTTTGTTTCTGTATTCAAATGAAATCTCCTTCCTTCTGAGCACTTTCTGAGCCAAATATAAATTTAAGGTCAAATAAAAAAAATGAGGAAAGTTCATATTTTCATGTGAACTAAATAAGTCAAGAATAGCTGGTGGAAATTACAATTTAGATTTAAATTACAATAAAGTTAAGGTCAAATATATATCAATCATCAATCGGTGACCCACTTTCGAGTCTGAAAAAAACTCAGAATCAATGGACACGTGATCAATGTTCTATTTCGTCACGTGATCTTTCGGTTGGTGGTTTTATAATTCTAGATAATCTGAGTGCGCCATGTGCTTGTGATCTACACTGTACCGTAAAGAGATTGCGGCTTTGCATAAAGCATGGTTTTTTTGCCGGCTGAAATGTCCTATCATTGACGACGACTTGTATAGAGGTTGAAGATTTTCATGGAAATTATATAAGGAAGACACTCTCTTTTTGCTTACGCTACAGCTTTCAGGACACATGCACACTCGTGATTTGTGCATGTTTTACATGCTTGTATTGTTTTGATGTTATCAAAAGTTTCAACCCCGTTTTGGAATCAACGTTAAAATCGGTTTATTTTGCTGTTATAATTTTTGAATTATAAAAAGGAAAATGCAGGATACTCGTTAATAATCTATTTAAAGAAAATTTTTATGAGAAATAAAAAAAAAAGTAATTAATATTTTGACAATTTTTTTCATTCTCCATAAAAGTGGTATCAAAACTTTCTTAAAATAGATTATTAAGGAGTGCCCTAGGGGCACTTATTAGCATGACCCTTATAAAAAATAGGTATCATGAATTGATTTTTAATTATTTTATTATTATCTATTGTAAAATAGATAAATATTTAATAAAATTATAAAATAATTATATATATATACATATATAAAATGTATATTTATTATAAATTCGAAATATATCCAACTAATGAGTATAATAATTACTATGCAATGAAATTTAACAAAGCTAAATAAATAAATCAAATTAACTTATGTGTATAATATGCACGTTCAAATTGATTAAACTCAGAAGTGATAATACATGATATTGAACCAAAATAATAATATTTTCATCTTAGCTAATCAACTCCATCTAAGTCATCATGTTCAACATCTTGCAAAATTATTTTTTCATAGATATTTTCTTCATTATTATCAACATTTACTTTTTTTTTTATTCTAATAATTTATTCTTTGTATTTTTTTTCTTGGCATTCTAGTTTTTTAGACTCGTAATAATAATAAAAAAATAAAAAATAATTATATTTTCATTTAATATATTATTAATAGTATAGAAAATAAATTTGTCGATATGAAAGTGAGTGTTATGAGTATAGTCTAAATTTTGTAAGAGAAAGAAAACGGACAAAAAAAAAAACATCATGGACTTGCCGTTTTAGACTCAATTAAGTTTCCCAATAATTTTTTTGTTAAAAAAGTCTAATAACTTCTTTAAATCAAATAAAACCACAAATTTTAACAAAAAAATTCATTTTAAACCCACATTTCTATGTATCGTACGATACGTATAATTCACCGATACAATATGATTCATACGATATGTACCTATGTATTGGACGATTCATGAGCACTTACGATATGTTCTTACAATACAAAACTTTTTGTACACGATATAATATGTATTGCGTATATTACGATACTGACAACTATGGAAAATACTATTTCGTTTATTATATTTTGGGGTCACAGTTAATTTGGTAGCAGTCAATTTGGTTCCTGTTATTTTCAATTTGTAGTCAATTTGGTCCTTGTTATTCTCAATTTATAGTTAATTTGGTTCTTACTGTTAACTTACTAACGGAAAATGAATACGTGGCAAACAATTTTCACTATTGGCATGCTTAATATTAAAAGATTAAATGAGATGATGATGTGTCTAAACTTTAGCGGTCACCTCACCACTTAGATGGCAAAAAAAATCCACATAAGCTTTTAAAAATATTTTATTTTGTTTACCAATTTTTTCCTTTCTTTATTTATCCTTTTAATATTCTTACACCTTTTTTTATCCAATCAGTATTTCTTTTTTCTTTTTTTTCTTTTTTACTTTCTTTTCTTGCTAACCAAACAGAATTTCATTTCTTTCTTGCAATTTATGGCTCACCAACACCACTCAAGAAGGAGAAGAAGAAGGCACAATGATAACATTCTTTAGGTCATGCACTTCATCTTCAACCCAAGATTCTTGACGTTAATTTGAACTATCCATCCAAAAAATTGCCATACCCATTACAAGCAAACACAAGTACAACCCAATAACAACAGAACCTTTTGGAACTACAACCAAACCCAGAAAATGAAACCCAACACCGCCACCACCTGCAAATCCACGCGCCACTGATCTGCAACCTTTTGGACTTTCCATTTCGTGGGTGAGACCTACGAGCCAACTACACACACCCTACGCAGGGCCGACCCTTCCACCAGGACAATTAGGCCATTGCCTAAAGCCCCTAAGCGGAAGGGGGCCCCAAAATTTTGAAAAAGAAGGGGTAATAGAAAAAAAAAATTAGTTTAAGATGAAACTCAAAAAAATTTGATACATCCTTGTGATCAAAGAACAAAAAATCTGGAACATCCTCATAAATATTGGTACCTAAAAATTATTTGTTCTAAATAAAATCAATTATCTCAAAAATATCATCCTTAACCTCTAAAGAAAGAAGAATTGAGAAGAAAGAAGACGAAGAAAAAGTTGAGAGTCTGAAGAATTGAGAAGAAAAAAGCATTGTAAACATACTAAACTATAAAGAAGTAATAAAGAAATATATGAGAGAATATATACAATGGGAAAGTTGAGGAGCAGAGGTGGCCATGTGGGTGGGAGCTTGGGAATGAGAAAAATGATTTGAAATGAAGGTTCTAGGAACTAGGAAGGTAGTTTTATTTGCTGAATAACCAAATTTGTTCTAAAAAAAGAAAAAAATCTAACCACTTATTTTAAATATTTTAAAACACTATTTTTTATATATATAATTAAAAAATTATATTCATTAATCTATATAATTTATCTTGTGGGGCCAGTTGCCCGAAAAACTGACAGAGTCCATAAAAAGTGGGCTTGTGGCCCAAAGGCCCAAACCGAGGACACTCATCCGTCCGAAGATACTCCTTTGTCCGAGGATGCTTCTCTGTCCGAGGACACTCCCCTGTCCGAGGATGAAATCCATTCCTCAAACCAGCTTTAGAAGTGGATGTAACTATCTTAATTGTTAGGGAGTTTCACAAAGTTACATGCAAACTAAACTGAATGAATACTGATCAAAGGAGGAACCAGAAAAGGTAACAAATATCTCCTAAAGACTGCTGCCTCCACATTAAATGCATCCCACCTAACATTTTGGCCGCATTAATGTGGAGGTGATACCTGAACAGTAACCAAGCAGCCTTATAACCACCAAGCGGAGGATCCGGGACGTGCTGGATGGGACAGAAAGGAGTTCCCAGAAGGGAACTTACACGTGTACGGTGAAAATGGAACGAGAAGTAGTATATAAGGTAAAGTCGAAATACTCTGAGGGGGACTTTTTGGAAAAAAAGAAAGGAGGAGCACTAAAAACCGTACCAAGAAAAAGAAAGAGAACATCCGTCCCTCATTACCTTGGAAATTCCTTCCGCTGCGCCAGAACTATGTCTTTTTCTATTCACTGGGTCTAGTTCTTACGTCCACACTCTACAAATTTTATTGTTCAGGGTCCAAGACAATTTGAGTCCCTACAATTGGCGCCGTCTGTGGGAAGAGCTTGATCCGACCGTAGAAAAAGACAAGTGCAATAGCTGATGGCAGAAGGAGCACCACCGCAGGTGGACACTAGTCCACATCAAGCAGAGTCTAGGGGACCCCAACATGGCACACCGTTGGTGATTCGTGAACGAAGGGGAGATCGCGAGGGAAGCGTGCGAACAACCCATACGGAGAAGAGCCGGACTCGAGGGAAGAGCCATGTCTCCCATGCGAAGGACGGCAAAGACGTGCAGCGTGAGATCAATATGTTAAGAAGGGAATTACGGTACGAACGACGAAAGCAAACGAATAAGGAAGCGAAGCAAGCCTTCGATGAGTCAGACGATACAAGTTACAGGCGACGGTCCAGAACCCCGCCCAGTGAGCTTTTTTCCCTCGGTAAAGAACGTTACAGTCGACGGACGTACAAAAGTCCACCTCAGCAGGGCTTAGGGAACGAGGCTTTGAACAAGGCGCTGAGTCAAGTCTCCAAGTCACCGTTCACGCGACGCATAGAGGACGCAAGCCTTCCTCGGAGGTTCCATCAACCTACATTCACCATTTATAATGGTTAGACGGACCCGGTGGAGCATGTTAGCCATTACAATCAGAGGATGGCCATTCATTCTAGGGACGAGGCCTTGATGTGTAAGATTTTTCCCTCAAGCCTGGGCCCGGTGGCGATGAGGTGGTTCAACGGCCTGGAGGAGAATACTGTTGATTCCTTTGAGAGACTCATCCAAACTTTTGGGGCTCGCTTTATTACCTGCAGAAGGGTTGTTCAGCCCTTAGGGTCGTTATTATCCATGTCTCAGCGAGAGGGAGAAACCCTGAAAGCATACTCTGACAGATATTGGGAGATGTATAACGAAGTAGAGGGGGCCAACGACAAGGTGGCTATTAACACCTTCAATGAGGGCCTTCCAATCGATCACGAGCTGAGGAGTTCATTAACCGGTAAACCTGTTACCAGCATACGACAGCTTATGGACAAGATTGACAGGTTTAGAAGAATAGAGGAAGACCAGATACGGGGTAGAGGAAAGACCAAGGTGATCCCTCAGGAGAGGAGGGAATTTAGGTCCGATCGGTATAACAACAATCGACCTCGGAGAGATCTTGTGGGGCAGTCAGGATCTGCAAATTCCCAGGCAGTCAACGTTGTGTTCCGAGAACCAGTCCAGCGAGTTCTAGAAAAAATACAAAACGAGCCTTTCTTCAGATCGCCCAATAGGATGGCAGGGGATCTGCGAAACGCAACCAGAACCTCTACTGTCAGTACCATCAGGACCATGGGCATACAACTGAGGACTGCAGAAACTTGTGAGACCACTTGGAAGAGCTAGTCCGAGAAGGGAGGTTGACCAACCTTCTACTCCACACCAGTGCCCGAGGAGGCCAGGCAGGGCCGACGTTGAGAGGAAATGCCTCTTCAGGAGCCCCCCTGGGCACCATAAATGTCATATTTGCGGCCCCTGGAAGGACAGGGTCTTGTCCCTCTAGAATACTATCAGTATCTCATTGCTCGGAGGGGAGCTCGAATTCAGCGCCAAAGAAGGCAAAGCTAAACGCCTCACTAGTACTAGGATTTTCAGAGGAGGACAAGAGAGGGACCATACAGCCGCATGATGATGCTTTGGTGGTTACGCTAAGAATTGGAGGATATGATGTAAAGAGGGTGATGATTGACGAAGGGAGCGCAGCCGAGGTGATGTACCCCGACTTATACAGGGGGTTGGGTTTGACACCCCAAGACCTGATGGCCTATAGCTCCCCATTGGTAAGCTTCGAGGGCAGATCGGTCATTCCGTTGGGTATGATTAGATTACCTGTGCAGACAGGCTCCGAAGTGGTGGAAGTGGACTTCATCGTGGTGGACGTCTTCTCTCCATACACGGCGATTCTGGGAAGGCCTTGGTTGCATACCCTGGGGGCTGTTTCCTCCACTCTTCATCAGAAGGTGAAGTACCCATCAGGTGGCCAAGTGTTAGAAATATTAGGAAATCAGGCCATGGCGAGGCAGTGCATGGTAGCGGCTATCCAGCATAAGCCAGAGATAGGTCCGTTGGCTAGGGCCGAGGATGGATTATAGCAATTAAAGGACCAAGGAACTTTCTCCAGCACTGTTGCCGGGGAGGCTGAGTGTGAGGAATTGGAGAGGGTGACTGTTGGTAATGACCCGGATAGGTACTTCCAGGTTGGAGCGCTACTACCCTCGCCAGAGAAGGAGCAATTGGTTGAGGTCCTAAGAAGGAACATAGACGTGTTTGCATGGAATGCCTATGAAGCGCCAGGGGTTGATCCAGACTTCATCTGTCATCATTTGAATGTCAATCCATCAGCTATTCCAAAGAAACAGCCACCTCGGCGTCCATCCAAATTACACGCCGAGGCTATTAAAGACGAGGTTGACAAGATCAAGCAGGCAGGGGCTATCAAAGAGGTGTTTTACCCTCAGTGGTTGGCGAACACCGTTGTGGTGAAGAAGAAGAGCGGGAAATGGCGAGTATGCGTCGATTTCACGGACCTTAATAGAGCCTGTCCTAAGGATCCTTTCCCTATGCCCCGTATAGATCAGCTGGTTGACGCAACAGTAGGTCATCCTCGGATGAGCTTTTTTAATGCATTTCAGGGCTATCACCAGATCCCACTGGCACCGGGCGATCAAGAGAAGACAGCTTTCCTCACTCCCAATGGAAATTATCACTATAAGGTAATGCCATTTGGCTTGAAGAATGCGGGGTCAACGTACCAGCGGATGATGATAAAGATGTTTGAGCCACAGTTGGGCAACAACATAGAGGTTTATATTAATGACATGGTAGTAAAGAGCAAAATAGTGTCCGAACATGTGACGGACCTTATCAGCACATTCGAAGTGTTAAGAAAGCATAAGTTACGATTGAACGCATCCAAGTGCTCCTTTGGGATTTCCTCTGGGAAGTTTCTGGGCTACATGGTGACTCACCGAGGAATCGAAGTGAACCCCAACCAGATTAAAGCCATAAATAGCTTGCAACCACCTAGGAATCCCAAAGAGGTTCAGAGGCTGACTGGGATGACCGCCGCGCTGAGCAGATTTATATCTAGGTCGACAGATAGATGCAGACCCTTCTTCCTTTTACTCCACAAATGGAAAGGGTTTGAGTGGACGAAGGAGTGCGCATTAGCGTTTCAGCAGCTAAAGGAATATCTATCTCGGTCGCCTATTTTGTCTAGCCCTGAAGTAGACGAGGTTCTTTTTGCCTACTTGGCGATAGCCACCTATGCTATTAGTTTTGTTATGATACGGGTGGATAATGGCGTACAGCGACCAGTGTACTATGTGAGCGAATCGCTTCACGAGGCTGAGGTGCGATATCTGCACTGGAAGAACATCGTCACCCGATTTGGGGTTCCTCAGGCCCTTATCTCGGATAATGGTCTTCAATTCGATAGCAAAGCCTTCAGGGAATACTGTTCCGACTTGGGAATAAAGAATAGATATTCCACTCCGGCTTATCCACAGGGAAACGGGCAAGCCGAGGCCATCAATAAAGTCATTGTGAGTGGACTCAAGAAGAGGCTAGACGACGCGAAGGGAAAATGGGTGGAGGAGCTGCCGTACGTTCTGTGGACCTACCGAATAACCCCCCGACGGTCAACCGGAGAAACCCCGTTCTCAATGACGTATGGGGCGGAGGTCGTGATTCCACTAGAAACGGGTTTCCCCATGTTAAGGACCAGTTCTTTCACTGCCGATGGCAATGATGAGCTTCTGGGAAAGAGTTTAGATCTGATAGATGAACGACGTGAAAGGGCGATGGTTCAGTTGGCCTATTACCAACACAAGCTGAAACAAGGCTATGATGCGAATGTGAGGCTGAGGCCACTAGCCCCTGGGGACCTAGTGTTGAGAAAAGTCGTTGGGAATACCAAAAATCCAGCTTGGGGAAAGCTAGGGCCCAATTGGGAAGGACCATATCGCATCACATCTGTGGCAGGAATAGGGGCTTACTATTTAGAAGATGTTGACGAAAAAACGATACTCCACCCTTGGAATGTAAGCAACCTAAGGAGGTATTACTATTAACGCAAACAGTTCTGTCATACGTTTCTTTCCTAACTTAATTGGAGTTTTATTACTTGTGTTCCTTAAGTAAGTTGAAGTGTTAGAAAGAACCAGGGCATTGTATGGTCCTCGGACACCAGCCCCTGGGGAAACTAACCACCTAAATTGAGAAAACTAGGTACTGGGCAGAGCCAAGGCATTGCATGGTCCTCGGACCCAAGCCTCTGGGGAAACCAGATACTTCAGATGAAAAAATGAAGTGTTAGATAGAACCAGGGCATTGTATGGTCCTCAGACACCAGCCTCTGGAGAAACTAACCACCTAAATTGAGAAAACTAGGTACTGGGTAGAGCCAAGGCATTGCATGGTCCTCGAACCCAAGCCTCTGGGGAAACCAGATACTTCAGATGAAAAAATGAAGTGTTAGACAGAACCAGGGCATTGTATGGTCCTCGGACACCAGCCCCTGGGGAAACTAACAACCTAAATTGAGAAAACTAGGTACTGGGCAGAGCCAAGGCATCGCATGGTCCTCGGACCCAAGCCTCTGGAGAAACCAGATACTTCAGAGGAAAAAATGAAGTGTTAGATAGAACCAGGGCATTGTATGGTTCTCGGACACCAGCCTCTGGGGAAACTAACCACCTAAATTGAGAAAACTAGGTACTGGACAGAGCCAAGGCATTGCATGGTCCTCGGACCCAAGCCTCTGGGGAAACCAGATACTTCAGATGAAAAAATGAAGTGTTAGACAGAACCAGGGCATTGTATGGTCCTCGGACACCAACCTCTGGGGAAACTAACCACCTAAATTGAGAAAAACTAGGTACTGGACAGAACCAAGGCGTTGCATGGTCCTCGGACCCAAGCCTCTGGGGAAACTAGATACTTCAGATGATGAAACAAATTATTAAACAGAAACTAAGTCGCGAAAAGTCCTCGGACCACAACTTGGTGGAAATTAATGCACACCATGAAAGTTAGCGCTTCTTAAATAATATCTATGTGAACATCCTTATATGCCAAGGCAAGTTCCATTAGCATCATCTCAAAGCATTTTAGGGTGTTCAATGCTTCCAAGGAAAAACTATTCGAAACACTATCTCCACTTTTGTTTGACTCTCAATGGGCATAGATAAGGCTAAATTTTCTCTCGCAGTGTTAAACTTTGCTCTTCTATAGCTCAAGGTAACGTGAATGTGAAAATATATCCATGCAAGAAACTATACGAGAAAAAGATAAACCCATAATATCTTATACAAGTCAAAAAAGGGAACTTTCCCCTGCATACATCAACTATTTGTTTAATTTTATTTGCATCTTGGGAGGTGGGACGTTGGCCGTTTCCTGAGGAGGACCATCCTTCTCTTTCTCTTTCTCCTTTGAAGCCTCCCCAGCAGGCAAAACGGTAGAAGCTAAGTCCTTTTTGAAGCTTTGAGAAGCCTGCCCATCCTTAGGAGCCTCTGCGACTTTGGTTGAGGAGGTCCCCTTTTCCACTTCAGACACTTCAGGCTGTTTCTGCTGACTGGTTGGGAGAGGATTCTGACTCTGAGCCTCTTCAGCTGAGCCAACCGCAGTAGAGGAAACCTCTTGTTGCTGAGGAGGAGTGCTTGAGGCTCGTATGGCCGAAGGAAAAAAGATGTTCCCAGGACTTCTCAGCGCTGATGAAGGCTCGACCCCCGCGCGGTTGAGAGCTTCTTCCCAAGTCTGAGCACAGTATGCTCGGCACACAGTTGGGACCTCTTTTCTGAACCTTTCCTCGGTCTCGGCCACGCCTTCGTCATACCCCTACTGTTCGGCCTCATCCTTTGCCTTCTCAGCCTCGGCTCTTGCTTTTTCAGCCTCATCCTTCTCCTTCTCAGCTCGAGCCCTAAGCCTTTGAGCTTCTTTCAGTTGATTCATCAACAGCGATACCTTTTCCTTAGAAGCTTTTAGCTGATCATTGGCCTCCTTAAGTTTTTTCCCCTGGTCCTCAGCTTGCCTTTGAAAGCTGGACACGGTTAGATCAGCATTCTTTCGAGCGGACTCTTCGTCGGCCAACTTTTTCTTCAGCGCCCCTAAGCTTTGCTCATTGGTGACAAGCGCCTTGGAAGCTTCACCTCTAAGCTCCCTCTCTTTGATCCACTGGAAGTGAAGGTTATTGATCACCTCCTCTAGCCGGAAAGTGGTTTGAACGACCTACATACACAAAACGAGATAGTCAGAAATGAAGTAAACCAGAAGGAAAAGGGTAAAACGGCAAGGATGCTATACCATGCCCAGGTGCCTCTTTATATTCATAAAGAGCTCATCTTTCTTCATCTTCTTAAGTTCGGCCATATCCCGAGGAAGAAGGAGGGTTTCCTCTAGAGCCGAGGCGACATTGCATCTAATCCCACCGTTATAGTCCCTGAGGGATGCGTCCGCCCTCAGAGGCTCACCACCGAGCATAGGAGCAGGAAGCCAGGCTTCGGGCTCCGAGGGCTGAACGGTTTGCTTTGCACCCGTTCTTAAAGCCCCACGAGTTGTTTTTCGCTGCTTTAAGGGCTGCTGGTCCTCACTTTCCTAGGTCGGAGGAGACCTCCCAGTACCCATCACTTCTTTACCTTTCTGCTCTCTCTTTCTCTTAGGATCAGCAGATTCAGCCCCCTGAGGTTGAGAAGGTTTAGAAGGAGGAGGAGGAGGGAGAGTAGTCTGGGATGACCTCCCTGGAGTTTCTTTCCCAGGTGTACCTTCAATGACGTCCAACAAACTTCTTTGACTCTTTCTCTGGATGCCCATATCACCAAAAATCACCTCGGGAGATTGTGGTTGGTTGAACACCTCGAACCCGTCCGCGGAGTCTGAGACCTCTTCAGCTTCTTCTTCTTCTTCTTCTTCTTCTCCTTCTTTTTCCTCTTATTCTTCTTTTTCTTGTTCCTCCTCCACTTCCCGAATAGCAAGACGTGACGAGGAAACCCCTACGGAAATAGCCGCTTCAGGTAAAGGCTGAGAAAATGGGGTGCCCTCAGGGATGGGAATGCCCTCAGGAACTATGAACTTGCTCTTTTTGTAGGCTACGCTGATCCGGCGTAGCCGAGGATCTTTAGCTTTTATCACGCACTTGGGCTGAGCAAAGGAAGTGGAAATCGGTTTGTACCGAAGGATAACATGTGCCGCCCTTAGTTGGCCGTCGGACGGATTTATGTATATCTCGGACCTTAGAATCTTATCCAAACTCTCCCTATTAATAAGCCTGGGTTGAGGCTTGGTGGCGCGCTTATCTGCAAAGATCAGCAAGACAGCAATGAAATTCCCGTCAAAAATAAAGTTGACCTAAATTAAGGAGCACTAACTAAAATGCAAAGACATCCAGCCTAAGAATCCCCACCTGGTGTGCCCTCTTGAGTCGGACAGGGTAAACCATCATGCCATTCACCAGAAAAAATAAGAAAATCATCCTTCAAACCCTTGTTCGATGAAGGGAGACACTGGATTAACCTTATCTCGGGGAACCTGGACTTAAGGTAATACCCCGCATCCTGTAAGTGTTGGAGGTTGTACACCCAATTCACACCGTGATGGGTAAGGCCCAAGTTTAGCCTCGAGTAAAGGGCTTCTATACTCCCTAGTACCCTAAACATGTTTGGGGCACATTGTGTGGGGGACAATCTAAAGAACCTGAGGTAACTTCTAGTTAGATGGCCCATCGGAATAGTCATTCCCCCCTCTATGAAAGCGATCATGGGGATGACTACTTCCCTCGTTTTTCTTTTATCGTACCATTCCTCCACGGAAGCGTACCTCATGCCCACCATTGAAGGAATCTTATACTTGGCCCTAAATTTCTCTATTTGTTCCTCGGAATCGACTAAATACTTAAATCTACCCATTTCTTAAGAATTGTGAAGAGAAGTTAGAAAAGATAATGGAAAACTGAGGAGGGTTAAAGAAACTTACAGTTGTGAAAAACAGACTCCTCGGGCAAACTCCAGATATTTATGAGATCGTTGAGAAGAAGGAAAGAAGGATGGGTTCAACGAATACTCGATAAGATCGCGAGATTTTTTGTGTAACTGAAAAGAAATTTGATTTGAAAAGCTCTTATTAAGGGCACAGAAATCGTAAGCGGGAAAAATCCCGCTCATAAGTTTCGGAAACCCCCCACCGTTAAATCCGCATCCTACTAAAACGTGGAAGACTGAGAAACTGCCATCATTTAATGATGGCGTGCTCCTGACGCCGAAACGTCAGGGACGTGTCTTGGGCAGGTGAAAAGGCAGTCTGAAGCTTAGAAGAGCCCAACGCAGGAGTTAAGGAGGTGATGTCAAAATCCCCCTTTTTTCTGAGATGACAAAAAGTGAGATTTTGAGGGGCTATTGTGGGGCCAGTTGCCCGAAAAACTGACAGAGTCCATAAAAAGTGGGCTTGTGGCCCAAAGGCCCAAACCGAGGACACTCATCCGTCCGAAGATACTCCTTTGTCCGAGGATGCTTCTCCGTCCGAGGACACTCCCCTGTCCGAGGATGAAATCCATTCCTCAAACCAGCTTTAGAAGTGGATGTAACTATCTTAGTTGTCAGGAAGTTTCACAAAGTTACATGCAAACTAAATTGAATGAATACTGATCAAAGGAGGAACCAGAAAAGGTAACAAATATCTCCTAAAGGCTGCTGCCTCCACATTAAATGCATCCCACCTAACATTCTAGCCGCATTAATGTGGAGGTGATACCTGAACAGTAACCAAGCAGCCTTATAACCACCAAGTGGAGGATCCGGGACGTGCTGGATGGGACAGAAAGAAGTTCCCAGAAGGGAACTTACACGTGTAAGGTGAAAATGGAACGGGAAGTAGTATATAAGGTAAAGTCGAAATACTCTGAAGGGGACTTTTTGGAAAAAAAGAAAGGAGGAGCACTAAAAACCGCGCCAAGAAAAAGAAAGAGAACATCCGTCCCTCATTACCTTGGAAATTCCTTCCGCTGCGCCAGAACTACGTCTTTTTCTATTCACTGGGTCTAGTTCTTACATCCACACTCTACAAATTTTATTGTCCAGGGTCCAAGACAATTTGAGTCCCTACATATCTATTATAGTAAAAAGTAATATTAATTACTCTAACATATATATACTAGTCTTATCACATGCACTTTGCACACGATTTTTTTTTTTTTTAATAGTCTACTATCATAATTTTTCATAAAAAAAAAAAAAAAATGGATAAGTTTGTTTTAAAGACATGGATTAGTAGGATAGTGCACTATTCATTTTAAGTGGAGTTGGAAAATGCCCCATTTTAGTTCTCACTTGAGGCTCCAAAATGTCTAGGGCCAACCCTTGACCCTACGCACCAAATCAATAAGTTTAGAGAGAGGTATGATCTAGAAAGAGAGATTGTGGCTTTTGGCAGCAGTTGAGAGAGAGAGAGAGAGAGAGAGAGAGAGAGTGGGATCAAATGAGGGAAAAACGAGTAAAAGCCACTCTCATGGTAACCTTGACACGGTTTGAGGTCAGAGAGGAGAAACCGAGCTTAGAAATAGAAATAGAGACCGAGAGAGAGTGAAATGAGAGCTAAAGCACTGCTATTTGTACTTGACCTCTACGACAACGGTTGTTGTTGGGGTGGTGGAACTGTTGGGTGAGAGGGAGAGAGAGAGAGAGATGGAAGGTTAGAGATAGATAAAGGAAAAAGAAGAAAAATGATTCAGATGTGGTTTTGTGAAATTGTGGGTTTCTAAAAGAAAAAAAGAGAGATGTGCCTTCTAGACATGCCAACAGTGCAAAATGTATGAATTTTTTTAGCGGGTGGTCTGATAAAATGAGAGATGTGATGTAAAATGTATTATAAAATTATGTGTTAAAATAGATAAAATAACTTTATGATGTAAAAATAGAATTTCGTAATACAACTGACGTTGATGCTCTTAAAGCAAAAATGGAAGTGGAAGTTGGCCTAGGAACAAGCTAACTGGCTGCCCGAATAACAACTGAATGTACAAACCCCTACGGGAACAATAGAACGGGGTCTCAAATAAGGACACCACCCCAAGCCAGGGGCGGAGATACATGTCATGGCCCCCCCAAAATTTAGGAAAATTTCTTTTTACTATATAGAAATATTTGATATTTTAATAATTAGCCCCCAAAAATGGGACTCCCCCCCCCCCTCCTAAATATTTGTTTCAGCCCAATAATGTTCTTAAAAAATTAAATTGTCCAATTTGTCTAGTAGTTATAGAGAACATATTGTTTCTCAAATTCATTTTTTATGGCAAAATATGTTCTCGTATCTCTTAAAGTTTTGGATCATTCATGTCTTTGAACACTTCTATAATTCAATTGAAATTTTTTTACTCACAATGGTAGGTAATCTGGTAACTTCTATTGAAAATGAAAATTGTAAGGATTTTTTCTATGGAAGATGGTGAAAGATTAATTTAATTTTATAAAACATTTAATTTTAAGGATTTCATTATAAAAGATACTAATTTCTGTGTATGTGTATAGATGCATATGTTTGTGTATGTGTATAAAAGTTTGTATAAACTAATAAATTGTAACACAAATCGGCTCTCCCAAACAAAAATTTCTGGTTTTGCCCCTGCCCAAGCAATCCAAGCCAATACCATAGGCATCACGTTGTGAGCGGTCACCAAACATATCCACTTCGCAAAAGTGTATGTAGACATGGCAAAACGGGTCAGACCCGTTTGACCCGACCCGTTTGACCTGCAACCCGTTTGACCCGTAACCCGTTTGACCCGTTTAAAAATGACCCGTTTTGACCCGTGACCCGTTTTGACCCGCAACCCGATTGACCCGACCCGAACCCGACCCGACCCGCCCGTTTTGCCACGTCTACCAACGTTGAGTAGATTGAGATTGAGATGTAATTCTTATAAGATATTTATTTATTCTTCTTCACTTAATATGTTATGTACTCCATTATAGTTTGTTATTCTTTACTTCACACCTTCATTTTCTCTTTCTACTTTAAACAGATCAAAAATTATATCAAGATTAGCTTCTAGAAAGCTGAAACAAGAGTTGCATCAAATTTAGGTATCAAGTGTTTAGTGGTAATTGGTAAGTGGTAACAGTATCACCAATGAGAATCTAATCACAGTTAAGGAACTCAAAAACAATTGACAAATTGCATCTATTTCCAAAAAAAAAAAAAAAACTTGTTTGAAAAATACGGGTCAACTCGACCCGTCCCACGACCCGACTTGACCCGTGACCCGTTTGACCCGCAACCCGTTTGACCCGTTTAAAAATGACCCGTTTTGACCCGTGACCCGTTTTGACCCGCGACCCGATTGACCCGACCCGAACCCGACCCGACCCGCCCGTTTTGCCATGTCTAAGTGTATGGTGTGGCAATGAGCAAGTACCCTAGGACTCTAGGAGTAAGTCCTGTCAAGTCTCAACTAACTTAAAGGGTTGTCATCCTAACCATTTCTTCCCTTATTTGGGTACTGATTACCAACCCCACTAGGAAAGTACCTTAAATACCCCACAAATGCGGTATGCTTTTTTCCCAGCCATACACACAAACCAATTCTTATCCATTTTTTAATTGCTTCATTCCATTACAAAACTTAACTTTTGACGGACCCTCAAGCTAACTCTATTGACTAGCTCGGAGAATAGAAAGTAGGTTCCGTTTTCTTAGTTGCAGTTGCTTCAATTAGTGATTGTTTGTATGCACAATAATTGTGGGTTTGTCCCATATTGCTAAGAGCTTGGAAGTAGGCTTTTTAAGATATTTTGAGAGTTAAGTACTCATTTTGGGGTGAACAAGGGGCTTACGCATGTAAAGTTTTCATCTACTTCTCTCTTTCTCCTTAATTACTTAATAAAATGAAGAAGAAGAAAAACCTTTAAAAGGTCCTTTGTGGGCTTTGTTCAACATTGATAAAGTGGGAGTTGGAGATTGGCTTTATAAGGGCCTAAGCTACCTTAGGAGTAAAGTACTCTTTTAGGGGTGGGTTTGAGACTTATTCTTGTAAACTCTTCATTGATTCCTCTCCTGCTAAATAAATGAATATAAACAAGTTTTTCTCGAGCTAAGCTCAACTTATTCATAAACAACTCAATTCATTTATAGCCATACTTGAACACTCATACGTGGAAGTTGTATGTTGGGTTAGGGGAAAATTGTCATCTCGTGACTTTTTCTCGTCTTTTCTTTGGTGGTTAAGGTCATACATAAAGTGGTCAATATAATATTATAGGATCATATGAAGTGCTTCTATTATTTAAAGCCTTATTATTATGAATTTCCAAAAAAAAAAAAATTACAAATTGAATAAAACAATATTTTTTATACCATTTATTAACTTTTTATAGGAGTAATATTTTGAAATCTCCCTATCAAAAAACTTCTGTTTTGTGTATAATTTTCAACTGCAAAATTTTTGAAATTTAAACACTTCATACATGGAATAATTATTGATCTTTCATCAATTAATTTGATATATTGCAAGTTGGAGGGTACTTATAAGGAGATATATATATATATATATATAGAGAGAGAGAGAGAGAGAGAGAGAGAGAGAGAGAGAGAGAGAGAGAGAGAGACTATGCATGTGTAACATACAAATTAATACCCTTCATGTGTGACCCATGAGTTGCACATGGAGCACCCATAAATAAATGGAGGAATTTTATATATATATACACACACACACATACACGCGAGGTATACCTAATGAGATTGCAGCATTAATTCATCAGATTATAAGCTGGCAAATCATTTCGTAATCTTTTGTTTGTTGAGCAAATCGTATCATAATCTGCTAAGTGCTAACATATAAGTTAGAAACTCCGAAATGATTTTGCTCAAATAATTTCAGCCAAAAGCCTCAAATATATATATATATATATATATTTTGGTACCAAGGTAATGAGCCGTGCGAAGATCTTGTCCTCCACTCATTTGTCTTGAAATCGAGAGAATTTATTAAGCTATAATTAAGTCACAACACAAAATATGAAATTTGTTAATTAAAAAAAGTAAAATTTTAATTTTAGTTCAAACCTTAGAGAGTTAAATATGGTGATTGGAAGTTTATGAATTAATTGTAAAAGGGCCAATTCAAAGGAGATAAATTATCATTAATCCAATAAAAAATTATAACTAAATTTTAAATGAGGTTGTACTATATTTATATGTAGATTTTTAATTACCAAATCTTTATTATAAAATGGACTATACATTTTAAAGCAAATGAATTGGAATATTTCTTCCAACAGTTATACTAAATCATCTATGTAACAACCTAATAAGTAAATACCATGTAAAACTTTGGCAAAACAAGCTCTAATAAACTAGTATAAAATTGAATCACATGACATTCACTCATTGCATTGTTACATAGATAACTTAGTATAATTTTCACAAGATAATTTTTTCGAATGAACATGTGTTTTTATAGGGTGTGCGTGTTTAACAATTTTGGATTGCAACCGTTCCAACATGAAAAGGCAAAGTCATGCTGCTAATCTTAGGCTTGATTGAGATTTGAGAGTGAAAATTAGTAAATGGAGAATTATTGATCTACTCTCCCAAGCATCCAAATCAGCACCTCCAAACAAAGCTTTGACCTTTCAACAAAACGATGTAGGGGCCCACAACAGGAGAAATTATAGAGTCATCTGGTGGACCACATCACTTGTCCACCATTCCACTAAAAAACTTTCACTTGTTTAAAATTGTTGAGTTAATAATTAATTTCTGTTTAAAATTTTTTTTTAACTAACAATTTTAAATAAGTGGCAATTTTTTAGTGGAATGGTGGATCACATCACTTTCCACCATGTGGATCTTATAATTTCTCCCACAACAGCTATACTAGAATGAAGACTTTCTCATAAATGAATTTATTGTGTGCTTTTAGCCAAAAAGAAAAATGTGCATTTTGCACTGCTTAGCAAGCAGCAGCCTTGTGGCATGTTTAGATGTTTAAAAAAGGAGGGGGAGTAGAGTAGAGGGAGGGAGAGTAATCCAATTACTTTATTTGGAAGTTTTTTAAAGAAGAAGGGAGAGGGATTTGGAAGGGTTTCAACTACCTTTAACTCCTCATTTTTAATTCCCCCAAATTGGAGAGATTTGTAGGGAGAGTAGAGTAGATAAATTATTGTCCAAATAAATTCCCTAATTTACCATTTCTAACAAATTAATTATAGACCAATGTTGCAAGTCTATTTTCAAATAGGGGTAAATTTGTCTATTTTAATTATTTTCTCTCCTCTCCAACCTAATTTTTAAAACATCCAAACAAAGGGAATGACTAATTACTCCCTTCCCTCTACTAATTTTAAAAATATCCAAACAAGGTAGAGAGGAACCATTCCCCTCTACTCTCCTCTTCTCTACTCCCCTCTACTCTCCTCCTTCTCTAAACTTCCAAACAGGCCATTAGTTTTCTCTTCATTTGTGTGGTAAGTGCTAGAGTTCCTTTTATTTGATTCATTTGAATTCTGTGCTATTTTAGAGTTGCAGTCAAACTAATTCATTTGCCACTGCCCAAGTGCTAACCCATGTTTTTTTCTTTTTTTTTCTTTTTTTTTCTTTTTCAGATGGAATAAACTCTACCAGTCTGACAACAGTGACCAGAAAAAGAGAGGAGGGGAATAACAATTAACAAGAGGCAATAGAGAATAAGACGTTCGATTGATAATGACTTTTTTAAATACGACTTAAAGATTTTCCATTGAACCATTTATGATTGAACTCAATTCACAAGAGTTGAAATCATCACATGAATTGAGTGTGAAGTGTGATGGTTTCTTTGAAATAATTATTAACCACCAATGATTTCTTCTTTCAAATTTATTGCTTTTTACTGTATACCTATAAATGACAACACAAATTCTTTCCCCCTGTATTCAAGACCAGGGCCACTTAGCCTCTCCATGTGAACTGACGAATCTCACAACTCCTGTCCAGGAAATACCCTTGATCACTTCCTTCGAATTGCAGGTGTTTGTCTTTGTCTGATCCAATTATCGGACAGCATTGAATTTTGTGGTCACGTATTGAAGCTTCCTCCCTATATGCTGGGTTAGTATACCTAGGGTGTTGGATGTATGAAACATTTTTCCACCACAGCTTCAAAGCCTGTAGAAAAAACATGGATTTAAGAGAATGAAAAGTAAATTCAAAGCAATCTTATCTTGGAATTTTATCCAATATGAGTTTATAATAGGATGAGAAGGCAAGACAGTATATGTTTTAAACGGTCAACAACCAATCATGTAATCAACCTCTTAACATAACCAGAACTCAGAAAGTCAAATAGCCCAAGTTCGGAATTTATGATGAATTTTCATAGCATAGCTTTATTTCCATGGTTTATTTTGTTGACTTAATCTATGTACTGTTGGGGAAAAATAAACAAGGAAAGAACACACTAAGCTAAGCACGCAAATAACTACACAAAGGTCAACTAGCTGAGGCTTCTTTAATCAAGCACACACATCTCTAACACCCAATTAGAACCTTGTTTACACTTACCATGAACTAAAAGTTGCAAGTTTCTATGAATCAATTTGATCGTTTCAAGAATGCCAATAACACATATGAACAAAAGAACCATAATTAACTGACAATACATATCTAATTTCATTGGGTATCACTGTAAATATTGACTTTAGGGTCGACCCCATACATGACATGATTACAAAAAGCAGTTTTCATCCTTCAAAATTCTCACCAAACCTGTGTATCTCTTTTTCTATCCAGTCGACTGACAACAAACCACCAACCAATGGTGATTGACAAAAAAATCTCATGATGATCCTTGAGACCAATAATCATGTCAGTTGACTTCTCGCTCTCTCTCAAACAAAATATTTCAGCCATTCCGGCTAAAATGGAACAGAATTGACAAGTTTGCATATGAAGTATGAACATTTGAAAAACTAATATCGATATTGTGAGAAGCCACTTAGTGAAGTTAGAAACAACAGCTAAATTCAAATCAAGGAGCGTGAGTTAGCCATTGATCATCTAGGGGCATAAGGTAGGGCTGGTTCATGGGAAACTGGGAATTCAAATAAAGCTGCTAATTTCAGCTTAACTTCATCAAGAATGCAAATTTAAATTTCAATTACTCTGTCTAAGCTTGCATAAGTTCAAAGTGAGCATTCGCCACCCTGTTTTTACTTGGTCTGACACCACCCTTTAAGATTTGCCATATGGTCACCATATACTACGGAGAAAAACCTACACATGTGCACACACACACAGACACATATTTTTTATTATTATTTTATATGGGTTTTCAACTTTATGCTTTGATACAAGCTTCGAGATCAATCTACCCTTATACAATTCATATTAACCAAAAAGATTTGCCAATGGAAGCCCTAAAGGTTTCCAATCATTGCAGTTACACAATCAATTTTTCATCATTAACAGAATGCTTTAGAAGACATGACAGAATTTCACATATTATAAATTATCAGGAAACTGTTTGCTTACTTTTGATATGAAGCGAATTTGGTTTTTCAACTTGTGGTTTAGAAAGTAACACTTTATGAATATATGGTACAATCTATTAGCATCCATTAGATTCTACTGTTAAATATTACCGTGCATCTAACAGCTCTGTACAATACAAGTGAGTAGGTCCTATTTCTATAAGTCACAAGTGGATAAAGTATCACTTTATAAACCACAGGTGTCTATAATGCCACTTTTAAACAAAGCATATTATTTGCTCATGCATGTTTTAATGGCATAGTTTGACAGACACTAATAGTGTGAACCTCAGGTAGGTAAGTACCCCATCTTTTAAACCATAGGCTGGCAACCAAACTCCTCTGACAGCATAAGTGGGGAAAATGTAATTTAGCCTATAATAATATGTACAGTGCATTTGCAATGTCATTTATCCCAAAGCATCCTGAAAAAAAAAAACTCCATCCTTCTATAACATCATCTAGTATTACATTTTCAAATTTTTATTAGACTATTATTCACTCATTCACTAAGACGGGCGCCAATGGGCATAGTTGGTGGCTTCTGTCTGTGGTTATATCCTGCTTGTGTGTGTGGGTGCGTGAGTTACTTTATATAGCCAAAACTAACTTTCCAGTTGCTTGCCTCTTTCCCAAATTTGAAAAAGAAAGGGGGAAAGAAATGAAAATCCTGAGCCACGATGACAAGTTAGTTTTCTGAATTTCAAATATCATACTCTCAAGGTGAAGAAAAACCAAATTAAGGTGAAAAGATGGTACCAGCCCAAGTAGCTGTAATGAAAGCTTGTTGAATTAATTTGAATAAATACTACTGAAACTAAGTTCTAAAGAGCTCCCAATTCTACTTACATGCCAGTAGATCCAAACTGCAACCTTGTGAGGCATCAACCAGAAGAACATAGCATGATCAGAAACTAATGATGAGGGAACTCTTTTTGCTTTCAAGACAGCCGTAAAATAGTCACCAAGCTTGGGGTGTTGAACTGAGATTGTCACATACAGATTATCTCCAGGAGCATTTGCTCTCATGTTCCAATTCCCAATCATATCCTGCAATTGTTTCCCAAATGACTACTCAAAGAAAGAAAAAATCTTTCCCTATTAAAAGTTTGGATAATCAAAGCACATTAAGATTGATCACTATAAACTAAAGCCAAAGTATCTCTGAATTTTTTTTTTTTTTTTTTTTTTTTTAACATACAATCAGATATTCAGCCAAAGTATCAGCATCACGTCATTATTTAGGTTGAAAATCAATGTCAGGAAGTATTCCCTGTAAAACATCCTTGCTTCCCCTAACCCATCAAGTTTTAGAACATAGTGAAATACAGATTCAGATGGCAACTTTTTTCCTTTTTCTTCTTCAGTCAGAAGACAGCGAGATGCCAACTTCCCAGCACACCTTAATATTTCTATTTCTATTTCTTGTTTCCTTAATCATGGTTGCAAGTCTGTTATTCTACCATACTTGGTGAATTTTTAAGCCTAGAGGCTTCATTTCATCTATGGGCATGCCTGAATTGAAGAAGACTGTCCTTATAATAGGTTATACCTGGACACCCATATTCTTTCAGATGTTGTTAGAGGTAGTACCAAGATAGATATTACCTTTAAATGGAATTACTTCAGATCTTAGCAGAACTTTGGCTAATTAAGACAATGTCCAAGATGACATACAAGAACAATGGCCTCATTGAAGGCTCACAACTTCCAAGTTGAAAGTCTCAAAGAACATTAATGCTTCCCATTTTCCAAAAACGTGCATAAAATTTAGTAAAACTGTTCCAAAGTAGATATACAAAGCTTCAGTATTACATTTATACCAATCATTTAAAGCATGACATATTTATGTTGGTTGCAAAAGGCTATGTTTCAAATGCCTTCTCACTCAGTTGCACCAATCATTTCCAGCATGATATATTTATTCTGGTTGCAAAAGGCTATGTTTCAAATGCCTCCTCACTCAATTGCATGACAATGAGAAGAAAAAGGAAAAAGAAAAGTAGCAATCAACTGATCGACCATTTGCCAAAAGAAAATTTCCAGCATATAAGATTCAGGTTGGGTGCAAAAGGTGATGTTAAACACCTTCTGACTAACTGTATAAATAGCATGAAGAGTTGCAAAATGGAAAAAAGAAGCTTATTAACTGATTGACCATTCACGAATAGAATAACAATATTCCAATCACTGCCTACGAATGATCAGGCATCAATGTCAGATAGTTGTCCCATTTCATTTTTGCATTTATAGTCCAATGCTATAGATTCTTAAAAATAACATAGGAAAAAAAAGGAATGAACTTTTCTCTCTCATTTGTCCATGCAGAGAAACAACTAAGAACTAGAAGACAATATGTTTCTGTAGAAAGCACCAACTGGACAACAGTTTATCATAGAATGCACCATATATATTGCAGCATTTATCTCATGAGAGAGGAATCCAATGGATGCATCAAACATTCACACAAAGAAGTACATCAATTCAAGCCAAAATTATTTAGGAAAAAAAAAAGTTTATCTCACAACTGGTTATCGGATGGTGCTATAAGGTATGAGGAAAAGCAAGTCACTAAAAAATGCAAGAGCAAACTAATTTCTGAGACATACCATAAAGGGACTAACGTGTAAGGACTTTGCCACTAAATCAGAATTTGGATTGAAAACAAATGTTACTCTTTCACCCCATGGTGTGTTTGTTACCTGAAACAAGAAATCATCAACACCATCATCGCTTAGCCTAAAGGCTTCAAGCAAACATGAGATTAAAATCTAAAAAAGAAGAAAAAAAAAAAAAAAGAAAAAAAAGAAGAAGAAACACTTAAGCAGCATGAAAATAAGACTTTTGACAGGAACATGATAACCTAGGCCTTGATGCGTTTCATATTTTGGTCAAACAAATCTTCAGAGCTAACAACAATGAGAATTTATACAAAAGAATGTAAATTAGTTCCATTAGTTGTTACAAAAAGAGTATCATATTGATGAAATATTTCCTTACATGCCAACACAAAGAAAACGTCATGATCAACTTTCGAAAGTCTACGATAGTATATGTCTTGCATTAACTTTGTGATCCTAACTTCTTTCAGTATGTTCAAGCTAGCTAATTACAACATTCAACATTTGCTAATAATTAGTTAATATTTACATGGGGGATTTCTTCTGCATTAGAATTTACTTTTACAATTTATCTAGTCAAGTAAACAATGCTCAACTTTATGCCAGACCACAGTTTGTCCAATAAAACGATGCACAGTCCATAACATTTTCACATCTTAAAAATTCCAATTCTTAATAAAAAAAATGAAGAATTTTGAGAGAAAGCACAACAACAGGTGTGCATTACTTAAATTTGAAGCCAACAATATGAGCTAGAAATCCAAGTAAATTGTAAATAATCACACACCTCAGCAATGCACTTCTTCAAAAGCTGAGTAGGGGCAGAGGCTTGGGCTTCAGCTTCAACATCGTAGCAATAATACACACTCAGTGGGTTTTGTACGTATCCCACACTCGGAGGTATTGTCAAAAGCAAACTGACCCAAGAAAAAAAAAAGTTTACACTTCTACACATAAGCATATGACATAACTCGATAAACCTTAAACCTCGAAAAAGTGTCACCGACAAAAACAAAAACAAAGACAATTTAACATGAAGGGTGACTATGACGAGCATATACATACACTTGTCCGTTGGTGTAGGCAATTTGGCGAGCTTGGCCGGCGGAGAGGTGGTCGGGAGGCGCGTGTGGCGCGTGGTCGAGGTTATAAAGCGCGTAGCGGACTGGGTACCGGAAGGAATGGCGGACAGGGCGACGGCGCTCGTGCCAGACGGTGCCTTCGTATAGAGAGACGGATTCTGATGAGTTAGAGGAGGAGCGCGAAAACCAATGGCGGGGGAGGAGAGTGCGGAAGAGGAGGAGGAGAGAAAGAGTAAGGGATTTGAGGAAGTTGGAGAGAATTGTGGCCAAGAGATAGAATGCTTCCATTGATGAGCGATTCCTAAATTAACTAACCACTGTCAGCACTCTAAAAAAACAAAATGTCAACGTACTAAAAATTTACTTTTAGTGGGACAGCCAAAACTAACTGAAACTACAACCACAAGCAACCGAAACCAACTGCAACCTGACAACCCAATACCCAAAAAAAAAACCAATCGATACTCAAGAACAGACACCACAACCAAAAACAAACCCACGGCCAAATGAGAGAGAGAGAGAGACTGACACCCAAAGCCAACAGAGAATCAAGATCCGCACCGCCACCGAAACTCAAGATAGACAGCAACTCGACACTCCAAAACCAACCAAAAATCAAGACTGGCACCGTCACCGAAAACCCATGGCCAATGAAACTCAAGACCGCCACCAAAAACCCAATGCCAGAGAGGACAGAGATAGAGAGAGAGGTGTCTGAGTGGGACAGAGAAGAGAGAGAGAGACTGAGAGAGTCAGGATGTAGAAAGCAGGACGAAAACGCAGAAAAATTTTTTAGCACATCATATTTAATTATGTTGTTTTTTTTAGGTGTTTGGTATGTGCTAATGCTTATCCATTTTTTAATCTTCAATTTGTGTGGTGTGGATTCTGTGGAATGCATGATTCATTAACAAATATATCATTTTAAAAGGTTTTTTTAAAACGAATGTTTTTTTTTAGTCTTATATATATATATATATATATATATAATGTTGATGCTTGGTTCAAAACAATTGCTATTTTATTTGATATTTTCTATCTTTTAATCAATGTGATTGCTTCTTCTTTTTTTTTCTTTTTCTTTTATTTATTTATTTATTTTTATTATTTTTATGTCTTTTTATCTCTAAGCTAAGACATTAATTTGACTTAAATTTACAACTAAATGCCTTTAATATTGAAAAAAATAAAATAAAATAAAATAAAAGACATGATCATCACCATAACCATTCAATTAAAAATTGCAAATACCGTAATAGAAGGGCACTCAAGTGATAGGGGTAAAATTAAGAAATTTCTTTTGGGTAAATTATAAAAATTTTCTTTAAAATTTGAGGGAATGACACTTTTGCTTAAAATTGAGTGGAAAATTATGCGCTCTTTTTTTAGGTTTAAAGATTATTATTTTATTAATGAAATATTGATCAAGCCCCTAATGTTTGTTAGTGAATTTGTTTTATTAAATATTATTCCTTGTTACTCAACACCGGAAAAGAATAGTTATAATTTTTCTACCCAACTCCAATAGAAGCAAAGTTATGGTGATTCCATTTTAGATACCCTTATAATTTTTTATTTATTTTTTGCCTTATCGTATTAGAATTTTTTTTTTTTTTTTTTTTTTTTTTTTTTTTTTTTGGTTTTTAAGAATGAAGATTTTGAAAAATTGCAATTTGGTTTGGGTGGTTTTGGTTTAGGATTAAACTTTAGCAAGGGAAAATCAATAGTTTTAAACAATTTGTTTGGATTATATTATTATAGTCAAAGGCGAGCCGGGTCTCGCCTAGGTGCCTTAAAGACTATATAAGACGAGGTGTTCACCTTTTGAACCTAGGCAAGCAAGGCGACCACCTTAAGCCATGAAAAAGACGCTAAGGCGAGAGCCTTAGTTTATTTTATTGATAGAAAGTTGTTGTAAAACCTATCATTAGATTATTAATTTTAAAAAACATGTTATAAAACCTATTGTTAGATCAATTAATCTACAAAAGTTTGTTGTAAAATTTATTGTTAGATTAATTAATTTATGGATCCGAATCACCTCCCATTGAAAAACTCTCCCATTTCTCCCATTTTTAAATATATTTAAGACACTTGGCAAGTATCAAATCTACCCGTCAAAAAAAAGAAATACTTGTCCAAACCTATCCAAATTTAATCCCTTGTAACATGCACTTACCCAAAGGGATTGGATGTTTGCAAAATGGGAGTAATACTACTTTACATTTGCTGCAAAAATTCAAGTATTATTTCCACTTCATTCATCTTGCCAATAATGTTATGGGAACTTCTTCCTGGGCTTTGTAATATTTTGGATTATTAATCTAGCACACAACAATTGGGAATCTCATTGCTCTAATCAAATAGGAAATCCAAGGGGACTAACTTGGGCTACCTGTGAAGAGAAGTTGTGGAGAGGTTTGTAAAAATGTGTTAGGAAACTAGTGGTTCCTAATGGGGATGGATGGGAATAATAGAGAAATTGACTAAATTCAAGGTAGTCACCTTTTATAGAAAAAGAAAAAGATTAAAAGAGAAATATGCACTAATGCACTGTACGTGCAAGTTAGATTTTAGCTTATATAGAGGAATAAAATAAGTTATCTAACAGTAAATCTACATGAAAAAGCTTGAAAAGATGCTAGCTTTAACATGACACATATTAGAGAAGAAGAAAGTGATAGTGAGAATGAGAAAAGGACACAAGATGTACGTGAAAAACCCTAGCGAAGGGATAAAAAACCACCGTTTGAGTAAGAATGGAATGTTCTTGCTCTGCTCAGATTTGTATTATGTGAAGAAAAGAGGTATCTCTTGTACAATGAGGGCGTTCTTCCTTAAAGAGAGACTTTGTGTTCTATCTTATTAACTTTCTACTCTCTTCTCTACAATATCTCCTTGGGTTCCTGCCCTAAAAATACAGCTACATGTTCCTCTTATAATCTGAGGAATATGGCTGAGTATAATGACAGGTGTCAAGTTATCATTTTCCTATTTTGGACATTTTCACAGCTATGATGTTATCTGTTGACTAATGGATAAGAATTGCGCCAACATGGCACTGGGGCCCATGCATAGGTGACTTTGCCACTGCTCAAGGAACAACCCGTGGACATTGAGAGGGACATCAGGAGTACTGTGAATGATACACGTATCTTTGAAGTGGTCCAACATGCACTCAACCAATAAGAAGTGTTCTTATAACTGCAAACCTTAGAAAGTCACTATCTCCTTTTTTGTGAGTGCTTGAGTATCATGTCAGGTGCATATCTTACTTCCTTCCTAAGGCAGTCACGTCTTTAGCACAGACCAAGAACAAGATCCCTTAGCCAACACTTCCTCTTCCTTTGCTCACAGTCGTTCCACGTGTAAGGTCAAGATCCAACTGCACATGCATTCTCCGATGCCTTAGTGGAGTTATGTACATGCACTAAGCAATTGGTTTATTCTTTAATATCCAAAATGCTACGGATTATAAGTATTTATACAAGTTGCTTAGCCAAATAACCAACTAACAACTTGTAACTATCTTGGCTTAACTTGTTGCAATCCTACAACTAACTAACTAACTAACTAACTAACTAAATGCAACATTACAACAATAATTATTTATATGCCTATAGGGTTCTTAACATTTTCCTCCCCTTTACAAAACCTTGTCCTCAAAGTTTTCTTGTAATATTCATGAGGGGTGATTGGCCACAACACCAATACTCCAAGGCATCTTGACCATCGAACACACCAAGAACTCCACTGTAATTAATCACAACCCATAACTTGAGCAAGTAGTTTTCATTACTGTCTAAACCCCCCCATGAATTTTTATGGTTGGATCTTCTAGGAAGTTCTTTCAAGACCTGAAGTGTTTGATTGACACAAATTAGACAGCCACCAATTGAATGGGCTGCTCTATGATAATATGTTTCATGATAACAATAGTACGCCTAATCAATGTTTCCATCCAAACAAAAATATGCAAATGTCCAAATATTTTTCGGACAACCATGTCCCATAAGCTTAAGATTGTGACACTTGTAATCACATATTTTAGTTGTATAATTCTCACAATGCCAAGCATTTTCCTTTGGGAAAAGCCTTGTTTTTATGAAAAATTTATCAGCTCCTTCTGTCCAATTCTCGTAAGACCAGTTGGAAGAAATGACCTATATCACACTTCTCATCATTTGTCCAACTAGATCTTCTTCCAAAACATCACCATTAAACATTGGAAATGGCACTCCCAGTTCAATCTTCAATCGCTTCTTAACACATTCAGCAGAACTTAGAAGTTGATATCCATATAAATCTGATCCTTTTCTAAAAATAGGATCTGTTCCGATTAAGAAACTACACTTTTCTTGTTGCGAAGGCCATACATGTCCCTAATGACTTTGAGTCATTTCTTAAAACCATACCAGTACAATTAGGGACCTTAGCTTGATGGTTAGGACCCCAAGAAAATTTCTTTAATTCCTTCTCTTTGATGAGAGCAACTTCTTCATAAATAATTATCTCATTACGATCAAATTCAGAACGTTGATCCCAATTCATACTTGATTCCTTAAAAAAATTGTGATCTGCTTGGCTATAGAACCTGACATTTATGGTACTGCTGCCACCAAAAACTTGTCCTCTTTTTCATGGATAGCCATCACAGTAAAATGGATCCCCCCTATTTTTGAAAAAGCTAAATGACAAAAAATCAAAATCGTTGTCTATGACTTCCCCTACAGCATATGTGCAGTTTGCATTCATTGGTCCTTGTTCAAGACCAACATTTTTTGGTTCTTACGACCTTTTTAGTTCTTGAAAGATCATCATCACCTTCTTTGTTGGCTTTTTGGACTGAATCGAACATGCAAAAGTAGTTTCAATCTTGGATACACTAAGCTGCACTGGAACTTGAAAGAGTAGGCAAGACTGCACATGGCATTCAAGGGCAGCGTGTACATGGACATCATAGTAAGTAGGAAAGATTGTCCTCCAAATTGATTTAGAAGAAAACTATATCCATTTTAGAATTATGATATGACTTTCACCTACAACTTGTGACATGTACCCTTTAAAAAACACAAACAAACAAACAAAACAAAACAAACTTGCAACAGTAGGTATCGCATTTTGTACCCCCGTTAATAAATTTTGGTCCCCGACCCCAATGATGAGCATGATATATGTCAATCAATGGTAATTAAAGAGTTCACAATAGTTTGGAAGTAATCACAACTCAAAAGTTCTCAAATCGGGTTGAAAACGATTATGAAAATGACATTTACTCACTACTTTTATCATAACTTTTGATCCACAAAGAATATTTGAGTGAAGTTTGTTTCATTGAAAAGTAAACATTCAAGCTTCAATTTGAACGCAAATTTTGCCTAATTTGAATTTATATTAAGTGAGTTATGGCCATTTGTAGTTGGGCCATCAGAGTTGTTAATTTAGGGTTTCTAAGGAGCATGCGTACGCAGGTCGGGACTTGCGTATGCAAGTCGATCTTTTGGGTTTTAGAACTTCTTTTTTGAGGGCCCAAAATTTCATTCTTTGATGTGGGCCGGCCTCTAGACCCTTAGAAACATCCAAAGACCATTAAAAAGCCCTAAAACCCCTATTTTTAACTTATAAATACTTATCTTATGTCTCCAATCAAAACTCTAGCTAAAGAGAGTAATTTTTGGCCTCCATCTTCTTCAAAACCCTAGTTCTCTTTTCCAAACACACAACACAACATCTTTGCAAGTTTTTTACGAATTAAAAACCTCTCTTTAGTTAGTTCTAAGGCAGAAACTATTTTTCTAAATTGATTTTTCAAAACCTTTTTCAAAATCTTTTGTTCTTGAGTTGTGATTACTAACTATTGTTGTGTCCTTTTGAATATTTTTGTCCTCAGTCTAATCTTTGTGTTGTAGGCACTGGGGGGTCGGTTAATCAATTTCAAATTTGTGATTCTAAAGCAAGGTAAGCCTCTTTCACATGGTTTCTCACTTTGCTACATAGGATTCACATGGTTCTTAATTTGTTTTATTTGTTATACATGCTTAGAAATATGTTTTGCTTTGTTTGATTTTGTTTTGTTGTGTCTTACCATGCTTTGAATGAACGGTTGAATTGGATATTAGAAGCATGCTAGGTTTTGTTTGATTGTTATTTTGTTGCTGCTTTAAAACCGTGTTTCTGGGTGTGTATGCGTGCGCATGCTTATGTATGAGTATGCATTCTCTAGGCATGTGTACGCATACTTGATGTATGCGCACGCATACTTGTGCCCAAAAACGCAGATTTATGGTTTTTGTTATTTTGTGTGTTTTGATTAGTTTTAATCCTCTATTTAGGTCTTGTTGAGTCTAGCTTTCATAAGTTTAGGTCTTGGATTAGTAGAATAACATGTTTCACACGCTTGAATTGATAAATTGATGATTAAGGTTAATGCTTTGATGAATCACATGAACATTCATGAGAATTTGAACATACATTGATGTATAGGTGCTCAGGTGTTATGGTGCAGTGAGGTAAGTAAGGTAAGTCATTTATAATTATGTGAACATGCATTTGACTTGGTTGATGGACATGACGAACTTTCTTGATTGATGAACATGATGAATATACTTGATTAATGCCTTGTTGATGTTGTTGTTTTGTGATGTGCTTGCTGCCCTTGGATATATATTATGATGTAATCTTTATATTGTAATGTGATCTTTAATATGTTGTGTGTGTTATTTCCTTAAGTGCATAATGTATGTTTAGGTTAAGGATTATAGCTCTCTTAATAAACTCTTTAATTAAATATGGCATAGTAATACATAACGGAAGCCGGCCCATGAACCGAGCAGCCTTAGGTGCCTAATACATTCCTAAGCTATACCAAACTCTAGACCTATAATCTGGTAGGTGGACCGATGTATGTAAGCGATTGGCCTAAATGACCCAATATGGTTCCTAGACCTAATTTAGGTGGCGACTCCACTTTTCTCCACCATAGTCCACTAGGTTAGGGCGTACTCTCTTTTGAGACCACAATAACATGTAAGAAATCTCTTAGTTTTGGTTGACCATTGCAAGAAGTCTCATGGTGCATATTGACACCATGGTGAATCTTTTTCGCCACAAAGAGTTAATCAAATTGGTAGGATTCATTCATTGCTTGAGCATGAGGCACAAGTTTACCTGGAAACAAAAGTTAAGCAGTCGGACTAATTGCTTATTCTTATACACAACATGCATGGCTATCAAATCCAAAAACTATTAACATATACTTTATTTGCTTTTGAAATGGAGTAAGACCATTGAATAAAATGGTGCAATGGTAGCAAAGAACATGGTTATAATGTTTTTGGGTTCAATAAAACATTTTTGATTTCTAATCAGCATTCATTGAACTGGAGCAATATTTGAGTGAAGATAAATTCATTGTTCATCCATATGATAGTCCATGTAATCCAATACCCTCACCTTGGAGTAAGTTCCATGTAGAGTTTAACTTTGTAAAATTACACCAAATAGTTAAGAATATTTTACTATCTCGGTCTAATCCTAGATTCCGCAACTTGCAAAGTTAAATTTGAGCTCAAATATCATAAAAATGCAGCAAGATAGATGCAAATTGAATCTTTGCAACTAAGTACAAATAGGTTCAATCTACAAGATGAAGGGATACTAAAGAGGGAGATTCCACTTTGTACCTAGTTCATTATCAAATTTCTAAATAATAATCTAAAAAAAAGAGATAAGTTTAAAGGTAAAACTAACTTAATACTAATACTTGCTTAAAGGCCATAACGACTTGAAACTACTTTGGTTATTTTCTACTTGTTAAGTAACTTAACTCTGACACATCCTTACAATTCTTGGTACCACCCAGCATTGTCCATTTCCCTCCAACCTTGGAAGAAGAATTTGCCAACTTAAGATCTGAGCAAACAAACCTTCCCAAATTTATCGCTTCAACACCAAAGGGCAGCTTAAATACAACAGCAAGCTTCAACACCAAAGGGCAGCTTAAATACAACAGCAAACATCAGCTCAACCTCAACATTCACTTCCCCGCCAGCCAAATCACTTGCAAGCAAATTGTCAATGAGCCCAAACTTAGCCTTCACTTGTGTCTCTTCATTGGGTTTTAGAACAAAAGATGGAAGCCCTTTATTAGAGAGATACTTGTGATCACGATGCAGGTACATGGTTGCCAATATTAAAGAGTAATTTGCATGAGGCCATGCATTTCTAAAGGAGAAAACCATGTTAAATGTTGTGGTGGTTTGTGGGTAGGAAATATTGGAAATTGATAGAAAAGAGGTTGAGTTCACTTGGACCTCGGGTTGGAGATTATCATAAGAACCGTGAAACTTCTTTGCAATAAAGAAAACACATAGCGAGAAGATTCCAAAAACTAAAATTAGGAGGATCAATACGCAGTTCCTGTCAAAATCATCTTTAGGCTTAGTCTTTGTGATAGTGGCAGCGGTGGAAGTGTTGGCAGTAGTATTGGTGGCTGTATTAACACTTTTGAGTTTAATGGTGGCAGAAGAGGTAGTGTGGTTTGCAATAAAAGTAACATTAGTAGTCATGGTTGCAGGGCCTAGTTCCACTAGAACTTCAGGGCTAAGAGGGTTGGTCTTATCTTTGTGCTCCATTAGAATTGAAAGTAGCTATAAATATAGGATATGGACTGTGGAGTGATTCGAGGGGATAAGGGTGAGTGTGGTAGATGAGGGTCAGAATTATATGGTAGAGACAACCATGGTATTAGGTAGTTATTTTTTTGGCTCTTTTGACCTGGGTTCAGCTCACCTAGTTTTGCTAATCTCATCTTGGTCGAAGCTGCCTAGACTATGTTGTTGTAGTTTCTTTTTCTGGTAATTATAAAGTTTTTCTTTCCAGCAAAAGCAAAAAAATGTAGTTAAAGGGTTGGAACAATTATGCTGGTTACAACTGTAGGGAATTCAACCCGAAATCCCAACCCATGAGGAAAAAAAAAAAAAAAGAGAAAACACACGCCAAAGAAAAACAATCACACGCACAAGACAGTATTTACGTGGTTCGGCAATTTGCCTACGTCTACGGAGTTACAGGGATTTCACTACTATCAGGGAAAAGTACAGAGTGCGGCTACAGTATTTTTTTTCTCTCTCAAAACATGACAACAACACAATGAACCCTAATCGCCAATAATCGGTTTTTATACAAAACGGGCCTCAGTAAATCTCCCATTAAAAACCATGCAACATTATTCGGGTCGGGTCGAGTCGTTAATCGGATCAAACAAAAATTAGGCTTCACAAAACCCAACAAATCTCCCACTTAGATACTAGTTCAATCACCAACATCAGCTGCTATCCTCCAAAAAACAATCATTCAACCCTGCAACTCATCCTCCTATCCTCAAGCTAGAAGACCAATTAAAGCTGCACACAGTTTCAACTTCTCAATAGTGACACCCTTAGTCAATATGTCTGCTGGGTTCTTAGATCCACAGATCTTCTCAAGTATTACCAATTTATCTTCAACAAGGTATCGGATAAAGTGGTATTTTGTCTGTATATGTTTCGACTTTGAATGAAAAGCCGAATTTTTAGCAAGAAAAATTGCACTATGACTGTCACTATGTAGAATACCTATCTCCTACTTCTTACCCAATTCATCTAAGAAACCATGTAACCAAATAATCTCCTTTCCAGCTTCAGTTGCTGCAACATACTCAGCTTCTGTAGTAGATAAAGTAACAATCTTTTGTAGATTTGAAGCCCATGATATAACTGTACCACCCAGAGTAAAAACACACCCAGTAGTACTTTTTCTACTATCAATGTCACTAGCAAAATCAGCATCTACATAACCCTGTAGTTTCAAACTTGCACCTGTGAAGTAAAGACATGTATCTAATGAACCCTTCAGATATCTCAAAATCCACTTGACTGCCTCCCAATGCTGCTTTCCAAGCCTACTCATGAATCTGCTCACAACTCCCACTGCATGTGCAATGTCTGGCCTTGTACACACCATAGCATACATTAGGCTACCAATAGCTAAGGCATAGGGCACCTTGCTCATATGGTCCATTTCTTCTTCTGTCTTGGGTGATTGTTCTTTGCTCAATTTGAAATGGCTACCCAAGGGTGTGCTTACTGGTTTAGCTTCATTCATGTTGAACCTGCTGAGAACTTTCTTCACATAATCTGACTGTGAAAGCTTCAATGTACCATTAGCCTTGTCTCTAATGATTCTCATACCAAGGATTTGTTTTGCAGCTCCCAAATTCTTTATTGCAAACTGTTTTGATAATTGCTTCTTCAGATTATCAATCTCCTCAATGCTAGACTTTGCAATGAGCATATCATCCACATACAACAGTAAAATGATATAAGAATTGTCAAAGAATTTAACATAGCAACAATGATCAACTTCACATCTCTTGAACCCAATTTTATGCATAAAATTGTCAAATTTCTTGTACCACTGTCTTGGAGTTTGTTTTAGGCCATACAAGCTCTTTCTCAGTTTGCAGACTAGATTCTCTTGTCTCTGAGCAATAAATCCTTCTGGTTGAATTATGTAAAGGTCTTCCTCCAAGTCACCATGAAGGACTGCCGTCTTCACATGTAATTGCTCAAGATATAAGTTTTCTGCAGCCACCATTCCCAGTACCAGTCTGATTGTTGACATTTTCACAACTGGAGAAAATATCTCTGGGTAGTCAATGCCCTCCTTCTGCTGGAATCCTTTAACAACTAATCTGGCCTTGTAACATTTGCTACCATCATGCTCATTCTTTATTCTGTACACCCACTTGTTGTGGAAAGCCTTCTTTCCTATTGGCAATTCAGTCAATTCCCATGTCTGATTCTCCAACAAGGAATCCATCTCATCCTTCATGGTTAACTCCCACTTGCTTGAATTCTCATCTTGCAAGGCTTCATTATAACACTCTAGCTCACCACCATAAGTCAACAGGAGATAATTTAGAGCGGGTGAATAACGCTGTGGAGGTCTAATGTTTCTGGAAGATCCGCGGACTTCAGTTATAGGTGTACTCTGATCTATCTGTGAATTTACATTCTTCTTATCTTCTTCACCACTTTTCTAGACAGTACTTTCAGTCAATTCATCTAAGTTGACAAACTCAGATTTCTTTTGTTCTATCTCTGTAACATCTGACACTACAGTTAACCTGTCCTTGTACATAACCTGTTCATTAAATATAACATTTCTACTTCTGATGATTTTCCTATTCTGTTCATCCCAAAACCTATAGCCAAATTTCTCATCACCATAGCCAATGAAAAAACATATTTTAGACTTTGCATTAAATTTACTACGAGTTTCAAAATCAATATGAACATAAGAAACACAACAAAAAATATTTAAATATGAAAACTTTACCTCTTTACCGCTCCAAACCTCCTCGGGAAGTCTGAACTTCATAGAAACTGATGGTCCTCGGTTTATCAGGTAAGCTGCAGTGCTAACAGCATCAGCCCAGAAAGTTTTTGATAGTCCAGCATGCAACCTCATACTCCTAGCACGCTTATTGAGAGTTCTGTTCATGCGCTCAGCCACACCATTCTACTGTGGTGTCCTAGGAATGGTCTTCTCCATCCTAATTCCCTGTGCAGCACAATACTCACTGAACCCTCCATCTATCTACTCTTCTCCATTATCTGACCTCAAACATTTTAGTTTCAAACTTGTTTCTGTCTCAACCATGGCCTTCCACTTCTTAAAAGTTTCAAATACATCAGATTTATTTTTCAGAAAATAAACCTATACCTTTCTGCTTGAGTCATCAATGAAGGTAATGTAGTACCTTTGAACCTCCAAGGGATACAACCGGAGAAGGCCCCCATAAATCAGTTTGTACTAACTCCAATTTTTCAGCCTTCGGTGTCCTGCCAATTTTCAAGAAGCTCACCTTTTTCTGCTTTCCTAAGATGCAGCTTTCACACATGTCAAAATCAATGGACTTCAATTCTAGTAACTATCCTCTTGACAACAACATCTTCATCCCTTTCTCATTCATGTGACCAAGCCTGCGGTGCCATAGGCTTGTATCAGTATTTGCATCAGCAACTGCAATTGTGTCTCTTGGACTTGAGGTCATATATAGAGTACCGGTCTTCTTTCCACGAGCCAATACCTTAGCTCCCTTTGTAACCTTCCAAGTACCACCAATAAATAATATTGCATGTCTTTCATCATCAAGTTGTCCAACAGAAATCAGATTCCTCCTCAGGTCAAGAACATGTCAAACCTTTTCCAGTAACCAAACAGACCCATTGGGCAACAATATCCAGACATCTCCCATACCCATAACATCCAAGGCTGAACCATCAGCCAAATACACCTTACCAAAATCACCAGCAATATAATTTTGTATGATTTCTCGGTGTGGAGTGGTATGAAACGAAGCTCCTGAGTCCAAAACCCAATCATCAAGTGGACTGTCTACTGCAAGAAGTAATGCATCCTGTACCTCTTCGGTTACAACATTAGCATAATCATCTTCATTCTTCTTCTTAGGACTTTTGCATTGGTTCCTAAAGTGACCTGTTTTCCTACAATTCCAACATTGTACCTGTTTTCCTATAATCATCTAGATTTACTTTTGTTCTGATTAGAATTTCTGGATTTTGATCTGTCCCGATTTGAATTTTTGTTATTACCTCTGCCTCTTGTCTCAAGGTTTAGGGCAGAACTAGATCCTGAGATTTCACCTGCATCTTTTCTGCGAATCTCCTCAGCCAGAATTAAATCTCGTATATCATTGTACTTGAGCTTTTCCTTTCTTGTAGAATTGCTCACTGCCATCCTCATTGCTTCCCAACTGTTTAGCAAAGAAGCCAAAACGATCAGTGCACGAATCTCATCATCAAAATCAATTTCTACATACGACAATTGATTTGTGATAGTGTTAAATTCGTTCAGATGTTGTGCTACTGATGCATTCTCTGCCATCTTCAAATTGAATAGTTTCTTTATCAGATGCACCTTGTTGTTTACTGATGGCTTTTCATACATACCAGACAAAGCCTTCATCAGATCTGCTGTGGTCTTCTTCTTTACAACGTTGTGTGCAACAGACCTAGACAGAGTTAACCTGATAACTCCTAGTACTTGTCTGTCAAGAAGAGCCCATTCTTCAACCTTCATCGCCTCAGGTTTTGTCCCCAAAAGAGGCAGATGCAATTTCCTCCCATAGAGATAATCTTCAATCTACATCCTCTAATACGCAAAATCTGTGCCATCAAACTTTTCTATTCCAGACGCCTTTCTTGCTTCCTCTGCCATTGCTCCCACTCAAATCTAACCCTAGGCTTTGATTCCAGTTGTAGGGAATTCAACCCGAAATCCCAACCTATGAGAAACAAAAAAAAAAAAAAAAAAAAAAATAGAGAAAACACACGCCAAAGAAAAACAATCACACGAACAAGACAGTATTTACGTGGTTCGGCAATTTGCCTACGTCTACGGAGTTACAAGGATTTCACTATTATCAGGGTAAAGTACAGAGTGCAGCTACATTGTTTTTTTTTTCTCTCTCAAAACACGACAACAACACAATGAACCCTAATCACCAATAATCGGTTTTTATACAAAACGGGCCCAAAAAAGTTTTCCCAGGGGCGTTGCCCCCGGACCCCCAAAAGGCTTGTCCATGGGTTATAACTTGGGCCTATCAGCCTAAGCCTTTGTTCCATGGACTAAGACTCAGTAAATCTCCTATTAAAAACCATGCAACATGATTCAGGTCAAGTTGAGTTGTCAACCAAATCAAACATAAACTAGGCTCCACAAAGCCTAACAACAACTACAAGTTTTTCCTCTTTACTAGATATAGAAATTATGTTACACAGTTCAAATCAAAAACTATGTGCCTTGGCTTTAATCTGATTAAGACAATTGCATAAAAGTTGTTCTGGCTTTTGACGAAATTTTAAAACTAAAATGAACAAAGTGAATGATAAAAATTCTGATTTGAATTGTTAGCTAGCTTCTCATTCCTCCAAAAAAAAAAAACCTACCTTTTTGATAAGCAAAATAAGAAAGAAAATTGTATTAAGAAAATTTCAAAAGTGGGTAATTTCAGTATAACTTCCAAAACAGAATGTACAAATTAAGCAATAATTGTGGATGATATGATGCAAGACATGCATGCTCTCAAAGTCTCACCATGCCCTGATTGAATACCTATCTATGTCTTCGGCCATGTGTAGGGTGCATGTGTAAATTAGTGTTAATGGACCCAACTTTAAGGTGTTACCTCCCAATAAAGGTGTTACATCCTATTTGACTTCACACTCAACACATCATTTGTGTGCATGAGACTAGTGTTTTATTCATACTTATGATGATAAAAAATTATCATTAGGCTATAAGTTGAAACTCTCTTAAAAAAAAATTTATATATTTATTTACATAAAAAAACTACTACTTTCAAAGAAAAAAAAAAGTTTCTCATATATATGTTTGCATGAGACTAATTTATATATAACTAGTTGATAACATGTGCAATGCACAAGAAAATTTAACGTAATATGATTTTTTTTTTTTTTTTGGTCTATATATGAAATTTAATAATTATGATAATTATTAACAATAGTAGATATTTATTATAATTGTTTCTGCATAGGTAATTATATATTCTAGTATTAGACATTTATTATGATTGTGTTACGCATGGTACTATCAAAATAGAACTCCAGCCCATGGCCATGACCTAATAAAATCAAGAAAAATACACTTTCCCAGGACTTAATCAGTTGGGCCGTGATGCTAGAATTTCAGTCATCCACTCAAAGCCCTTAAAACTAAGCCCAGCAGATTCTGTCTACAGCAAAACCAACCCAATCCATTCTACGCTGGTAGTACCCGGGTTACAGTGAAATTATTCTCACCTCTCTTCTTTGGTTTTAAATCCATTATTAATTCTCACCTTTTGAGTTCGAAATTAGTTACTAAATTTTTTCTATCCACCTTAGGCTAAGCTTTCCATTTTAATTGGTATTATCTTTATTCTTTATTGTGACATAATGAATTTTACTTAGGAGCTTATTAATTTTTAATTCCAAAAAATTTCTTTCTCCTGAAGAAACAATAACAAATAGTTTCAATGAAATTTCCTAAATGATACATGTATTGCAAAATAATCTAATCTATTTTTATAATTTAGTATGTCACTGGGAATATTTTATAACTCTTTGAGTGATAATAGGTCTAAAATAAGTTTTGTGATGTGTAGAAATTAGAAACATGTTTTAGGATTTTTTTTTTTTTTTTTGAATATGCATAGTTTTGGTACTGGGTACATTCTCACCTTTCCTTTTATTTGTTAAATTTCATATGATAATAACATATTATTAGGATGAAACTTAGAAGTGGGACACCGCCTTCATATATGATTTTTTTTTTTTTTTTGTGAGCCGATGTGTTTGTTGAAACTGCTTTCATTTATGGTCTGTTTGGATCAAGATGGAATATAGTAGAATTGGCCAAAAATTAACTTAATGAAATATAAACTATTATATATATAGATTTTGGTTTAATGGAATATAACAAGAAAAGAAACTATAGAGTTACGGCATTGCCGTAGCAGTGCCTACAATAAACAGTGCCTAAGGCATCTAGTCTAAGTTGATTAATAAATTAATAATACAATCCGGGGAATAAACAGAAGCAACAAAATCCTGAGTCATATCAACTCCCAGCTCCCCTTTCATTTAAAGTTATATGTATGTCTAGGACGGATCCCGTTTAGATAGGCCTTGATTAGAACATGGCTATGAAGTACAAGTGGATGTTGATCCATTTGATTAGACGGGCTTAGTTACCTAATGTCACCTTCCCAAGCACGTGCTCTAAACTTAGACTCACAGTTTAGCTATGTTAAACCTCTGCGTAGGGGTTAAAAGTGGTTCATGAACTCATAACCAGATACTGACTTAATTCTATATTATCAGATCCAAGTCTTAGGATGAGTTCACATTGCACAACACCCAAGTGAGCCGTTCAAATGGCAAATGTGCATGGTATTCACGAGTCACACCTTAGGCCACTCACAATGGTGATACTGGAATAGAGAGTTAGACTCCAACATATCTAATAGCCATGATCAATGGGATTTCAACCAAGTAAGCCCAAACTTACACAGGAGCATATCCCACTATTTATATACCCCACTATAGGGTTAATATGGTGACCCATTCAGAGCATTCTCATCCAAGAATGTAAAAAAAAAAATTAAAAAAAACCCCAAAATGCATTTTCAAAATATCACTTCATTTACTTTAGCTACTTAGTTTTACAATATATATTACGTCTTATTCTTTATAGTGCAAAAATCTTATTAAAATATTATAAATAAATAATTTTTAAAAATATTTTGTCCCTTCATAGATCCAAAACACCCACACCCCACAAATCCATCTCTTTTACCTATAACAAACCTAAAACATTCATTTTCGTCAACAACACCAAATGCCAAATGAAAAATGCAAATCACAATACTGCTGTCACCCAAATTGAAGTTGTTGTTTGGTGAAATCTCCATCAAATCCAGACGTGAGAGAGACAACAAATTGATCTACTTAGATCAACTGTTAAATTGTGTACAAATGAAGAATGAAAGAGAACTGCCTAAGCTACAAGTAGTTTTAGAATAGATATGCTTAAACTGCAAATAGTTTGTATATAGAATTAGTTAGAATTCAGTTGTCAGTTTTGTATTGGCTAGATTAGAAGTTAGTTATTGCTGTTAGTTTTTTTCCCACCTTTGATCCTAGTATATAAAGGCAGAGCTCAAATATTTATCAATATATGCATATACAGTTTTCTCATCTCTCTCCCATGGTTTGCTTGATTTCCTCCATTGATGAAGATGGTATGTGTGCTTGAATTCTAATTTCTGGCATCAACAAAGCTCAAACCACATGTTTGTAGTTTTTATTATTTCTTTGATATATATATATTTTTTTTTGGCTACAAGGACGGTCTAGAAATAGCGTATAGAAAGGAGAAAGAATGGAAGACAGAGGAGATAATAAATATCAAAGAAAGTTATATATAAGCTAATAAGCTATAATCGTGATCTATTTTTACATGGTATTGTAGCAAATTGTATAATTTTGAATAGTTTATGTAGGAGCATTTTTTGTGTAATTTTTTTTTTTTTTTGGTGTGAAATTACACCATAGTATTTATCTATTTTACATTTTTAGTGGGTTTTAGATTAATGGTTTGATTTTAGCACCAGAACCAGATCTCCCCCACGTGACAGTAATGAGCAGCTTGTTACTTGTTTAGGGACTTAAGGGTTGGTTCAGGTAGGCCACCAAGGCACCAACGAAACTATCTCAAAAAAAAAAAAATTGATAGAATTTTTCAATGGCTGCCCTTTGCATCCAACCATTACTCTCCACCTAACCAAGACAGCAAAGATGGAAAATGGAAAAAATAGAAGCATAACTCTCCACCTAACCCAGACAGCAGAGATAGAAAAGGGTAAAAATAGAAGGAAAATAATATGCATATAATATTTTCACAAAATTTTTATAATAAATTATAAAATAAAATAAAATGACATTACTGCACTTCTCAATGCCACTTGGCTTGTCTTTATTTGTCTCCCAATTACACTGTGAATGTAGGCAATAAAAACCTATAAAACACACAAGAGAGAGAGAGAGAGAGAGAGAGAGAGAGAGGGAGGTGGCGATGGAAACTATGGTGGTTGTTAAAAGTAGTGGCTGTCTCTCAAATCGTATGAAATAAATCGCCGACCACTATAGCACAAACTGGTGAGAATTGAGAAACACACACACACACACACAACACACAGAGACATAGCTAGCAATTAACACAAAAACACATTCAATATAAATACAAATACACACGAAGCCTTTTGTTGTTGTTCCTCAATTTCTCCGTCCCTTCTCTCTCTCTCTCTCACTCAAATTTCATTTTTCTTAATATAAATTCATACCCACTTCCTCTTTCTCTCTTCATTTCTTTTCCACTTCTCTCTCTATCTCAAGTCTCAATTGTCAAGTCAAATGGCCACCATTGTTGGAGCTGCCACCGCTTTATCAGCCTCCAAATCCTTTGATTCCAGAAAACTCCACCTCCCATCTCGCAGATCTCTCTCAGTCTCAGGTAATTCAAACCCAAATGCCGTTTGTTGTGTTCTTTCTTAGTCACACTCTATAATTTTGTTGTAAAAATCTAATCTTTGTTTATGTTGTGTTTGATTCAGAGAGGAAAGGAAGCTTTTTGGTTGTCAGATCTGATGGAAGTGTGGTCCATAAAGCTCACAGGGCTCAGAAATTGATTGCTAACGCAGTTGCAGTTAACCATCTTTCTCTCACTTTCTTATATTTACATGTTTTTGAATAAAATTGTGTGGAATTATGTGGGAATTGGTTTTTTTTTTTTTTTTGGTCGGCATTGAAATTTGATTCTGGTTGTGGGATTTTTTTTTTTTTTTTGTAGACTAAGGCGGATAGTTCTGCGGCTTCTACAGCTTCGAAACCCGGGTATGATTCGTTTTTAGTGATTATGTGGACTGCCTGGTTGTTCTAAGTCATTTGTTAATCAAGGCAACCATAATTTACATTAGCAACAGATAGTGGGGTTTTGTATTGATAGCTGAGTGGATTATGCTTCACAAGTTTGCACCATGGTAGCACTGCTTATGATTACTATGTTTTGGTTTTTAATATTCAATGATGTTCAATCATTGATTTTGGAGCATGGATTGATTACCTCTATGATACTAATGAAATTATTATTTTGGGACCATGACTCCCTTCTTTATATGATTCAAGTTCTTTATTTACTACTTCTATTACAATGATTTCTTTGCTTGTGAAAAAGTTCAGTTTTAGTTATGAAAATTACCTGAACACACTGGACCTCTGGTGGAAGGCCTTCAGTGTTTAGTCAATCTAAGGAATGAATCGGTTGATTCTTTCATGTTTTCTGATTCATAACTAAGATGGATGCAATTCAAAATTTGGTAAAAATTAATGGGGAGTTTTACTTCATTTATGATAGTGCTCAAACTATTCAATCTGAGATGTTTCTACTTGGAATTTCAGAAAACCAAAAAAATAGCCATTCATTAAGAATAGTTGTGCTCTTCAAGATGGGTGAAAATATGTTTTTACAGTAATATTTCAAAAAAAAATTTTTTGATAGATGATAAAGATTTATATTCAAAAACACTACCTTATGCAAAAAAACATAAGGCGGAGAGAAAAATACATTGGGAAAAAAAAAAAAAAAAAGAGTAAAGATAAAGAAAGGAAAAGAAACTAAGTACACAAGAGAGAGCTAAGGAACATAGGGAGAGAATCACTAGAGGTGAGTCTCCAAGCCTTAAACTAGTTAAACAAAGTGCCACTGAAAAAGGCCAAAAGCTGATCATCCGAACTATCCATGTCCTCAAACGTCCTCCTATTTCACTCCCTCCAAAAACACCACATCAAGCATAATGGAGCTAAATTCCAAATACTAGACAAATGCTTTCCAGGCCAATTCCACCTACTGAATAGAGTATCCGCAACCGAACTTGACAAGACCCAAGAAAACCCAAAAGATCTAAACACCAAACTCCACAACCGATAAGCATTTCCACAATGTAGTAACAAATGATCTACCGTCTCCCCATTACTGCGGTACATGATGCACCAGTTGACAAAAACCAACCTCCTACCTCTCAAATTATCACCTGTAAGAATCCTATTCCAAACCGCAGTCCATACAAAGAAGGAAACACGCCGCGGAATTTTAACCTTCCAAACACCTTTCCAAGGAAAAATAATGGGCAAGGGGCTTCTCAACTTATTGTAAAACGATCGGACATCAAAATCTCCATTCTTTGTCAACTTCCATCGCATACGATCTCCGTTCTCAGTAGGAGGAAGATTTGAGCCCAATGTACGGAGAAAATCATCCACCCCACCCATTTCCCAATCATTTGGTCTCCGAGTAAAATGAACATCCCAGCTTCTCCGTTCCTCTATCCCCAACCATTCCAGAGAAGAGGCCACCGATGCCTCTTTATTGGATGCAATCCTAAACACACTCGGAAAAGTCAATTTAAGTGGAGAATCCCCACACCATTGATCTATCCAAAGCTTCCCACTATCTCCCACCCCTATCTCAAAACGAATATTCTTGCTAAAATCCTCCCATCCCATGCGGATACTTCTCCACAAGCCACTCCCATGGACCCCTCTACCTAGCTTGGAAGTCCATCCCCACCCCCCCCCCCCCCCCCCTCCCCCTTCTTCCCCAAACTTGAGGGCTACAACCCTTCTCCAAAGCCTTGTCTCCTCAATCCCAAATCGCCATAACCACTTCCCTAGTAAGGCTTTATTAAAAGTAGTTAATTTTCTTACTCCTAACCCCCCATTTTTCAAAGGTGCACACACCTTGTCCCATCCCACCAACGTTAGTCTTCCTCAATATAAGGATTTTTGGTTCAAACTGAGCCCAATTTAGGTTATACTTAAACAACTAATTTTCATTGTAGATATTGCCAAAGGGCTAGGGTCAGATATGGGTTTGAATCTAGCTCATTTCATTCTCATTAACAGAACTTTGATACACCAACATACAAATTAATATTTCCAGATTTGTAAGACCTTTTGTGTGTGAGAAAGAGGGAGGGCTGTGGATGGGGCTCTTGATGCGCCAGATGTATAATAGAAAAAGAAGCCATGGATGTTTTACGCCATGAAACTAATTGTAAAAGATTCTATGAGCAAACATTTTTTCAATTACATCTTTTGAATGCATTAAATTTGCTGGACATTTTTCTCTTGCCTCTTTCAAATATTTCAAATGATTATGACTTTTCATCTCTTGTGTTGAGAGGTTTCTATTCTAAATTTAAAACCTAATGCATCACAGTGCATGAGCTAGAACTTCAACAATCTCTCATTTGTACTGATGCTTGACAAATCATTAACACCCTGACAAAGTGTCTCAAGCAGATTTGATAGTGAAGTTATTCATATAATTTATTGCTTGATAACTCAATTTTTTTTACCAATATTAGATTCATGTCAAGGGGTTAAGATAAATATCAATATGGCTCTCTTTAAAAGTATATGTGCTTCTTTTAGCAAACCACAGATGCCTTAAAGAGCTGTCTCAGTCAGAACTAATTCAGATGTGATAATCATGTTTTCTGTATATTCATTTTTGAATGGTAAGATGTTGATTAATATGTTTGAGGTCTGATTAAGAGGTTCTATATTGCTAAAACTTTATAGATAAAGACTGCATCAACCCCCCCCCCCCCCCCAAAAAAAAAAAAAAAAAGGCTCTTTTGCTCAGTATGTTCTGTATCATAAGTGTTGGTTATTTCTTTTTTTAATCTTCTATTAAGAGTGGTTGTAATCAGGCAAGTGGCATTGTCCTTTTTTCTCCCCTAAATCATTTAGATTACAGATGTGTTAGACTGCTATTTTAAGCAATGGCATATCACTGATGGTTCTTAAGGTACCGAGGCACTGGCTTGACTATCGGATTTTTGAATGCTCCATTTTGTGTGCAGACTTATTTTCATATTCATCAATGTATCTCCAAAGTGTTGATTTGAAAATTCTTTTTATGTGCATTCCATGTCTCTGCGGTTATTTTTCTACTGAGATTCATGAGTGGGTAGTAACTAAAATTGATTTCTATTTCGTATGTGCCGAACAGAACTGTGAATAGCATCATATTAATATATCCGTATATTTTCATTATTTTTCTTAGTATTATTTCAGGGTAATAATCAGTTTGTGTAATATCCTCAGGCATGAACTTTTGCTTTTTGAGGCCCTACGGGAAGGCTTGGAAGAAGAAATGGACAGGGATCCTACTGTATGTGTAATGGGTGAAGATGTGGGTCATTATGGAGGATCATACAAGGTGACCAAAGGCCTTGCTACCAAATATGGAGATCTCAGGGTTCTTGACACTCCTATTGCTGAGAACTCCTTTACAGGTATGGGTATTGGAGCTGCCATGACTGGTCTGCGGCCAATTGTTGAGGGAATGAACATGGGATTTCTACTTCTAGCTTTTAACCAGATCTCTAACAACTGTGGCATGCTCCACTACACATCCGGTGGTCAGTTCAAAATCCCGATTGTTATTCGTGGACCTGGTGGAGTTGGTCGGCAACTTGGGGCTGAGCATTCCCAACGTCTTGAGTCATATTTCCAATCAATCCCTGGAATTCAAATGGTTGCATGCTCAACCCCATATAATGCGAAGGGCTTGATGAAAGCTGCAATTCGAAGTGAGAACCCAGTGATACTTTTTGAGCATGTTTTGCTTTACAACCTCAAAGAGAGAATTCCAGATGAAGAGTATGTATGTTCTCTTGAAGAAGCTGAAATGGTTAGGCCTGGGGAGCACGTCACTATTTTAACCTATTCCCGGATGAGGTATCATGTAATGCAGGCTGCTAAAACTTTGGTGAACAAGGGCTATGATCCTGAAGTAATTGATATCAGGTCACTGAAACCTTTTGATCTTCACACAATCGGGAATTCAGTGAAAAAGACGCATCGTGTGCTGATTGTGGAGGAGTGCATGCGGACTGGTGGTATTGGTGCTAGTTTGACAGCTGCTATCACTGAGAATTTCAATGATTATTTGGACGCCCCCATTATATGTTTGTCTTCACAGGATGTGCCAACTCCATATGCTGGGACATTGGAGGAGTGGACTGTGGTTCAGCCTGCCCAGATTGTAACAGCCGTTGAGCAGCTTTGCCAGTAATTACTCCAACAGTTCTGAAAGAGCTGTTTTCCATCCTGAGGACGCAATCTTCTTTACAGCTTCAATCTAGAAATCGTTATCTAATTTTAGATTTTGTTGGCAATTTTTGTGTTTTCTGAAATGTGCAACTATTCATTAAGGTATTTTCTATGTTTCTGTATTCATTTACTTTTGGTTTGCAAGATATTTATCATGAACTAGTATAGGTAAAAAGGTGGAATCTTTGTCTTTCATTCTCAATTACTGGTTGCCTTTAGATCAAGATAGGCTTATCTTATAAATTGTCTTATTCACTCCTTGGAATGTGCAACTTCAAGATATTTTATGTTATTTATAATCAAAGAAGGGTGTGTAGTGGTAATGCTGAAATGGTTGCTCTTGGTAATACAGTTTATGCTGCTGAAATGATATTTTTGATGAAGACTCCAAAGGTGTCATTGAAGCATTGTTGAATCTACACTCCACCCTTTGGTTTTTACCTTTTAGCTTCCTTATTGAATACACACCCTCTCTTGTTGGGTTTTCAATTTTATTTCTTGAAATGTAAATTTTTTGTTTTGCAATGTGGCCCATTGGACTACCTATTGTGATTGGGATGGGCCTATTTCAAACTCATCTCTCTCTTCTTTTTCTTGTTTTTCATTAATATATTCTTATACATAAAATAAAACAAACGGCTCCAAAACTTTATATTACAAAGATATCAATGTCCACCCAAATAATTTCATGCCAAATCATTCGGCTTTATGGTAGCTTGGCCCGATTGGCAGTCTATATACATGTGATATCTATTTACAGTCGGGCCCAAAAGAAAAATAAATATGTCCATTTTTATGGAATATATTACTTCTAATCTTTGAAATATATATATATATATATATAAATGTGAGATTTTAATGCATGCTTTAAATTTGATTCTTAAATATTTAAAAAATAAGGACTTCATCTATTCCTTTTATTCTCTTTAATTACTTAGTGGAAGGGAAAAGAAAAAAAAAGAACAAACAAACAAACCTTAAGGTCCCTTGTGGGCTTTGTTCCATGGGTGAGCTTGGGGTTTATTCTTGTAAGAGCATCCACAGCAGTGGAGCTAAAAATTTAACTATTTAGCTCCACCAAAAGTTATTTTATCTATTTTACCTACACACATGCTGCAACAATGGATAAATTTTAGCTTTCAACATAATAAAATAATATAAATATCATAATAAAATAATATAACTACTACAATAAAATAATATATCCCACTATCCAAAAAAACATCCACATCACCAACCACAACCACCTCTACCATCACCCACACCCACAACCACACCCATAACCACCACTAACACCACCAACACCAGCAGTCCACAGCAGGAAAAAAAAAAAAAAAAAAAAAAAAAAACCCAAATCTCCAATCTTTTTCCTCAACCCAAACCAAACAAAATCACCAATCACAAACAAGCACAACGTCGGCAAGCAAGCACAACCACAAGCAAGCACTCCGATCGGCGGTATGGGTCTGAGGCGAATGGCGGCGTGGGTTTGAGCTGATTAGCAGCTTGGGACGACGATGAAACAGAGGTGAGAGTTTGAGAGAGTGAGCTTGAGAGAGTTTTAAGAGATGAGAGCTTCAAATGAGGCGAATGGCGGCGTGGGTCTGAGGCCTATCAGCGGCTTGGGATAGTTGCTAGGCCGGTGACGTTGAAAATGACAAGGGCCGGCGGCGGTGAGTTTGAAAGAGTGAGCTTGAGGGAGTTTTGTGAGAGAGATGAGAGCTTCAATAACACTCAGAGAGAGGTGTGAGGAAAAAATAAATGAAATTGTTGTAGACATAATCCACAAATGAAATTGCCAATTATTTTAAACCATAATTAAGTGAAAAAAATGTTATCAAAATTCTTTTATAATAATATATGTATACAAAGGAGAAAAATAATTAAGCTAAAACAATTTTAAGGTGAGGGTATGAAAAATTCATCTATGATTAATGTACGAGACATGATCCCAGGCCCATTGGGCCTTGGCCCGAACAATCTCTAAGAACATCACCAAGCTAAAGTCTAATGGTAAGCCCATTTCGTTTTGGATGCATGATAGACAAGCCCATACCGATCTGGTATGACTTGGTCAGAGATACATATACTTGGAACAGCCCATGATCACGGCAGCTCGGTATTGCCTTGGGGGTATCACTGTCGAGCAATCTTTTGAAGGCTGGAATCCTTGAAGAGGGGAATGGATAAATTATTGAGGGCTGAGGGTGCAACTAAGATACTTGGTAAGGAGCTACCATTAGTAGGAAACACTTAACCCACTATACAAATAAATTGTGAGCCCAATGCTAAGCCTTTTCCATTAAGGAGATTTTGGGTACACACAATTAATTAATAAGTTATGCATACATTTATGCACACGAGAAATGTTACAATTTTATCATTTTTTTTTTTTTTTTTGGTTAATGTTAGTACTATGATTTTATTGAAGATTTACAATATTGTTCTAAAAAAAGTATTTAAAATATCTACAACAAACAATTTTTTTTGGTTATATCAACAACAATAACCTATTACTAATAATAATCTACTTGGTGTAGGTAAATAGTCGCCCAAGTTTCTCTAGCTGCTAGGGTTAGAATTTCCCTTTCTAGTCGCCTGTAGAATCACCGTCCCTTGCTTAGTTTAGGTTTCATTCCCTCCAAGTCTTCCTCGACTTTGGTAGGCCGGACTATTGGTTTCAGTTGGTTAGGGTGAGTCCGTTGGCTGTGACTCTATCTGTGCGTCATTCTTCTAGGAAGTATGGAAGGATTGGAAGGTATGTGGTCCCATTTCTCTGAAGAGGAGGAAGTTGGTGTAGAAGTATCGAAATAGAATGATAAGGAAATCCACAGGTTGGCTGGCCGCTTCTTCACTAAACGAGTCTTGAACGTGGAGGCAGTGGAGCATACGTTCAAACCCTTATGGAAGTTGATCGGGGAACTAAAAATATGAGACCTTGGGGATAATATTTTGGTTTTTAACTTCAAGGATGGCCTTGACTTGGAGTGAGTTTTAACTCTGGAACCGTGGACGTATGATAAGCACATGGTGGTTTTTGAACGTGCTGCTAAGATTGAATCAATCCCAATGTTGGATTTTAATAAGGCCACGTTTTGGGTTTAGATTCACAACGTCCCTGAAAAATCCCTCACCCAAGCCGCAGTTGAAGTAGTGGGCAGTACTATTGGGAAGGTTATTGAGGTTGCAGACCAGGGGATGATGGGAGTGGGAATGAGTTCCTCAGGGTAAGTATGGCCATGGACATATCGAAACCATTACCATGGTGTCGTAAACTTCGGTCAGAAGGAAAACAAGTGGGGTGGGTGGGCTTTAGATATGAATGCCGCCCTAATTTTTTTTATTGGTGTGGTAGAGTGACATATGGGGAAAAGGATTATGAAGTATGGCTTCGGGGTAAAGGCAGCTTGAGAAAGGAAGATTAGCAATTTGGTGAATGGCTTAGGCCTAATTCGGTTTGTGGGGAAGGAAGTCTGTCACGGTCATTGCTAGTGCATCACGCACACAAGCTCCTTAGTGGAGGAAGACTGGTAGCAAAGCTGCTTCTAGTCAAAGTCTGTCCAAGGAGGCATCTAGTCAGTTGTTGAAGGCTGTTGGGTGGGGTAAGGAGGTAGGTAATGAAACAATGATGAGAAATATTGGAGGCTTGAACTTGAATCTTGAAGGAAGCAGTGCTGAGTTAACACCAAGTGTACCGAAGAGAGGAAGACAATGCTTTAGTGGAACCAAGGGGTGTGACCAGGTTGCTAGCATGCCTACAAATCCTTTAGGTGACTGCTCTAACAGGTCTCAAACTTGACCCATTCGAAACTGACAAGGAAGTGGACAAAGCTAGCCCGTGCACCTAGCACAGGTAATCATATTGGACCATTGCTTATAGATACAAATTGTAGGCCAACTGTTGATCAAGAGGAGGAACAAAGAGGTAAGAGGCAATGTATGGAAATTTGTGAAGATGACAAAAAGGAGAACTTTCAGGTGGTGGCTGGTTCCCAGCCACCACCGGATGCAATGAGTTGTTTAAGTTAGAACTATCAGGGGCTTGGGAACCCTCAAACAGAAGATGAACTGATTGCTTTGGTTAGCAATAAAGATCCCAAAATTGTTTTTTTAATGGAAACAAAACTTGAGAAAATTTCAATGGAAAGAATAGGGCGTAAGATGCAGTTTAAGAACATTTTTGTAGTACCACAAGTGAACATGGGTGGCAGTCTAGCGTTGTTATGGAGAGAGGAGATTCAATTGGATATTCAAACTTACTCTGATCATCACATCGATGCTTTTATAAATCATGGAGTGGATGACGCCTAGCGGTTTACAGGTTTCTATGGAGATCCGGACACCGACAGCCGGGAAAACTCTTGGTCTTTGCTTAGAGCTTTGAGTCACCGATATAATTACCCTTGGGTGGCCATGGGGGATTTCAATGAAATAATTTTGGCTGAAGAAAAACGAGGGGGGTTGGACAGGCCTGAAGCTTAAATGCAAAGTTTTAGAGATGCATTAGACTTTTGTAGGTTGAAAGACTTGGGGTTTAATGGCTTCCCTTTCACTTGGTGTAATAGGTGACCTGGAGATTAAAATATGTGGATTAGGCTTGATAGGGGTGTTGCAACGGTAGAATGGATCCTTCGTTTCCCAACCGCTAGGATCCACCATTTGGATTGTTTTCATTCAAACTATAAACCGGTGCTCCTGTGCATGGATTCTGAGTTGAACTGGTTCTATAGGAAAAGCCAACTTTCTCGGTTCGAAGCTATGTGGCTTAAAGACAGTACCTGTAAGGGTGTGATCCGAAATTCTTGGAAACAATCTGAGCTGCCTGGGTTGGTGTGGAGTTTCAACATAAATATTTCATCATGTCAGGACAATCTTAGGATGTGGAATTGCAATACTTTTGGGCATGTCCGTAACACCTTGCAACGAAGCCTTAGGGAATTGAAGCTAGTTAAAGAAATCTGATGAGTACAGGTCCAATCTGAGGCATATCTATGAACTTAGAACTAGAATTAAGGAATTAAAGAATGAAGAAGAGTGTATGTGGAAGCAAAGGTCTAGAACCGAGTGGTTGAAAGAGGGTGATAAAAATACGAGGTATTTTCATTGTAGGGCTAACCAAAGAAATAAAAGAAATTATATTGCAGGTTTGGAGGACGATGTAGGTACTTGGTGGGAGGATAAAGGCCGAATGGGTGGGCTAATTGCAGACTACTTCAAATATTTGTTTTCCACTTCCCATCCCTCTGGTTTTAATGATATCCTTAGTGGCATCCAATCGGCAATTTCAGATGAGATGACTGATGTCTTTACCCGTGAGTTCACTGCTGAAGAGATTCAACACGCCCTTAAGCATATGGTACTTACCACTGCCCCTGGACTGGATGGTATGTCACCTATCTTTTATAAAACCTTTTGGAATATTATGGGTAATGATGTGATTAAAATTGTTCTTAATGCTCTTAATTCAGGGTGTGTCCATGAATCCCTCAATGAAACATTTATCGCCCTTATCCCAAAAATCAAAAATCCAAAAAAGGTTTCAGATTTTAGGCCCATTAATCTTTGTAATGTGGTTTATAAATTGATATCCAAGGTGGTGGTTAATCGGTTGAAACAAATCCTTCCCAACATTGTTTCTAATTTTCAAAGTGCTTTCCTATCGGGGAGGTTTATCATTGATAATGTGTTGGTAACCTTTGAGACACTTCACTACCTCAAACATAAAACCCAAGGGAAAGTAGGTTACATGGCCTTAAAATTAGACATGAGTAAAGCCTATGATAGGGTTGAATTGACCTTTTTAGAGAAGGTTATGAGGCACTTAGGGTTTGCAGAGAGCATAGTTAAACTTATTATGTCTTGTATGTCATCTGTCACTTATGTTGTTCTCCTCAATGGGCAACCTGTGGGGAATATAAAACCTTCCAGAGGTTTAAGGCAAGGTGACCCGTTATCCCCTTATCTGTTCTTACTTTGTGCTCTTGGTTTGCAAAGCTTACTCCACAAAGCAGAGGTCAATGGTGATATTAATGGGGTTGCTATCTGTCATAATGGTCCAAGAATTTCTCACTTATTTTTTGCAGATGATAGTGTGTTGTTTTGTAGAGCAAAGGAGGAGGAATGTCAAAAAATCATTGATTTACTATCCATTTATGAAAGAGGGTCGGGGCAGAAAATTAATAGAGATAAAACTAATATCTTCTTTAGCTCTAATACTCCTCCTGAGGATCAGACTGTCATCCAACAGCTTCTGGGTGTGCTTGTTATTCGCCAATATGAAAAATATCTTGGCTTGCCAACACTTGTGGGTCGAGCCAAAGGCAAAGTTTTGTCTATCTCAAGGAGAGGGTGTGGAAGAAGCTCTAAGGGTGGAAGGAAAAAATCCTTTCTTAGGGAGGTAGAGAAGTGCTTATAAAGTCAGTCATTCAGTCCATCCCAACCTACACGATGAGTTGTTTCAAACTTCCAAAGGGGCTTGTTAAGGAATTGGAGATATTAATAAGAAAATTTTGGTGGGGATATAGTGGTGATAATAGGAAGGTTCATTGGGTAAAATGTGAGAGATTATGCGAGGCCAAGGAAGTAGGGGGTTTGCAGTTTAAAGAGATAAAGAAGTTTAATGATTCATTGCTCACTAAGCAGGTGTGGCGCATGATCAACAACCCAAACTCTCTCTGTCACTGTGTGTTTAAAGCTAGATTTTTTCCAAATTGTTCGATTCTTGATGCAAAAGATTCATCCATTGGATCTTACGCGTGGAAGAGCATCCTTAACGCGAGAGATGTGATTCGAAAGGGCATGGTTTGGAGGATTGGGAATGGTCATACGACTAGGATTAAAGAAGATAATTGGCTGCCTATTAAGTCCAATAGAACTGTTAATTCCCCCCTTACATCTCTCCAACCCGATTCCAAGGTAAGTTCTTTGATTAATCAAGACCTTGGTGTTTGGAAATCAGAGATGGTTGAGAGACTTTTCCTCCCCCATGAAGCCTCAATAATCCTTGGGATTCCACTTAGCAACAGGCTGCCCACTGATCGACCTTCATAGGGCTTAACAGCCAACGGATTGTTCATAACAAAGAGTGCTTACAAGTTACTGGTCACCCTTGACAACTTGGATTCTGCAGGCAGTTCGGACGGTGCTTCTCAGAGGAAATTCTAGAATGGGCTGTGGAACTTGAGAGTGCCAAACAAGATTAAACATTTCACGTGGAGGGCCTGCAACAATGCACTCCCCACGATGTCCAACTTGGCACAAAGACACATTAGCACCTCTAATATTTGTGAGCAATGCAAGTCTGAACCAGAGGACACCATCCATGCTCTGTGGGCGTGCAAAGAGTTAAAGGGAGTTTGGGGTTCTCTATCCTGGGCTCGTCCCACTACTCTAGCTCACCCTTAGAACTTTAACGATTTATTAGGTTGTTTTTTGCAGGTACAAGAGGACTACAGGAAGGAGTTATTCATCACGGTGGCCTGGGCAGTGTGGAATCGTCGCAACGCATTGAAATTTGGACACCCGACGCTAGGTGTGGACTGCCTCAGCTTTAAGGCAGGGGCGCTGCTTCAAGAGTACTTGTCGGTGCAAGCCATCCCTGCTACGGCCCCCACAGTCACTGCTTTTCATCAGTGGAGACCTCTAGAGTATCCATTCTTCAAGGCAAATTTCGATGCAGCAGTGTTCAAGACAAGTTCCTCGATAGGCATTGGTGTGATCATTTGAGATGGCATGGGAGAAGCAATTGGAGCTCTAACAATGCCAATCCCTTTAGCCAACTCAATAGCAACCATGGAAGCCTTGGCTTGCCGTAGGGCAGTGCTATTCACCAAAGAAATAGGACTCTCAGATGTGATCTTTGAAGAAGATTTTGCAGAAGTGATTCAAGCCATCATCTAAGAGAATTCGGACCACCCTGACTTTAGTCATATTATTGATGATATCAGGATTTTAGCTTCAGACTTAAATTCATTTCAGTTTTGTCATGTGAAATGTAATTGTAACGTAGTTCCTGATACTCTTATTAAAAGAGCAAAAAATACTTTGAGTTTAGCTGTTTGGCTGGAAGATGCACCAGACGATATTGTACATCTTCTTTCTTTTGATGTTCCTTAAGCAATGTTAGTTTTCGTTGGGGCCAAGTTTTGGTCTAGTTTCTCAAAAAAAAAAAAAAAAAAAAACAATAACAATTACAATCACGATAAACATTACAATAACAATATCAATATTTAAAAGCACATCAATGACAATTTTTTTTTAATGTTTATTATAATTTTTTTATGCAAAGCTTATTCCAAATTTTTGTTTGAGAGATAATTACAACATGCTGTTAATCTCGCAGCTCGAACTCTTTCCCCCTTAGACCCCCAAGCAATTTGTGCATGGGGAGGTGCCAATTTAGCTACAAGGCCTTTGGCAGCTCATTCCAATTGAACTTGATGAGATTAACATAATAATTGGTACTATAAATATAATAAACAGAAACTTGTAGAATCTGCAGGATTTTGGATAAATTAAAATGCTTACTAAATTAAAGAATCAATATAACAACAATTGTGTATATTTGATATTTTATGTACATGGCAAATTTAATTTGATAACCTATTTTATAAGGTTTTCTATAGGATGCTTTTACTTATTATAAAACTGAAACCTGTTGACTTATTGTTAAACTTACAAAAATTTGCCACATAAACTTTGAAACGCTCACAATTTTCTACCTCACAAGAGATTGCCACGTAAGATTTGAAACTGTCACAATTTTCTAATTTTAATTTATTTTTAATTTTCTACCCCTATTTTATTGGCAAAAGTCCTAGGTATAAGATTTTAAAAAGAATTTATGTGGCTCACATTTAAGTGATAAATAAAAACTCATGTCTTAAGGATTTTATTTGTGAAAAACGTTATGATGAATAACAATTTCTAAATAACTCTCAATTGGTATAACCCCTTTGGTTACTAAACAGCTTTGAAGTTATAAGTTTTAAACTCTTTGATTGAAGGAGGGTTATGGAACAAATTTTAATTTAAAAGGGTCCCTAGTTAAGCCTATGTATGGATGCACTATCATATAGTGAGCATGTGCTCTCTAAATCCTAGAGAATAAATTTTGTTTTGCATCTTTATTGGTTTTTGTGTAATGAATTACCATTGTGTTTTGAGATTGGAACTATCAATTTGAAACCCACAAGATTATTATCTATATAGAACTGGATAGGTTCAAAGGTGAATATGTTGTATCTATTTGTTTTTTCATTACGTGTGACTCAAGGACTTTGTTTTCTCTAATATTAAATTGTCTACATATAGTATTTTACAATATGCTAATGTGGAGTGTGGACAAGTGGGTAATTTGACTAAAATACATGCCAAGGCACTGAAATTGTTCATAAATTTGATTTTGATTTTGATATTCATCAATTGCTCATCCAAGTATTTATGTTTGTTTCCTGGATATAAAATCTTAATTATTTGGCAAATAATTTGTGACAGTATGGTGACTCATATGACAGACATGCCTCATCTTGATATTTGCACAATTTTCAATTGTGAATTTCTTTAAAAACTATTTTTGTGGATCAATATATTTGACATGATAACACAAATGATCCTTATGTTTTGGAAATTGAAAGCTCGAAAATGTGTTAAAACACAAAAGCTTGTTTAGACTTTTAATTAAAAATTATGGCTCGGTTGCCTTTACTATAACTTATCTAAGTGCGAAATAAGAGTAAATGAAGCACAATAAACCGATAAAACTACTCTAGTGCATAAACATGAACAATGAGCAATAAAAGTAAAGCACAAGAGTAAGGGAAGAGAAATGCAACCACAAGATAACACCAAGACGTGTTATCGAAGAGGAAACCGAATAACTCGACGAAAAACCTCTCCGCCGCCCTCTAAGCAGTAAATCGATCTACTAGAGAATAAAGTTGGAGTACACAAATAACAAAAGACCCTCCAAGCCTAGTCTACCCAATGTACTTAAGCCCTCCAAGCTCTTGCTACCAACGTACTTAACGAAGCCTTGTCTTCTCTAGCTCTCCGAATCCTGCAATACGTCTGATTGCATCCGCCAAGCCTCACCGGCTTCTTTTGGCAAATCCCCAAAGTTTCCTAAGCTCCAAAACATTCTTTACACTCTGAAAATGTGTGGGTTGTGTTTGGGTAAAAATCTCCTCTTAAAGTATGACAATGGGAGAGGAAAGGAGAAGAGGCTAGAATGATTTCTTACTAAAGATGAGTAGCCCTCTCTCTAAAAGATGGGTGTGTGTGTTGTAGAAAACCTATCTAGGGTTTTTCTCTCTGAATGGCCTCTCATACTTTTTTGGGTAATGAGGGTATATATAGTATGGTGAAGGGTAAGAAAGTCACATTTAAAAATCCTCCAGACAGTGAGTTTCGCGGGTATTTCGCGAGAAGGCCTTACCCGCAAGACACTCGCGAAATCCTTCAGGCTAACATGACTCTTCAGCTTCCAGCATATGCTTCTCACGTGGCTCTTTCACGAGTTAGCTTATCGCGAGCTTCTCGAAAATCCACTTGTTCTTCAATTCATGCTCGATTCTTCACCAACATAATACTAAACCCAATACAATAAAATCCCACAAAATACAAGGAACAAAATTAAAGCAATTACAACACTTTTTATCATGGAATAAAGTCAACATAAAACATAGTTGTTGAACGGTTTAGACCCCTTAAACTATAACCAGATTGCGTAGCCTAGATTAATTAGCCAAGTTGTTACTTAGTCAAATTATGAAATTCTAGGTTAAAACAATCACAATATCATATCAAGTATATAAAACATATAAAGCAGCGGAAAATAAATAACACATGATATGATCACCCAGGAAACCACACCGGAAAAACCTGGGGAGGATTTTACCCACCGATCCTCAAGGCAAAACGGAATCCACTAAGAAAGAATTGAAGTTCTTACAAAAGGACTTACAAGCTCCCCGCTTGACTTCCTAATGCTACACACCAGTAGTAACTTCCTGACACGACCACGCGCAGGCTCCGAATCCACGGACTACTTCTTTCTTTGAACTCCTTCTTCAAGTACAAGCTCCTCACTTGTTTTTCTCTTTAAACTTCAATGGCAGCAACCAAGTTGATCATCAAGATGTTGAAGTGATCTCAATCTTGAAAACCCTAAGCTTTGTGTAAAGGAAAGCTCCTCTAGATCTCACAAGAGATTTACACAAAACCGCAATGTATGAGCAACAATACAACTTGTGCAACTCTGAAAAACGTAGCTAAGGTTTGCCTTATATACCTAGGGCAAAAACATAAAACCCTAAACGTTTAAAGAGTTAGGGCTGAGTTGGAATTCTGCAGAAAAACGCATCTGGGCCGACTTTCGATCGATCGAGTCTAACCTTCGATCGATCGAGCCAGGCCGAGAAGCCCCAATGCTTCTGTAGTCACTCGATTCCAACTTTACAATATTTAATCAACTTTGAGCAAACTTAAACACAACTAAATACATTGTTTTGATCATGGTTTGCCAACATTACATATTAGAGTTCTAAATACATAAAATCCTAAAACCTTAGAACCTAACAAACTCCCCCTTTGGCAATCCGTGACAAAACACACAATAAAAGCTCAAAGTTTACAAGTAATAGCCCTTTACATAATAATGCTCATAAATAAAAGTTCAACCTAACTACTATCCATCGGTTGCAAGTGTAGACAGCAGCTTTGTCGAATCAACCTGTATATTCCTGAAATACTCAACAAACACATAAACGCATGTGTGGCAGCAAATAGTATATAAACAGGTATAATATTCTTGTAAGATTCACACAACACAAAATAAAGAAATATATCAATGAAACAACTCATAAATATAAATCAATAAGCAGTGAATCATAAAGACAACAAGAATCAAAAGAAACATGTATATCAATATATCAATCAATGTTACTCCCCCTAACATGAACATCCCAAAAATGATATACAAAGTGAAGCACCTAGATACAATCTAAAATAAACTCCACAAAAATATCCCATGCTAACAAAAAAATATCTCCCCCTAACACAAAAATATCCCCCTATCAACAAAAACGCCTCTACAAGTCAAAAACTCTACTCCCCCTTTTTGTGACGGAATGCCAAAGGGCATCATAGACCATCATCAAAAGGAGGTGGTGAGGAAGAACGAAGATGCGCCAAATCCGCTCGCAGAGCACGAATCTCGTCGAACAGATCCACCAAAAGCTGACCATGAGCCGCCTGAACAGTCATGACAGTCTCCAGAGTACGACGAACATCGAAGTCAGCCGTAGAAGGTGGAGGAACAGCAGCAGCACCTACAGAATCTGGAACAGCCTCACCAGCAGGACCTGTAAAAGAAGAAGGAGGAGGTGGAGCGCTACTAGAGGGATCAGACCTAGGGTGTTTAGAACCAGCTCGAAGATGAGCGGCCCTCTGTCTAAGAAAAGACGCACCTATAGGACCAATAACATGAACAGGCTCAGAAGCAGGGAAGTCCTCTAAACCTAGATATAGTAAAATCCTATGAATGAAAATAGGATAGACAAGGGCATGGGCAGTAGATGAACTCCTATAAACTTCGTTCAAAGAACGAAGAAAAAGATGGGGAAAACTAATAGGAGCATCTGTGACAAGAGCGTACAGAAATACACACCTCTCAAGAGGAATGGTGTGCAGATGAGAAATGGGCCAGAGTGAATGACAGGCTATCCTAAAGAATAGATAGGTAGTCTCAGGAAGCTCAGCGGTGGTGATCCGAGGATCAGAACCCCACTGGATAGAAGATCCAGTGATGTAGGACATGACATCACTCAGCTCAGGTGACTCATCATAGGGGTAAACAGGATCCCTAACCAACGGTACCTCTAGAGCATTAGCCACTACCTGAGGAGTAATGGAGTACTCTACACCTCGTATCCAACTCCTAACTAGAGTGTTGGAATCATAGATGCGGACAGAGAGGTTCGAGAAGAACTCTCTAATCAAGGTAGCCGGAGGTGGAGGGTTAGACACGGTCAACAAAGGTAACCAACCCCTACGCTCAAAATTTGCCCTAATGGCAGGATCTACCTCATCTAAACGAACAGAACGCTCAGCCCAAATCTTTCTATGTAGGTTTAAAGTCTCAAAGATCTCTTGGTTTTTCTCAGTGGGGAACCGCTCACTATCAAAGGATGGAGGGGAAGGAGTAGGAGTGGGAAGAGTCCTACGTGCTCTAGTCTTCCTAGGCATGGTGCTAAGGAAAAGGACAGAGACACAAAGAGAAAACCAAAAGAACAGAAAATAAAACCAAGGGCAGACTGCAAGTTAGCACAAAAAAAAAATATAGAATAAAAATCTATATGATGCATGAATCATTAATGATGGTATGATGCATGAACTAATGCAGTGATTAGGATCAAATTAAGTTCAATTTTCACAACATTGACTTGAACATAGAGTTTCTTAACAAAAACCCTAAAAATTGGAGAATGACTTGAAAATTTTTGCATCAAATTGATGAATCAATCATTACACACCATTAGAAACAGTTTATAATAACCAATTACATCAATTACACAAGCCAATTTCATCAATTAGTCCCAATTTCACAAAAAGCCCCAATTCGGATCAATTAGAAACCCTAGAAATTTCAATTTTCCACAAAACTCAAAATTGATCAAATTAATCACTCAAGAACATGTTTATAGAGTGTCCCCCAACAAAACCCATTGATCAATTGCAAATAATTTGGTCCAAATCAACAAAAATCCCAAAAAGAAATGTCCGAAAATCTCCTCCTAAAATGCATGAAAAATGCATGAAATCAAGTAAATAAACTCAAAAGCAAGGGTATAAGAGACATACCGGCTTGAGAAGAGAGAGATTATGCAAAAAGTTCGGAAGAAAACGACAAAATCTTGAATCTTTTGGCTTGCCTCGTCGGAGAGAGAAAAAGGAAAAGTTTTGAAAAATATTTGAACTTTGAAAAAGTCAGATTTCCCTTTTTTAAAAAGCATATTCACGATGTTCGATCGATCGAGAATTACATTCGATCGATCGAAAGTGACAGACGTTTTAGCACTTTCTGAGGCACTTTTTCGATCGATCGAAAAACACTCTGGATCGATCGAAATGGGTAAAAACACACTGAATTTTTTTTAAAAAAAAAAAACAGTTTTGAAAAAATTGCAAACCCAATTTTAAAACAACTCCTCAAAGCATTTGAATAATGAATGCAAAATGCATGAGTATGAGATGGAATGCATTTTCAAAAACCCAAAATATTAAACCCAATTCTCAGACACAATTTTCAATCATCTTTCAAATTAATTTTCTCAAGCAACAAGTATGTTGTACACAAATCTCAAGATATTTTCAAACTTGGTTGGTCAGACCAAGAACACACACACTAGCATGTACAGTGTTTAACAAAGGGTAACTTGTGTAGTGTGTGAAACCAGCAAAGACTTGAGATACATGTGAGGTGATATGTGAATGGCAATCAAGCACAAGGTCTACACAATTCATCACATAGAATTAAAAGAGACTATCACCTAAAGAGTTACATCCTATAACTCCCACATCTCCTAGATCAAAAGCTTGCAATCATGTAAGTTTCTTTCATTTTTGCCTCTTATTTATATATGAATTGGCATTCAGCCTAATAGTACACACCGGTTTGAATTAAGTGAAATGGCATCAAGCCTAATAGTACACACCAGTTTTAATTTAATTTGAGGCTACACCTTATGTTCTTTTTGTGCATGTGCTACACTTTCTCGAGCACTAAATCTTATGATATGCACTAAGGTGTTCATGATTGGCTAGTGAACAGTGGTGAGATGGTTATTTATACTTTTCTCAAAAGGATCAAGTCCGACAGTCAACAACATGTGACTTCATGATTAAGGCAAAGTGATTAAGAACCACACACATCTTTCCCACACAACATGCACTACAAAGTTTCAACTAGTTAAGTGCAACAAATAAGCTCATCAAAGTTAAACAAGGTACACAAGACATGACATGTGTAAAAAGAATGACCAACCTTGTTTTCAAAAATCAAGATAAATAGTGTTCAACACAGATTTTGCTTTCTTTTTTCTTTTTTTTTTTTATTATTATTATCAAAAGAGAAAACAAATAAATCCTAGAATGAAATGCATGTATGTAATGCAATGCAAGTCCTAGAACATAAAAAAAACACAAAAACCAAATAACAATGGTCACAATAGAATAGAGCAATGAAGCACAAGGACCATGTCAAAAAGACTCAATTAGATCGAGTCTTTTGCATCCAAAACTTTTTAGATGCACCCCGAGCATTGGAGTTCTTATTCACATTAGAGTGATTCCCAACTCCAGAATTTGAATAAAGGTTTAACGCCTTTACCAATTCACCAATTAGTGCCATAGGATCTTGTGCTTGAGGCACAGGCACTTTTGGTCTTTTTGCTCTCTTATCAGCTTGAAGCTTGTAACAGTTAGGACGAATATGTCCAGACTTACCACAATAATGACAAACCCAAGCAGGTTTACCATGCATCTTGTCCTTCGGTTTGGTAGGCTCCTTAGGTTTGGATTCTCTTAAGTCTACCCTAATCTTCTTGGGTGGTGAAACTTCTACAGGTTTAATTACCTCACTCACAGGGGGTTTTATAGTTTCACTCATAACCTTACTCACAAGAGGTTCAGAAGAAGAAGAAGAAGGAACAAAGACAGTGGTATGGGGTCCAGAATCAAAGATGCTTTCAACATATCCTAACCCAGCTTTATCAGAAGGATACTTTTGAACATTTAACATGTGATCAAGTTTAGAACTAGCAGATCTAGCAACAGATAAATCATGTTCCAAAGTTCTAACTTTATCAAGCAACAGCATGTTTTCAGATTTAACATTATTCAAAAGATCATTAGCATCAAATAACTTCACAAGCAAATTTTTCTTTTCAAGCTCAAGAGCATCAATTTTCTTTAGGCCTAAATCAACTTTCATAGCATCCTTTGCAGCAATTTTGCAAAGTTTGTTATAGGCCTCTTGAAGATCTGCGTCTTCAGAGAGTTCCCCATCAGCAGGGTTCTCCTCAGCAGATATGCTTTCATCTACTGTACCAGTAGCAGTGAAAACAATGAAGTTTCCATCCTCGTCACAACCGAACTCATCATCAGAAACCTCATTATCACTAAGGATTACAGCCATAGCTTTACCCTTATTTCTCAAGAAAGTAGGACATTCAGATTTGACATGACCATACCCTTGACAACCATAACACTGAGGACCTAAAGAGTTATTAGAAGATTGACCTACTTGTTCTCTAGGTTTTTCAAAGTTGTTAACCTTAGTGGGATCATTCTTCCTAAAGTTTCTAGGTTCAGCAGTGTTGGTGTTCCTTGCCTTTCTATTAGTGTTTCTGAGAAAATTTCTAAAGTTCTTGGCAAGGTAAGCTGTCTCCGTGGGAGAGAGCTCATCATCAAATCCACCACCTTCAACATCATCAACAGACTTCAGTGCCATTGATTTGGATTTGACAGTCTTGGGTAAGTCAGACTCATAGGACTGAAGAGATCCTACAAGCTCATCCACAGGGATGGAGTCAACATCCTTACTTTCAGTAATGGCTGTTACTTTGGGTCTAAAGTCTTCAGTTAAGGATCTAAGAATCTTCCTAACAACTTTAGGTTGATCATAGACTTCACCCAAATTATAAGCAGAATTAACAATATCATTTAGTTTTGCATAAAACTCATCAAAGGTTTCATCATCAGACATTCTAATGTTTTCAAACCTAGAAGTTAATTGCTGCAGTTTGTTAATTTTAACAGCCTTTGTGCCTTCATGCACAGTTTGGAGGATTTTCCAAGCAGTATGAGCAACCTCAACATTAGAGATCCTCTTAAATTCCTCCATTGAAACAGCATTGAAGATGGCATTCATAGCTTTGCTATTGAAGCCTGTTGCTTCTTTCTGAGAAGTTTGCCACTCACTCACAGGAGTAGTGGGCTTCTCCCATCCGTATTCAACGGAATTCCACACCCTCTCATCTATGGATTTCAGGAAAGCTTTCATCCTTACTTTCCAGTAAGCATAATTGTTCCCATCAAAGTGAGGAGGAACAAACAGAGAGTGTCCATGCTCCATGACAACTGGGGTCAAGGATCAGCTCAGAGATAAAGATCTCAAACAAGAAGAGCTACCCGCTCTGATACCACTTGAACGGTTTAGACCCCTTAAACTATAACCAGATTGCGTAGCCTAGATTAATTAGTCAAGTTGTTACTTAGTCAAATTATGAAATTCTAGGTTAAAACAATCACAATATCATATCAAGTATATAAAACATATAAAGCAGCGGAAAATAAATAACACATGATATGATCACCCAGGAAACCACACCGGAAAAACCTGGGGAGGATTTTACCCACCGATCCTCAAGGCAAAACGGAATCCACTAAGAAAGAATTGAAGTTCTTACAAAAGGACTTACAAGCTCCCCGCTTGACTTCCTAATGCTACACACCAGTAGTAACTTCCTGACACGACCACGCGCAGGCTCCGAATCCACGGACTACTTCTTTCTTTGAACTCCTTCTTCAAGTACAAGCTCCTCACTTGTTTTTCTCTTTAAGCTTCAATGGCAGCAACCAAGTTGATCATCAAGATGTTGAAGTGATCTCAATCTTGAAAACCCTAAGTTTTGTGTAAAGGAAAGCTCCTCTAGATCTCACAAGAGATTTACACAAAACCGCAATGTATGAGCAACAATACAACTTGTGCAACTCTGAAAAACGTAGCTAGGGTTTGCCTTATATACCTAGGACAAAAACATAAAACCCTAAACGTTTAAAGAGTTAGGGCTGAGTTGGAATTCTGCAGAAAAACGCATCTGGGCCTACTTTCGATCGATCGAGTCTAACCTTCGATCGATCGAGCCAGGCCGAGAAGCCCCAATGCTTCTGCAGTCACTCGATTCCAACTTTACAATATTTAATCAACTTTGAGCAAACTTAAACACAACTAAATACATTGTTTTGATCATGGTTTGCCAACATTACATATTAGAGTTCTAAATATATAAAATCCTAAGACCTTAGAACCTAACAGTTGTAAATCACAACTTTACAATCTCCCCCTTTGGCTATTCCATGACAAAACATCCTATAACAAACTCTAGACTTAAACGTGAGTTTGGAAACAATGGCAAAACTCACTCACACCTAAATCTAGAAGCTGTGATGAACTTGGAACATATATACCTGTAACTTGAAACACTTGCTCAAAACACATTAGACCCTCAAGGTAAAGCAAGTAATAAAATAACAAGTATAATATAACAAGTAAATTGTGATCAAGTAAACATAATGTGAAACATGTGAGCAACTTGATTATACACCAAAACAGTCATATAGAAATGACTACAATGATCACATAGCAAAGCAAATGATTATCTGTATATGCAATCAATAAAGCAAAATGGCATAAGGATGTATGCATGTCCAACACACAAACAAAATGTAATAAGAGCAACAAAGCATAGATACAAAATATAACTCAAAGCACCATATAAGCAACAAGAAAACAAGCATAAAGTAAAACAAGACAAAACAAGGTTTTCTAAAAAAAAATGTCTTCTCCCCTTTAGTATACGCATCTCCCCTATGACTTTCTTCCCCAATGAATGTGCACGAGGTAAAATTTCTCCCCCTAAGAATGTGCACATGAGTCATAAAGAAATGACGATACATGCCAGTATACTCTCCGGTATACTCTCCCCCTTTTTGTCACGAATAGACAAATGAATCAAGAGGAAGGAGGGAAAGAAAAGAAGATATGAACAAGGGTAAAAGATGCATAAGGGGTGCAAGATGAATGATAAAATGAAACTCAAACAAAAGATAAAACATCTTAAAGACACAATGCTACAAAGCATAAAATAAACATGACATGCAAAGGATGATGAAACATGATATAGACCTAGGCATGACATAGATATAAGAACATGTTGTATGTGCTAAAAAGGTCTAAAAAGACTTAACTAACATGAGTTAATGCACAACATGTCAAGTGTTAGAGTGTGTGCATCAAAGGTGCATCTAGTGTGCATGTGAGATGCATAACCAATGCATGAGCAAGCACTCACGGGGCAAAGTGTGTAAAACACACAACCAATGATCAATACATAATAAACATGCATAATCAAGGTGATCACCAAAAATTGGTACTCATCGGAGTCCAAAACAACGAGAAAATGCCTTTTGGTCATTTTATCAAACACTTAGAGTGCACACACTACACATGTATGTTAAACAATGCATGAACATATGAAAATCTTACTTAAATACATGTTATTTTTGCCACAAGGGGCCAACATCCCAAGCTAATCATCATTTGAAACAAAACACAATCAAAAATAGAATTGATGAAGCAAGTTTTTGTCCTACACAAAGATGGAATTATTTAAGGTATTCCTCTAAGTTTAAAAACCCCTATAGATAATAAACTGATATGGGCTTAGATTTGGAATGGAAACAGTGCGGGTTTCCTATTCTTCGCCCTCACCCCACTTTCACTTTAGGGCTTTTTTTTTTTTTTTTTTTTCCTACTCATGGGTACCCATCCCACGACACCTATACATGTATATATATATAATTTATTAAAAGTTTATTTTGAACACATTAAATTAAAACTCATAAAACATTATTAAAAAAAAAAAAAGCTCTGACACTACAAAACATTCTCAAAGCATAACAACACAACAATTTTAGTAATAAGAAATACAAAAACAATTCAAACATAGCAATAGAACAATTAAAAAAATGTAAACAACATAAATATTAAAACATAAAAGTATAAATTCAATAATGCAGTATACAAAAAATCATAAATTTAAAGTTAGAAAGCTAAAAACACATATAAAAATATTTTTAATTATTTAAATATAAATGGGGCAGGTGTAGGGAAAAAAGTTAATTCCCATCCCTACCCCATTTGCTATACAGGAAGATAAAACATGTCCATTAATGAGATAGGTACCTGCGGTAAGGATTTAAATTGTCATTCCTAGCCAAGACAACTAATGAACAATTTAGTGTTAAAAGTGCCTACAAGCTTGCAATGGAAACAACCAAGCCAGAGGGTTCTTACTCCAGTTTTGAATGGTAATTCAAGGCAGTTTGGGAATTACCTTTGGTGGCACCAAGTACCACACAAAATTTGCCATTTTGCTTGGACAGGTTGCTGTGATATTCTACAAACAAAAACGAGTCTAGTGCAGAGGAATATCATCCAAGATAACCTGTGTAAGGATTGCCACTCTAAAGCTGAATCATCAGGTCACTTGTTCTGGTCTTCTCCGCGTGCTACTAAAGTTTGGTCTTGAACTAAAATTTTTGAGTTTGACACTTCTACTCATTATTAGAGCTTCCTCGACTTTCTGTGGCATTTAGTGATCATCAAGCAATATGAGATAGGAATATAGTTGTGGTGTTTATTATAGTGGTGTGTTCAATTTGGACTAATAGGAATGAAGTTCGGCACGGGGGAGTCAAGAAGAATGGTGAGGTGCTGGCTCAATGGAGTTCTCGCTACCTTGAGGAATACAGAGTTGCTAATATAAACAAGTCAACTCCTATACAAAACCTTGCGGAATGCTGGGTTCCTCCCACAGCTCTTTTCTTCAAGGTTAATGTTTATGGAGCCATGTTTTCCGCACAGTAGGAGGCAGTGCAGGTAGTTATATGCGATGACAATGGACAAGTGGTTATTGCTTTGAGCCAAAAAAATCAAGGCTCCTCTGGATGCTATTGAGATCAAGGCTAAGGCCTTTGAATCAGCCTCCAGTTCACTACAAGATGAGAGTTGTCATTAAAGGTGATTCTTTGATCATCTCTAGGGCGTTATTTAAACAAGCTCCTGTACCTTTGCTGCTTCGGTTACCTATGGTATACTGTTCTATTTGCACGAGTTCCACATAATTGAGATTTCTCATGTTCGCTGGCAGGCTAAAGCCTGCTCACTTGTTAGCTAAATATGCTTTAGGAATTAATGATTCTTTTGCTTGGATTGAAGAGAATTTTTATTTTATTGAAGAAGCTATTCACAATGATGTAATTTTTGTTTTTCAACATGAATAAAGTTCATAGTATTCCCATTAAAAAAAAATGATATTACTAGTCATGGTCTTTCTCTCCCCTTTGCTTTGTATTTGAACACGTTTAATAGTCCAAGTTAATAGGAGTCCATCACCAATGATCTTTTTGCCTCTTTTTTTCCCCTCCTTATATTAAAAATATATGCATGCCCCATGAAAAATGTAGAATTTTGAAGATGTCACTTGCAAATTAGCACCATTGTTGGAAACTTCGGATATTTTGGTTTTCAACAAGAAATTGATGAGTGATCCCAAATTTGGTTTTAAGACATGCTAAATAGATTGGATTGACCAAAATATCTTCAAATACTAGATACCACAAACAAAAATGATTTAAAAATGCATTTCAACTTGGCTCAAGGTATATATGGTTTTAAAAGGGCTAAAATCATTTTTTCTTCTTCTTTTTTTCTTATCTTTTTTATCACTCAAGGTATACATGGTTATATATGTGTCATCAGTGGGTGGCAGAGTTAGAATTTGAATTTAGAATGAAAAAATTCATTATTAATATGCCCATATTTGATATCTCTATACACTTTCAATCATAGATAGAAATGCACATATTATAAACATGAAAAGTTAAATATTTATTTTAAGTTTTTTAAAAGATTTTTTTTTTTGTGTTATTTTATCACAAGTAATGGGTAAATACATGTGTTACAATTCTTGGGACAATTAACACATCTGGCAGATTGACTTAGCAAAAGAAATTACATGCCAAACACCAATGTGTAACTTAACGACCATATAGGTGAGTTACTAACGAAGAGGCTACTTTTGATAATAGAGGGAAACTTCAAAGTGTAAAATCCAAATTTTTAAACATAAACATAAACATATATATGTTTATGTTTATGGTTATGTTTTTATGTTTATATTTATGTGTTTGAAATTTTTATTTAAATACAGTATTAAAAACAAACAATTCTTAATTGTTTATATTTTTATTATAAAAAAGAATATTCTATAGTTGTAAAGATTTAGGATTTTTAAAAGGTATATAAAAGTAAACCTGACATGTTAAAATGATTAAGCAACATATAAAAAATAATTTTAAAAAATTCAAAAATTCAAAAATAAAGTCATTGAGCACAAATATTGTTTAGGTATATCATTTTTTTTCTTACCATTTTTTTTATGAGATTTATTTTGAGTTTTTGGGTTTTTAAAAATTTGAGCATTTGAAAATCATATTTTACATTCTTGGTTGAATGTGCCATCCATGGGCAACATTCTTAACACAGATATTTACCAATCATGGATTGGTTTTAGATAGATTCTTATGGAAAAATTCTTACGTCTTCCTCCACCAATTGAACTTATCATGTATGACAATTTTTAATTGTCAAAGACCATTTACCTCCTCCCTCAACCTACTGACCCAGTCATGTTATCCAATTTCACATGTTTTGAGCTATGTAAAAATTATTATATGTTTTGATTGTTTTATAGGCGTAATGTTGGTAGCTAAATTATTTGTTATAGATAAATAAATAGAATGTTATAAAAGCTTATGATAGACAAGTTCAGAAACATCAATCTCCATGCTTTTGGTACCTGTAAAACAATAAAACAATGAAAATGTCCAATTATTTTGTTTTTTTTTTTTTTTTTTTTTTTTCTGAGAATCTATTTTATAATAGCTCAAACATATATAAAATAGAAATACATGAAAAATAAAAGTGAAAGATTGCCAAAAAGATCAAGTAGTGTTGCAAAAAGATTGAGGTTGGCTTTGTATGGTCTATAAATGCTTTGACATTTTTCTATTAAGGTAATGTAATGTTTATGTTTATCCTTTCTAGATTTAATGTATTTATTTATTGATACATTTGATATGTTGGGAACCACTTTGACATATAGAGAAACAATTTGGAACCAAAATGGTAATTAAACCAAATTTTAATGAAAATAAGTTCAAACGTATATGTTTATGTTTATGAAGTTTTCATTTAAATATTGTATTTAAAAAAAAAGGTTCTTACTTATGGTCCTAACTGTTTAGGATTTTTCACACATTAGAATTGATTAAGAATCTTATAGGTAAAAAATTTTTAATATTGAAAATTAAAATGTTATTGAATATAGACTTTTTCTTGCTGTGTAGTTTGTTTTATTAGTTCTTTCGTTAATTGTGTTTTGGACTTTGTCATAATTAGAAAATTTGATATCTTGATGGATAAAACTTTGGTTTTAATATAACTATGTGAGTTTCAAAGTTAAATAAATTTAAAATGCATTCACTCAGAGATTATTTAATCAATAAAGGTTAGTAATTTGTAAATTACGTCTTCTAAGTCTTCTTAGACTTGAAAATATCCTGTAGTCATTAAACAATTGAGAATATAGCTTAATGAACATTTGTATGCAAATATGTGGAGGAATTTACTAAAACTCTTCTACAGCTTCAGGTAAGGATAAACAAAAATTCCAAAAGAAAAAAGTTTTAGACTTTGAACTTATGATTTATGTGAGTATTCATTATTTGTTTGTGTTTTGTTGATTGAATTGATAGAGCACATTAGTTTATATGGCAAGTTTCAAATAACGATCAATGAAAGTACCATTAAGAATTAGTGCAAAGCAAATAAGGTTGGATATCTTAAAGAAAAAAAAAAAAAAAAACTTGTTTGAATGGTTAGTTGTCTCATATTTTGGGTTTGAGAGAGAGAGAGACTTCTTTTACAGTGTCACAGCATGGTTGAGTTGGTTGAAACACGAGATGACATTCTAAACTATAACTTCTTTTTCAGTGTCATTTAACTAGTTTGCTACTCCTCGATCCATTCCTTCTTTTCATAGTTTAAGGCTTGAAGTATTGATTTGATGAGAATTAAATTTAAATGTTTTATGATGTACTCTAGACAATGAAGCATTGTATGAATATAGTAGAAGAGTTTTGATTTCTTGTGATGATTATGATCTGGTTGCAAAATTGTTGTTATGAAAGAAGTTTTAATATTGTTTAGGTCTTCATCCCATAGACAATGTAACTGCACCATTATACTACAAGAACATATTGGCCAATATGTGTGCATGTGTGAGGTGTCCAAATTTGTTTATATTAACTACTGCCCATGACTAAAATCAAATATAAATCAAACAATACTTGCCATGTACCCTAACTCCCAAGTAAAAATGTAACATGTTCCCTCGATAGAGTAGTGTTTAGTCAAAATATTGCAGTTCCATGTCCTTTATGGTTTGTTAATTGGGAAATCACTCTCGGTCACTTCGCTAAGATTTCTATTAATTCACTCTATTAAACTATTAATCCTTCTATCAGACTTATGAAGAATATTTAACAGGAGATTTTCTTTTGAAATATATGTAATATGGCCAATAATGCTTTGGATTGCAAGGAAATACTATAGTGCAGCAGCATGAAGAGTTTCCCAGCAAGAAAGCATGTTGAGAGATGCTAGGAAGATCCTTCAATGCTTATTGTCACTTATAAGGGTAAACAAAAATAAAAATAGTGGACTGCATAGGTAAGATTTTAAGTCCTATATGAATTAGCTACAATGTATATCTAATGAAATACAACACCTAATAACGTTTCTCTTCCCCATTTTTAGCTTATTGTAAATTTAACATAATAGCAGCGGTTCTAATTCTATACAAGTGTTTAAATCTAACTCTTTCTAAATTTTGGTTGCTTAGAACGTGAGGACTATTTTTGATGATGCGATTAAGTTTGTAAAGTTGTGATTTACAACTATGTTTTATGTTGGCTTTAATATCGTGTCAAATTTGATTGTAATTCTCTTTAATCATTTTTCTGTATTTTTGTGGGATTTAATGTAAGGGTTATGTGTGAGAGTTTGGTGAAGAATCTGTGAAGATGAAGAATTCGCGACTAGCTCATGACTGGCTCGCGAGTGCCAACCTACAAAATAGGCCACGTGAGAAGCACATGCTGGAATTTGAAGAGTTTTTAACAGACTAGATTTCGCGAGTCATTCGCGACTCAGGCCAAGTCGCGAATGACCTGCGAAACTCTCGGACTGATTATTTTGATTGTGTCTTTTCACATACCTTTACTAATACTATATAAACCCTCATTACCCACAAAATGTAAAAAATAAATAAATAAATAAAGGAGTCTTTACAAGAAACTTTTGAGAGAAAACCCTAGCTAAACACTTAAGAGTTAGAGATTGTTTACTCTCAATCCTCTACATCATTCCTCTACAGTTTCCATTACTTGTACCTCTCCATCTATACATCTTTGAGAGGTTCTTAGCCCAAACACTTACCTCACCCATTCTGAGTGTTGAGAGAAATTTTGGTGCATATGGGAAGCATTGGAAGAAGCCATTGAGTGACAGATGCAATCGGGCGAAATTGCAAGATTCGGATAACTAGTGAAGACATGATTTCGAGAAGTCCGTTGGTAGCTGGAGCTTGGAAGGCTCAAGTACATTGGGTAGATTAGGCTTGGAGGGTCTTTTTGATATTCATGTACTCCAACTTATTCACCAGTGGATCGATTTCGGCTTGGAGGGCTGCATAAAGGTTTTTCGCCGAGTACTTCGGTTTCCTCTTCGAGAACACGTCTTAGTGTTATCTTGTGTTTACATCTCTCTTCCCTACTCTTTACGCTTCACATTTATCGCTTATTGTACTTACTTATGCTTTAGAGTAGTGTTCCAATTTATTGCGCATCTTTTACTCTTGTTCCGCACTTAGTTAAGTTAAAGTAAAAGCAACTAAGCCGTAATTTAAAATTAGGGGTCTAAACAAGCATTAATGTTTCTACACTAATTGAGTTTTCAATTGGTATCAGAGCGGATACACTTTTTGGATTTTGTTATCCTTGTGTGATCCTAGACCCCATTTGAGATAGATAGATCTCAACCCTCAACGCACCTCTCTTTGATAGGAGTAACTATGCGTTTTGGAAAGTACGTATGCGTGCTTTTATATGTGCTATTGATGAGACTGTTTGGGACTTCATTGAGAATGGTTGGGTGAGACTAACAACACCCAAGGCCGAATGGGACAAGGCTGCCCTTGCTTTGACAAATGCCAATAGCAAAGCTATTAATGCAATTTTATGTGGTGTTTCAACTGATGAATTTCACAGGATCTCTCATGTAAAGACCACTAAAGAGGCGTGGAAAATTCTAGAGACTACCTATGAGGGAACCAAGAAGGTCAAGGACACCAAATTGCAATGCTCACTACTCGGTTTGAGGAAGTGAAGATGAGTCGTTTGACTCATTCTATAGTAAACTCAATGAGATTGTCATTGCCAAGCTCAATCTTGGAGAAAAGATTGAGGATGCCAAAGTTGTAAGGAAAGTCTTAAGATCCTTACCCGAAAGCTTCCGAGCCAAAGTCACCGCCATTGAAGAGAGTAAAGACTTGGATGAGATCAAGATCCAAAAGCTTCTCAGTTCTCTTCAAACTTATAAGCTCGGCTTGCCCTCTCACAAGTCTAGCAAATCACTTGATCTCAAAACTATAAATGAGAGAACCAATGATTCCTCAAATGAGGATGATGTTGAGAAAGAGGTGGCTTATCTTGTAAAGAACTTCTGCTAATTTCTAAAGATGAAGAACAATGGGAAGTCATTTGCAAAGGAAAATTCTCATCCTTCAAGAATGACAAGAAAGATTTCAAGAAGAAGGATGTAAGAGAGTCATCACCATCTCAAGGCATTGTTTGCTATGAATGCAATGGACATGGGCATTTGAAGGAATGTCTGAACTATTTGAGAGGAAAGGGTAAAGTTCTAACAACTACCCTTAGTGATTTGGAGAGCTCAAATTCAAATTATGAAGAAGGATGTGATGGTGATGGTAACTACTCCTCGTTTATGGAAATTACCTCGGTTGATTCCAAAGATGAATTAAGTGAATTGGTTGAGGAACTTGGTGTACACACCGATGTTGAAGAAGATGAAGTTTTGGATGATGAGGAAGTGTACCTTAATGAAGGTGACAAGAAACTTCAAGATGTTTATAAAGCATTGCTTAAGGATTGTGACAAGTATGCCAAAGTTGCTAAAAGTGCGGTCAAGAAAATGTTGAGAATTGAAGAAAACCATAAATCCACTCTTGCATAACTCAAGGATGCCAAATGTGAAATTGAAGACTTGAAAGAGGAGCTGATGAATGCTTACTCAAAGATCAAGTTTCTCGAACTTGAAGTGATTCAAGCTAATGTTAAAGTGGAGCGCATCATAACCAAGAAGCTTGATAATGTTCTTTCGTCTCAAAAGCCTTTCTCAGACAAAACCGGACTAGGTTACACTAGTGAAGGAAGTTCAAATGCAGAACCAAGAAGGGAGATGAAGTTCATATCAGCAAAGATTGTAGAAAAGCCCAAGATTGAGATCCTTATCATTAAGAAGAAGAACATTGAGCCAAAATCGAAGGCAAAAGGAAAGTCGCTGCCTATGAGTCAAAGGAGACCCCAAGTGAAGCATTTTTGTCACCATTATGGCATTCGAGGGCAGACAAGACCAAATTGCTTCAAGGTTTACGCTCACAAAAGGGCTGATTCTTTACATGCTCAAGGAAACGAAAGAAGAATGCTAAGAGGAAAGCAAGCTAATGGAGAAAATGATGGTCAACTCATTTTAGATGTCATGAAAATGTTCAAGAACATCTCATAATGCCTAGCTAGCTTCACCCCGAGGTTTGAGAGTTATGTTAGTCGTACCCCTCCATCTAAAGATCTCACCCAAAGCACCCATAAGTGTGGGTGAAGAAGGGTACTCATGCATGATTCATCCACTGTGTCCATGCACTAATACTTCCAATGTCTTAGGGTCATAGTATCATGCATAATGCTATGTGCACTCTTCTTACTTCAATGCTTCTTCTCTAGCATGTTTCTTTTAATGTTTTTTGTTTAATAGGTTGTTTTGAACGTTGGTCTTACTTTATTGCTTTTGTTTTGAGTGAGTAAAAATCCAAAAACTCAAAAAGTAAAAATCTCAAAAAGTTTGATTGCTTGTGTTGTGTCATATCGCATGTTAAGTTTAGCCTAGTACCTTCGTACTAATGGCGTAGTGTATTTACGAGCTTAACTTGTTATATATGCACATATGAATGTGAGTGAAATCTAGAAATCTATGTGAAAGCTCGGATTTGTGCTAAAACACAAGAGCTTGTTTAGACCTCCAATAAAAAATTACGACTAGATTGCTTTCACTCTAACTTAAACAATGTGCAAAATAAGAGCAAATGTGCGCAGTGAACCGATAACACTACTCTAAGCCATATTCATCCACAATCAACAATAAAATGAAAGCTTAATGAATAGGGAAGAGAGATGTAAATACAAGATAACGCCAAGACATGTTATCGAAGAAGAAACCTAAAAACTCAAAGAAAAACCTCTCTGCAACCCCCCAAGTCAAAATCGATCAACTAGAGAATAAAGTTGGAGTACACGAATACCAAAAAACCCTCTAAGCCTAGTCTACCTAATGTACTTGAGCCTTTTAAGCTCCTGCTACCAACGGACTTCTCGGAGTCTTGTCTTTACTAGCTTTCCAGATCTCACAACACCACCCGATTGCATCTGCTAAGCCGCATCGGCTTCTTTTGGCAAATCCCTAAAGCCTCCTAAGCTCTAAAACACTTTCTACACTCTGAATAGGTGTGGGTTGTGTTTGGGTACAAATCTCCTCTCAAATTATGACAATGAGAGAGAGAAGGAGAATAGGCTACAATGATTTCTCACTAAGGATAAGTAGCTCTCTCTCTAAAAGGTGAGTGTATTGTGTTGTAGAAACATATTTAGGGTTTTCTCTCTAAATAGCCTCTCATTTGCTTTTGTGGGTAATGAGGGTATATATAATATAGGTTGTAAAGTTGTGATTTATAACTATATTTTATGTTGGCTTTATTTCATGACAAAAAGTGTTGTAATTGCTTTAATTTATTTTCTTGTATTTTGTGGGATTTTATTGTATTGTGTTTAATATTAAGTTGGTGAAGAATCGAGCATGAATTGAAGAATCAGTGGATTTCGCAAGTGTCTCACTAGAAGCTAACCCGCGAAAGAGCCATATGAGAAGCACATGTTGGAAGCTAAAGAGTCATGCTAGCTAGAGGATTTCACGAGTGTCTCGCGAGTAAGGCCTTCCTGCGAGATAGTCGCGAAACATTTTGCTTGGAGGATTTTTAAATGTGACTTTCTTACCATTCACCCATACTATATATATCCTCATTACCCACAAATGTAAAAGAGGCTATTCAGAGAAAAAAAATCCTAGATAAGTTTTCTACAACATACACACCCATCTTTTGAGAGAGAGCTACTCATCTTTAGAGTGAGAAATCATTCTAGTCTCTTCTCCTTCCCTCTCCCATCGTCATACATTGAGAAGAGATTTGTACCTAAACACAACCCACACTGATTCAGAGTGTAGAAAGTGTTTTGGAGCTTGGGAAGTTTTGGGGATTTGCCAAAAGAAGCAGGTGAGGCTTGGCAGATGCAATCGAGCATATTGCGGAATCCAGAAAGTTAGACAAGACACGGTTCTGAGAAGTCTTATTAGAGTAGGAGCTTGGAGGGCTTAGGTATATTGGGTAGATTAGGCTTGGAGGGTCTCTTGCTATTCGTGTATCCCAACTTATTGTCTAGTGGATCAATTTATTGCTTAGAGGGCGGAGGAGAGGTTTTTATTCGAGTTTTTCGGTTTCCTCTTCGATAACATATCGCCGTGTTATCTTGTGTTTGTATCTCTCTTCCCTTACTCTTGTGCTTTACTGTTATTGTTTGTTGTTCATGTTTTTGCACTAGAGTAGTATCAGTTGATTGCGCTTCATTTACTCTTGTTTCTGCATTTAGATAAGTTAAAGTAAAAGCAATCTAGCCATAATCTTTTAATTTGGGGTCTAAACAGCTCTTGTGTTTTAAACACAATTTCGAGCTTTCATAGGTGAAGGGTAAGAAAGTCACACTTAAAATCCTCTAAGCAGACAGTTTCGCGGGTACCTCACGAGATGGCCTATCTCGCAAAGTAATCGCGAAATGCAGCATGACACTTCACTCTTCAGCTTCTAGCATGTGCTTCTCACATGGCTTTTTCGCAGGAACCTTTACTCACGAACTTCTTATGAGCTAGTCGCAAAACTGCATCGATTTTCATTACATGCTTGATTCTTCACCAACTTAATACTAAACCCAATATAATAAAATCCCACAAAATACAAGGAACAAAAGTAATGCAATTACAACACTTTTTGTCATGGAATAAAACCAACATAAAACATAGTTGTAAATCACAAATTTACACTATGTTTGATTTTTGTAAATAAATCTTCAAGCTTGTCATGAATATCTAGCCAATAGTCTCGATTGATCTTGATACATGCATAGACTTGATCCTATATATTTCCTCACATTTATTTTTTTATTTTTGTCAAAAAAATCTTCAAACGTCAATCTCTAAAAAGAGCAAGAGCTGAGAAAGCCTTGCTTCAAAAACTAGTTAGACTAGGAAAAGGTGAAGCAAAATTGTATTCAAAATGTATGATGCCAAAGCCAAAGGCTCATTCTTCAAAGAAATATAAAAATTTCATGGCATCGTTGCTCAAAAAATTGAGTTGTATTGACCAAAAAGTATAAAAAATGGAAGCCAAATGAAAAACTTTCAATCATTGTAAACACGTTGGTGAGGAGTCATATATGTTCATTTTTTCTAGTGAGATAGATCACTTGACTTCATGCTATTTGTGTATGACTTGATTGAATTGATCATTGAAACTTCATACTAGACTATGGACTAATTCACACTTGATACCCACATACAACACACAAGGCTAATGTTCAATGAATATCTATTTCATTTGTGTGATTGTGCATGTTTAAATGTGATGTGTGTGTGCTCAATTACTTGATGATCAAACCCAAAAAGATATTTGAGTATTTTATTTGTTTCTGGAAGTTATTTTTGTCACTTTGGTGTTGAAAGTTTTTTCTCAAAATGTCAAATTCTTTGTGTTGAAAAATTTGTGTTTGCCCATTTCACGACTGCTTTCGCTAGTGGTTAGTTCGTGAGCAACTGACTTGCGAAATGCAGAAAAAACTGTTTGTTAAAGGGTTCGAAAATTTAGTTTTCAAAATCATTGTCTTTTTGCACTCTACGACTCCTACCCACAAAAACTCAATTTTTCTTCAAAACTCAACCACTCTTGCTTGGATTTTGCTTCTTGGACTTCTCTATGGTAATTTCTAACCTTTTTCATCTTGCAAATCCTTAGTTTAAGTCTTTGATTTCATAAAACCTAGGGTTGGGGTTATTTTTGTGTTGGGTTGGGAAAACTTACTTTCTTGCAAAATTTTCAATTTTGTTGCTTGGGCTTAGTCCCATTTTGTTTGTTGATGATTGTGTTGGCCCCATGTGGCATTTTGAACATGTATTTAAGGCATATTTCATCATGTTCATGCATTGTTCATCATATAGGGTTAGTTCATGCATGCTAGGTGTTTGATAAAATGGTCTTTAGGCATTTTTGCACTTGTTTGGACTCCGATGAGTATCAAACTTTGGGGATTGCCATGTTTACTTAATTGTAACATGTTTCTATCATTACTTGTGTGTTTTAAAAACTTTTTCCCATGGGTGCTTGTTCATGCTTTGCTCATGCATTGCACATACACACTTGATGCACACACCCTATCACAATTGACATGTCATGCATACTGTTATGCTCTTTGTCTAATTAGACTTCTAGCACTGTTTTCATGTCTTTGTGTTCTAGTATATGCTCTTTTACTTAGTTTTTAAGAGTTATTTACTTGTTTTTGTACTAACTTGTATTTAATCAAGTTTGTTGCTATTTTTTGTGTTTGGTTTTTGTTTATCTATTTTTTAGATGTCTCCTCACAAGAAAACCACTGGCAAGAAACCTCTTAAGCGTCAATGATACGAAGAGCATCGCTTCCGAAATAGAAATGCATTTGAGGCATTCTCGAAGTTCTATAAGGAAGCAGTTATCATTGTGGAAAAAGAGGTAGACCTTGAGATCACCTTCATTCCTAATGTGTTCAGAGACCGCACTTGAGTTCTCTTTCTCACAAGCTCAATAGCAGTGCACGATATCTTGATTCGGGAGTTCTTCTTGAATACCATCGTGGAAGGAGGTCACCTCAACTGTTGGGTGAAAAGAAAGGAGTTCACTATCTCAGCCATGTCCATCCAGAACTTCCTGCAGATCCGTCTAGTGATCCTAGAGTCTTTTCTTGCTTATGAAAAGAGGAAAACATCAGTTTCAGAAGTAGTTCTGGATCTTGGGGGAGAACGGAAGAAGCAATCCCTACACACCACTAACTTCTCTCCACATATGAGGACATTGGCCTACATCATAATCTTCAGCCTCTATCCAGTGAGGAATGTAACAACTCTCTCTCAACCATGAGCATTATTCCTTCATGACTTGTATAAGAAGAAGGACATAGACATCTGTGCTTACATTTACCATCTCCTTGCAAAGTGTGTCAGCAAAAAGAAGACCCGGATGACTTTGCCATTCTCGGGATTGATTATGTATATCATGAATCAGGAAAGGGTCAAGATTCCCTCCGGTTTGTCAATCATGAAGAGGGAAGATTTGATTTCTACTCAAATAATGACTAGGAGCAAAGATCGTCTTCGTGGTCTTGAAGAGGAAGAAGGAGTACCAGGGGAGAACACTAAAGTTGAACCTGGAAACATTAATGATGAGATCGACCGGTTCGCTCTTGAACCTGAAGATATGGAAGCCTCACCTACTCAGCCTCAGGAGCAGCCATAGGCTCAGCCTTAAGGTTAGCCACAGGCACCACCTCCTGCTCCCGATCGCCTCAATCTCATTCTCGATCATCTAGATCACCTACAACGATCTTTTGATGAGCATTCGATCTACTCCACACGCCAGTTCAGTTATCTTCAAGAGCAAATCACTGGTCTCTCTACTCAAATTCAAGATTTGACAAACATGGACTAGCACCTTTGGCTATTCTGATAAAAAAAGGGGAGTAATATTAGCCTAAAGGGGAGTATATTTTGAGTGGGAGCAAAATTTTGAGACCTTTTATTGCTATTTACTCTTATAGTTTATTTACTTTTCTTTATTTTAAAGCTTTCAGTACTTTAGTTTAAAACTTAGTTTATCTTTAGTACTTGTGTATCTTGATTTATTTAGCCGTTTCTTGATGCTTTTAATTATCTATTGTCACTTGCTTTAGTTTCTTTAATGCATCATGTGCTTATTGGACATGCAATTAATTTTTGCACTGCTCTTAATTGCTTGCGTGTTCGGATGTTCATTAGTGCTCGTTTGCTTCAACATTTTCAGCCCAAAAGTTGTGTTTTGAAAAAAAGCCAGCCCAAAAGTCCGTTTGGTCAGTAAAAAACGCAACTTTTTGAAAAAGTTGCGTTTTATAATTGTGAAGAGAATGCGCAATCCTTAAAAGGAGGTCTTGAGGTCCATTTTGCCAAAAGCCAGTCCACGTTTTGATATATCTGTTGGGGTGAGTTGGGCAATTACGAAATTGCCCTTCAATAAAGGATGCTCATGTCTTCAGAGTCTCACGCACAGTTCCTAGTTTACTCATCTCATCTCTCTGCTCTGCGCAAAGCCAGCTCCCTCACGCCTCTCATCTCTTCTCTCAGCTTTGCCCTCTCCGTGTTGCTACAAGCCTCTCCTTGCGCGTAAGCCTTTCTTTTCTTTTGTCATCCGTTGAAAATCTTCTTCCTCTTCTTCTTCTTTCTTTGTCTTCTTCAATGGGCATTCCTCTGTATTAGAAAACCTATCCCAAACCCAAACCCAAACCCCATTGGAAAACCCATCCCAAACCTAACTCAAAATCAACCCAAAACAAAATCAACTCAAAATTAAACTATTAACTGAAAACCCATAACCCAAACCCAAAATCAAAATCAAATACAAACCCAATGTTTCAATCATCTTCATCTTCTTCTTCATCATCATCATCATCCCTCTCGGCTTTCGAATTGTCAAAAAAAAAAAAGCTCAACAGTGGAATGTTCTGGACTAAGTGAAGGGAAAAAGGGGAAAGAATGAACAAAAAATGAAAAGTGGAATGTTCTAGAGGAAGTCGTAGGGAAAAAGGGGAAAGAAGGAAAAAAAAGAAAAAGAAAAAAGAAAAAAGAGAAGGGTACGTGTGTGGAGGAGAATAAAACAGGGGAAAAAAAAAAGGAAAAAAAAGAAGAAGGAAATGTTATCACAATATTTTCACAATAAATTTTAAGGGGTAGGTTATTATTAGCTAATATTGGTGAGAAAAAAATAATTTTTTTAGAAAGAGAAAAAAATAATTTTAATAGTACGTTAAAATTAAAATCAGTATTAATTTTTATTACAATTACAATATTTTCACAATACTTTCACAATAAATCTTAAGGAGTAGCTATTATTATTAGCTAATATTTGTGAGAAAAAAATAATTTTTTTAGAAAGAGAAAAAAATAATTTTAATAGTACATTAAAATTAAAATCAGTATCAATTTTTATCACAATATTTTCACAATAAATCTTAAGTAGTAGGTTATTATTAGCTAATATTAGTGAGAAAAAAATAATTTTTTTAGAAAGAGATAAAAATAATTTTAATAGTACGTTAAAATCAAAATCAGTATCAATTTTTATCACAATATTTTCGCAATACTTTCACAATAAATCTTAAGTGGTAGGTTATTATTAGCTAATATTGATGAGAAAAAAATAATTTTTTTAGAAAGAGAAAAAAATAATAATTGTAATAGTACGTTCAAATTAAAATTAGTATCAATTATCACAATAATTTCACAATACTTTCACAATAAATCTTAAGTGGTAGATTATTATTAGCTAATATTAATGAGAAAAAAATAATTTTTTTAGAAAGAGAAAAATTGATTTAAGTATATGAAGTAGTTGATTTAAGTATAAAATAAACTCACATCCAAAAAAAAAAAAGTATGAAATAAACTCCCTTATATATACATTGTCTTTTTTGGTAATTTATCCCTCAAACTGCCACTTTTATAAGTACTAACCAAACACTCAGTTTTTTCAAAAAGTACTTTTTAACAGCTTTTACCAAATACTTAGCTTTTTGAAAATGCACTTTTTCATTATGTACTTTTTGAAAAATCCACTTTTTTATTATGCACTTTTACAAAAAGCTTAACCAAACCCACCCTTACTTGTTAAATGTTCATTGTGGTTATTTCTTAATAACTGTTCATGTTTGATCAAGTTATGCTATATGTTCATATCTCTTTTGTTTTTACTTGATCACTGTTTACTTTCTCTTTATACATGTCTTGTATTCTACCTGTCTCGTATTTAATGAATCTATTTGTTATGTGCAAGTGTTTCAAGATACAAGTGTATATAGTTCAAGTGCTTCATAGGTTTTAGATTTAGGTGTAAGTGAGTTTTGCCTTTGTTCCCATACTCACGTTTTAAGTCTAGAGTTTGTTTAGGGGTTTTGTCACGGAATAGCCAAAGGAGGAGATTGTAAAGTTGTGAATTACAACTATGTTTTATGTTGGCTTTAATTCCGTGTCAAATTTGATAGTAATTTTGTTCAATCATTTTCCTGTATTTTTGTGGGATTTAATATAAGGGTTGTGTATGAGAGTTTGGTGCAGAATCTATAAAGATGAAGAATTTGTGACTAACTCATGACTGGCTCACGAGTGCCAACTTGCAAAATAGGCCATGTGAGAAGCACATGCTGGAATTTGAAGAGTTTTTGACAGGCTGGATTTCGCGAGTCATTCGTGACTCAAGCCAAGTCGCGAATGACCTACGAAACTCTCTACCTGATTATTTTGATTGTGTCTTTTCACATATCTTTGCTAGTACTATATAAACCATCATTACCCACAAAATGTCAAAAAAAAAAAAAAAAAAAAGGAGTCTTTACAAGAAACTTTTGAGAGAAAACCCTAACCAAACACTTGAAAGTTAGAGATTGTTTACTCACAATCCTCTACATCATTCCTTTAAAGTTTCCATTACTCCTACCTCTCCATCTATACATCATTGAGAGGTTCTTAGTCTAAATATTTATCTCACCTATTATGAGTGTTGAGAGAAGTTTTGGTGCATTTGGGAAGCATTGGAAGAAGTCATTGAGTGAAGGATGCAATCAGGCGGAATTGCGGGATCCAGATAACTAGTGAAAACAAGACTCGGAGAAGTTCGTTGATAGTTGGAGCTTGGAGGGCTCAAGTATATTAGATAGATTACGCTTTGATGGTCTTTTTGATATTTGTGTACTTCAACTTATTCACTTGTGAATCGATTTTGGCTTAGAGGGCCGCAGAGTACTTCGGTTTCTTCTTCGATAACACGTCTCGATGTTATCTTGTGTTTGCATCTCTCTTCCCTACTCTTTAAGCTTCACATTTATCGCTTATTGTGCTTGTTTATGCTTTAGAGTAGTGTTCCGGTTTATTATGCATCTTTTACTCTTGTTCCGCACTTAGTTAAGTTAGAGTAAAAGCAACTGAGCTAATTTAAAATTGGGAGTCTAAACAAGCATCAGTGTTTCTAGACTAATTGAGCTTTCAAAGTTTGCTTTGAAGCCACCCAAACCAAATAAGAAGCAGCAAGTGCAAAAATCATGTTTTCCTCTCGTATAGAAACAACATTAATCTCAGATTCCCTTATCCAACATTATCACGTAATTACACCACATTTTTGTTTATCCAACACTGTTACAAGTACTTTTAGATTTAAGTATCTAAAAAACAACGCGACGTATCTTATGTATTCCCAATTGCAAGACACGTTTGTTTTGAATTTCAGTGGGGAAAAAGGTGATTTATCCTCCTCCTAAATGATAGCAGGACCAGGTGAGCAAAGAGGCGTTTACTTTGATGGCGGCCATTATAATGGAACATATTTATAAATTAAGAAATAATGTGGTGTTTAATAATTAAGGAGGCTTAAAATTTAAATAAGATTCCTCTCCAGGTGGCCTGTAGATATGCAGAATTTGTGAAGCCTATTGAAGGTGTTCGTCAAATTAATTATGATGCAGCCATTGCTGAGAATCATGCTTTTTTAGCACATACATAGATAGTGCTATGCGGTTTTAGAGTGAATGTTGACGCTATTTAGAACAGATTAAAAGGCTCAAATTGAGATATAAAAGTGTGTTTGGAGGATGTAGCATATCAAGCCAAAGACCTTTGGTTTTTGTTCATTGAATTGGTTATAACGAGAAGCTAATACTGCATAGCACTATTCTATGTATATGGGTTAAGTTATGTTTCTGAATTTTATGTTCCCTCAGCTTTTCTACCTGAGTTGGCTAAGGCCTTGAGTTTTAAATTCAAGGACCATTCATTTTTATACTTAATGAAAGCGTTAATATATGAAGAATAAAGTTTAGTTATAAAATTGATTGTAACCTTAAACTACAACCTTATTCAATATCTTTTTATTAGAGGTGAATTTTAACAAATTTACAATTGGATTACATTTTCTTCTTATATTCTCTATGCTAAAAAAATTTCTAAAAAATTAAAGATCAATAGCTATGTCATCAATAAATTGATTAAATTGCAATTTTTTGTAATTTAAAATTATGCATAAAATATAAACTTATAGATTATATAATAAATATCATCCGATTAACGGACAAAATTGCTAAATGCCCTTTTTGGGCAAACTAAGCAGCGTTTTGCCCTATTTTTCAAACTAATTAGGGAAATACCCTTCTTTTGAAACTCGATTTTCTCAAAATCGAGTTATAGGCAATTTTTTTAATTTTTTTTTACCTATAACTCGATTTCATATAAATCGAGTTACAAAACGCCATTATAGGTCTTGAAAACGTCACTATAGGCTCCTTAAAAACGCCGCTATAGGGTCTAACTTGATTTTGAGAAAATCGATTTTCAAAAGAGGGGTATTTCCCTAATTAGTTTGAAAAATATGGCAAAACGCTACTTAGTTTGCCCAAAAATGACATTTGGCAATTTTTTCCTCTGATTAACACAAAATTTGACATGTGTGTTAAGAGCGTAAAGAATAAGCAATTAGAAGATAATTCAAAATCAGGCTATCCAATTTCATGAATGAATGCATTTGGTAGGACATTTTTACACAATCTTTTTTTTTTTTTTTTTTTTTTTTTTGTGGAACGAGGAAGTTTCATACTTTTTATTAAGAATACAAACATACATCTTCAACGTTATGAGGAACACATTACATTTAAACAGTATAATATGAAATACAATCTAGAATGACTTATCCTTTTGAAATATGAGTAAGGAAATAATAATTCCAAAGCATGAGTGCATAACACCTATAATTTATTTCAACTTAACCCTTAATTTACTCTTGGTTTAATTTAGTGATAACTTTCTAAAATTTTTGGTTATATCTAATAACTTTCTAAAATTTATTGATAAATCAAGAACAAATTTAGAACGTTATTATAGGTGGATTACTAGAATGGTCCATGAAAACATGGTAATTTGATGGCAAAATAAGGATTTCATTTATTTGTTATGTTTATCATAATTGAATCCCCAATTTGAGCGAAATACTCGATTGATGCTTGACTACCTCTAAGCTTAAGAGAGGATTATCATTTTTGTAAAATTTTGGGTTGCTGGATCAGCCTCTAATAACCACATTTTTTGTAAAAGTTTGGGAATCACTGTCCATTCCTTATACCATAATAAGGATATTGGTAAATATTCCCAAGGTTTTATAAGGAAACCTTATGCAATCATATGTTTATGAACCATCCAATAATAATGTGTAAAAATTATTAGACTTTGAAAATTAATTAGTAGGTAACTTAAGACTTAGAAAAAATTATACCAACTAGAGGATGTTTTATAGAAATGATGATTTTTTTTCCATGAAGCTTAGTGATATACAATTATATACATAAACAATATAATGAAATTCTTACTTTAACCAAACTCGATGAGCATACTATCACTGTCACCCCTTTTAGTTCAATAACTAGTCTATGAATTTCCTTCGACTCACCCTTCAACTTAGACTTAAAAAAACACCGCATTCATGAATTACATCTTAAGAAAAAAAAAGGGGGAGTCCTTCGAACTATCAAACTTAGATCCCCACTTGTTATAAGATTAAACTGCTTTAATTCATTGTCTCTTCTTCTTCTCTAAAGTGATAGAAAAATTAACTTTAATTAGTAGTTTACTAAATTATTTCATTTTTCTATCATAATTATTTAGTTTCTGTATATTTTAAAAAAAAACAATATTACAATATAGTTTTATGTCATCTAACCTCAGGTATTTTTTTTACTAGTTATTTTATTGCAATATAGGTATTTTTTTATATTATTTTTATTCAATCATCTAATGGGATTGACTAAAGTTAAAAATTATAGGATTAAATTAAATGATTCTAAAATTAAATTAAATTTTGGACAAAATTAGAAAGTGCAATTTAAATTAGCATATATAAAAACTAATGTGTATCTATATTTATATGTTTATGTGTTCAAAGTTTTTATTTAAACTAGTGAGGGTAGCACGTGCAAGGCACGTGCTTGCTGTGAAAAAAAAGTATTAATTAAGGTCAATTATAGATTTTATTTGTATCACAAAATAAAGATATAAATCATTTAATTTTTAAAATACATAGAGATTTACATTAATCAAAAGAGACATTAATTTTAAGAATTTTGATATTTATGACATAAAAATTTAATTTAATTCATATAAGAATTTTGATCAACCCCAAAGTTAGAATAGCTATTTAACATATAAATATCTATTTTACTATAATAGTTTTTTAGTACTTATTTACTAAAGTCAATATATCCACTCACTACAAACTTTTAAGAATGATAACGAATATCATTATCTTCCATCAATAAACAACTGAGTTTTGTTAAGAAAATAAAAAACAAAAACAAAAATAAAAAACAAAAACAAAAATAAAAAAAGATAACAAAAGGCATGTGTCATCGAACTTTCCATTAGATAAATTATAAGTTTCAAAAATTTAAACCTAGAAAATCAATGTTCTTTAGATAACAAATAAAACACATTATATCATCATTCCAATTTTCCAAGAATTACTACCATCTAAAACTCAAAATACATACACTATTATTATTTTTTTAAGTTTCCCAAACTAAAATGAACATGACCTTTTGCAATATGTACTCATTTGACAACCACAAACCACAATAATTAAAAAATAATTCCAAGAACACATATATTTGTGTGCCCCAAAAAGCTTTCAAATCTTCATCATACATAAAACACTCAATTTGAGAGATTTGTTTTGCAAAATAGGTCTGACCAAATTAGTCCTACTTTGATTCAATTACTATATCATTATAGTCAAATATTGTGTAGACTTGTTTTTATATGATTTTCAAAAATTAAAATGAAAACAAAATAATTTATTTTATATGCAAAATTAAAATTTAACCAACATTTAGAAAAATATTTGCAAGATAAGAAATGATAAAAGAAAAACAAAATCAAGTAAATGATAATTTATTTTTGACGTTCATTACTCATTAGTTCAACTTTGTGGTGTGTAGACACCTCATTTTGTACCCCTTATTACTCAGGCTCTCGTTTCACAATGATGGTAAAATTCTAAAGCCCAAGGTTGGTTTAGGGCCCAATCAAAATATAAATTGACTTGATGAAGGTTTTTATGGAAAATATAACTCTTTTATGAATTAAATAAAGCTATTTTTGGAAGATAAAGGCCATGAAAACCCTAGCTGTGTACACATACACCACATTCGTACGCAAGTTTAATGTATGCATATGCATACATGGGCCTGTGTATGTAGCTAAGGTTCTAGAATGTAATACCCTAATTTTGTTTTTATGATTATCACCGTAACTTGTCATTTTTAATATAGAGTTGAGGTATTATATGTGTGTGTACAGTAAGATGGGAGTAGACAATTTTGTGGTGCTACAAATAGGTCAGAAAATTAAAGTTTTAGTGCATACAATTTAGTGCGGCAATTAAAATAATAAAGTTTTATGGGCTTCTTGGAGACTAAAGAGATAAGCTCAAGTGGGTTTTAAACTCCAGCCCACTATCCCACCAAGCTCACATCTCTGATTTGTTAAAATATAAGGTAGAGGAAAAGATGAATTAGGGTTTTCATTAGAAAGGTTTCTTAGTAAAAGTGGCTGCCAAAGAAAATTTGAGAGGGAGAGAGAGAGGTGGCGTGACAGAAGTAGGAAGAAAAATTGTTTAGGGGCACAAGGTTTGGCTACAAAATCAAGGTGAAAACTCCATCTTAATATTACTATACTGTTTATAAACCTTGAGATATATTTATGGTTTTGGCAACATGGTAATATTAAGTCATGTTAATTCGATTACAGTGGAAAGATGTTTATCTATTAGTGTTATTCAAATAAAGATCTGATGGTTATACTCTTATGTTTATGGTGGTGTTGTAATTTATATTGGTTACCCGTTGAATTTGAGGACTTTGGGTTTAACAAGAGATGATATATATATTAGATTAAATTGCTAGTAGTCAGTACACGATTTCACTAGGTTGCCTACGGTTAGTATTTTAGAACAAAATCATGGAATTACAAATCTTAATCATGAATATGGCATTAACGTTTGGGGTTATATATATTAGGACAGCTTTATCGTTTTTCATTGGTTAGATAGATATATATATATATATATATATATATGGATGGCTTTGCCGTTTTTCTTTGGGGTTATATATGTTAGATCCTAGTTGCCCACTATGTGCATATTCTAGAACAAAGTCACGTTACAGAGCCAAATTCACGTTGAGGTTTACTTTTCATTTAGGACATACATTAAATACTAAAGTTTTGGCCACTGCCTATGAGTTTTGATAAATTCAAGGAAACATATTTTTGAGTAGAGATGCCTTGCATCAGTGTTATTATTTAATTCGGAAAAATATAATCCTAGTGAGTCAGTTTGTATAATATGGTAAGATTTATATTTTGTGGAGGATATTAAATAATTTCCATGATTGATTATAGGTTCTATTTAAGAGTATTTTGAGACTATTTGGAGGGTGTTTCAGCTGGACTTTCAGAGTGATTCAAGTGCTGTAAGTAATTATGCATAATATGCACAAGTTTTATTCTTTAGGTTCTTAGAAGTTAAAGGTTTTCAAAAGTTATATTTTAAATCTTACGTTATATTTTACTACCCCAAACATAAAGGATGAAAAATGTTTTTATCCTGAGTTTTTGTTTTTGTTTTTGTGTGTAAAATTATGTGGTTTTACTTAAAATGGTGCGCAAAAATAAAAATAAAAATAAAAAAGTTAACTCAAGAAAATTGTATGTGAAACAGTGAATTTTGGCTCAACAAAGCTAATTAAACCAACAAAAAAATTATAAAAACACAATGGGACAACATTTTCATAATTCCTTTATAATTTTGTTCTATTTTATTTTAACTCGTAAAGAATTGACAGCTTAACAGTTTTGAAAATATTGTAACGACAACAAGATGTCTTAACATTTAAAAAAAAAAAAACAAAAAAATGCTATGTCCACGAAATCATACTAGGTTGTTATTGGTAGGCAAAAAAGTAGTTTCATTAGTAAGTTTAAATTAGAACCAAAAATAATTTACCACCCATATTTTGTTATGAAAGTTTTGTAAAAAATATTGTGGATGTAGACAGGGGCGGAGGGAAGGGGGGGCAGGTGCCCCCCTCCCCTCCCCCCCCCCCCCCCCCCCCCCCCCCGAACTTTCAATTTTTTTTTATTGATAATGATAATGTATTGAACTGAAATGTTTTATTTGCCTCCCTACACAAAAGACAAAAAAAAAACTTTTCTATTTATTGGGAACAACCTACAGCTACATGGTTTAGAACTCAACAGCCTTAACTAATAGAACTCTTAAACTACTATAACTTTAATATAAAACTATTGGTCTCACCTGGTAATGATAAAAAAAAAATTATAAAAAAAAAAAAAAAAACCTACTGCTAATGCTATATGCCTATACGGAATACAAATCACAGCAGCCTAATACCAATAGAACTCTGGGAAAAAAAAAATCTTTGGATTTTTAAAAATTAAGTAAGAGGAAAATAATTAGGGAAAATTTGATAATTCATTTAGTTCAGCACTTCTAAGCTTTGCTCTCTCTCAAAATCTCTCTAATTTTGAGGAATTAAATATGAGGGGTTAAAAGTAGTTAGAACCCCTCCAAACCCCTCCCTCTCATCCCTTAAAAACCATCAAAATAAGGTAATTTAACTTACTCTCTCTCTCTCTCTCTCTCTTACTCTACTTCCCTGTACTCCCTCTCCATCCAAACAAGCTATTAGAATTTTTGTTGAGTTTTTAAAAGCATTCAAGTCATTGAGTCACGTTTATATATTCACAAGTATATTGCGTACTCTTAATATTCATGTTTAAATTTTTTTAGATTAGTTTTTTAATTACTTTCAATCTTATCTTTTAATCTTGCCCCCCTTGACCTAAATTCCTGGCTCCGCCACTGGATGTAGAACTTCTTTTTTCACAATACCTTTATTTTTAGTTGTGGTTGATTCTAGTATGATATATTTTTTTTTCGACCTATAAGGAATTAACACCTTAACAATTGTGAAAACATTGTGCCAATTTGTTGTTTTAATATTTTATTATAATGTGAAACAGTGCGAATTAGAAAAACCAAAAATAGTATAGCAAATCTACTGCAGCTTTACGCATTCACAAAAACCCAAAAAAAAAAAAAAAAAAAAACGGCCGGCAAAACATTAAAAATTAAACAACCCAAAGCTACTGTAACTTTTTCCATTCACTTTTTTTATTTATAGATTACTAAATTTGACTAAACTAACAAAAAAAAAAGTCTATGAATACAACAAAATATTACAACATTTTTACAATACCTCTATTTTCAACCATGGTGGGTCCCAGTCTAATATTTATTATCTTATTTTAACCTATAAGGAACTTACACCTCAACAATTGTAAAAATATTGCAATAACAAAAAAAAAAAATATATATATATATATATATCACGACATTTTCACAATACAATACATTTATTTTTAGTTGTGTTAGATCTTGGTATGATATTTTATTATTTTATTTTGACTCATATGGAATTGACACATGCGTCGCAACATTTTCACAATACCTTTATGTATACATTGTACTTACAATGTAAATTTATATTGTAGACACATAAAAAATGGAAAATTTTGTACATATTTGCAAAATTTGTACAATAGTTACCTTTTTTGTGCAAATGTGTATAATATTTGCCACGTATCTACAATGTGTTTCTACAATGTAAACATACGAGGATACTTAAAAACAAAAAAACAAAGCTCAAACCAACAGGCGTACTTGAAGGAAAGAAAAGAAAAGAAAAGAAAAGATAAAGTGCAGCTCACTAATTGAATAAACCAAAAAATACTATTCATGAGCCTATTGGCTCTTTTTATATAATTAATAGATGCTATATTAAAAATAAACTGTTATTAATTTTTAAAAGGTATATGAAAAGTAAAATGACATGTTAAAATGATAAGAATCATATAAAAAATTTGAAGAACAAAAATTGTAAAATAAAGTTGTAGGGACTCAAAATGTAGTGGACCTTGGACAATAAAATTTATAGAGAAATGGGTTTAAGGGTTTGGCCTCACCGAAGTAAACAACGGCTGGTGTAAAGTTTATAACAAAATAATGGATGACATGAACTTCCTAGGAATATTGGGAATTTGGCTAAGTGTTTGCGATGCATATTTGTCCTCGGCTCAGGCCGAGGATCTATTTTTCTTCGAACTTATCTTCTTCGAGTCCCCCCCTTATGCTGGGAGCCCTATTGGATATATAGTCTCGTTCTTGTTAATCTTCGCCATCCACTTGTCAATTGTCTGGACTCTATGTACAGGAGTTTGTCACGTCATCTGTATTTTACAGGCTTTATGTTATGTCTTAGCCGCCTTTGCAGACTTTCTATTAGTTGTAGTAATCGAGGTAACTGGGCTTGCTGGTCACATCACCATTAAAACGGCCAGAATGTTGGTGGGATGGGTTCAATGGACGAAGGATGTTTTCCCTTTATCAAAAGTCGGTGTGCCGAGGATGTGTCATCCTCGGCAAGGCCCTTGGGTGACCTGGGCTCTATCACATTGTACTCGGCTCAGCATTATCCTCGGCGCGGGCCTTGGGCCCTATGCGGTGGGCCGGTGTGGCTAGTGCAATTAGGGCCCCACAAAAGTCATTGAGCAAAGATTTAGTTTAGGTATATCTTAATTTTTTTTCTTACCGTTTACTTTGAGTGTTTGGGTTCCAGGCAAATTTGAGTATTTGAAAATCATATTTTACTTATTTATATCTTATTACATGTTATCCTATTTCACATGTTTTGAGCTATCCAAAAATAATTATATGTTTTGATTGTTTTATAGGTGTTGCATAGAATTTGATACCTTTGATAGCTAAATTATTTATTATTGACAAGGAAGACTCTCTTCAAATGGTTTACGGTAGACATGTCTAGGACACTAGAATCATCCACCACCATGTGTGTAGTACCTGTAAAACAATGAAAATGTGCAATTATTTTTTAATATATATATATATATATTGAGAATCTATTTTGTAATAGCTCAAACAAAATGAATGTTCAATATGTGTGTAAAACACTATGAATGTTTAGACCCCCAATTACAAAAATATCAATTCAAGCTTAATTTTAAACAATATATGTGCGGAAAATGAACATAAGCAAATAACAGAATTGATAAACAATCTAAACCAATTAAAATCATATCCACAGCAGAAATTAAATGTCAAAGATTAAGGGAAGAGAGATGCAAACACAAGGACAACACAACGATGTGTTATCGAAGAGGAAACCGAAGCCCTTGGCGTAAAACTTCTCCACCGCCCTCCAAGCGATCAATAATCCACTAAAGAATGAAGTTGGGATACATGAACAGCAGAAGACTCTCCAAGCCTAATCTACCCAGTGTACCTAAACCCTCAAAGCTTCTTACTCCAACAAGGTTGCGCCGAACCTTTATCTTCTTTAGCTTATCGGATTTTGCTATAGCCCATAGGATCAACCAATAACCATTGGTCCCTTCGCAACTGCTTCCCAAAGCACCAAAAAGCCTTCTCAATATGGGTATGGTGAGAAAAGAATTTGGCCAGAAACCTCTCAAGGATGTAACAATAGAAATGGTGAGAGTAGAGGAATTTGAAGAGTCTCTATGTAAAGATTGTGGATGAGTCAATCTTGTTTTTCTTTAGGATTTCTCTCTCAAAATTTTCTCTGGAAGCTCTCTATATTTCGTGAGTGTAAGGGTCTATATATAGTGGTGTGTTTTTGGAATGCGAAGAGTCATTTTTTCAAAACAGAGCTAGTTGGCGACTTGGCCTCGCGACTTGACTGAGTCGCGAGTTCATGCCGCGAGCTAACTGAATGGCCAGTCTGGACTTTTTGTCCTGTAGTGCGACAGCTGGCATGACGGTTTAGCTTCTCTGCATGCTTCACTCGTGTGCATCTTTTGGCGGCTTGCCAGTCACGAGCCACCCGTGAGATCCAGTTGCGAGTCCCTGCTTCACTGTACAATCTTGAGCATTTCTTCACACTCTCTCACACATTACCCTTACACAATTCCCACCTAAATACATGGTTTCTAAATGCTGAATTACAAGCAAATTTGGCAAGGAATAAAACCAACAAGATGGTTGATTAAATCAACCTTACAATCTCCCCTTTTGGCTATTTCGTGAAAAAACCCTACAACAAACTCTAGACTTAACGCATGAGTTGGGAACAATTGAACAAAACTCACTCACACCTTACTCTAGAATTTGTGAAGCTCTTGAACCATAAGAACAAGTATCTCCTGAAACACAACAACATAATATGATCATTGTATGCAGAAAACTTGAAATGCATTTGGAGCAAGCACAATGCGATCAGCAAAATGGAATAATGCAATAAACCATGGCTTGACCAAAAACAAACAATCACTATAAATAGTGATCACAATGTTCATTCACACATGGAATGAACATCCGGATATGCAAGCTAATAAGCTTAATGCAAAGAATTATTTGCATGTCCAACACTCAACCAATGCAACAACTCAAGGAGTAGACAAAGGCACAAGAGTGACGTACTTAAAGTAGTGCATTGCATAACAACAAGTACTTAAGCTATAAAGCATGGGTACAAATAAAAACTAAAAGCTTACAAAAGTATCATAAACAACTGAATAACATCTTATATAAACTACCAATGAACCAAGAAGTTTAACCAAAGTATTAGAACCATATCCATGAGTTTAAACCAAACTATTAACCAAAGTGTAGCAAACCCATAATATAGACAATATTATCCAAAACATAATACCAACACCCACAACATAAACATAAAGTAAAAACTGCTAAATGTAAGTTTTATGCAAGCTCCTCCTCAAAATGGCATTCCCCCTCAAGAGCTACCCCAAAAATCTCTCCCTTTTTGATCGGAATGGCCAAAGGGTCACTGCTGGGTGGAGAAGCTATCAAACTTTGCATAAAGGATGTTCATCTGATCTTGAAGTGCAACCAGCCTGTTAGATTGTTCATTTTGGACATCTCTGAGCCCATCAATCCTCTCTAGGATGATCTGGAATGCATCTGAAGGTATAGCTGATGAGGATGAAGCTTTGCTCCTCTTGCCACGACCTCTTGAGTTTGAGGGTTCTCCTACAGCCTCTGTCTCAGTGTCCATGGGTTCACCTTCTTCTTGTTCACCTTCCTCTTCATCACCCGGAAGACGAACTCTTATCATTGTAATGGTTAGCTTGTTAATTGCTAAGGGAGTAGACAATAGACTGATATCTTGAGGGATCGCCATACCTTTCAACCTAAAAAGCCTCATAAGAAGGCTAGGGAAAATCAGTTTGGCCTTGGTGGTTGTTCTGGTCTCATCCACAATGGAGTAGAAGATGTGAACACTGATGTCTATGTAGGTTTTCTTCTTGAGCTCCATAAGGAAGATGGCTCTGGCATTGTTTATTGTGGTTAGCTTCTTTACTGGGTATAGGTTAGACATCATAATAATTGTTAGACACCTCATATCTGCTGGAAAGGCTGCGGTGTTGAGGCATCTCCCCTCTCTCACTCCACATCTATGGTAAATTCCTTTCCTCGAATCCAACAATTTTTCTCATGCTCTCTTAACACTGCATTGGCATAAAACTCCCTGATCAAAGGATCACAAACTCCAGGCAGGTCACTCAAAAGCTTATCCCAATCCCTGCCCTCAAAACAGCTTAGAATGAAGGTATCCTTCAAATCCACTAAGTCAACAAATCTCTCCTGGATAATGGGTGTCATCAAGTAAAAATCTTAATATCTCTCAAAGTGATGAGGAGACCTGAATTTGGTATTGTCCATCTTCAGCCTTCTATCAGCCTTCTTGGCAGTTGTTTTCTTCTTGGTAGGAGTCATCTGCAAAACACAACAGCAGAGTCCACAAAAACAGAGCACAATAGATGGAAACTCAAAAAATCAGTAACAAGTTAGTAGTACTGAAAAAAAAAATACCAATATTCAGTCCATACTCAGTTTAGAGTCAACTATAGAATGAGATAACCCAAGTCAAAAGAGCATAAAACAAATTATCAACAGTTCTCAGACATACCTTATTGTTACACAGAAACCTAGCCTCAACTTCCTAGGGAACACATTCAAACACATACTCCAAACATGCAATAGACACAAAATGTGAATCAACCAAACTCTCAAACAATGTCTATTACAAAAATCCCTAAAAATAAGCATATGTCCATAAGACATATCTCAATGGATATGATATGTTCATCGCAAGACAAATCAATTAACATACACAAGGATAAAACTCAATCATGATAGCAAGAATATATCGCATCATATCAACAAGACGAACAAAACCCATTCAAACAAACCCAACAAAATGAACCATCCCATAGCCGAATCAACACATATCTCAAAACCAAACTACAACTCAAAAATCCAAGAAATCAGGGTAACAAACACGAAATACTTAAAGAAAATAAGAAAGCCCATACCATTTCTTGAAGATTGATGTTGAGATGTTGAAGAAAAATGGAGTTTTTGAGACAAACATGGTGAGTTTGAGACTGAGTTGAAATAGGGAAGAAAATGAACAGTCATAAAAATTTGAGGGAAAACTGAAAAGTTTTTAAAACTGCTCTTAAAATGCAAAACATGCGTTTTTTGTGACTGAGTCGAGTCGTGTGCAAGTCGCCAAGGCCAGCCACCAGAACACTTAAAAACAAAAATTTGGAAAATTTTCTAAGTGCTTTTCGCGACTGGAATGTCTACTCGTGAGAAAGTTGCGAGGTAAGTCACGAAAATCTCTGTGTACCCCTCGCGACTGGACCTTCCACCCGCGAACAAGTCGCCCCACTGAGTCGCGAGAAACATAAAAACCCAATTTTGAGAAATATTTTAAGTATATTTCGCGATTGGGACATTGACCCGACAGTGAGTCGCGAAGACCTTCTGAGTACAGTTCGCGACTAGGGCATGCGACTGGACTAACCTGCAACTGAGTCGCCAGAACAGGGCAACACTGTTTTTGAAAATTTGATAATTTTTTGTAAAAACAAAATACTTTCCAAAAACAACTAAAACACTCAAAAATCTTTTTGTGTTTGATCAACAAAGATTGAGCATGTGAAAACACATTTAATTAAGTACAATCACACAAATGAATATGGCATTCATTGAACATAGACATGTGTGATGTGTGTGGGTATCAAAAATGAGATAGTCCTTAGCCTAATGTGAAGCTTCAATGATCAATTCAATCAAGATATACACAACTAACACTAGATAGAGTGATCCATCTCAATTATAGAAATATGCATATATGACCTCCCACATAACTTGATAACATAACTTTGAAGCTTTTCATTTGGCTCCATATACATCATATCATTAGATCTTTTTGAATCAATACATCTCATTGTGAGATCGATGCCTGAAATTTTTTTTTTTGATTTTTCAATTTGATGAGATAACCTTTGGCTTTTTAGGTATCATACATTTTATTTTTGGTTGCTTTCCCTTTTTCCTAGTTAAATACTAGTATGTGCGACAAGATTTTGCAGTTCAATATCTCTTTTCATTTGGAGATTTACATTTGGTGAGCTCTTTAAGCAAAAACAATAAATAAAGAGTGAGAAGATATATAGACACAAGTCTATGCATGTCTCAAGATCAACAAAACCATTCACTAATCATTCATGACAAGGTTGAAGATCTATTTACAACAGTCACATAGATTTCAAGATTTCACCCACAATGATAAAAGTGCATAGGGAACAAGCTAAGCTCGTAGATGCACAAAGCCATTAGTATAAAGGTACAAGGCAAAACATGTTTTGAGACAAAACTCAACAATGTCGATCAAACATTTTGGATTTTTGACATAAAAACAAGAAAAGATTGATCAAAAGCAACAATGTAAAAACATTTAAAGTAAATGGCAAACAGACAAACAATTTTCAACTTCAAACTAGCAAAAAGCACACAACCAAGCATATTCACAAAACATAGGAAGTATTAATGCATGGACATGTTGTAATGCTTATGCATGAGTACCTCTCTTCACCCATAAGTCACGTGCATTTGGGGTGATATCCCTATAGGATTGGGTACGAGTGTTAGAGCTTTCAAACCTTCTAGTGAAGCTTTCCAAGCAGGTAGTGAATGCACCAATTATCTTCATCACATCCATCATTCCGGGATCACCATCTCGACTTCTTGATTGCTCAATAGCCCAAGTCCTCTTGTCATTTCTTGGTCCTCTTGACCTCTGTTCACTTGCATTCTTCATTGCTCTAAGTTTATGACAATTTGGTCTGGTGTGTCCTTGAAGTCCACAATGATGGCAAACATGGTTCGTTCTATAACCTTTTTATGATATTGGGAGTGATTTCCCTCTGGCTTCAGAGCTGATCACAGATTGGTTACGGGGTTTGTTCAACATCTGTTGGTTAGCCACATTCTTCTTTGTCTCAACCTTTGCCTTCTCCACAGTAGGGGTAACTATAACCGGCTCTTTGGCTTTCACAAACCTCACTTTTTTGGAGATATTCACAGCTGAACTACTTTCTCCGGTGTATCCTAATCCGAATTTGTCTGAGAAATATTTTTGTGAGGAAATGATATCATCTAGCTTCTTAGTGGAAACCTTCTCTATATTGGCATTTGCTTGAACCACCTCAAGCTCAAGGAATCTCACTTTTGTGTAAGTTTTTGATAACTCACCATTTAGCGTCTCAATTTCACACTTGGCCTCCTTATATTTTACTAAGAGACTTCTATAATCCTCCTCTGCTTTCTTCATTTTCTTCACAGCCGCCTTGGCCACCCTTGCATACTCTCCCGATTTCTCAAGGAGTGAATTGTAGTTTTCTTGAAGACCCTCTGCAATCTCATCTTCTTCACCATCTTATTCTTCTACAATTCCCATTGATTCCTCATCACTATGCTCCCCAAGCTCTTATACAAGTAAATTCAAGTCCTCCGAAGACTCAACATGAGCAATAGTCATAAAAGTGGAGTAATTCCCTTCTCCGTCATAGCTTTCCTCAAAATCAGAATTGGATGAATCCGAGTCACTAAGAGTTGTGGCATATGTCTTGCCCTTCGATTTCAAATAATAGGGACATTCTTTCTTGAAGTATTCATGCCTGTTGCACCCGAAACAAGTGATTCCTTGTGTAGATTGGGATTCCTTTCCATCTTTCTTTTTGAATTCCTTTTTCTCCTTCCCGGAACTTTGGAATTTCCCTTTATCACCAAATTTTCTATTGTTCTTGAATTTCAAGAATTTCTGAAAATTTTTCACAAGGTATGCCACATCTTTATCGACAACATCCTCATCCGATGAGTCGTGAGCTTCTACCCTTTCATTAATTGTCTTAAGAGCAAGAGATTTGCTCTTCCTTTGTGTGGGCAACGACAGTTCATAAGTCTGAAGTGAGCCAATCAGTTCTTGGACTTTGATATCATCAAGGTCTTTACTCTCTTCAATTGCTGTCACTTTGGCACGGAAGCTTTCCGGCAATGACCGAAGGATCTTCCTCACTATCTTGGAATCCTCCGTTTTCTCCCCCAAATTGAACTTGCCGACAAACACCTCATTCAGCTTGCTATAGAAAGAGTTAAAGGACTCGTCCTCACTCATTTTTGAGCTCCTCAAACCGGGTGGTCAGCATCTGCAATTTAGTGTCTTTTACTTTCTTCGTTTCTTCATAAGTGGTCTCTAGTATCTACCACGCCTCCTTGGCAACAGTGATGTGTGAAATCCTGTGAAACTCTTCTGGAGAAGCACCACAGAAAATAGCATTCAAAACTTTACTGTTAGCGTTAGCTACCACAAGAGCTGCCTTATCCCAAGTGGATTTAGCAGCCTCCGGCCTAGTCTAACCTACTTCAACCGCATCCCAAACAATATCATCAATAGAACACAAGACTGCCATCATCCGGACTTTCTAAAATGCATAGTTGTTATCATAAAAAAATGGTGGAACATTTAAAGATTGAGACCGGTCCATCTCAATACGGGGTCAAGGATTGCACTAAGGTGTTTAAACCACAAAGAGTGCACCCTCTCTGATACCAATTGAATGTTCAATATGTGTGTAAAACATTTTGAACGTTTAGACCCCTAATTACAAAAATATCAATTCAAGCTTAATGTCAAACATTATATGTGCAGAAAATGAACATAAGCAAATAACATAATTGATAAACAATCTAAACCAATTAAAATCACATCCACAGCAGAAATTAAATGGCAAAGATTAAGGGAAGAGAGATGCAAACACAAGGACAACACAACGATGTGTTATCGAAGAGGAAACTGAAGCCCTTGGCGTAAAATCTCTCCACCGTCCTCCAAGCGGTCAATAATCCACTAAAGAATGAAATTGGGATACATGAACAGCAAAAGATCCTCCAAGCCTAATCTACCTAGTGTACCTAAATCCTCCAAACTTCTTGCTCCAACGAGGTTGCGCCGAACCTTTGTCTTCTTTAGCTTATCGGATTCTGCTATAGCCCATAGCATCAACCAATAACCATTAGTCCTTTCGTAATTGCTTTCCAAAGCACCAAAAAGCCTTCTCACAGATATGGGTATGGTAAGAAAAGGATTTGACCAAGAACCTCTCAAGGATGTAACAATGGAGAGGGTGAGAATAGAGGAATTTGAAGAGTCTCTATGTAAAAATTGTGGATGAGTCAATCTTGTTTTTCTCTAGGGTTTCTCTCTTAAAATTTTCTCTAGAAACTTTCTACATTTCGTGGGTATAAGGGTCTATATATAGTGGTGTGTGTTTGGAATGCGAAGAGTCATTTTTCCAAAACAGAGTTGGTTGGCGACTTAGCCTCGCGACTTGACTGAGTCGCGAGTTCAAGCCGCGAGCTAACTGAATGGCCAGTCTAGACTTTTTGTCCTATAGTGCGATAGCTGGCATGATAGTTCAGCTTCTCTGCATGCTTCACTCGTGTGCATCTTCTGGCGGCTTGCCAGTCGCGAGCCACCCGCGAGATCTAGTCGCGAGTCCCTGCTTCACTGCACAATCTTGAGCATTTTTTCACACTCTCTCACACACTACCCTTACATAATTCTCACATAAATACAGGATTCTAAATGCTGAATTACAAGTAAATTTGGCACGGAATAAAGCCAACAAGATGGTTGATTAAATTCAACCTTACACAAAAGAAATAGGATAACATGAAAAATAAATGTGAAAGATCATAAAAAAGATCAAGTAGTGTTGCGATAAGATTGAGGTTGACATTGTATGGTCTATAAATGCTTTGATAGTATTCTATTAATTAAAGTAATATGATGTTTATGTTAATTCTTTCCAAATTTAAGGAATTTATTTATTGATACATTTGATATGCTAGGGATCTTTTTGACATTTAGGGAAAACATTAGAAACCAAATGGTATTTGAAAATATATTCAAATGTATATACTTATGTTTATGAAGTTTTCATCTAAATATTGTATTAAAAAAGTTGTTCTTACTTATGATCCTAACTGGTAAAGATTTTTGACACATTAGAATTGCCTAGATGCTTGTTTTAAGCTATAAAGTGAATCAAAGTAGTTGCTTAGTTAAGTGCTCAAGTAATGTTGAAGATAAGAAGTTTAAGAAGAAGAAAGCATGATTGCATAGCACCTATAATTTATTTCAACTTAACCCTTAATTTACTCTTGGTTTAATTTAGTGATAACTTTCTAAAAGTTTTGGTTATATCTAATAATTTTTTAAAATTTATTGATAAATCGAGAACAAATTGAGAACGTAATTAGGGATTCAAATCTTCTAGATTTTCTAGGGTACTCTACCAATATATTTTCTCAAATCTTAACCACTCTTTTATGATTTAAGGGTCTAGATTCTGTCTAACAATACTCTTAAAATAATAAAATAATGTTGCAAACAAAACAATTAAGATTATTGTTAGTGGAATGTTGACATGGCAAAATCTAGAGCATTAAATCATTAAAAAATTGTCAAGATTTAAGGAAATTTATTTTATTTTTATTTTTTTGAGAAAAATGAAATTTATTTAGTAGAATACCCTAAGAAATCTAGAATGTCTAATTCTACATTATTATAGGTAGATTACTAGATTGGTCCATGAAAACATGGTAATTTGGTGGCAAAATAAGGATTTCATTTATTTGTTATGTTTATCATAATTGAATTCCCAATCTGAGCAAAATGCTCGATTGATGCTTGACTACCTCTAAGCTTAAGAGAGGACTGTCATTTTTGTAAAATTTTGGGATTACTGGATCAGTCTCTAACCACATTTTTGTAAAAGTTTGGGAATTTCCATCCATTCCTTATACCGTAATAAGGAAAATTAGTGGTGAATTAATCCAGGGGTCTCCTATGGGGCTCTTGTCCCACATCGTTTAGTTTCAGTTGTGTGTGTGAGTTTAAAAAGCCTTGCTTAAGCCTTCAAGAGTTAGGCCCTTTTGAAGGTTTAAGTATTGTAAGTCTTTATAATACAAAAAATAAATAAATAATAAGGAAAATTGGTAAAAATTCCTTAGGTTTTGTAAGGAAACCTTATGAAATCATATGTAAGCGAACCATCCAATAACCATGTGTAAAAATTATTAGACTTTGAAAATTAATTAGTAGGTAACTTAAGACTTAGAAAAATTTATACCAACTAGAGGATGTTTTATAGAAATGATAGTTTTTTTTTTTTTTTTTTCTTCTTCTTGAAGCTTTGTGATATACAATTATATACATAAAAAATATAATGAAATTCTTACTTTAACCAAACTTGATGAGCATACAATCATTATCACCCCTTTTTAGTTCATTAACTAGTCAATGAATTTTCCATCGACTCACCTTTCAACTTAGACTTAAAAAATCACCACGTTCATGAATTACATCTTAAGAAAACAAAAAAGAAAAGGGGGAGTCATTCGAACTATCAAACTGAAACAAACCCCAGCAACAACTCGAAACTCAAATAAACCCCTAGCAACCGCCAAAACCAAGCCCAGCAAATAGACATGCTGACTATAAACAATTGACTCCCTGAGAAATATGCTAGAGTTCCAAAGATTGGTCATCCAGTTACGTCAGATTAGCAGTTAATACAATAATCTCTTCATCAGTATTAGAAGGGATCGGTCTAACAGTAGTGAAGGGGGATTTTTTTTCTTCAAAATAATACCTATTTTCAAACAATTTCATTAGTTAACACATTTCCAAAACTAATTAGGAAAATAACATCTCGAGTGCAATAGACACGATTTTGGTGTACTAAATTGAGTATAATGAACACGATTTCAACATTGTGGTAGCAACTAACATGGAAATTGGATCCAAGTATACATGAAACTCGAGACTGTTAGACTTGAGTTTTGTTATATAAAACTCAAGTCTGTGAGACTCGATTTTGCTTAAATTGAAATTAAGCTTTATGAACTTGATTTTAATACCTAGTGGATAGCTATCCATGTGGTTACGTGGTGGGTCCTAGCCATGCTTTTTTCCCATCTCTGCCTATCTCGGATTAGGATCACCTTCCTCTCTCTCACCAAATTTTTTCACATTTCACATTGTAAATTTTTTCTCTTTACTTTTTTTTTTAAAGCTTTTTTCATAACTTTTTTTTATCAATGGTTGAGATTGAAAGTTACCTTTTGCAACTATTAATCTCAACCATTAATAATAATTGCATCTCAATCCGCCTATCGCTCCGTCTCTCACTCACTAAGGGTCTGTTTGGTTGGAGGAGTGGAAAAGTAGGAGGATAGAAAATTAGTGAGAGGATAGAAAAGTAGGAGGATAGAAAAGATTTGATTTTTCCTCATGTGTGTTTGGTTGGAGGGGTGGAAAAGTGGGAGGGTGAAAAACTTTTTTATTTGGTTGGAAAGAAAAAAGAAAGAATGAAAAATGTAGTTTATATAAATTAACTATTATGTCATTCTTATATAATATATAAGAAATAGTGAAAAAGTGAGAAGGGTAGGTGAGTGTAATAAAATAAGGGTATTTATGTAAGTTATATCATTCAACGTCTTTTTCTCTCCATTTTCCTCCCAAATTGGGAGGATAAAAAAATGTGAGCCTATAGAGATTATTTTTCTTCCCATTTTCTGTCTCTCTACTCCTGAACCAAACGGTAAAAGAATGCAATTTTCCACTCTATTTTCCTTACCCTATTTTTCAGCCTCCGTTTTCACCCAACCAATCATACCCTATCTGTCTCCCTTTTCATCACAGCGACACTCTTCCCTCTCACTATTCAAACACTCTTCAAACACTCTTTGCAAAAACTCTGCCCTCTCAGACACTCTCATACAACACTATCCTTTGCTACTGATCTTCCCTCTCACTCTACACTCATCTCTGTCTTGAAGCAAACACGGTCTATTTTTCTCGGGGGTGGCTCCGCGGGCTGTCCACGGGTCGGGCCGGGTCGGTTTTGGACCCAACCCGGACTTGACCCGCCGGCGTCGGGTGAAGGGTGGAGGAACCCGGACTCGACCCGCCGGAAGCATCGTTCGAGTCGGTTTCGGGTGAGGGTGAGCGTCGGTCGGGTCGGGCGGGTCACCAGAATAAAGAAAGCATCAAAATCTGGAAAAAAAAGTCGTCGGAACTTGGAAATCTCATCGGATTCTGGAAATATTTGCCGGATTCTGCATTTTTTGGCTAAAAATTGATGGGACTTGGCCGGATCTCCTCGAATATAAGCTCGACCTCGCCGGATCTACTCGAATCTAAGCTCGACCTCGCCGGATTCTGCATTTTTTGTATAGAACATCGGTCGGGTCGAGTGGCTCGGGTTTTGGAGAAGAAAACCGCCACTCGACCCGCCGGCATCGGGTCTTGGGCGCTGCAACCCGTAACCGACTGACAGGAGCGTCGGTTCGGGCTGAAATCGGGTGGAGATCGGGCGGTTTGGTCGGTCCGGCGGGTGTGGGTCGGGTCTGGACACCCCTCTCCGCCGGTGGGCATTTTCTCTCTTAGTGGCTCCTTGTCTATCACAAGTAACGACTCGCTCTCTCTCTCTCCATAGCTGAGGGTATTTGATTGATTTAGGGTTTCATTTGTGATTTGGTTTGTATCTGTCTATTTTTTTTTTTTGTGTCGGTGGGATAGGGTTTCATTTGTGATTTGATTTAGGGTTAATTAAAAAAGAAGCTGATCATCGTAGACAATGAGGATGTTAGGAAAAATAGGATTTAAAAAAAAAAAACATATTTTGCATAAACTTGTAGAATGTTTCACGTTTTAGTTCATTGGGTAATATCCTATGATTGTGTAATGCCTTATTCATTCACTGTATGTTTGGAGCATGGATTAATTATGGCACCTCCCTATCATGGTGTATCAGTTTCAGTTGCCTTATATGATTTATTTTCAAGAACCAGTTTTAGTCACCGTTATTATGAAGGTAGCAATGACAAAAGATGCCCTTTGAATGGTATTGCTTTTCTATTGGTATTAAGCATATGTGTTTGTGTGTGTGTGTTTTTAATGATAAGAAATTGTTGGTGTCGCGGTCAGTGAATTCAAGTGGTGGTGGGGGATGGGGGTCATAATGTGATGATGTATGTTTTTGATGATGTTGACTTTTAGTTGGTCTTAATGAAACGACTTCCTTTGGCTCTGTGCTTGTTTTCATCAAATCACCTTCTTTCAGAATCAGTAGTGATGTAGGACAAATTAGGGATTTGTCTACGTTTAGTTGTGGTGGGTTTAGGGTTAGGAAAGAAGAAGAATTAGAGAGAAGTTACAACTGTTTAGGAGTTGTGTGAACAGTACCCGTGAACAGTAACCCTAGAAAGAAAAAAGAATAAAGAAAAGAGAGAAAGAGAAGAAACAACTGTGTCCTAGTCTAGAGGCAATCAACTGTGTACAAAAACATAGAACAGTAACCCCTCCGCCTTCAACCACATATTCTCAAAACGAAAGGGAATTCGCCCTCTTCGATGACTCCCACTCTCCAAAAGAATTGGAGAGTGATCAGATAACACTCTAGGAAGCCTTTTTTGGGAGAAATGTGTGAAATATTCTGCCAATACTGGAGAGAAGAGAAACCGATCTATTCTTGAAGCTGAGGTAGAGTTAGACCATGTGTAAAGACCTCCCTCCAAAGGATTATCCATTAGCCCATGAAGAGAAATAAAATCTGAAAAATCATACATGCAGCGAGTAAATCTTCCCGCCCCTAACCTCTCCAATCGGAAGCGGATAACATTAAAATCACCTCCCAAACACCATGGCAAATTCCACCAACTGTTCAAGCCTGCCAATTCCTCCCCACATAAATTGATGCTCTCTGTTCAAATTTGGACCATAGAGCTAAGTTGTCAATGTTCAACATATCCACATTAGCAAGATCTGGGTCTTCAACATTCTCTTTCAAGTTAGCATTGAGAGGTTCACAAATCTCTTCTTGAATTTTGAGTTGCTTGGATCCCTTGATTGCCTCTAGACTAGGACTATCCTTTTCAAGCATAGCAACTAGTTTTGAAGGATATTGAAAAGACATATGGCCAAAACCTCTACAATTAAAGCACTTTGCTCTAGAATTAGAACTACTTCCTTGTGATGTAGAAGTATTAGAACGAACATTCTTGTTTGGTTGATAAGAATTACCTTGAGACTTATCAATAGACTTCTCCAAATTAACATCCACAATTGTTCTCTCACCTCTAATATTGCTTGCCACTGGAGCTCTCATTAAGGCCTTCTTTTTAGTCTCCTCTTCCATTTGGTATGCAATTTGTATTGCATCTGCCATAGTATAAAGCCTACTTGCAGCCAAACCCGAAGAAATATTAGGATTCAAACCTGGTGATGCATAGAAATTATCACATCTTCATTCCATGGGAATCCCGATCTCATAGCCAAGCTATAGAATTTGTTGGTATACTCTTCAACTGAATAACTTCCTTGCACCAACTTTGTAAATTTCAAGTGGGCTTACTGCTTGTACTTAGGTGGTATAAAGTAACGAGTCATAGCACTTCGCATGTCTTCCCACGATTGAATGGCAATATAGTGAGTTTGTTGACACTTTTCCCACCATATTGTAGCTGTCCCTTTGAGTATAGCTTCTGCAAAAAAGAGTTTTCGCTCTTCACTTAGGCTATACCATCTGAAAAAGCTTTCAATACTATGTAGCCAATCAAAGAACACCTCCGGATTGCCCTCCCCATAAAAATCACTAACTTCTAGTTTAACACCTCTATCCGCATCCGTTAATCGAGGCTCCCCATAAGAATGGACCGATGATAGATGGTAAGGCTGATTCCCTTCCATATAACCAGCACCTTGAAGAGGAAAAACAATATTGGGTTGTGTTTGCTGTGGGGACACCTGACTAGTGCTTGGAACAAAGGAATTTGTGGAAGAAAAAGGCATTGAACTTGAGGGGAATACAGGGGCTGTACTTGGACCTGATTTGGGGAACTTGGGGTCTTGATCAAAGGTGGTTTCAGCAGAAAATTTGCTAAGTACGATTGCAGACAGCTTATTGAATTCACCTCCCATGGCGGATAAGTCTTCCAATTTTGTCTCAATGGAATTCACCTTCTCACATAACAGATTCAAAGTCTTCTTTGTGCCTTCGTAATCTTGAGAAAAAGCCTGAATTGAGACTCTAATTCTGCGTTAGTCACCATTATTTATTTATTTATTTATTTTGATGAATTCTGTCAAGCAGTTGGCTGAATAAGATTTTCACAAAGAAATTGTGGTAGGATTTTTGCTCTGATACCAAATTGATGTAGGTTAAATTAGGGATTTGTCTACGTTTAGTTGTGGTGGGTTTAGGGTTAGGAAAGAAGAAGAATTAGAGGGGTTGTGTGATCATTATCCGTGAACACTAACCCCTAGAAAGAAAAATGAGAAAATAAAGAAAAGAGAGAAAGAGAAGAAACAACAAAGGTGGAGAGAGAGAGAGAGAGAGAGAGAGAGAGAGAGAGAGAGAGGGTTTAACGGATCCAAGAAGGTTAAGGAATAGGATTTTGGCAATATTCTTTTGCTCAACTATTGGGATTTGATAAATAGATGTTAATGTTGAATTTGACAAAATTTATTTTATTTCGGGTTAGCATAAGCACTATCATTTGATTGGAATCATTTTCGACTTATAGTAACATCTCAAACAATAATTGGAAAATGCATTTAATAGAAGAAGAAAAATAAATCAAGATGATTGTGCATATGTTATATAAGTTTCACATTTATGTATGTAAAATCTTTTCACGCATGACACAGATGAGCGACTAGTTTAATTTTATGCTTATTGCTTTTACATATTTGTCCGTATTGACACCAGCTGCTTTAATTTAATTTCATGCATGCTGCTTTTACAGCTTTGCTTATACTGACACCAACTACTTCAATTTAATTTCATCTTTATTGCTTTTACGTAGGGTAATTTATAGGCAACTGCTCCCCTACCAGTAGCATAGTTCCAGAATTGCAATGGAAGATATCTCAGTTCAACAGGTACGTTTCATTTTCTCTTTTACTAAAAATTGCATCTGTTTTTGTTAAGTGTGAGAAAGTATGAGGACTTGCTTTGAGCATAGAATTTCATTTAGTTTTGGGGTCTAATGGAAAATGTTTGAAAAAACAAACAAAATTTACTTTATTCATGAAGGCATATTTTTATTTATGAATCATGTACCTGAAATTTAAACAACACAAACAAGAACAAAATTTGGTACATCAATTTAAAGATACATGGATCACAAAGATTTGAAATTATTCTAATAGCAAATAGAAGAAAGAAAAGCCCAACATTAGAATGCGTAAGTTCAGGATGATTTTTAGTAATTTTGAAGGTTAAATCTTGTGATAGTTTTGTTGTAATTTACCACCCTTTATGCTTACTTAAATAAATTGTTTTGTATAGGGTGATTCTGAAATTAATCTGGTCCCTCATGCTGGTGATAGCAATAGCACCCAATCACAGGTATCATGACCTTTAATTAAACTTATAATAATTATCTTATGCAATTGGGTTTCACTTTTTCATGTGTGTGTCGTATAAATTCCTTGTTAAATATATAATACTCAAGTTATGCTTATGATTCTATTTTTTTCTAACTTCATTGTTATTTATAGGATAGTGCCCCACCTGCTACATCCAGGCCATTATTGTTTGGCTATGATAGGTATTATCACGATATCATTTTGTTCTTGTACTTTTTTCAATATATACCTATTTTCCATATAAGTGCAATTATCATAGAGAAACCATGACTCATTTGAATTAAAATAAAAATCCCATTTATGTTATCATGAATAGGTTGCAATGCTTGATCAAGGGCAGCTGTTTGCAATTTCAGTTATGGGAGGGATGATAGCTGGATATTGTCTAGAACTTGGAGGTATGTTTTAAATTGTATATATATATATATATGAGGTGATGTGCTAATTGAAATCACCTTCTCTAAGCTTGAATTGTTTTTATCTTTGATATATTTATGCGTGGGCAGTGTGGCTATTGCAATTACCCATTAAAAAGTGAGAAATTCCTTGTTTATTTTGAATGCAAACTGCTTCCTAAGAAATCAAAGATTAGAGTCATAACCTTAGAACAAGCTGCTGCCTATAAGAAAACCACCATAGTGTAGCACCACTATTAATCATGACCAAAATGAAAAAGGATGCTAGATAGAAGCAAAAATCTGGCCTTTTTATTTCTTATGTTTTTTTTTTTTTTTTGACAAGTAAGAAGAAAATATTATTAAAAAAGAAGAAATAGCATGAAAATACAAGGAGTTCACGGTAGTGAACAAAAAGACACAAGTAGCCACAAATAGCCACTAAGCTATTCTAATAGACGAAAGGAATTCCATAAGGGTAAAACAATCCGAGAGACCCCAACACCGAGACCAATCAAAGAGGGTCCGTTGGCATAAGTTAACAACTGAACCACAGTTTTTCCCTTATCCTCAAAAGAATGCCCATTCCGTTCAGTCCAAATAGTCTACATTAAACAGTCGGGGACCAAATTCCAAATATTGGAGCTATGCTTCCCAAGCCAATGATACCAACAAAATAATAAGTCCCCTACTGAACCTGGCATGACCCAATTGATCCCAAACAACCGAAGCATATACGTCTACAAAGAATGAGCTATCGGACAAAAAAGTAATAGGTGATCCACAGATTCCGCATTACAACAGCACATACAACAACAATTCGCCAAAGGGCGACCACGAAGCATAAGGTTATCCAAAGTTAGAATCTGACTATGAGCTGCTATCCACATAAAAAATGCCACCCTTTTAGGAACCTTGACTTTCCAAATGCCCTTTCAAGGGAAGGTGGAAGGAGTTGCATTTCGAATCTTATGATAAAAAGACCGAATGTCAAACTTCCCACTTCTATTAAGACCCTAGCAAAGCCTATCACACCCTTCACCCCTAGGAATTTGGGTTTGGATGAAATGAAGAAGAGAGTATGAAGCTACTAACTCCCAATCATTAAATTCCCTATGAAATATTAAACTCCACACTTTGTCATTATCACCCATTGTAGTGCTTAACACTTTAGAAATACAAGCTTCTTTATTGGCTGAATACAGAAATAGCTGAGGATAAAGAATTTTAAGAGAACATCCCCAGTCCATTTATCATACCAAAAAAGAATACGAGAACCATCCTCCACCACAAAAGACAAATGCTTAGCGAAATTTTCGTACCCTTCACTAATACTCCGCCATAAACCACAACCATGAGCCCTTCTGCAAGCTCTTGTGCACTAATCCCCTTTCCCCTCCCCATATTTCATGGCTGACCCTCCGCCATAGATGAGTGATTTCATGGCCTGATTAAAGGACACCAAGTTCCGAATTCCCAATCCACCCAATTCACGTGGTAAACAAACCTTTTCCCAAGCCACCAATGGATATTTGAAACACTCAATTGAAGAACCCCACAAAAAATTCCTCTGAATACGTTCCAATCTAGTCGTCTAGTCGCCATAGTTTTAGGGATAGTAAAAAGGGAAAGGTAATAAGTCGGAAGGCTTGAGAGGGTACTTTTCAACAAAGTGAGTCTACCACCCTTTGACAAGTAAAGCCGCTTCCAACCTGAAAGCTTCTTTTCCATCCTCTCAAGAATCGGATTCTAAATCGAGGCTGTTTTAAACAAGGTTCCCAGTGGCATACCCAAGTAAGTCATAGGCAAACTGCCCACCTTGCATTGAAGAATATTAGCTAAAGTTTGAATGTTGCTCACCTCCCCAATAGGGACAATTTCACTTTTCCCCACATCCACCTTCAAACCAGTAAAAGCTTGAAAACAAGTCAAAACCAGCCTAATGGAAAGTATCTGCTCACTAGAGGCTTCACAAAAAAGAATAGTATCATCAACGAATAAAAGGTGAGAAATGCAAATACCAGTCGAATGATTAGGACCCACATGAAAGCCTTGAATGAGGCCATCTTCCTCAGTTCTCTTCAGAATACGACTTAAAACCTCCATAATCAAAAGAAAGAGAAGGGGAGACAAAGGATCACCTTGTCTTAGACTTCTAGAGCTACCAAAGAAGCTAGCAGGAGATCCATTAACCAAAACTGAGAAGCGAACAGTAGTGACACAAGTTTTCAACCATCTCCCTTATCTACCCCCAAAACCCATCCTCTCCAACAGATAAAACAAAGTGTCGCAATTCACATGATCATATGCTTTCTCAATGTCTTACACACCACCCCTGGAGCACGACACTTCAGTCTATTGTCTAAACATTTATTAGCAATAAGCACCGAGTCCAAAATCTGCCTGCCACCAACAAAAGAATTTTGCGACTCCGAAATGAGTTTATCCAGCGCCAACCTCAATCTGTTGGCTAACACTTTAGACAATAGCTTATACACACTGCCTACTAAGCTGATAGACCGAAAATCTTTGATATTCAATGCATTATTTTTCTTGAGAATCAAGATAGGAAAGAAGCATTCAGAGACCGTTCAAACTCTGAGCTCCTATGGAAATGATCAAAAAATGCCATAACATTTGTTTCCACTACACTCTAGCATTTTTGAAAAAATGCTATAGTGAAGCCGTCAGGACCTGGGGCTTTATTGCCCTCCATCTCTTGAAGCACCTTTACAACTTCCTCCTTAGAAAAATCCCTCTCTGGAGCAATCCGCTCATCCTCCTCAATTCTAGCAAACTCTAATCCATCCATAGAAGGGCGCCAAGTATTTGACTCAGTGTACAAATTCTGATAAAACTGAACCACCTTAGACCGCACCTCTTCCTCATCCTCATAAAGAACACCATCCACCTCTATACCCCAGATATGGTTAGTTCTTCTATGGGAGTTTGCAACCCGATGATAAAAGCGAGTATTATTGTCCCCCTCCTTCACAAATAATATTTGGGACTTTTGTCTCCAAGAGATCTCCTCCAAAGAGGCAAGCTGAGCAATCTCACTTTTAATCTGAATTTGCCTAGTTTGTTCCTCCTAAGAAAGACCTGACAAGTCCTTTCTAGCATCCAACCCAACAATTCAGATAAAAGACATTTCTTCCTAAAGGCCAGATCCCCTGATACCTCCTTATTCCACTTTTTCAAGTCTTCTTTGAGAGCTTTTAATTTACGAGCCAGAATAAAGCTTGGAGACCCGGCAAAGCAATACCCATTCCACCATTGCCGAACCTTCTCTACAAAACCCTCTTCATGCAACCACATATTCTCAAACTTAAAGGCACTTCGACCTTGATTAACACTACTGGCCACCACCAAAAGTGGGCAATGATCTGAAACTACACGAGGGAGTACCCTTTGAGACACGTTTCCAAAATGATCTACCCAATCCACCGATGCTAAGGTTCTATCAATCCTTGACATACAATCCATCCCTGAATCTCTAAACCAAGTAAATGATGCCCCTTCAAGAGGCAAGTCCACAAGGTAGTTAGCCTCAATGAAGTCAGAAAAAGCAAACATAGTCGGGCTAAAGGCTTCACAACCAAATCTCTCACTCGGATATCGAATGATATTGAAATCCCTAATCACACACCATGCTGTATTCCACCTAGAGTGCATTCTTGTAAGCTCCTCCCACAGAGCACCCCGTTGACTATCAGACTATCATCATTAGGAACATACACTCCTGAACAAGCCCATACAAAATCGTCTACAACCCCCTTCAATAAAACATTAACTAAAATTTGACCAAAAGCACAATCAACTTTTTCATAAACTCTCTTGTCCCAAACCAGTAACACCCCCACTGCAGTGTTGACTGCATCTAGAGCTACCCAGTCTAGGAACGGACTACCCCAAAGGCTTCGAACAACAGAAGAGTTTGAAGAAGCCAACTTAGTTTTTTGAAAGTAAACAATATCACACTTCCACTCCTTGAGAAGATTTTTACAAACTTCTCGCTTCTGAGGATTGTTTAATCCCCTAACATTCCAAGATAGAAGCTGTAAACAAAATGGAATTGATATCAAGGAGAGAGATTCGGAGCTTGTGGGGTTGTCAACATTTGGATTGGCTTTATTTGGGCTCTATAGGTGCGTCGGGGGGGTGTTTAGGTGATGTGGGATAGAAGGATGGTGGAAAAAATTGACGAAGCAGTGGGAAGGTTTTCCGTCTCATCTAAATTTAAGAATGTGGTAGATAATTTTATTTGGGCTTTCACTGGTGTATATGGACCAAACTCTGATCGTGACAGGCGTCTGCTTTGGGAAGAGCTGGCTGGAATTCATAGTTGGTGGAATTTGCCTTGGTGCATTGGAGGTGATTTTAATGTAGTGCGATTTCCTTCGAAGCGACTTGGTGCAGACTCTTTCTCTTCAGCCATGATTGATTTCTCAGATTTCATTTCTGAACACAATCTTATTGATTTTCCATTGGAGGGTGGTACTTTCACTTGGTCCAATTCTAGAGCAGTGGCTTCGCGGTCTACGCTTGACAAGTTCTTCTCTCTTCTGATTTGGAAGAGAACTTTCCTAATATTTGTCAAAAAAGATTGCATAGATTACTTTCAGACCACTTTCCAGTTTTTTTAGAAGGGGGAAATTTTCACAGAGGTAGCCGCCCTTTTCGCTTTGAGAATATGTGGTTAAAGGCAGAGGGTTTTGTGGAGAAAGTGAGAACTTGGTGGGAGTTCTATCATTTTCAAGGTTCCCCTAGCTTTTAGTTTGCAAGCAAATTGAAAGCTTTGAAGCTAGATTTAAAGAAATGGAATGCTGAAGAATTTGGCAATGTGGAGGATAAGATGAACAAGTTATGGAAGAACCTTGAAGTTCTTGACTTGCTGGAAGATAGTCGTCCTCTATCATATGATGAGACTTTGGAAAAAGAACGGCTTCGGATTGATCTTGAAAAGGTAACCCTTATGGTTGAAATTTGTTGGAGGCAGAAATCTAGGGCCTTTTGGATCCGAGAGGGAGATAGAAACACTAAGTTCTTTCATAGAACAGCTAACTCCCACAGAAGATTTAATACTATAGACAATCTCTTAGTGGAAGGTGAATTGACCTCGGATCCAAATTTAATTTCAGCTTGCATCTCTCATTTCTACAAACATTTGTACTCGAAAAATGAGGGCCAAAGACCTGTGCTTGATGAAGTGGATTTCTCTATGATTTCTGAGGAGGAAGCTGCTTGGTTGGATAGGCCTTTTGAGGGAGAGGAGGTATTTGGGGTCATCCAAGGTTGTAACGGTGACAAATCTCCAGGACCAGATGGTTTCTCAATGGCTTTCTTTAAGGCTTCTTGGGATTTTTTAAAACTTGAAAGCTATCTTTGAGAAAAGCCTTAATGCAACTTTCAACGCTCTCATTCCAAAGAAAGTAGATGCTGTCAATGTGAGAGACTTTAGGCCTATTAGTCTTGTGGGCAATATTTATAAAATCATTTCCAAGTTGCTAGCTAATAGGCTGAGAAGGGTGATTTTTGGAATTATCTCTTAGTCTCAAAATGCTTTTGTTCTGGATAGACAAATCCTAGATTTTGTCTTAATTGCTAATGAGTGTTTGGATAGTAGGCTCAAGGCTAGGATTCCTGGGGTTTTATGTAAGTTAGATGTGGAGAAAGCTTTTGATCATGTCAGTTGGGATTTTCTTTTATATATGTTGCAGCGTTGTGGATTCTCCGAGAAATGGAGAAAGTGGATTCTGTTTTGTATCTCCACAGTGAGATTTTCGATTTTGATTAATGGCTCCCCTAAGGATTTCTTTGGGAGCTCTAGGGGGTTGCGCCAAGGCGATCCTCTTTCCCCGCTCCTATTTGCTATTGTTATGGAGGCATTAAGCCGTTTGTTGGATGGTGCGGTTTTGGCTGGACACATTTCGGGTTTCACTGTTGGTACCAGGTCTAATACCCCCCTCATGGTGACCCATCTTCTCTTTGTGGTTGACACTTTAATTTTTTGTGATGCTTTCGCAAGTCAGGTTGAATATTTGCGGGAGATCCTAGCCTCCTTTGAGGCGTTGTCAGGGTTGCACATTAACCTGGCTAAGTCAGAATTAGTTCCAGTTAGAGAGGTGACTAATATGGGAGAGCTTGTGGCATTGTTGGGTTGTAGTCAGTCATCTTTATCAATGACTTACTTGGGTCTGCCTTTAAGTGCTAAATTTAAGGACAGGGCGATTTGGAACTCTATTCTAGAAAGAATGGAGCGAAGATTAACGTGTTGGAAGCGTTTATACTTATCAAAAGGCGGTAAGATCACCTTAATCAAAAGCACTCTCTCAAGCTTGCTAACTTATTTCCTATCTCTCTTCCCTATTCCTGTAGATATTGTTGTTCGTATTGAGAGGCTTTAAAGGAATTTTCTTTGGGGTGGGATAGATGAGTCTCCTAAAATCCGGCTAGTAAAATAGGCCCAGGTTTGTTCTCCCTTGCAGTCTGGCGGTTGGGTATTAGAAACTTGAGAGCCTTCAATCAAGCTTTGTTGGGAAAATGGCTGTGGAGATACGGAAGAGAGACAACCCATCTTTGGAGGTGGGTTATTGAGAATAAATATGGGAATGATTGGGTAGGTTGGTGTTCAAAAGAAGTCTCTAATCCTTATGGTGTTAGTCTTTGGAGAACCATAAGACAAGGATGGCCAGTGATGCTAGTCTTTTCGAAATCCATCCAGTTCGAGGTTGGTGTTGGCGACATAATAAAATTTTGGCATCATGTGTGGTGTGGGAGCTGTACTCTCTGGGAGGCTTTTCTGGAACTCTATAATATTAGTTGTAATAAGGAGTCTTCCATTGCTGATGTTATGCACTTTCCTAACCAGAGGCTTCACTGGGATCTTCTTTTCTCTAGAGCTCCTCAAGATTGGGAATCTGAACATTCTTGATCTTAACAATTCACTACCCCTTAACGGTGAAGGTTAGGACAAACTTTGTTGGAAACCAACAGGGAAAAAGAATTTTAAAGTGAGTGACTTCTATCTCTCCCTTTCCTCTACTCTTGACATTCTTTCCCTTAGAAACTTGTGTGGTGTTCAAAGGTCCCTCCTAGGGTTTCTTTCTTCTCGTGGACTGCCTCATTAGATAAGATTTTGACTACTGAAAATTTATGGTATAAGGGTGTTGCAGTTGTTGATTGGTGTTGTATGTGTAAAAAGAGTGGGGAATCAGTGAATCACCTTCTCCTTCATTGTCCTATTGCTTATGATTTATGGCCTATGGTATGGGCTCTTTTTGGTCTTCAATGGGTTATGCCGCATGGGGTCTCTGATTTATTTTCGAGTTGGCAAGGTTCCTTCGGTGGGCATCGGAGCATTGATTTTTGGAGGGCTGTCCCTCGTTGTGTCCTTTGGTGTATTTGGCGAGAGCAGAACTCAAGATGTTTTAAAGGGAAGTAGCGGTCTACTTCTGATCTTAAATCTCTTCTTCTTCATACCTTGCTTGAGTGGAGTTCTTCCTTTAATCTTTTCCCTTGTTCTAATTTTCTTGAAGTGCTTGATCTTTGTGATTTATGTGTTTGATGTACTGTTTTCCATGTTCACCTCCGGTGTACTTGGGCTTCTTTTTAATACAATTCCGTTATTTATAAAAAAAGAAAAAGCCGTAAACTCATTTAACAATGGAAAGCACCCCCGTACCTGCTGAGGAATCTTTGTTCCTTCCTTTAGAAGCTACCCCATCATAATTAATTGAAGAAATCAAACTTTTAAGTTCCCTAAGCCCTTTCTACCTTGAGTTCACAATTTCTTTAGAAGTCCCAACATTTACAACATCAATGCAATCTTGTTCAGGAGATGAAACAAAGCCAGACATTGATCTTCATACTTAACAATGGGAAAACCCACAATTCTACAAAAACTTTTCATTAGGCTACATACCTATTTCGAATTTTTCTCCTTTGACCCCCAAAACTCTCCCTCATCAACTTCCTGGATCGCATCCTACTCCTTTTGTTCATTGGGATCCCATTTAGATAAAGGTGAACACTCCAACAAGCCACTCTCTTCCTCCCCGTGACACAAACCACTAGGATTTGCTTCACTGTGCTTCCATTGAAGTAGAAAGTGTTCAGACCCATCCCGTGCCAGCTCATCCCCAACTTGTGCTAGCTTATCCCCATCCAAATGGCTCGATGTATTGCTCCATTTTTCTCCCTTCTCACCTGATACCTCCGTGGAATTCTCTCTCCCCAAAACAGAAGCTCTTCTCGCTACCTAGATCCAACAGAGGAGAAAATTGATTTTGGGTAGCACCCTGATGTCGTTGAGACAGAAAGATAGCCTTCCCAGGCCCCATCGACCTTGCCAACATCCCTACACTGAAGTCCCCATCCAACGGAGTCTGATTTTCGACCCCCATCCCCCTACAGATCACCGCCTCTTCGATGAACCCATGCTTGGAAGCCATCGTTGCACTTACTGCTGCATCGGGATTAGCTCCCTCCAAGCTGACTGACAGTGAGACCATCGAGGCACCATGAACAGGGTTGGTGTTGAGGGCAGAGGCACTAAGATCTAGATCCGACACCGCTGCGCTCTCCGGCGACTTGGAATCTCCACACCAATTTTGATGATATCACCTTTTGCTTGTGGCTGTTGCCCTGGTCAATTGCGAACTTAATAGATTTGCACTTAATAGATTTGCACTTGTCATCATTCGTTACAGGCTAGTAGTGGTGCATTGGCATCAAACTTCTTGTGAAGAAATCATAGTAGTGGGGCTTCACAAGTAAGCTAACAGAATCAAAAGCAAGAATGTATTTTTCACTAATAGAACAGGCAGAACCTTCAATATAAATCTTATACCTACAAAGAAAGGAAGAAACCATATTACTAATTGATAATGCACATAGTCAACAAAAAGAGATGATAAAACAAAACAAAAAAATCATAAAATCGAAAACTAAAAACAAGCATGTCATGCAAAAAAAGCAGAAAGAGATTGAAATTTTTTTGTCTTTCACCTTTAATTGCATTGGCTAGCCAAGTCTGACTGTTTGTATCGTTCCTGTGATTTTCGGATCCAATCCTGCAAATGAACGTCTATTATTGTACCAGTTGCTATATTTTTTTACATGTGACATAACAAATTTACTCATCTTCATATGCTCATGCTCATGTAGCATCCATTACTCTATCAGTCACCATTAAACCCCTATCAACCTGTTACCGACATGCAAGAAAAGATCTAATTTTCTCTATGTAAATAGAAAAAGAGAACCCTCATCTTCTTTAAAGGGTATACTTTTAGGTTTGGATTAAAAGTTTGGCTCTCACCTACACCATAAAGTTGCTAGTAAGACTTAAAACTGACCCTGAACTCACCTTTCTTTGAGCCTTTGAACAACAAATTCTGGTTTATGAAGTTTGCATTGAATAGTTGAGGGCTCCTGTGATTTAAAAATAACTAAATACAGCTCTATGAAGAGCTTGAGGAGGCTACAAACAAGTTTGACACGTCTGCTTCCTTGGGTGAAGGTTCTCATTGACAGATGTACAGAGGCCGGCTAAAGGACGGTTCTATTGTAGCTTTTAGATGCCTAAAAATGAAAAGAAGCCACAAAACTTGAAATTTTTTGTATCATATAAAGCTGATATTAAAACTCAGGGTATCGCCATTTGGTCAGTGCTTTGGGACGCTGCTTTGAGTGTTACTTGGATGATTCAAGGGTCAGCAGAATTTTTTTGTCTTTGAATATGTACCAAATGGCACACCAAGGAGCTGGATCTCTAAGGGACATTTTGAACACTCTTACTTGGACACAATGTATAGCTGCTGCAATAGGAGTGGCAAAGGGCATTCAATTTTTGCATACAGAGATCATGCCTGGTGTCAACAGAGAAAATCATGTGAGAGGGAGGGAGTATGCTCCCACACTACCTAATAAATTTCCTGTTACATGTCAACAATTCAGCCAAAGTGTAAATAAGTTCACAGTACATGCATTAACATTGACACCTCAGTGGACTTGCATGAAGAAATAAAATGACAGAGACAATAATATTAATACCAAACTTGTGAATCAAGAAAATACTGTTTACATAAAAGAGAGTCTTACTCTTACATATTAGAAGAACCAAATTGTTTATACAGAAGAGACAGAAAAATAAAAACTAGCATATATAGCAAAGCTTCATCAGATGCACTTCTTCCAAAGTCAGTGTGTTCCCCATGCTTTCACATTCATTTCTTCTTCACTCAAGTCTCTCGTTTCTAGAACTAAAAAACTAATGAAGGCTTCCGTGGCTATAGCATGCATGGCGAAAAGGAGAACTACATATTCCTTGTAGAGACATATAGAAGGCACTGCAAAGTAGGCCATTGAGAACAAGAGTAACGTAGAAATTATCAGTGTCAAAGCATATCCTATAGAATTAGCTCTCCGAGGTAAAGGAACACTAAACCATCCTAGGGGTCCACTGATCACTGTGTATCCACCCACATAAAAAAACAAAGCCACAGAAATGACAATAGCAACATCCACTTCTAGGTGCACCACATTATTATCATCCATTCGAAGTAGACCAAATATCATAAATAATGTCAAGATCATCATAGATGCAGAAGTACGTAGCACTACCTGTCGTTTGTATCGTCCAACCAAGACTCCACCCACAATCACCATAATGAAATAAGCATATGCAATTCCAATGGATAAAACAAAATAAGCAGAGATAGACACACGAACAAAATTCAAAAAGACAGGGGAGAAGAAGTTTAGGGCAAAAACTCCAATCAATTGCATGAACATTTCCCAAACACATGCAATGAATAGATATGGTAGATATTGGACTCTAAAGGGATCAACGAAGGAACCATAAATTCCCTCACTCTTTGATACCAATTTGTCAAATTCAGCAACAATTAGTCTACCTCTAGTCTTTTTGAACGCATTTTCAGCACTTCCAATGTCTTTCATCTCAATAAAATAATGTGGACTTTCAGGAGCAGTAGCAAATAGCATCAAGGATGCAAGAGCTAAAGCTTCTGAAAGTCTAGAACACAACCTAACCCCCGAATTGGACGGTGCCACTAAATAATTCATGGTTGACGTTATAGCAAATCCCAAATTGTAGGAATGGTGAAAAATTGTGGCTAGCAAGTTTGCATAACCACTTGGAGCGGATTCTGAAATATATACTGGGAGAACTTGCAATAGAATGTAATAGTTTACATACATCAAACATGGAGCAGATTCATACAAAAGCATTATTTATTTAAATTTTTAAATTTTGAAATAAAAATTAGGCAAAAATGCAAAACTGACCCTCTAACTTTCAACGTTTTTCATTTCAGTCTTTTAACTTTCAGTTTTGTCATTTCAGTCTTCTAACTTTCAATTTTTGTCAATCCAGGTTTCCGTTAGAACTCAGTTAAAGCTGCTGTTAAACTCACTGAAAAAAGACCGTTTTACCCTTCTTCTTTTTTTAATTTCGGAATTAAAAGAAAAAAAAAGAAAAATCTGTATAAAAAAAAAAAAACATTTTAAGTGGAACGACAAAACAAAGACACATAAAGGGTATTGGGCCCTGCCGGGCCTGTCTCTTCCTTATCTCACTCAGCTCCATCTGGGGCTGAATCTTTGCTAGCCCAATTATCACCTTGTGCTTCTTTGACTCGCACTTCTGGTACCAGTACACATAGCGAGCTTGACCGGGTGTTGCCGGTGAACCTAGCGGAGTGGAATTTCTGGGACTTGTTGAAAGACTCTGATCCCCATAGAGCTCTTCGTCTGGGATCTTCTTCTTCTTCTTCTTCTTGGTGTTTTTGGTGTATGACTTTGCCGCAGAAGATTACGATGTCATTTTTGATTGTTGGGTTGGCGGAGGAGAACTTGAACAAGTCTGGGCATGAAGGAAAGTCTGGATAGGAAGAAAAAGAGTTGGGTTCTTCGAGTTCTACATGTTCATCGTGAATGGAAAGGTCACAGAGTGAGAGCAGGTCACAGAGTGAATGCAAAGGTCACAGAGTTGGGTTCTTCGTTTTCTTTTAATTCCGAAATTAAAAAAAAAAAGGGCAAAACAGTCATTTCCCAATGAGTTTAACAGCAGCCTTAACTGAGTTCTAACAGAAGCCTGGATTGACAAAAATTGAAAGTTAGAGAACTGAAATGACAAAACTAAAAGTTAGAGGACTGAAATGAAAATCGTTGAAAGTTAGAGGGTCAGTTTTACATTTTTGCCTAAAAATTAATACCTATAGAATACATCCTACCCCAGTCCCATAGATAATTCAACCAATGAAGAGGATAGGTAGATTCTTAATTGTTGAGAGTACGGATCCCACTAATACGAGTCCAAATCCAATATAGACAACCAACCATCTACCATATAACTTGGAGAAGATAAACGAAGGTAGTATTGCTACAGCGGCAGCAAGGTAGAGGCACACAATGAAAGCGTCAATATTATTGTCATAAAATGAACAATAATTGGTTGTCTTTGTCATTAGCATTTCTCGGTAAACACCAAAAATTGTTAGTGATTCCCTCATGTTAACAACATTTCCTGCAACCAAAATAGCAAATATTAACCCATATTCAAATGTAATCCGATCCCGAAAACGAAACTATAGTCGCTAACTTCACAAGACACTTGTTAGATGGTTTACAAAGCACCGTGCTTTCTCGAAAGATTAATTCATGCAGGCAAGTTCTTGAACCGAGCTCACTGCCTTCTTCGCTTAGGAGTGCCCTATTGCTCTTTAGTATCGAATCTGTTCCTTCCCTACCTCCCTTTGCTTGGCTATTTGTCTTTAGCGCGCGCTCTTGCTTACCTTGCCCGAGCTTAAGTGAAGTGATCTATCTTTCCGCTTTAAGATAGATTTTACCACTGAATTAAAGTAATGAAATTGCCCAGTTAAATAGCATTAGAAGTAGTTTCCCTCTTAACAAGGGATGGTTACATTGTCCTTCTCGACTCTTTGAGTCGATGACTAGTAACGAAACTCCTAACTTTGGACAGAGAGTGATTGCCGACTTTAGGTGTTGATACTGACTCTGTTGACTTCACTCTTGACAGCTTGTTCTCTTTTTAGAGTCACTCACAACTCTTATTGAACACTCCTAGCTATAAGGCGAGAGAGTGACTAGGCCGAAAAGGTGGAGCAAGGGAGTACCTATGAACGAAGAACTGGGAACTAACCTCTTGACTAACGGCTTGCCTTCGTTAGAAGGAAAGAAAGCTTATCCGCGCAATCAATGTGTATCGTTGAACTACTTGAAGAGGTTGGGCTTATCCGCGCAATATGGGTTAATATTTGCTATTTTGGTTTCAGGAAATGTTGTTAACATGAGAGAATCACTAACAATTTTTGGTGTTTACCGAGAAATGCTAATGACAAAGACAACCAATTATTGTTCATTTTATGACAATAATATTAATGCTTTCATTGCGTGCCTCTACCTTGCTGCTGCAATGGCAATACTACCTTCTTTTATCTTCTCCAAGTTATATGGTAGATGGTTGGTTGTCTATATTGGATTTGGACTCGTATTGGTGGGATCCGTACTCTCAACAATTAAGAATCTACCTATCCTCTTCATTGGTCGGATTATCAGTGGGATTGGGGTAGGATGTATTCTACAGATATTAATTTTTATTTCAAAATTTAAAAATTTAAATATATAATGCTTGTGTATGAATCTGCTCCATGTTTGATGTATGTAAACTATTACATTCTAGTGCAGGTTCTTCCAGTATATATGTCAGAATTCGCTCCAAGTGATTATGCAAACTTGCTAGCCACAATTTTTCACCATTCCTACAATTTGGGATTTGCTATAGCGTCAACCATGAATTATTTAGTGGCACTGTCCAATTCGGGGCTTAGGTTGTGTTCTAGACTTTCAGGAGCTTTAGCTCTTACATCCTTGATGCTATTTGCTACTGCTTCTGAAAGTCCACATTATTTTATTGGGATGAAAGACATTGGAAGAGCTGAAAATGCGTTCAAAAAGACTAGAGGTAGACTAATTATTGCTGAATTTGACAAATTGGTATCAGAGAGTGAGGGAATTTATGGTTCCTTGGTTGATCCCTTTAGAGTCCAATATCTACCACATCTATTCATTGCATGTGTTTGGGAAATGTTCATGCAATTGATTGGAGTTTTTGCCCTAAACTTCTTCTCCCCTGTCATTTTGAATTTTGTTAGTGTGTCTACCTCTGCTTATTTTGTTTTATCCATTGGAGTTGCATATGCTTATTTCATTATGGTGATTGTGGGTGGAGTCTTGGTTGATCGATACAAACAACGGGTAGTGCTACGTACTTCTGCATCTGTGATGATCTTGACATTATTTATGATATTTGGTCTACTACGAATGGATGATTATAATGTGGTGTACCTAGAAGTGGATGTTGCTATTGTCATTTCTGTGGCTTTGTTTTTTTATGTGGGTGGATACGCAGTGACCAGTGGACCTCTAGGATGGATTAGTGTTCCTTTACCTCGGAGAGCTAATTCTATAGGATCTGCTTTGACACTGATAATTTCTATGCTACTCTTGTTTACAATGGCCTACTTTGCAGCGCCTTCGATATGTCTCTACAAGGAATATGTAGTTTTCCTTTTTGCCATGCATGCTGTAGCCATGAAAGCCTTCATTAGTTTTTAAGTTCCAGAAACGAGAGACTTGAGTGAAGAAGAAATGAATGTGTAGGCATGGGGAACACACCGACTTTGGAAGAAGTGCATTTGATGAAGCCTTGCTATATATGCTAGTTTTTATTTTTTTGTCTCTTCTGTATAAACAGTTTGGTTCTTCTAATATGTAAGAGTAAGACTCTTTTATGTAAACAGTATTTTCTTAATTCACAAGTTTGGTATTAATATTATTCTCTGTCAGTTTATTTCTTCATGCAAGTCTGTTGAGGTGTCAAATTTCCTCAAGCATGTCAAGTTTGACATTTTAAAATCATTCGAACTTGTCAAGCAAAAATTTGATTGGGAAAATCCCTTTAGGTACTCTGTTACGGAGTTTTGAGGCATCCAGTTTTATTAGAAACAAACTCTACGGACCACCGCTTACTGATAATTGTACTACAAATGGTGTAAAGCCCAACAATGAAAACATAGGGAGTAAAGGTACTCTTGGACTTGAAGTGGATTGGTTCTATGTGAGCATTGCACTTGGCTTTGTGGTTGGTTTTTTGGGTGTATGCTGTCCTTTACTATTGAACAAGCAATGGAGAATTATCTACTTTCAATTCCTAGATCACATGGGGAATAGTCTTAGGGGTGTTGTTTCGTTGTAAGTAAATGTTGTAAGATTCTTCATATTTTAGTGCAAATGTCATTTGATAATGTTAATCATTGTTTAGATGATGTCTGTAACATCTATGTGTTAGTTAATACACTCCACTAGCATATATGAATATGGTGTTTCTTCCTATGGGCAACAAAGGCAATCCAATTTGTAGTTTCATTTAATCCCTGTAGATTAATATTGTAAAATCAAACTTTAGTTTGTACAAGCAATGGATTCAATAAAAGTAGTATACTATACCTACTTATCAAAAAACAAAAGTAGTATGCTATACCTTGAAATTACTCCTAGGCTTTGTTTTTGTTACTTTAAACAAATGTTTATCTTGAGTTTCAGCAGTGCTTTCGTTGAGTTCATGGGTTTAACACTTTTTTGGAAACTTAATTGATATTGGCCATATGCAAGTTTAACACATTTTTGGTTCCGTATTTAGGTGGACAATTTCTCAAACATCATATTGAAAATGAACATGAAATTTGCAACTTGCAAGTCAAGCTGAATAGTGTCCAGTGGAATACTTTCTCGCACTTGCAAGAAAGATTGTAGTACATGAAACATTATTTGTGAGCAAACCATCAATAGCTGGTTTTGGCTAAAAACCTGATTACCCATACGCTTATGTTGTTGCCTGCTATTAAACATGTAAAGGTTCTGTTGAACACAATTCTTCCTTATTGCTTCATCATATCTGTATCTTTTCATAATTGTTGTGTTTCTGTTGGTATTGTTTTCTGTGTAATACCCTACAATTCCAACCTATGCAAAGGTGCTCCAATCTAACTTGCAATGAGAAAGAAAAATGTGCCCTTCTAAGTTTCAAAGTTCTTACAAGTCCTTTAAATAGGCTCTTGTCTTTGTCTGTTCAAGATTGCTGAAGAGGGATTGGAATCTGACGTGACACGTAAGTGGAAATCGGGTTGAGCTCAACCTATAAATTAATATTCTGCTGATGAATGATGAATATAGATTACCGTTATGTTGAAAGATAAATCCTTTTTTACTGGAGCTAAAACTACTAAATAAATTGAGTTAATTATTCTACTGGTGAGGGCATTCCAAGCTATTTTGGTTACTCTGGAGAGAATTAGACATCTTGACCTCTCCTTTGCAGGATTTGGAGTATTCATTTCTCAGGAGCTTAGAACTCTATCACAGCTTTACTTTCTTAATCTACAGGAAAATGATCTTTATTTGGATGGTCTAGAATTGGTTTATTGTCTTTCTTTCCTGCAATATTTTTACCAATTGGTGTCAACTGTCATAGGGAAAAAGAAAAAGGCTTCAGGTAATTTGTGGTTCTCTTGTCTCACTTTCTTGTATGATTTGCAGTCCAGATTATCTGATATGGCAGCTAAACTTTATTATTTAAAATTTCAATTAGGATGTGCTGAGACAAGGGCTAATTAAAACTTAAAATTGATTGGGCATTGTTAGGAAGTCAATTCAACTGTATGGTCCTCTTCAACTCGAGCTTATATCAATGCTGTAAGATCATATTGTAATTACAGATCAAAAGACTCTTTTTCCTTCCAATTTTCTCCAGAAACACGAGCATTTTTTTATTTATTAGCTGAATGGGAACAGAATATAATTGAAACTTTGTTTTCACTTCAATTTTATTACCATGATGACTCATAGAAATGACGTCTTATAGGTCTAAAGAATGCAACAAAACATGTTCATCTCATTTCAGCTTCGTCTTGAAATAATTTTAAATATGTCCTCGTGGCACTTATTACTAGGTATGTGTGATTATACATGAATGTAGACATGTCTGATTCTTGCTAGCCTAGTAATAATTATTTCCTTATTGCCTTGCTGAGCAGATCAAAGGATTAGAGGATTCATAAATTACACAACGATTAAAGGGCCTTCCTTTTCTCATTGCTGCCTAATCACACATTCCTTGCTAAAAATGTACCCTTCTCTCCAAGCCAAGGATGACATGTGGAATCAAATCAGAATATGGTGTTATCAAAAGAAATATATATATATATATATATATATATATATATTGCCGCACCTTTCTGTTTTTCTGTGTTTTGGGATCAACTTATATTCTATAGGCCAATTAGCTTCTCACATCTATGTGGTATACAATCCAGATTGTATATATCCTGCATTATTAGTTATCCTTTTATCATTTGCTGTCTTTGTCAAAATTATGTGGCTGTTGTTGACCTTTCTTCTCGGATTTATGGATATTTTGCCAATATTTTGGTAAATATTTGGAATTTATAAAATTACATGTGTTTGATAATGAATCATAAATTAACATTTTTAATTTTTATGTGTTTTATCTTGCATATACTAGTTGGACTTTATATGGTTTTGATGTGGGTTGTGCCATCATATGCCAGATGACATAGTGGGCCGGACAACAAATGACTTTAGCATGAAAGCAACATGACTAATCTGTTAATCCAATTCATATTTCAATTATTTTACTTTAGATAAGATTTATGAGGGAGATTCGTTGGTGGGTCACCGTCGAACTAAAAGATTTATTTTAATACCTAACTTTGTATTCAAGGCATCAACACCCTATACAGGCACTACAGAACATTGTAGCAAATCACATGCACGTTCGAAAAAAAGAAAAGCCAAATATACATAATAATTGTTATGTTTATTCTTTATTTTTTTAGTTTAAGTGTTTTTTTTTTGTTAAAACAAATTCACCAAATTCTAAAATTTTATTTTTTCTAAAGTTTATACATGATAATTGTGGGGCTCAAATATTTGGCAACCCCGGCCCACTTCATATTTGGCCAAAGGCCTATGCCGAGGAGAGTACAGAATTCGAGAATGAGTGGGAGAGGCCTAAGTTATCAAGGAACTTCGCCGAGGATGTCCACGTCCTCGGCAGGCCGACATTGAAGAAAGGAAGCTATTATTCACCCATTAAATGTACGTAACTAACACTCTGGCCGCATTAATAGTGAATTGACCAACGAACAGTGATGTCTTGGTTACTTCAACTAACAGAAAGCCTGCGAAGGCGGCTGATGGGACGAGCCCTCAGACACAGGTTCAGATGGCCGACAAGTGGAAGGTAGAGATCAACCGAACAAGACTATATAATAGATTGAACCCCCAAAGTTGAAGAGGTTGGTTCTTCAGTTTTGGGAGGTTAAAGGGTTTTTGGGGTATTCTAGGGTAACCCTTGTATTTATTAGTTCTGAGGGAAGAGCTCCTTGGACTGGATCGATGACGAACTTTTCCTGAGAACACTTAGCCAAATCCTAGTTATTGATCTTGTAAACCCACGTCGACTGTTGTATCTTTTGCTAATGTCTAGTCCTTCTATCCACTCTCTACAAATTCATTGTACAGGGTTGCCTGGGTTCGAGTCCGCTCATCCCCAGGAGGGAGGCGCTGTCTATGGGGAGGACTTGAGCATTAGCAAGTGCGATGGTTGGTGTGGAAAGATCAATAACAACACTTATTTCAAGTTCATAAAAAGAAAAAAAAAAAACAATACAAACAATAGCAACATACTCATTCAGAAGGCAATCATCACAAAGAAGCAAAAAGATGCAAGAAGTAAAAGAAATGAAAGTGGGCTACTTCTTTATTAATAAATGAAGAGAAGTTACATTTTACAACAAATGCCCAAACAGGCTTGTTCTAAAGCTAACTACGAAGGTGGATGCCCAAGCCGGCTTGTTTTAAAGCTAACTACGAAGATAAATGCCCAAACGGGCTTGTGCTGAAACTAAAAGTAAAAGAAAAAGAAAAAGAGAAGGGCCTAGGCAAGCTTGTTTTAAAGCCTAGCTAAGTGTTGGAGGGAGAGGGAGAGGTAGAGACAGACCTATGCTAAGGCCGTTAACAGCTCCCCAACCAACACTTGCGGCGCTCTGAAGGAGAAGGAAGAAGAGGCCGTGGCGCCTGACGGTTCCACCTCAAGGTTCCTCCTGGTTTCCCTCCCAATCCCACGACGACTGGAGTCGGCGAATCATTACCAACTTGGAGGGTCGGTAGATCTGCACATGGAGGAGGGACGTTACGTTCCTTTCGAATCCCCCTCCAAACAGCAAGAGGAGTCCCATCTCTGGCTAGGTTGAAAAGGAGGATCTTCGGCCTCTGCCTATTCCGCTCCATTGTGTCGTCCAGGAACGGAGTGGCATCTTTGGCTCTTGAAGGGGGCTCGGCTTCCTTGTCACCACCCTTTCCCAGGGCCACTTCATCTCCTCAGGCACAAGTCACTGTTCTGGCAAGGCCCTTGGGATGCCTAGAAAATGGAGTATTTGTGAGATTTGAACTTAAGTGTTTGTAAGAATTGAAGAAAGGATCACCCCAAAATGCCTTATATAGAAGGCAAAAACTAGCGAAAGCCAGCCCGCACAGAATTCCAAGGAGAAATTACCAGAGATATTAACTCCACCTAATTTCTAAGGGGCTTATCAGTCGCTGGATCCTTGTAAATCTGCGAGGATATTAATGAAGAGGCGCCTCGCGCACCGAAGCGTCAAGCGCGTTACTCGAATAGCCCAAAAGATACCTCGTAATCAGAAGAGGCGCGCCGGACGAAGAGGCTAGACTGAAGAAGGGTCCCCCCTCGGCGGAGCAAGCTCAAGGCCGCTACCACTCTAAGAGCAGACTCCCCAACGCTGAGGATGATCTCCCTTACTCCAAGTACTAAAGAAGAACTAAGTACCAGACAGAACCAATGTCTTGCATGGTCCACGGATTCAAACCTATGGAGAAACTAGCTACTTTAGAAGAAGAGTGTTAGACAGAACCTAGGCTTTGCATGGACCTTGGACTCAAGCCTATGGGGAAACTAACTACTAAAGAAGAACTAAGTACTAGACAAAACCAAGGTCTTGCATGGTCCTCGGACTCAAGCCTATGGGGAAACTAACTATTTCAAGAACTAGGTGCTAGACAGAACCAAGGTCTTGCATAGTCCTCAGATTCAAGCCTCTAGGGAAACTAGTCACTTCAGAAGAACTAAGTACTAGACAGAACCAAGGTCTTGCATAGTTCTCGAACTCAAACCTATGGGAAAACTAGCTACTTTAGAAGACAAGTGTTAGACAGAACCTAGGCCTTGCATGGTCTTCGGACTCAAGCCTACGGGAAAATTAACTACTAAAGAAGAACTAAATACTAGATAGAACCAAGGTCTTACATGGTTCTCGGACTCAAACCTATGGGGAAACTAGTAATTTCAGAAGACAAGTGTTAGGTAGAACCTAGGCCTTGCATGGTCTTCGGACTCAAACCTGTGGGGAAACTAGTTACTTCAGAAGACAAGTGTTAGACAGAACCAAGGCCTTGCATGGTCCTCGGACTCAAGCCTATGGGGAAACTAACTATTTCAAGAACTAAGTACTAGACAGAACCAATGCCTTGCATGGTCCTTGGACTCAAGCCTATGGGGAAACTAACTATTTCAAGAACTAGGTGCTAGATAGAACCAAGGTCTTGCATAGTCCTCGGACTCAAGCCTCTAGGGAAACTAGTCACTTCAGAAGAACTAAGTACTAGACAGAACTAAGGTCTTGCATAGTCCTCGGACTCAAACCTATAGGGAAACTAGCTACTTCAAAAGACAAGTGTTAGACAGAACCTAGGCCTTGCATGTTCCTCGGATTCAAGCCTACGGGGAAACTAACTACTAAGGAAGAACTAGGTACTAGACAGAACTAAGGTCTTGCATAGTTCTCGGACTCAAACCTATGGAGAAACTAGCTACTTTAGAAGACAAGTGTTAGACAGAACCTAGGCCTTGCATGGTCTTCGGACTCAAGCCTACGGGGAAACTAACTACTAAAGAAGAACTAAGTACTAGACATAACCAAGGTCTTGCATGGTTCTCAGACTCAAACCTATGGGGAAACTAATTACTTCGGAAGACAAGTGTTAGATAGAACCTAGGCCTTGCATGGTCCTCGGACTCAAGCCTACGGGGAAAGTAACTACTAAAGAAGAACTAAGTACTAGATAGAACTAAGGTCTTGCATGGTCCTTGGTCTCAAACCTATGGGGAAACTAGTTACTTCAGAAGATAAGTGTTAGACAGAACCTAGGCCTTGCATGGTTCTCAGACTCAAGCCTACGGAGAAATTAACTACTAAAGAAGAACTAAGTACTAGACAGAACTAAGGTCTTGCATGGTCCTCGGATTCAAACCTATGGGGAAACTAGTTACTTCAGAAGACAAGTGTTAGACAGAACCTAGGCCTTGCATGGTCCTCGGACTCAAACTTGTGGGGAAACTAGTTACTTCAAAAGACAAGTGTTAGACAGAACCAAAGCCTTGTATGGTTCTCGGACTCAAGCCTACGGGGAAACTAACTACTAAGGAAGAACTAAGTGCTAGATAGAACCAAAGTCTTGTATGGTCCTCGGACTTAAACCTATGGGGAAACTAGTTACTTCAGAAGACCAGTGCTGGACAGAACCAAGACCTTGCATAGTCCTCGGACTCAAGCCTATGGGGAAACCAGTTACTAAAAAAGAATTAAGTACCAGACAGAACCAAGGCCTTGTTTGGTCCTCGGACTCAAGCCAATGGAGAAACTATCCCCTCACGAAATACCAAGTGTTAGGTAGAGTCAAGGTCTTGTATGTTCCTCGGCGTCAAACTTGTGGAGAAACTAGTTGTTTCAAAAGAATCCAAGTACTAGACAGAACCAAGGTCTTGCATAGTCCAAGGACTCAAACCTATGGAGAAACTAGTCACTTTAGGAGGATCTAAGCACTGGACAGAACCAAGGTCTTGTACTGACCGCGGGCCCTAACCTACGGCGTGGCTGACCACTTTAGTACTAGTAATAAGCACTGTAGGGGACGATGATCAATGTAGTCGGCTGAAGCGCAATTAAAACCAGAATCGTGCAAGTAATATATATATAATATAATATAATATAATACAAGCAAAACGAATAAAAGGAAACAAAATACGCACTTTACTGAATTTTTAAAAAGTTATACAAGGCAAATGTGCCATTTCAATACTAAAAAAAAAAAAAAAAAGAGGAAAAACAAGGCAAAGGCGCAGCGGAGGATCATTCCTTCGGCTCTATCTCAGCTCCTCCCTCAGGAGGCGGGGCAGAAAAAGTCTTTGGGTCCTGATAACCCTCGCTTGGGATCACAGCCTAGGGAGGGTCAACTGGATGAGATATCTCCTCAACAAGAGGGGTTTGGACATCAGCTAAGGGATCTGCAACCTTTCAAGGCGCATTAGCAGTGGGACCCGTGCTTGTCTCAACGGCCCCGGGAGGATCAACTTCCTTGGTAGGCTCGCCCGAAGTGATGGCAGCTGGGACACCTTCCTCAGAAACAACCCTAACTCCCTCGGCAGTCACCTCGGCCTCAAAACTTGGAGGGGCAGCCTCGCGGATGGCAAGGGGATAGTATACATTCTCCACCTTTCACAGGTCGGACGAGGCCTCAACCCCAGCTTGTTTAAGGGCCTCACTCCAAACCTGGGAGCAGTAAAGTCTGCACAACCCTAGCACTTGGGCTCAAAGGTTGTCTTCTGTTTCAGCTACCTTTGCTTCATAGGCCTCCTGCGCGGCCTTGCCCTTGGAGGCCTTGGCCTCGGCCCTGGCAGACTCAGCCTCCTCCTTGGCTTTCAAAGCCTTGTCCCTGGCAGACTCCGCGGCGCCTTTAGCCCCTTCTGCCTTAAGCACCCTCTTCTCTAGGGTCGCGATCTCCTCTCGGGCGACCGTCAGCTGACCCTCCGCCTTAAGGAGGCCCTTAGTTTGGTCTAAGGCCAACCTTTCAGCGGCAGCAAGGGCCGACTCGGCGGTGTCTCGAGTCTTCTTCATCTCCTCTAACTGGTCCATCGCCTTTGTAAGATCAGCCTTGGAGGCGTTAAGGGTCTGCACAACGTCCAACAGCTTGATACGCTCCGAGCCCGCGACCTTGCTCTGGCTACTGGCCATATCCTCCAACCTGAAGGTAACCTGGATAGCCTACCAATTGAAACCAATATGCAACAGATAAGGAGCCAGGAAACAGGAAGTCAAGAGAGTCACAAGCAATCAAGAAACTTACCATGCCCAAGTACTGTTTGAGGCCGAGGAAGACCTCTTTGCTCCTCAGAGCCTCTAGCTGGGCCATGTCTGCAAGGAGTAGCAAGGAACTCCCCAATGCATCAGCTACGAGCGCACCTTCACCCCTTTGAGGGTCTCTGAGGGGGGCGTCGTCTGTCAAAGGCTTCCCATGGAGCATGGAGGCAGGGAGCCAAGCTTGGGCCCCGGGCTGGATGGCGGCCTGCTTTTCCTGACCTCGGCGCCTTATCCTCAGCTATTTTGATGGCTGCCGAGCGTCGCCATCACCTCGGGAAGGATCAGACTCTTCGCCCCCCCTAGGCCTTTTGCCTTTGTCTTTCTTCTGTAGAGGACTGGTGGGCTTGGACATAGATGGTGAACTCTGTTGGGGTGGGGGAGGAGGAAACTTGGGAGGAGACTTCCCCAGCGCGTCTTTCCCCGGCTGCCCCTTAATCAGGGCCAGCAAGCTCGCCTGTGGTCGCTTTTTGAAACTCATCCTCGATTGGGGAGAGGCTTCTTCGGATAAAAAGTCGCTTCAGTTAAGCTGGGGTCACCAAAATCGCCGGAAGGGTCCTCGGGCGAATGGAACTGGTCGAACATGCCAAACTCGTCCTTGGACGGACCTAAGTCAGCAACTTCCCCTTCCCCTAGCTCTCCCCTTTCAGCCTTGGCAGCTTGAGCTGATGAAGAAGTACCTACCAACGGTACGCCCTCGGGAATGGGAGATCCTTCGGGGTTCAGAAATTCATGCTCGACTACGGTGATGTTATGCAGTTGAGGATCTTTAGCTCGGATCACGTACTTCGGAGTCGAGAACGATTTTTGGATCGGATCGTATCCTAGGATCTCGTGAGCGGCTCTAACTTGGTTGTCGGCTTTGTTCACAAAGATCTCCGACCTCAGCACCTTTTCCAGGTCCTCTTTATTGACCAAGTTGAAGTGACGCTCAAAGGCGCGCGGATCTGCATAAAAAAAAGCAAGTTCCTATAAAAAACCAAGCAAAGCGGATCGCTAAAACACAAAAACTTAGACCCTCTCCTAGTCTGGATGCCCCACTTGGTGTACCCTCCACTGTTGGGCAATGAAGGCCCTCATGCCATTCTCTAGACATAATCAGGAGGTCTTTGTTCAAGCCCTTACTGGACTCAGGGAGGCACTGGATGAGCCAGACCCTATTGTCCCTCGTCTTCATGTAATAAGACTTCCCCCTCAAGCGCTGGAGGTTGTAGCACCAGTTCACATCATTATGGGTTAGCCTCAGCCCTATCTTCTCGTTCAGGGCATCCACACAGCCTAAGATCCTAAATACATTAATGGCACACTGGGTGGGAGATAAGCCGAAGTGTCTGAGATAATCCCTCATCACCGGCCTTATGGGAATCCTCATACCACCCTCAAGAAAGGAGATTATAGGAATCACCACCTCACCCTCTTTTCTCCTCATACTCCATTCCCCTTCTACACAGTACCTCAAACTCACTGTATCGGGGATCTTATAGTCAGCAACGAATTTGTCCATTGCCTCTTTCGACTTAACTAACTTCTTAAACCTACCCATTCTAAAGAACTAACGGGAAACTTAGGTGGAAAAGTATGAACCAGAGAGAGAAGAGGACTTACAGAAATGAGAAAAAGCTCATCGGGCAGGCTTTTTGTGCTAAAGGAAGTCGCAAGTACAGTTGGAGATGTGACCGAATTCGAAGTATGTGCGTAAAGTCTGTTGAATGCAAAAGTGAAGGGGCAAATCAGTTCGATTGGGTATTTATACCCCCAATTAAAAGTAACCGCACAAGCTTTCCCGCCCAACGAGTCTGAAGCATCCCTATTGTCCATTCATCATCACACCGTTTAACGTGGAGGACACAGAGCTGCCGAAATTTAATGAAGATGTGCTCCAAATATCGAAACGCCAGGAACATCCCTTGGGCAGTTGAAAGGATTTTGACACTGACAGAAAGATAAGGCTCGCCAGGCCAGGCCAGGACAAGGACCCGAGAACATCAAAATCCTCCTCCCCGCCCGAGAGGCCGGGCAGCAGAATTTTGAGGGGCTATTGTGGGGCCCAAATATTTGGCAACCCCGGCCCACTCCATATCAGGCCCAAGGCCCATGCCGAGGAGAGTACAGAATCCAAGGATAAGTGGGAGAGGCCCAAGTCATCAAGGAACTTCGCCGAGGATGCCCACATCCTCGGCAGGTCGACATTGAAGAAAGGAAGCTGTCATCCACCCATTAAATGTACGCAACCAACACTCTGGCCGCATTAATGGTGAATTGACCAGCGAACAGTGATGACTTGGTTACTTCAACTAACAGAAAGCTTGCGAAGGCGGTTGATGGGATGAGCTCCCAGACACAGGTTCAGATGGCCGACAAGTGGACGGTAGAAATCAACCGAACAAGACTATATAATAGATTGAACCCTCAAAGTTGAAGAGGTTGGTCCTTCGGTTTTGGGAGGTTAAAGGGTTTTTGGGGTATTCTAGGGCAACCATTGTATTCATTAGTTTTGAGGGAAGAGCTCCTCGGACTGGGCCGAGGATGAACTTTCCCTTAGAACACTTAGCCAAATCCCAGTTATTGATCTTATAAATCCACGTCGACTGTTGTATCTTTTGCTAATGCCTAGTTCTTCTATCCACTCTCTACAAATTCATTGTACAGGGTTACCTAGGTTCGGGTCCGCTCATCCCCAGGAGGAAGGCGCCTAAATCGGGTCCCTACAATAATTATTTTATCAATTCTCAACGAGTTCAAATTACAAAGAGTTTTTTTAGCAAAACAATTAAAATAATTATTAAATTTTGTGTGTATGTTTTGTTGATATAATATCTATATTATAATTGTTCAAATAATTGAAATAAGATATAAAAGAAATTGTTGTTTCTTCAAGTTGTTGTTATTATTATTATTATGATTATGAACCATGGTTGAGTAGAATATAAAGGACAAGTAACAACACCTATTGGCGAAGCTGGTAGTTAATCTTCTAACCGAGCTTACCTTAGTCACTTTAATGATTTTGTTATAAACTCTATCCTTATGTTTTCTCTCCACTTGACAATATTCACCAAATTAAACCTTCCAAAAGAGAAAAAAAGAGAAAGAACCAATGGTGAATTATGTGAAAACAATGGGTGTTAAAAAGGTGAGTTTTTATTATTATTTTTATTGTTTTGTATTAAAATATGAGATTAAAAGAATTTTTAAAATATGACTAACAATTGGAATCTCCAATTTTATCAAATAGAAGAGAACGCAAAATTCATTTTTGAATAATACTTTTGAAGTTGCTGCAAGTCAGGCTTCATGAAACCCAAAAAATTTAGTATTACATACATTGGATAGTAAAATACTAATGATAAAACAAAATATGGCAACACTCCAATTGTCTAGAAAATAATAATAAATTCATGACCAAGCAAATAAAAAACGTTTCACAGAACATATATAATCTTTCATCATTATTTCAAAATGTAAATTGACCTTATTTCTAAGGTTAAACTACTAAATGAAGTATAGTCATGTTGGGTCCATATTTTTCAAAGAGTGTTCCATCTTCTTTTTATTTATTTATTTTTTCAATACAATCTACGTACTAGAAATAATCCAATAAAGACCTTTTCAATTGCCAATTATTTTAGACCATAATTGCGTGAAAAAAAAAAGTTATAAAAATTATTTTCAAATAATATTGGTATTTTTTTTTACTGGGGTCACTATTTTGTGGAAGGCTATTTATAGAAAGGAGAAAAATAAGTTGAAACAATTTCAATATGAGAGTATGAAAGATTCATTAAGGGTTAATTACAATGTTATCTTCTTTTTTTGTTCCGGATGGTATTATGAATGTAGAAAAATATTTAAATATTTTTCTACAAAAAAGGTTTTAAAATATATCAGCAACAAACTATTTTTTTTTTTTTTTTGGTTATATCAACAACAATAAAAAAAAAAAAATTACGATAAACATAACAATGTCTATAAGAACATGGACGACAAAAATAAAAAAAATAAAATATTTTTATATTTTTTTATAATTTTTTTGTTGCAAAGCTTATTCCAACTAAACTTGATGAAAATAACATAATAATTGGTATCTATAAAGATAATAAACAGAAACTTGTTGAATCCGTTGGAATTTGGAAAAATTATAATGCTTACTAAAGAATCAATATGATAATTATTATTTATATTTTGATATTTTCTGGATATGACAAATTTAATTTGCAATAGTATTTTATAGGGTCTTGTATAGACTACTGCTACCTATTGTTTAATTAGGAAATAGTATAACTATTTCATTAGTAATAGCATAGTATAAATCATTCTGTTATCATTTCTATCTACTTATGATGCTGCAAGAATTTTTGGTACTATTTTTGGTTGTTTATTTATATAAAACTATTATTTACTATGACTACGAATCTGGTCAATTTTCTCTCTTTCCTCATTCCGATAGTTATTAATGCATTAGTTTTCATGATTTATTCCACTACACCAAGGATAGACAATCAAAAGTCTATCTAGTTTATTTCCAAGACAACATGTTTGTAACTTCAAAATTGAAAATCTGGTAACATCCCCAAGGGGTTGTCATCTACTAATTATCCATCAATTTGGCTAAGACATTATCTTTTTTGTTATCTGGCCTCTTTTGTATTGCTTTATTGCTAAGGAGGGAGATTGAATAATAAAAAAGTGCATATTTTTCTTTTTATTTCTTTTTGAAGCATTTAAATTCGTATTACGAACAATAAATCAATTAATATTCAAAGCTTTTAACTTTTTGGAAAGTTTATTATCTTTCATGATCTCTCTCTCTCTCTCATATATATATATATATATATATATTTTCATTCTTAGAAATTCAAAATAAAATACTTTAAACGATAGAATAGATAATTCTATGTACAAACACAATTAATAATTTTACCTTAATGGTCAAATTCCATATATGTGTTTAGGCGTGTTCACTAAACCGCACAAACCGCACCAAAACTGCCTGCAAAATGGCATAACCACACCGCAAGTAATAGTGCACCGCAGCGCACCACACTGCAAAGTGCAGTGTAGTGCAGTTTGCGGTTTTATAATAAGAAAAGCGCACAAATCCTACCACACCGCACCCTCTCTATATATTAATATATTTATTTATTTATTTTTAATATTAAATACCCTAGTTTTCAAAAAAAAAAAAAGAAAAAGATTAACTCTAGCAAGTGTTGACTAGAAAAGCCAATCCAAAATAAAGAAAAACTAACTCAATAATTTAAAACTTAGCCCAAAAAAAGGAAAAAAATTAGTTTTGGGCTGAATAGGAAAAACTCAAAATTTGAAAAATATACCGACTTCAAACCGCATCTTATACATAGTATTGCACATGTGACTGCAAAAATGAGGAGCGGTGCGATTATGGTTTTAGCTAAACTCTAAACTGTACCACACCGCACATGTGATTGCAAAAACAAGGTGCGGTGCATTTATGGTTTTAGCTAAACCACATCGCAAAGTGCGGTGTTAAAAATGGCCCAAAACCACACCGTGAACACCCCTACATGTGTTTTTCTCCAAAAAAAAAAAAAGAAAAAATTGCATACATGTATAATAAATGAGCCTGCACAAATTAATAAATACATGGAAATTATTATGATATTTCTACTTTATATGAAGTTCTATTTCCAATGTTCTAATAGGTAAATTTTTTTTTTTTTTTTTTTTTTTTGGTGAACAATAGGTAAATTACTACTTTAATTATCTATTACTAAAAGTTTGAAAAAAATTTAAAAGAAATTAAATTTCATTACATTTAAAATTTTTTTTTTTTTGAGAATAAACGACAGAAATTTATTCAAATGAAGAGAAGAAATATACAATAACAAGGCAGCAATAGGGAGAGTCGAAACAACTTGACTAGCTACAGAACAATTCCTGCACCTCACACATATAGCTGCTAAATGAAAGATTACAACAAGGAAAGCCAAAGGAACCAAAGTTATCTTACAACTTCAAGACAAATTACCATAATTAGCTTCCAAATATTCTATAGCATGAGCTGCAACAGACCTGGCTAGAGAAGAGGGGTCAGGACGTGGAGTACCATAGCGAGCCTCATTCCGCTTAATCCAGATCATCCAACTGGTTGTGAAAAATATTGCAATCTCTAGGTCATTTTTCCTTTGCATAACTTGATCAGCCACATCCACAAATGAAAGATTTGTGGAATGAGACATAGTCCTCCATAAGCATGTGGACTTCCAAACCATATCAGAATATGTACAGCTTAGCAGGATATGGTCCGTTAACTCCACCCCACTCGCACAACAATCACAACCAGCATCCAACAATATTTTTCTTCTAGCAAGATTAACCTTTGTAGGCAGTATATCTCTACAAGCTCTCCAAATAAAAGTTTTGATTTTATTACATACCTTGGCCGCCCAAATCGCTTTCCAAGTTTTATTGCACTGTGAGTAATTGGATGATTGGCCATGAGAAGATCTCAATTGTTGAGTTTGTATCATCTTGTATGCACTTTTTACCGAATATTCACCTGTGTTTGTGTATGCCCAAGTTTGGGTATCTTGCACCACTCTATTGCTCAAAGGGATGGCTTTAATAACTTCGGCTTCATGTGGGAGAAATACATGATCAATCATGGATGCACGCCAAGATCTAGTAATTGGATCGATGAGGTTATCTATTGTGGCCATTGTTGACATTGTGGAGCATGGGGTTACCACTTTGAATGATGGTGGAGTTGGAAGCCATCGGTCTTGCCAAATTCCAATTTTATTTCCGATTCCCACTCGCCATCTCAAACCGCTATCCAAGACAGATCTGGCAGCCACTATACTTCTCCATGCATAACTCCCTGAATTAGGTGAAGGAGCATCAAAGAAAGATGTGTTGAGAAAGTACTTTGATTTGTAGACTCGATAGAACAAGGAATGGGTATTTTTCATTTGTCTCCAACCTTGTTTGGCTAACATGGCTAAGTTGAAAGAATGAAGCTCCCGAAACCCAAGTCCTCCCATTGACTTGGGCATACAAAGTTTAGATCAACTCAACCAGTGAACTTTCCTTTCTTGCATCTTTTGACCCCACCAAAATCTGCTCATCATCCCTTCAAGTTCTTTAAGCAAACCTTTCGGTAACAAGAAACATCCCATGGCAAATGTGGGGATAGCTTGTGCCACGACTTTAATCAAAATTTCCCTTCCAGCCTGAGACATCATCTTTTCCTTCCATCCCTTTAGTTTACTCCAGACTCTTTCAATGATTGGAGCAAAAGCTGCTTTTTTGTTACGCCCCACTATACTCGGTAGCCCCAAATACTTCTCATATTCTGGGACTGTCTCTGCACCCAATGCCTGTTTGATTGCTTCTTGAGTCTCAAAGCCAGTATTGCTACTAAAGAAAAGAGAAGTTTTATCAGAATTAACCTTTTGGCTTGAGGCAGCCTCATATAAATTAAGCAAAGACTTGACTTGTTGGCACTCCTCTACTGAGGCTCGACAAAAAAATAAGCTGTCATCAGCAAATAGGAGATGAAAAATACATGGACCACCTCTGCTAGCTGCCACTCCTCTTATCATTCCTTCTGTTTCTGCCTTTCTAAGCAACGCAGTAAGCCACAAAACAGAAAGAGGTAAGGTGACAGAGGATCACCTTGTCTCAGTCCTCTTGAAGGCAAGATATAACCTGTAGGATTGCCATTAACTATCACAGAAAAATGAGCAGTTGTTATGCATGCCATAATCAATTGCACCCATTTTGCATGAAACCCCATTTTCTCCATCACCCTTTTTAAATAATCCCATTCGACCATGTCATAAGCTTTGCTCATATCCAATTTAATAGCTACCTGACCTATCTTGCCTCCCCTCTTTTTTTTTCATGCTATGCAAAGTTTTATATGCAACTAGTATGTTATCTGTAATTAATCTCCCCGGGACAAAAGCGCTCTGAGAATCAGAAATTAAATTTGGGAGGATAAGCTTCAGTCGGTTGACTAACATTTTAGATATGATTTTGTATAGCACATTACACAAGCTAATGGGGCGATATTGTGTGATTAATTCAGGGTCTTTGGTTTTGGGAATTAGTGCTATGTGGGTATTATTTATATTACGAAGTATGATACCAGAATTTAGACAAGATAGCACAGCATTGGTTACATCAGCACCCATTATATGCCAAAACTTTTGAAAAAAGAAAGCAGTCATACCATCAGGGCCTGAAGCTTTTGAAGGATGCATTTGAAATAAGGTGAATCGAACCTCTTCTGGGTGAAAATCTCTCACGAGCCAATCATTCATCTCCCCCGTAACTACTCTAGGAATATGGCCCACCACTTCTTCAATAGCATTTGGATTTGAAGATTGGAAGAGAGTTGAGAAGTGTTGAATTATCATCCTTTCTATGTCGCTTTGTTGCTTTATCACTGTACCATCCATCTCCTTTAGCGAGACAATTAAATTTTTTTTCCTCCTTACAACTGCTTTCGCATGAAAAAATTTTGTATTATGGTCACCTTCACGCAACCAACTGATACGGGATCTTTGCTTCCAATAAATTTCTTCTTTCTCAATTAAATTACGAATTTCATGCCTAAGGGCTTCACATTCAGCCCACAATGCATCCCTGTTGTTTTCCTCAAGCACTTGCAACCTATTTCGCTTTTCCTCAATTTTTTTGCCTAAGGAACGCAATGAATTTTTACTCTAGGCTAACAACCTCTTCCTGCATTCTTTTATTTTATTACACACCTGGTACATAAGACTTCCATTGAAGAAAACAGACCAAGCATTTGCAATTGCGTCCTCACAGCCTTGATCTTTCACCCATGCTTCCTCAAACCGAAATCGTTTTTTATACATCCCAAATTGAGTCTGTGATTGCCTTCTTAGTCGCACCCCAACGGCCATGTGATCAGAATTTGAAAAGCTTAAATGATGAACATCAAAGTGAGGAAAAAGATTATACCATTCTTGATTAGCTACCCCACGATCGAGTCTAACATATACCCGATCTTGTTCATCTCTCCCATTGCACCATGTGAAACGAGCACCTTTAAAACCCATGTCCCTTAATCTACAATTGTCAAGCACTTCTCGAAAATTTGCCATTTGCCACTCACTCCTTGGTTCCCCTCCTTCTTTTTCATTCGCTGAGAGTATCTCATTGAAATCGCCTATGCATATCCATGGCAATGTGACTTGTTGGTGAAGTAGACGCATCAAATTCCATGTCTCAATAAACTTCAATTTTTCAGGATGCCCATAAATACCTGTCAATCTCCATGAAACCCCATCCTTCTCTGTCACAGTAACATCAATATGGCTTTTTGACGAGGTCCTCAAGTTCACATCCCATTCTGAGTCCTAAAACAGAGCCAAACCTCCACTCATTCCAATTCTATCTACACACACTACATTATCTATTTTTAATTCATTCTTCACTTCTTCTATACCTTTCTTTTTAAGTTTAGTTTCCGTCAAAAACACAATTCGGGGCCGTTGGACTTGAATCAGCCTAGACAGTTCTCCAACAGCACTTTTGTCCCCAAGTCCACGACAATTAAGACTTAATATACTCATAATTCAGCTTCACTACAAAGGTTCAAAAATCCAACATAAAACACCTAAAACAGAAACCCTTTAAGAGACTGATTTACCTGTAGGCAAGATGAGGTGCTATTGAAATGATATAGAAGCTCCCCCTTTTGCAAAGAGCTGACCCAAGGAATGGATTGATCCATGGAGCAAAGAGCTCACCCAACAGCAGACAAATCTTCGGAGACCTTGAGATCAGAGCCCAGAAACAATCCTTCAGAGACAAATCTTCAGATCAGTGCCCGGAGACCTTGAGACGACGACCTCTATCAACAACAAAACCCACAAAATGGGCTCGGAAAACCCACGCAGAGAACAAAGAAGAGCTCGTGCGAACGCCAGCAGGAGTCGAAACGTGCGCCAAGAGAGGGTGCTGGAACCCAATCCAGAGAGAAGAAGAGACAGAGCTCTCTAGAGAGAACTGGAACCCAGCGGTCCAGAGAAGAACTCCTACTAGGGAGAGAGAAGATTACATTTTTTAAATTATTCATTTGTCTATCATAATTTTGTAATTTTGATAAAACCAACAATCTTACAATATAGGCTTATGTCATATAACCTAAGGTAATATTTTAATATTATTTTTTGTTATTTATTTTATTGTTTGTTTTAACTGATATTTGAGACTATTTTTTTTTTTTTTCTGAAGGGGAGTTTTTTTTTTTTTTTTTTTTTTTTTTTTTTTTTTTTTTTTTTTAACATATAAATTTTAATTAATCTGTGTATATAATAAAGTTGAATATCTATATAAAAAAAAATTGGGTTTGATTTAAAATTTTTTTTATATTGATTAAAAATACTCTTACTATTGCCGGAATCCCCTTTACGAAATTGAGGTTTCTACGAAAAAATAGAAGAAAAAGCCTAAAGGATTAAAGCCTGAATCGAATACACACAAGGAATAGACACTGTTTGGATAAAAGCATATATGTGGCAACATAGCAAACTATCAAAAGGACTCTAGCTATGCACGTGTCTTATGGTTTCCATGAATAATATTGGTGATGACCAAGCAGACTATACTGGATGTTTTCCCTGATCATCCAGCTCAAAGAACTTGGCCTACCTACACCCTAAACACGCATACATACCGATACACAAACTTGACCTTCCGGGCCCCCAAGGGTCCATGTAAACGTAATCTATTTATTTATTTAATTTCTGACTTGATAATCCATTTATTAATCGTCAGAAATTTTGGTTATATTTGCAACCAGAATAACGTAAGCCTGATGCTCTTACAAATTCAGATCACTGACAAACAAATTAATCGATACGTGGCTGAATAAAGTTCGCATTTTAAACGTTTGTATTTGCATGCAACATGCATGTCATTGGGGACTGCAACGTATCAGCTCAATAAGCTGCCGACTTGATCAGTATGATCACCATGCAGTAATAGTGTTATGCAAAGGGGCTCTGATCTCATTGGAGATTTTACGGAAGACTAGGAAAATATGAGTAAAGTAATTTGAATTGAAAATAAAATACTGACGACTGATCAGCCTGTTTGATGAGATAAAGAATCAGGCTATGCAAATGCATTTGGTAGGACATTGTCACACAATCTTTTTATTTATTTATTTAATTTTTTAGAGAGGAAGCTTCAAACTTTTCATTAAGAATGCACCAAATTAGCAATGCAAGCATTTTCAGCATTAGGAGGAACACATTCCATTGAAATAGTGTAATCGAAAATACAATCTACAATGACTTAACTTTTAGCGAAAAATATGTCAACTTGAGCGAAATGCTCGATTGATGCTTGACTACCTCTGAGCTTAAGAGAGGACTGTCATTTTTGAAAATTTTGCGGTTACTGGATCAGCCTCTAACTTCTTTTTTTTTTGGTGTGTGTGTGTAAAACTTTGGGAATTACCATCATTTCGTTAAACCATAATAAGGAAAATTAATAAAAAATTCCCCAGGTTTTATAAGGGAACCTTATGAAATCATATGAAAAATTAGACTTTGAAAATTAATTAGTTGGCAACTTACGAATTAGAAAAAATTATACCACTAGAGGATGTTTTATAGAAATGATGGTTTTTTTCCCCTGAAGCTTTGTGATATACTATCACTATCACCCCTTTTAGTTCATTAACTAGTCAAAGGAATTTTCCATCGACTAACCCTGATGTAGGAGACAATTTCCAATTTAATTATTGTAATGTATTAATTTTGGTATTTAATTTGTAATTTTTGTTATTTTAAGTTTATGGTTATTATTTTCTTGTTTTTAGGTGCTTTTAATGCTTTTTAGGTTAAATTTGGTTCCTATTATAGTTAGGTATTAATTAGGAGTTATTTTAGAATGTATTTCTTTGTCAGTCAAGTTTTACGGAGCCCTTAAATAGTCCCCTAACTCTGTACACGTTTTTTTAACAATTATTCAATCAATAAAATTCAGAATTTTGTCTTTCTATTTTTTGGTGGATTCCAGTCCCTTTTGCCTTGTGGATTCAAGTATCCTTCTGGATTTAAGGAACCCTCGTGAATTGAAGGTTCTTTTTAGAAGTAAACATGTTTCGTTTCTTGTTTTCTAGAGGTAGACATGTTTTGCTTTTTGACGCTTCCGCATCCTGCATTAATTGGTATCAGAGTCTTGACTTATCCTGGTCTAGTGGCTGACGTATGAGATGGTAGCAACTTCGGTGATAATAACTTAGCAAGTATTACGTGACGTACAACTAGCACTTACAAATATCTTTGCTAGGATGTTGTCGTTGGAGCATGGAAACAATAGGGATAATTGTCACGGAGACAACTCTTGGGCAACCTATTAGTAAGCAAATTTCAAATAGGCCTTATAAAAGAATTGCAAATTTTTATTTTTATTTTATAAAGAAGATTTTCTTGATTGGTTACTTGATTTAGAAGATTTACTTGACTTTGAGAATATTTATTATGAGAGAAAAGTTGGGCTTGCTTTGTATAAACTTAGTGAGTATGCCTTATGTTGGTAGGAACGAGTACAATTTGATAGAATCCAGCAAGGTAAAGACAATATTTGTTCATGGCTAAGGATGAAAAAGATACTTGCTATCAAATTTTATCATTTAGATTGTGAAGAAATCTTGTCGTATACAATACAAGATTATTACTGGCCAAGAAGTTTTTATTTAAATTATTTTGAAGAGCCATCTATTCCACCATTAAAGGAAGAATTACATATTGAAGAAAATACTTTTCTTGAAGAATATGTAGAATTCAAAGAAGAAAATATAGAGATTTTTGAGGAAATTAATGCAAGCCTAGTTATAGAAGAAGAACTTGAAATTAAGATTGCGAAGGAGAATAATGAAAACCCTATTATAGAGAAGATCTTGAGGTCGAGATAGTAGAGACCGTTAAAGAATAAATTATAAAGGAAGTTGTCAACGATCTTGATGATGTCAAGTTAGATGATTGTCTATCTCAAGATCTTTTTATTTTGGTGGTAAGCGGTACATCGAAGTTTATTGATTTTATTGGGGTTGATAGATTTGATTCAATTGTCGGTTCTTATTTGGTAAATCTCTACAATTACATGAAGACCAAGGAAAAAGAAATTTAGGTTGGCTTGTTTATTCCATGGATGAGTTGCAAGTATGGAAAGAAGATCAAGGGGCTCAAGCATTCAAAGTATTTATTTATTTTGAGTGGAAGATTTTAGATTTCAAAGATGAACTCGAGGACAAGTTTGTTTCAAGTGGAGAGGTCTGATGTAGGACATAATTTCCTATTTAATTATTGTAATGTATTAATTTTGGTATTTAATTTGTAATTTTCATTATTTTAGGTTTAGGGTTATTATTTCCTTGTTTTTAGTTCCTTTAATGCTTTTTAGGTCAAATTTGGTTCCTGTTATGGTTATGTATTAATTATGAGTTATTTTAGAATATATTTTCTTATTAGTCAAGTTTTACGGAACCCTTAAATAGGCCTAAGTCTTTACACGTTTTTTTTAACAATTATTCAATCAATAAAATTCAGAAAATTGTCTTTCTATTTTCTTGTGGATTCCAGACCCTTTCTCCTTATGGATTCAAGGACACTTGTGGATTTAAGGAACCCTCGTGAATTTGAGGTTATTTTCAGAAGCAAATGTTTTTTGTTTCTTGTTTTTTAGAAGTAGACATATTCTGCTTCTTGATACTTCTGCATCCCCTCACACCCTACAGCTTAGACTTAAAAAAGCACCACATTCATGAATTATATCATAAGAAAACAAAAAGAAAAGGGGAGTCCTTGAACTATCAAACATAGATCCCCACTTGTTATAAGATTAAACTGCTTTAATTCATTTTCTCTTCTTCTTCTTCTTCTCTAAAGTGATAGAAAATTTAAATTTAATTAGTAGTTTACTAAATTATTTCATTTTTCTATCATAGTTTTTTAGTTTCTATATATTTTTTTTGAAAAAAACTTACAATATAGGTTTGTCATATAACCTAAGGTATTTTTTTTAATATTATTTTTGTTAATTATTTTATTGTTTGTTTCAGGTGGAATTTGACACTATTTTTTTTTTTTTTGAAGGGGGGACCCTTTTGTTTAAAAAAAAAAAAACTTTAAATATGAATTTTAATTAATATATGTATATAAGAGTTTGAATTGGGGGTGTCCACACAACCCGGTGACCCGCTCAACTCGCCGGACTTGCCCGAAATCGACTGGCGACCACCCGAACTGATCAATCCGACAGTCGTTGGCGGGTCACCACCCACAAAACCCGTTCCCTTCGGGTCGACTGGCGGGTTTCCTCCCAAAAAACCCGAGCCACCCGACTCGACCATAAAATCAACAAAATTCAGCGAGATCCAAAGGTTTTCTGACAAAGAGCTTCTTGAAATCCACTACAATCCACTAGATCTGGCGATATTTTTGATTTTTCGATGAAGAGCAACATGAAATCCACTAGATCCGGCGAGATCTCGTCGAGATCTAGTCCAGATTCGACGGATCCAGCCAAATATCGGCCAGATCTTGACCGATTCGGTGAAATATCGGCACCGGCTTCAAAACCCGAAATCGACTGACAACCTACCCAAAACCGACGGACCTGAACCGGATGATCCGACCATTAATATGGGTCAGTTTCGGTTTTGATTTTCACCCACTCGAAAAATTCAGGTCAGGTCCGGGTTGGACACAAATCCGTGGACACCCCTAGTTTGAAAACCTAGAAGAAAATCAGGTTTAATTTTGAAATTTATATATAAATAAATGTAAGGTTTGATTAAAAAAAAAAAAAAATTATGTTGATTCAAATTATTACTACTATTACCCAAATCCCTCCGAACCTAATGGAGGTTTAAACCAAAAAAAAAAATACTCAAAGGTTTTTGCCAAAATTGAATACACTTATTTGTTTATTTATTTTGATAAGCTACACTTATTTTCTTTTCAATAAAGGAAAAGACACTTTTAGAATAAGTTTATATCGTAAATTAATAGATGCCACCCCAACAACAACAACAACAACAACAAAAAAAGATTTCAAAATGTGGTTCATCTTGGCTCTTGAATTAAAATATTATCTCATACTAGTCTCAGTACACGTGCGTTGTGCGTACGATAAAGTTTTTTTTTGGTTTAGTGTCATAATTTTTCATTTATTTCAATTTTTAGATTATGATACAACCCAAAAAATTAAATAAGAGAAACTGGTGAGTCCTGATAAAGTTAAAAAAAAAAAGTTAGAACATTTTTTGTTGTTGTTGAGAATACTAAGTATTTTAACACACACACAAGGGGAGATGACAGAAAGTTTTAAAGAAACTAACAGTGGTGTATATCTAAAAGTGCCTAATTCTTGGATACACAACACAAGCTTTAAACCTTTATAACTCACACTCATTTTCTAATATGAGATTAACCCATTGTTTTTTCTTTTGAGAATACTAAGTATTTTAACACACATACACAAGAGGAGATGGGAGAAGGTTTTAAAGAAAGTTAAAACATCATCTTGACGGAAATATACAAAATGGACTGAGAATTTTTTTTTAAATAACCCCTTAAATTATTCTGGTAGGTCCCAACTACGACGATATAGAACCTTATTGTAAAAAAAAAAAAAAAAAAAAAATGTCGACCTGGAACAAATTAAACTATTATAATGCTTAAGTTTATGATAGTAATATGAATTAAGAAAAATCAAATATGAAATTTAATTGAGAGAGTTTCGTTGGAGGACTGGATTTCAAGGGGAATTAAAGTTAAACGTGAATTTTAATTATTTCTAGATTTTTTTTTTTTTTTTTGCATTTAACATTATTTTTGAAATTTTTTAATTAATTGTTGTAGGGGGGTGGGCCTGAATTGGGGTATTGGGCAAATTCTTGCCGCACTAGGTCCGAGTTGTTTCTAGGTGAGGAGTTGGGACAGGCCCAATTGGAGCACACCTTGGCCCGGCTTGTGCGCAAACGTTGAGTTCGAGTTCGAGTCCAAGGGAAGACACTGCGAAGTGGGCTTATCCTTTGTTCCTGCCGCAAGAACTTTTCTCCAGTTCTACCACAGGATTGACTTTTCTGCCGCAGAAGGAACTATTCTCCAGTTCTGCCACAGGTCTAACTTTTTTGCTGTGCATCAAGACTTTCTACCGTGCAGTAAAACCGTCTGCCGTGCAATAAAAGTTTCTGCTATCTGCCTGCTGTGCAACAAAACTTTCTGCTATGCAATGAAGCTATCTGCTATGCGATAAAGCTTCCTGCTGTAAAGCCTCCTGCCGTAAAGCCTCTTGCTGTGCAATAGAGTTGTCTGCCGTGTGAATGACTACTCTTCATTTTTACTGCATAAATACTTTTCCACTTCCTTGGCCTGGCTTGTGCGCAAGCCACATCATGTTTGCTAAAATCTGTTTATAAGCTTACAGCAGGCAGAGTCATTGTTAAGAGGTTATGGCAGGCAGACAATATATAGAAAACGTAAAGAAAATGCAGTCACTATTTTTGCCGCAATAAACAAGATAAATAACTTAAAAGGCCTCGCTTTTAAAGAATAACACTTAAACAAAGGATTAGAGCGGGATTAGTAGAGTAAAAAGAATGAGTTTGCCACACCAAGTATCACTGCGGGACTTTAGCCAAGGAAGGGAAAACTGCTCCCTCAACGTAAGTAACTTCAAAGGAGAAATTAATTGTTTTGAGCGATCAGCCCCAAATGGTATGTGCTCGAGTATAAGTCGTATTTCCCTCAAATGGAGGACAAGGCTATTGAGGGAGAGAGGGGGTTAACCCATTTGGGTGCATGCCTGCCATAAATCACTCTGTTTTTCCTTCTTCCTCCTCTGTTCTTTTGTTTTATCTTTTCTCTCTGTTTTCTTTCTTAGAATTCTTGCCTTTCTTTTCTTTTTTCCTTTCTTTCTTTCTTTTCTTTTGTTTTCTTCTCTTTGTTTTCTCTTTTTTTCAATTCCCCTGTTTTTTCCTCCTTTTCTGTTTTTTCTTTCGAATTCCCCCCCTCCTCCCTTCCTGTACACAGCTACGGGTCTCTTATATAGAGCCTGCCGTGACCGATTTTACTATTCTAGCCCTTTCATGGCCTTTGTCTGGTATGGGAACCTTTTGCCAACCACTTACCGAGTCAATGGTTCTGACTACCACCATTGACTTGTGGCTTTCAGACAATGAAGGTTCCCTTTTCTACTCGTCTAGTGTGTACCCTCTCCCTTTCGGTCTCTCATGGCATGCACCCAATGGTTCTTACCCAGCCTTGCCTCTTTTAGGTGGCATGTCATCCCAGCAGGACTGTGCCCACCAAAAGAGCCTGAGCAAGAAACACAAGAATGGGTTTCCACTCCTCTCCCCACCGCCAGACCGTGCCTTCTTCCATGACCTCACCCTTTCCTATAGTGGCTGGGTATAGGCTGGTGATGCTTGGGTCGTACGCATGCTTTACCTTCTTGATGTTTCATTCGTTTGCCGAGGTCTGAAAATGGGCGTGCATATCCTGCCGTGCACTTTTTGGCTCTTTCTGGTGTGGGTTGCATCTCCAATGTTTATGACTTGTCCCTTTCTTTGGAAGGCTGGGCCTTGTTGGATCATTGGGCCTCCCTCTAGTTTGGGTATTTGCTTCGTGGCTTGGCATCTCCTGCCATACCAGATTGTTATTCTTGCTGCTTATCTCAATCCTGCCGGGCCCTTTTAGGCCTGCCGTGTGTTTTTCTTCTCAGCTTTCACGCCTATTTTTTTCATACAAAAGGATTTGAGCCTTTGTGGGCCAAATGATGTTGACTGGATCAAAAGGGTCTTGGGCCTAATTTATTTTCATTTGCCGAAGCCATCCTGCCAGAGAACTGTATCCTGTGGCAGATCTGTATTCTGCGGCAGACTTGTATTTTGCGGCAGATTTGCGTTTTGCAACTTACTGGGCTTTTTTCTTCATGGGCTTTTGGATATGGATTTACAAAATTGGGCATCAACAATTGTCATGTTTGCAAAACTATGTTGCAAACTAGCATCTCAAGATTTTGAAACTCGAGTTCAAAGGGTAAACTCAAGTTGCATGTGATGGCAGTTTGATGTGAGAAAAAAATCTACATGGAAATCAAGTATTTAAAACTCCAGTTCCCCATTCTTTGTTTGTTCCTCTTCATCTTCTTCCTTCCAAATCTAGTTCTTCTTTTCTTCCTACCTAATCTGGTCCTCTGTTCTTCTTCCTCTCCTCTTCTTCTTCTTCCCTCCTAATCTGGTCCTCTGTTTCAGATCTAATCTCCCATGTTCCTCTATTCTTCTTCTTCTTTTGACTTGGGTTTATTTTTACAAGCTTTAGTCTATAAGACTTGAGGTCTATGTGGCAAAAAACCTTCAAATTAATTAGCAAATGGAACTCGAGTCTTTGAAACTCGAGCCAATAAAACTCGAGATGCTATTTTCCGGTATTGTTTCCAGCTCATGCTAACTTATTATATTGTCTCCCATAATTATGCTAGCCTTCAAATTACCTCCTATTTCTAGTGATGTCTTAGCTCAAGGATGAAAAAGATGAGCTTAACCAGAAATTATATAAGATGTAGACAGTAATATTTCCAACGCATTCAGCTATAAATTTCATGCAGACAGTATTACCATTTACTTGAATCTTAACCTGCTTGTTCATCCTTCATCAACCTGAGAGGCATTTTTTTTCCATGGAAACCATAGAGGCTAAAATTATCTGCTTATTATGTTTGCCACCTTTATTATATAACGGAATTGGGTTGCTTAGGATGAATTCACTCTCAACTTGAGTCCAATGGCATTTGTAGCCTTTTGCTGGTAGAATAGTTTGGCTTTTAGAAGAACTGCCATTAATCTAGGTTGTTAGCTTGATTATGACTAAAATCTTACTGATTAGGTATTTTCACTTTGTTTTGTGTACGATCGTCGAACATGACTAGCGAAGTGAAAAAATTACCTAACAGTAATCAACTAGGCAATAGTTTAGACTCCCAAATTTTATATACAGCTAAGTTAATTAAAATAAACCCAACAATGAATTTACGAGATTAACCAAATTAACTAAGCATTTAAATCACAATTGCATGTGTAGAAATATTTAAGCAAATCAATAAAGACAAATGGTAGTAAGTAAAGCGAAGCCAATCCAAGGAAAATACCGAATATGTTTTTAAAGAGGAAGCTGGAGTACCCGGTGAAAAAACTTCTCCGTGGCTAGACTGCCAAGTGATCCATTAGTATGAATAGTTGTAGTATATGCAGGGGTGGCTCCACTTGGAGCCCAGGGGGTTCAAATGAACCCCCTGAATTGAACCAAAAAATTATTATTATTATTTTATTTTATTTTATTTTATTTTTCTTGTTTTGACACTTAAAATAAAAATTTGAACACCCTAACCTTAAGCCCAATTGAAATAAACTTAAATATGATCATCTTAACAATATCTTGACCTTTTTAAACAGAAAGAAAAATCTTAGTAACAAATCAATTTGATCTAAAATCTGGGAAAAAATTTTAATTAGCCCAACAACAAAAGTAGAATTTGCTAAATCTTAAACCTTAGAAAAAGTTCATTTAGACCTTTAGGAATATTAAATAAATCAATCAAATGGGTAATAGTTAAGTGGATGAACGATTGCTTGACCATGTATATTGAAACAGATGTAGCTATAGGATTGATAATGAAGATATCATGCAACAATTTCAAAATACAAAACATCATAGAAAGAAATTGTAAAACTTTATGTATTAAAGTTTTTTTTTTTTTTTTTTTGGGTGATGTCGATATATTTAATTTATCTTTTGTTTAAAATTTTGTACAGTTTATGTTTCTTATTTAACCCCTTTAAAAAATAATCTTGGAGTCGCCGGTGAGTGTATGGATGTAAGAAAAACCCTCATAACCTAAGCTAGCTAGTCAAGGTACTTAAGTCCTCCAAGCTTCTGCTCAAAATTGACCTCTCAGAGTCCTTTCTTCAATTAGCTTCCCAGATCTCGCAACCAAATATGGTTGCACCTTCAAGCCTCCAAGACTAAAATTGGGCAAGTTGTTTTTCAGCAATCCAAAATACTCACAATAATAAGGAATGGTGATATTTGTGATTGAGATGATCTCCTCTCTAAGATATGGCAATGGTGAGATATAAAGAATTGATGGTGTTTGGCTTCCACAACAATGGCCCCAATTCTTTCAACTCTCAAGTGGGTGCTTAAGGTAAACTTCGTGGTAAATGAAAGTGTATATAGTGGGTAAGATTAGGGTATAGTAAAGGATCCAAGAAACAAAATTTTTAGCTGTGCTGAGGATTTTGTGGGATAGGTCTCGTGAGTTGTCTCACGGGTCGTCTCGCAATTCGTCTTACGAAATCAGACTTTAATTGAAATTTAAATCTTCACATGTACTACACGTGTTTTTGCAAGACAAGGTCTTATGAATTGTCTTGCAACAATATCCACTTCCGACAACTCTGAAATGGCCTTTCAAACTGAATCCTAAGCCCAACCCAATAATAAATAAAGCCCACAAATACAAGGAAATAAAGCTTGAATTACAATAAATTGACATGGAATAAAGCCAACACTAAATACAAGATAATTACAAGAATTTATAACTTAACAAAAAGCTTATCAAATCAATGATAGTTTTAAGAGAAATTTCTGGGTTAAGATAGCCTAACCCTAGTTAACTAATTAAATTTAGTTGCATGCAAATCATGAAGGCACCAACAAATCACCAAAAATACTGTGCAGTGGAAAATAAATTAGACATGGTGATTTGTTAACAAATAAGAAAAACCTCGCAAGGCAAAAACCCCACCGGGTGATTTTAAGATCATCATTCCCAATAATCCACAAATTAACAACTTTCCAGTTTTGAGTTTTTCGAAATTCTCAATTTTTGAAGGCTGAAATTAACTTACAAGTTACTGTTGTAAACCTGGATGAAAATTAAAATAGTAAAAGTTTTATTTTCTTTGAACATTTTTTACGTTAGGGTTTTTGAAGGAAGACTGTGTCGAATGAATTTTGGAGAGAAAACCTTGTATTTTCCTTTCTCTAATGGCAGCCTAAACTCTTTGCTATGGCTAAGGGTTATGTTTCTTCTATACGGTTTGAATATTCAATGTGATTCTTTCTAGGATTTTATCAATAACATATTTGATTGTTTAATTAGATTTCTTTTGATGTATTAGTTCTTCCATGCTTTCAATGAGTTCAATCATGTTTTTCTTATTGTTTAGATGAATTTCTAATAGTTTCAAATAGAAATCAGGTTTTAAAGTGAATGAGTTTTTCTAAAAACTTTTCTAACCGCATTATTAATCTAGGTTATAATGTGTTCTCGAATTGTCTCAGTTCAATTGAATCATAAGTATTTAATTGTAATAGAACAATCAATTATGAAATAAATAATTTCTTAGATCACAAAGAATTTCATATCAATATAGGAAAACACCTCGATGCCTTGGTATTTACATTACTGATTTAAATAAGTTTTAATTATTATTCTTGTTAACAATCACCAAGAAAAAGTACTTTTCTTCTTCACCCAAATTGTTGTTTAATTATATTGTCTTTGAATCTATCCTACTCCTTGTGGTTCGACTTTGGTACTCCGAGAATTATATTGCTACAATCTCCTGCACTTGGGAGTAAGCAAGCAACGGATCCCAGTATGTGACTAATTCCAGCAACTTGAATAGATTTGTTGTCTGCAAAGTTCTTCACTTTATCAACAATGAAGATCATGAAGCACTTGGTTACAAAACCTTATGGCGTACAAACACAGTAGCTTAACACAAAGAAAATAAGTCTCTTGGTCTCTCTATTCGTGTGTGACGACTTTTAAAATAAGCTTTATATATGTTTAGAGTTGTGAGAAAAGAAACCCTAAACAAATACTTAAGATTGGGTCGAATTTCTTGATAGATTGAGCTGCTGTCAAGCTATCTATCGAGCTTCACATAAGTCTCGATAGCAAGCATCTGTCAAGTTATCTGTCAAGACTTAATGAACAACTGTTCTTCACTTGTTTCTTGGACCAATCTTCATGTCTTTAATACTTGACCTGAACAACATGTTTCTTGAAGTACTAAACCCATCTTAGATCTACCCAATTATAAGTAAAGTGTATTTTGTCAAAGGATTAGCAAATTACAAGAAATTATGACCCTAACAATCTCCCCCCTTTGGTAATCCATGATAAAACTAAAAAAAGAAATTATGAGAGAAGTCTAACATAGCTATCCCATAATTTACAAAAGTACATAAGTCTAACCCTACAATGAACTCTTGAAAACTTTGCAAAAAGAAAGATCATGGCATGATGGACTTGCAACCTGTCTTATTTGAAACACTTAAACAAGATTCATTAAGACATCAAGTGTGAAACATAGACAAGTTGTATACAAGAAGAAACATGTGTATAGAAATAGAAAAGAAACAACACTTGTGAGACAAAGGTGAAGAAAACATACATCATCTCATATTTATATCAAAGAATACAATGTATGTGATAAAAGTGGTCATAACACCATGGTACATGTAATGAGAAAAGAATACATCAAAACCTCACTACATCTCTCAAAGAACTCTACCCTTATCTAATATATCCTATGCTAGCTCTCCCCCTAACAACTAGACTACTCTCATCTACAAAACTACTCCCCATTTTTGTCACAAGTGACAAAAGGTGTATTACTGAAAGGTCATCATCTTATCATCATACTCAGAGCCAGAAGCATCATCACCATCATCATCATCTCCACCATTTGAAGAAGAAAACTCCTCAGCATGCTCAGGTGAAGGTGAGGGTGCAAAACCACCAAGGCGAGATTGGTAGCGAACGATGCAACCTATTTCGGTGTTCATTTGACACATCTCATCGGATAGATGATCAAGACGACTACCAAAATCAGCACGCATGTGCTGAAGCTGCTCCATGATGTCAGTAAGGGAGACAACTACCCTAGATGAGGAAGAAGGGTAGACGAGGAAGAGGGTCAGGAGGAAAGGGCTACAGGGTCAGCAGGGGTTGCATCCATAGGCTTAACACATGGATGCTTTGCAGCATGCTGTGTTGCACTCCTCCGAATAGACTCCTTACTTATGGCACCCATGACGTAGAAGTGAGGAAAGGGAAGAATAGTGACATGCAAGTGTGTGAAGATGCGCATGATAGCTGAAGGAAAGATGAGCTTATCATGTGTAGCCGTGTTTCAATAGCAATTTATAACATGATTCTATCATGTGTGATGTAAAGTCTATAGAAAGACCTTCCATGAGGGAAAGAAGGAAATGAGCACGAGGCTCAGTAATAGTGTTATAGTGAGACCGTGGAGTGAGTACAAAGGTCATCACCACATTAAGGATCTGTGGGCCCTTAGTAAACTCGGTTGTGGAGAAATTAAGGGTACCTCCCTATAGCATGGCCTTCTTACAGAAGAGTGAGGCCAACTCGTCTCTAGAGATGGAAGATAGATGGCGATGAACAGGGTAATTTGGACAATCCACCCTAGGAACATGTAGTACCTTGGAAATGAACTCTAGGGTGACTACGATACGTGTACCACAAAATGCCATACTAAACCGAGGTACAAAGATATCAATGTCATGCATGTTGGAGTAAAACTCTCGTATGAACATGTCTGGACACCTCAAGGGTCTCGCAGAGAGAAGCCCATCCCCGATAGCTAAACACACTGGGTAGAGGAGTGTCTGGGAAGTCAGATAGAATGACCTAGCATTCCAAATGAATTGCCCGGTCAGAGAAGTTCTCAAAGAAGTCACTTTGTGCCTTCTCATCATAGAATCGAACATAATCAAAGGGAAAAGAAGAAGAAGAAGAATCACGACGAATTGTGAAATAGTTTAGCATTTAGTTTCTTGAACTTTTCAACAAGAAGGTTGTTTTCAAACTTCGGTACTTCAATGGTCTGATTAGCGTCATTAACCTTGGTGGAGAGTTCCTCACGTTCTAACTCTACTTCACTTAGCTTTCTCGTGGCCAACCTGTAAAGCTTCTCACGCTTCTCAAAGACCTTATACAGCCTAGTGTAGGCAGTGTGGATGTCATCCTGATCATCCATCTTCTCAAACTTTGATTCCATCAGCTCTTCTTCCTCATTAGTTACGTCTACTACTTCCTCAGTAGACTTAACAGTAGCTGTAAAAGCACTTACTATCCCTTCTTGATCACTTTAATCAGAATCTGCTTCTGGTTCTGAGTCATTTAAGGTGGCAGCTAAGACTTTGCTTTTGCCAATGAATTTGAGATATGTGGGACATTCTTGTTTCATGTGTCCAAATCCATGACAACCATAGCACTTTGGTCCATCAGGAACACTATTGCCTTGACCAACACCCTTGGATTCTCTGTTGACTTTGTCTTGGGACTTAAATTGAGAGAAAGTAAATTGTTTGCAATCCTTATCAATAGCTTTTACATTCACATTTTTGTTGAATTTCTTGAATTTTCTGGTAATATATGATTTCAACTTGGTATCCTCATCATCAGACAACTCATCATTGTCATCATTCTTGGTATTCAAGACCATGTTCTTGCCTTTTCTTCCCTTCCCAACTCTTGCTAATCCTAGTTCATAGGTTTGCAAGTTCCTAATTAGTTTTTTCAAAGGAATAGAGTCAAGATCCTTTGATTCTTCAATGGCAGTGATCTTGGCATGGAATCTCTCTGGAAGAGATCTAAGGATCTTCCTGACAATCTTGGACTCTGGAATCTGTTCTTCAAGATTGATGGCTAAATTCACTATGTCCTTGAGCTTGGCATAGAATCCATCGAATGACTCGTCCTCATCCATCCTTATTTCCTCAAAACTAGTAGTGAGCCTTTGGAGCTTAGAGTTTTTAACAGCTTTAGTGACCTTGTAGGTATTCTAAAGAATAGTCCAAGCTTCCTTGGCATTGTCAGTGGAAGAGATCTTGAATTCTTCATTTATCATAGCACTAAATAGAGCGTTCAGTGCTCTACTGTTAAAGTTGGCCGCTTTGATTTTGGCTTCATCCCACGTTACGGGTGGCTCTTCAGGTTTCTTCCAACCTACTTCAACTACCAGCTATACTTTCTCATCTAAGGATTGCAAAAAGGCTCTCATGTGTACTTTTTAGTATGCACAGTTATTACCATCAAATAAAGGAGGAATAATCAAGGATTGCCACGATTCATAACAATAGGGGTCAATGGATCACATAGCAAAGATTAAAACCTAATCAGAGTGTGCCCACTCTAATACCACTTGTTGAGTCAAGATAACTTGACCCCGGTTAATTAATTCAATTACCCAAGTTGATTAATTAGGTTCAATTGCATGCAAATTGTGAAGGCACCAACAAATCACCAAAACTACTAAGTGCAGTGGAAAATAAATTAGATATGGCGATTTGTTGAAAAATGAGGAAAATCTCGCAAGGTAAAAACTCCACCGGGTGATTTTAAGATCACCACTCCCAAGAATCCACTAATCAACAATCAAGCGATTACAAGTATAAGGAATCTTACCAACTACCCTGGCCTATCCTGAAATACTAACCTACCGTTGAACCTTTGCTCCAATACCCAATTGGACTTAATTTTGTAGTAGCCTTCTTTCCTTTGATGCACCAACATCCAATTTGTGACTAACCTTTTGCATGGATCCTAGTACGTGACTAACTCTAACAACTTGAACAGATGTTGTTGGCTGCAAAGTTCTTCACTTCATCAATAATGATGACCAGGAAGCACTTGGTTACAAAATTCTATGGCGTACAAACACAGTAGTTTCACACAGAGAAAATAAGTCTCTTGGTCTCTGTATCTGTGTGTGACGGCTTTTAAAATAAACCTTATATATGTTTAGGGTTGTGAGAAAAGAAACTTTAGACAAGTCCTTAAGCTTGCGCCAAAGTATTTCAGATCTGGAAAACTAAAATCGTAAATCTTGATAGATCGAGCTGCTATCAAGCTATCTATCAAGTCTTACATTTAGTCTTAATAGCAGGCATCTGTCGAGCTATCTATCGAGACTTAATGAACAACTTTTCTTCACTTGTTTCTTGGACTAATTTTCATGTCTTTAATACTTGACTTAAACAACATGTTTTTTGAAGTACTAAACCCGTTTTAGATTTATCTAATTACAAGTAAAATGTATTTTGTCCAAGAATTAGCCAATTACAATGAATTATGATCCTAACGGTTAGTAATAGTGTACGTTTTCTTCTTCTGTTTTTCTCTGTTTTGGGATCTACTAATATTGTATAGCCCAATTAGCTTCCCATATTAATGTGGTAAACAATTCAGATTGTAAATATCCTGCATTATTAATCATTCTCTTATCATTTGCTGTCTTTGTCAAAATTACGTGGCTGTTATTGACCTTTCCCGTCAGATTTATGGATATTTTGCCAATATTTTGGAAAATATTTGGAATTTATAAAATAACATGCGATAGAAAATGAATCATAAATCAACAATTTTAATTTTAATTTGTTATATCTCGCATATACTAGTTGGACTTTAGATTATTTTATGTTGGATTGTGCCATCATATGCGAGATGACATAGTGGGCCAAACATCAAAGAGCTATGAGCATGAAAGCAACATGACTAATCTGTTAATTCAATTCATATTTTCAATTATTTTACTTTTCTTAATTGAATTATAGATAAGATTTATGAGGGAGCCTGGTTGGTACGTCACCGTCGAAATAAAAGAGTTACTTTGATATTTAACTTTGAATACAAGGCAAGAACAACCTATTCAACGCACTACACAAAATTGTTGCAAATCACGTGCATGTTAAAAAAAAAAAAAATCTAAATATATATAATAATTGTTATGTTTATTATTAATTTTTTTAAGTAAGTGTTTTTTTGTTAAAACAAATCCACTAATTTCTACAAGTGTATGTTTTTATTTTATTTTATTTTATTTTATTTTTTTATGTTTATACCTAATAATTATTTTTTCAACTTTCACTAAGTCCAAATTATAATTAGCTTTTAAAAAAAAAAGTTAAAATAATTATTAAACAATTTATGTTTATGTTTTTTGATATAATCATCTATATTGTAATTGTTAAAATTATTGATATAAGATAAATTAAAACAAAAAATGGTTGTTTCTTCAAGTTGTTATTATTATTATTATTATGAATCAATAGCTAGGTAGAATAGAATAGAAAGAACAAGTAATAACGCCTATTAGCAAAACTGGTGGTTAATCTTCTAACAAAGCTCACCCCTTAATCACTTTCATGATTTTGTTATAAACTCTATCCTTGTGTTTTCTCTCCATTTGACAATATATCCACCAAATTATACCTTAGAGAAAGAACCAAAGATGAATTATGTGAAAACAATGGGTGTTCAAAAGGTGGGTTTGTTTTTATTATTATTTTTATTGTTTTGTATAGAAATATGAGATCAAAATAATTTTTAAAATATTACTAACAACAGGAATGTCTAATTTTATCAAATAGTATAGAATGTGAAACTCATTTTGAATAAAACCTTTGAAGTTTTTGCAAGGTGACCTCCACGAAACCTAGAAGATTTTAAAGTGACCTCTATGAAATTCAGAAGATTTTAAAGTGACCTTAGAATAATGACATTGACGATAAAACAAAATGTGGCAACACTCCAATTGTCTTGCAAATAATAATAAATTCAAAATCCAGCAAATAGAGAACATTTCACATGTGAAATGTGAAATTAATCTTTCATCATTCCACAGAACATATATAATTAATCTTCATCTTTATTTCAAAATGTAAATCACCTCATTTCTAAGGCTAAACTAAATGAAGCATAGACATGTTGGGTCCAAATTTTTCAAAAGTATTATGTCATTATGTCCCATCTTCTTTTCATTTATTTATTTATTTATTCAATACAATCTACTAGAAATAATAAACCAAAGGCCTTTTACAATTGCCAATTAGTTTAGACCACAATTGCGTGAAAAAAAAAAGTTATCAAAATTATTTTCTAATAATATTGGTATTTTCTACTGGGGTCATTAATTTGTGGGAGATTATTTATTGAAAGGAGAAAAATAAGTTGAAACAATTTCAATGTGAGAGTATGAAAGATTCATTAATGGTTAATTAGCAAGTTATACATGCAAGAAATCTTACAATTTTATCTTCTTCTTCTTCTTCTTTATGTGTGTGTGTGTTGCTGCTATTATTATAAATGTATTAAAGTCTTAAAATATTTTTCTACAAAAAAGGAATTAAAATATCAACAACAAACAATTTGATTTTGTTGTTGTTTTTTTTTCTTCTAAAATTTGTTTTTGTTATATCAACAACAATAAAAATAAAAATTACAATAAACATAACGATATTAATAAAAATATTTATAAGAAAATGGACGACAAAAATAACAAAAAATATATAATAAACACAATATTTTTAATTTATTATAATTGTTTTGTTGCAAAGCTCATTCCATCTAAACTTGGGGAAAATAACATAATAATTGGTATATATAAAGATAATAAACAGAAACTTGTTGAATCCATTGGATTTTGGAAAAATAAAATGCTTACTAAAGAATCAATATAACATTATTATTTATATTTTGATATTTTATGGATATGCAAAATTTAATTTGCAATAGTATTTTATAGGGTCTTGTATAAACTGCTGCTGCCTATTGCTTAATTAGGGATTAATATAACTATTTCATTAGTAATAGCATAGTATAAAACATTATGTTATCATTTCTCTCCACTTTTGGTTCTGCAAAAATTTCTGGTACTGTTTTTGGTTGTTTATATATATAAAACTATTATTTGATACGACTATTAATCTGCTCGATTTTCTCTATGTCCTCATTCCAATAGGTTCTTATGCGTTAGTTTTCATGACTTATTCCACTACACCAAGGATAGAAAATCAAAAGTCTATCCAGCTTGATTCGATATTTTGTAACTTCAAAATTGAAAATCTGGTAACATCCCTAAGAGGTTGTCATCTACATATTAATAATTATCCATCAATTTGGATAAGACATTATCTTTTTGTTATCCTGGCCTCTTTTTTATTGCTTTTTTTTTGCCAAGGAGAGAGCTTGAATAATAAAAAAGTGCATATCCTTTTTATTATTTCTTTTTGAAGCATTTCAATTCATATTACAAATAATATATAAATCAATTAATATTCAAAGCTTTTAACTTTTTGACTTTTTGGAAAGTTTATTATCTTTCATGTCATCTCTCTCTCTCTCTCTCTCTCACACACACACACACACACACACACACATATATATATATATATATATGTATATAATTTCATTCTTAGAGATATAAAATAAAATACTTTAAAGGATAGAATAAATAATTTCATGTACAAACACAATTAATAATAAAATTCATATTAATAAATACCTTAATGATCAAATTCCATATATGCATAATAAAAGAGTCCTCACAAAATAATAAATACCTGAAATTATTAAGATATTTCTACTTTATTTGAAACTCTATTTCCAATTTTCTGATAGGAAAAATTACTACTTTAATTATCTATTATTAAAAGTTTGAAAAGAAAAATTAAAAGAAAGTAAATTTCATTACATATTTTAAATTATTCATCTGTCTTTCATAATTTTTTGGTTTTGATAAAAACCAACAATCTTACAATATAGGTTTATGTCATATAACCTAAGGTAATTTTTAATATTATTTTTTGTTAATTATTTTATTTTTTAATTGATATTTGAGACTATATTTTTTCTGAAGGGGATTTTTTTTTTTTTTTACTTTACATATGAATTTTAATTAACATATCTATAAGAAAATTGGGCAGAAGCTAGTATTCTGTGGTGAAGCTTCCGTATAGTAATAGGAGCTGTTATATATATATATATATATATATATATATAACTTCAAGGTCAGTAGAAACTCCAATAGAAAATAAGGACTAGCACTTAATTGGTTAATGATTTGGTACGGTGATGAAATAACTTGCATGTCAAAGGCTGAAACTTAATAGCCTATTGCTATTGCGAGGATAAACGAGCTGAGCAGGAGTGTTAGGCCGTGGGCTATGCCTAAGGACATATAGGAGCGCCCAAGGATGATCGAAAGGTTTGAAAAGTATTGGGTGTTAGGACATATGTGAAACTTGTTATGAACATATGTCATTTAGAATTGACTAATTCTTTGACAAAACACACTTTACTTGTAATTTGATAGATCTATGATGTGTTTAATACTTCAAGGAATAAGAGTTCAAGTCCAAGTATTGGAGTCATGCAAATCTGTCAAAGAATCAAGTGAAGAAGTGCTGTTCATTAAAACTCGACAAATATATCTATCGAGATTTAGGGTCCGTTTGATTGGAGGAGTGAAAAAGTGAGAGGATAGAAAATGGTGAGGGGATAGAAAATGGTGGGAGAATGGAAAAATGAGAGGATAGAAAAGATTTTATTTTCTCTCCTATTTGTTTGGTTGTGAGTGGAAAAGTGGAGAGATGGAAAAAATGAGTTTGAATAAATTTACTTGTGGGGTCCAAATTTGTTGGGCCTGATACCAACTCCCTGTATTATGAGCCCAAAAAATTCCCAACAATAAATTTGTAGAGAATGGGTTGAACAACTGGGCTAGTAGCGGATTTAGCAACGGTTCATACAAGCAAAAACCATCTAAAAGAAACAAAGGATTGAGACAGGCATTTTTAACAGGAAAACTCTTTGGTCCGAAGAGGATTGGTATATAAAGACTTAGTGAATACAATTTCCTTCCTCCCTATTCTGCGAGACTTGCTTCCTTTATATATACACTCTCTTTTCATCTTTACCGCACACTTGCCCTCCATCTAGGCGCCCACTTGAGTACCAGTCACATCAGCCATTTGCTTTAACCCCCAGTGAGTGGTGGTGGGTGAAGATACACTGTTCAGGTATCTTCTCCACATAAATGCAGCCAGGAAAGTTGCTGCAGTGCATTAAATGTGGCGGTGGCAGCTTTATTGGTAAGATATTTCATGATAGCTATGTCTTTGGACGTGCCCAAAGCTCAGCTCTGGCATGGGGCTCTTCGGCATATCTATTCGATTAAGTTCTGGGCAGCTCCGTTGGGTAAGGTCCCTTCGGCCCAACTAGATTATCTTCGGATGGTGCGTCTGTCCCTTATGGATTGCACCTCCACCAGGGTGGCAAAGCATTGATTCTTTTATCCTCTTCGGACAGAGAGTCGTATCTGAAGTAGGCCTTAGGCCCAACATATGGCGTTGGGCCTTCTCCCCCACATTACTCATATACCATTGTTAAAGAATGATGCCCAATTAAAAACAAAAAGTGACAAATAACCACAAAAAAAGAACAATCACCTAAATTTATTAAAAAAAAAAAAACTCACGCCCAAGCCCTAAAAAATCAAAAGAAAAAAGAAAAGAATAGAAAGAAAAGGCTACTTTACTGCCAGAAGAAGAAAAAAGAAAGAAAGAAAGAAGGCACGCCCAGGCCTAAAAAGAAAAAGAAAAAGAAAAAAAAAGAAAAAGAAAAAGGGCAACGTTGCCCAAAAAAAAAAAAAAAAAAAAAGCCAAAGCAACGTTGCTAAGAAGAAGAAAAAGAAAAAAAAAAGGCAACTTAAAGAAGTGTGTGTGCACATGTCCTGGACGTTTTTGTCAATTAAGAAAAAATTCTTCCTAATTCAGTTTTCTCTCTATTTTGGAGAGAAAACATTTTGGTGGGTCAGGGGAGAAAATACCTGGGCCTCACAATTTATTTTCCTTGCTGCCCACCCAACCAAACATACTCCAAAAAAGTTTTCCCTCCTATTTTCTCTCCAAAGTTTTCCATCCACCCTATTTCACCTCCAAACAAACACACCCTTAATATTTGAAGCTCGACAAATAGCTTGACAGTTGTATCTATCGAAAATTACGAAATTCAGATTTTCAGATTTGATTTTGCGCATATTCGTGTGTATTTGTGTAGGGTTTCTTTTCTCACAACCCTAGACATATATAAGGATTATTTTAAGGGTCGTCAAAGGTGATGCAACTTGATGCAAAGTGATTATTCACTCAAATTATGACTAAAGACAATTTGCCCTAGTTCATCTTTTTTTTTGAAAAAGCTGTTGCGTTTGTATGCAAAGGGTTTTGTAATTAAGGAGCTTCTTGAATTTCAACGTGTGGATGAACTGAAGAATTTTGCAGCTAACATTTTTCTCAAGTTGGTGTGTTAGTCACGTACTTGATCTGTGCATCGATTGGTTAGTCATGTACTTGGAGACGTGCATTGAAATGAGAGATTGTCACTACATTACAAGTCTAATTGGGTATTGGGGTAACGGTTTAACTGTAGGTTGGTATAAGGTACTGAGATTCCTTTACTTGTAACCGCTTGTTTTGATAATAGTGGATTTTCGGGAGTGGTGACCTTAAATTCACCCAGTGTGGTTTTGCCTCGGAAGTTTTCCCCATTCGTAAACAAATTACAGTGTCAAATTTAATTTCCACTGCATTTAGTCATTTGGTGATTTGTTTGTGCTACCACGCGTATTGTATGTTAAATTGACTTAATTAATTCATTTGGTTAATTAATTGGCTAATTTACCTAAGAGGTCAATACATTCTTGACCTATCATTGGGGTCAATGAGCCGAGGATAAGGAAAGATAATAACAAACTAGTGGTAGCCCCCGAGGAGTCGAGGTTCCTCGGGAAAGCATTGAGGAAGGTTCGAACCCGTCCACCTTGGGAATGCTGTGTAAGAGGTAACCATTCTTTTAAGGATAAGCTTTAGGGGAAGAAGCCAACAATAAAGGAAGAAATATCTGGGAAGAAGGCTGCTATTACCATATTAAATGCTCTATACCTAACCAACTGGCCGCATTTATGCGGAAATGACACTTAAACAGTGGTATCTCAGTTTACAGCTATCCACAAAGCTTCCAAGAGGTTTTGGATAGGACAAGCATCCAATAGATCACCTATAAGATCAACAAGTGGAAGGCTAGGATGAAGAATGATAGGACTACATAAGGAAAAGGCCCCCATAAAAAATGGGGCATGTAATCTGGAGGAAGAGGGAAAAAGAAAAAAGCAAATTGTATTCATATATTCTTGAGTTATTATAAGAACAATTGATCCTCAGACTTGGCCAAGGAGTGTAGTTTCTTTCAAATTGTGTCTTTAATCTTATTAACATGAATCCAATCATCTACGCTCCTTACTTAACTTGTTAAGTTGCCTTCCTATTAAGCCCATACTTTAACAAATACTTTGTTTTGGGCTCTTTCGGCTATTATCCACTATTCTTAGTGGGCCGTGGTTCAAAACGAGTTCTTACAATTGGGCGTCATCTGTGGGATTTTCTTTTGTTGACACACACAACATCAATGAACTCACTAAAAAGGATGAAAAACTAGTTAATGATCACTTGTCCTAATATACTTCAACTCTAGATCTTTAAGCAACTCCAAATTCAACAGTTTAGTTAAACTAATATGCAACAATTACAACCCTTGTTGACACCCATTTTGACAAAAACTCATCAACAAAATCTAAATCCCAACACAAAATAACTAAAGCACCTAAGGCAATCATTTTCATAAAATTTTTTATGCCTCTCAATATGCAAATCTTGTATGCATGAGGCTAGAATTGTATCTTGTATGCACTAGTCACCAATTTTGTTTTTTTTTTTTAATAGGATTTTAAAGCAAACTAATAGCGAATTTGATATCAAGTTGTAAGCCCATACCTTGCATAGAAGCTTCGTGCATTTCTTCGCTCGTTTCTTGATCCACATGTTCTGTAGAAGCTCCTTCCATGGTTACGCTCTTAGAACGCATGGGCAAATTTGCTTTTCGCCTTGCCATTTCTACTCTTAAAGTGTAAAATAAAAAACAAGTATCATCATAACTATTAACCAAGCTAATCAAATTCAAAACCCAAATCTCATTTTAGTCATTTGAGATAAAACCAAAAGAATTTATTAAAAAAAAAAAAAAAACTTTCAAACACCAAATTTGTTTTTGTAAAGAAAATATAGAGTGAAACAAACAGTTCAAGGACAAAAATTTGTTACCTTGTAGTGGTGGGGGTAAGTCTAGCAACTGTGAGGAATTGGTTGCCTGGTAAGCTGAAGAAAGTGAAGAAAAGGAAATGCAAAGAAAATGGTTTCAGCTTTAATCTACTTCTTATGCTGTTTCTATATTTCATAAAATGGTTTAAACATGCTTACACCAATAGATTGCTAGGACCATAGTTATCAATGTTTGCTACAATCAATGAATCAATTTGTTTTCCTTTCAGGAATAGCTTAAATATTTAGGGACCATGTTTTCTGATAATTGCATAGCCATTGGTATGAAAATAGACAACTAATGGTGAATATGTTAATGGCATAAATCTCTACAATAAATTTAAAACACAATGTCCAAGACAGATTGTAGAATTCTACAGAGCAGTAACAAGTGACCTATAATAGAATTTGATGATAAATGTGCTATAATGCTCTAAGTTGAAGGAGAGTGTTTCCACCTTTTGAATGGCATATCAGTTTGAGAAGATTATAAGCACATTCACTCCTGATTCATCTCAAATTATGTGACTGATTCAATATAGTCTAAACATTATGATAATCTCACAATTTCCCCACAAAGAGAGAGAAAATGAACAGCTTTGGCTTAAATTGCATTTCCTTTTTTTCACACAATCAACCCGATAAACAAACCCAACATTAATAACCCATTTCAAAAATTAAAGAATCAAAGAATTCAAAGGAATAATTTGGTTTTTGACTAGAAAACATCCTAATATATTACCAAACAACAAAAAAACAGATAACACATTGAACAAAAAACAGATAACAAAAATAAATTAAAAAAAAAAAAACTCACGAGGTTGTGGCGACGAGGTGGATTGTGTTTGCCAGCTGGCAGTCACTGAGTCGACGTGGTTTGGTGGTGGTGGTGGGGTTGTTGTGAAGGCGGCAGCGATGGTGGGATTTTGGGTTTGCGAGGGAGAGTGAGAGCTATAGAGAGAAAGAGAGAGAGCTGGGATTTTGGGTCTCTGAAGCGAACGAGATAGATGCAGTGAATGAAAGAGATAAAGAGATACATTGTTTGTGGCAAAAATGAAGAGGCTCTAAAATGAAAAGCCAAAAAATAAAAAAACAGAAGGAAGATTTAGGAAGAGGCGGGGAGTTAGACGGTCTATAGTGGCGGTTTAACCCACCACTATAACTAAGCAAAAGCGCAGCAACAAGGAGCCCCTATTACGGCGGTCATACAAACGCCGCTACAGATCAAATATTGCGGCGTTTTCCTATATCGTCACTATAGTATCTGTGGAAAACGATATGTTTATTGCGGTGGGATTTTGGAGCACCGCTATATCTATGTAAACGCTGCTAATACACACATACTGTTGCGGTTTGCTGTCCCACTGCTGTAGGACGCCGCAAAAGACTATACCTATAGCGGCGGTCACAAAAAACGCCGTAATAGACCCTATGTAAAGCGGTGGTCCCAAAAAAGCCGCAATATGCGACATATAGTAGCGTTTTTTGCACCCACCACCAAAAAAAAAAAAAAAAAAAACGCCACAATAGTACAGATTTCTTGTAGTGTGTTTTTGTTCATATTAGTATTCTGAATGTATTAAATATTTAAAATATTGTTCTACAAAAAAGGATTTAAAATATCAACAACAAACAATTTTTTTTTTTTTTTTTATATCAACAACAATAAAAATAAAAATTACAATATACATAACACTATCAATAACAATATGTAGGGACTTGGTTCGAGCACTATTCATTGCAAATGAGTGGACTCAAGCCCAGCTGGCCCAATACAACGAATTTGTAGAGTGCAGGTCAAAGAACTAGGCCCTAGTGAGGGTTGTACAATTAAACATGGTAACACATGGATCGGTTGGCAAGAATACAAACTAAAAGTATGAAACTGGGCTCCTCGGCCACTTTCTTGGATCATATATTTCTTCAAATTCCCGTCCTCCTTTCTGGAGGACTTGTTACATTTTATATCCCCCTCTAGCTAATCATGGCCCTCCATTTGTTGATCATGCAGATCATTACTTGAGTGCCTGTTCCATTAGCAACCTTCCTATCCTTCCTGTGGGTGGTAGCAGCTAAGGCGGCACTGTTTAGGGGTCACTTCTCCATTAATGTGGCCAGAACGTTAGTTGTGGACATTTAATGTGGAGGTGACAGTTCCTCCTGGGATTGCTCCTCCACCATGCTTTCATGGCCAACCCGTCGTACTTGCCTCTGTCTTGGATTGCTCTAGAAGGTTACCTCTGAAGGCGCTTTACTCTTCCTTTCAATGGTCCGTGCGGGCCGAGGACATGATTGTCCTTGGCGGTATTCCTGGCGAATGGAGCTTCCTTGACTTGTCCTTGGGCACACGTTTCTCCTCGGCGTGGGCCTTGAGCTTAGCATAGAGTGGGCCGGGATTGCCAAATTCTCTGGCCCCACAATAGCCCCTCAAAATCTGCTGTCAGGCTCCTTGACCGGAGAGGAGGATTTTGACGTCCCCGGGCCTCTACCGCGGCTTGTCAAGTCTTGTCCTCCATGAGTATCAATGCCTTTTCGCCTGTCCAAGGCACGTTTCTGACGCCTTGGTATGCGGAGCGCACTCGCATTAAATTTGGGCGGCCCTGTGCTCCCCACGTTCAACGGTGTGATGATAATCTAACGGTGGTGATCCTCTTGACTATATGGGCGGGAAAACTTGCACGGTTGTTATTTTTTATTGGGAGTATAAATACCCATTTGAATTGATCCACCTCTTTACTTTCGCATTCAAGAGACCTTGCACACATACTTCGAATTTGGTCACATCTCCAACTAAACTCGCGACTTCCTTCAGCACAAAAAGCCTGCCCGAGGAGCTTTTCCTCATTTCTGTAAGTCTTCTTCTCTCTCTCCAAATTTCGTTCTCCCCTCTTCTAGACTTCTTTCTTCGTGTCTCTTAGTTGTCTCTAGGTATGGTAGGTTCAAGAAAGTGGTTGAGTCTGAAGAGGCGATGGAGAAATTCATCGCTGATTATAGGATACCCAATACCGTAGGTCTAAGGTACTATGAAAAAGGGGAGTGAAGACTTATGAGGGAAGAGGGAGAGGTGGTGATTCCCATAATCACCTTCTTAGAGGGTGGTATGCGGATCCCCATGAGTCAGGTGATGATGAGTTACCTTAGGCATTTCCGGCTCGCCCCCACCCAATGCGGCGTCAATGTGTTTAGGATTCTGGGCTGTGTAGATGCCCTAAATGAGAAGATGGGGCTAAGGCTAACCCATCACGACGTGAACTGGTGCTACGACCTCCAGCTCCTAAAGGGCAAGTCCTACTACATGAAGACGAGGGAGGATAGGGTACGGCTTATCCAGTGCCTCCCTTCGACCAGCAAGGAACTAGATAAGGACTTTCTTATTGTGTCCGGGGAGTGACACGATGGCCTTCATTGTCCCATAGTGGAGGGCACGCCAGGTAGGGCACTCGGAGTAGGGGAGGGTATTACTTTTTTGAATTTTCGTTGCTTGCTTTGTTTGGTTGCTAATAGCAGTGTGTTTTCGCCTCTGCAGATCCACACGCTTTCGAGCGTCATTTTGGTTTGGTCAACAAGGAGGACTTGGAGACCGTGCTAAGGGCGGAGATCTTCGTAAACGAGGCCGACAACCAAGTTAGGGCTGCTCATAGAATTCTGGGGTACGACCTCATTCAGAAGTCGTTCGCAGCACCAAAGTATGTGATTAGGGCAAATGATCCTCGGCTCCGGAGAATTACCGTAATCAAGGACGGTTTCTTGATCCCGGAGGGGTCCCCTGCTCCAAAGAGTACTCCGTTGGCGGGCTCCTCTACGTCCCGCCAAGTTGCGGAGGCTGAGGGGGGAGGTGAACAAACAGAGGAAGAAGGTACCGGTTCGGGTCCGGCTGAGGGCGACTTTGGCGTGTTCGAACAAGTTCACCTGCCCGAGGATCCTTTTGGTGACTTGGGTGACCAGAGCCTGACCGAAGCAGACTTTCTATCAGCAGGGAACCCTCCTCGGGCCGAGATGGGCTTCAAAAGGAAAACCCAGTCCAACTTACTTGACTTGCTTGAAGGCCAGCCGGGGAAGCCTCAGCCTAAGTTTCCTCCTCCTCCACCCAAGTCTCAGCCTGCCCAAACCAGGTCAACTTCCACCCAGCCCAGGCTTCCTTTTCCTCCATCTCGGCCAAGTCCGCCATCTAGGCCCGAGCCCTCTGATCCTAAGTAGAGGAGGGACAAGGGTAAAAGACCTATGGGAAGGGACAAGTCCCATTCCTCCCAGGAGGAGGGTGACACTCAACGACCCTCCGAGCAACTGAAGATAGGGTCTCAGGGTTAGGATAAGCAGGTCGCCGCCCGTCCCGAGGCTCATGCCTGGCTCCCGACCCCAATGCTTCATAGGGGGCCTCTGATGGACGATGCCTCTCTCAGGGACTTCCATGGGGGCGAAGGTACACTTGTAGCTGATGCGCTGGAGATGTCCTTGCTATTCCCTACGGACATGGCTAAGTTGGAGGCTTTGAGGAGTAAGGAGGTCTTTCTCAACCTCAAGCGATACTTGGGAATGGTAAGACTCTTAGCATTTATAATTCTTCTGACTTCAATTTTTTTTTTTTTTTTTGTTTGTTTGCTACTTACTTGTGCATTTGTTTCCATTGGCAAGCCGTTCAGACTACTTTCAGGTTGGAGGAGGCCTCCAGCAAACAAGACAAAGCCCTTGATGCTAAGCGTGACAAGCACATAGGGGCTAGTCAGACCCTTAAGGCCTCCGAGAGGAGTTAAAGGAAGTAACCAGAGCTCGAGACAGCGCCGAATCAGGCCTGGCTGGAGCCCAAAGGCAGGCCTAAGACCAGACAAGGCGTCTGACTAAGGTGGAAGAGCAGTTGAAGATCGCAAACGAGCTGATCGTTGATCTGAAAAAGCAGGCTGCCGATGTTGAGGGGGCCAAGAAGGTGGCTGAATGGGCCAAAGAAGAGGCTTTAAGGGCTAAGGCTGAGGCGGACTTTGGCAGAGTGGAGGCCCAAGCTTCCAAGGAAGAAGCCGAGGAGGCAGTTTACACAGCTAGGGTGGCTGAGACGGAGGCTGCTCTCAGAGCCCAAGTCCCTAGGGTATGCAGGCTCTACTGCTCCCAGGTTTGGAGTGAGGCCCTCAAACAAGCTAAGGTGGAGGCCTCGCCGACCTGTGAAAGGCAGAGAATGTATACTATCCCCTTGCCATCCGCGAGGCTACACCCTCTAGCTCTGAGACCGAGGTGGCCGTTGAGGGGACTGATACTGCCACTAATGAAGAAGCCGAGGAGGCTGCGGTCCCTACCGAGGCGGTTACTGCAACCTCTGACGAGCCTGCCGTGGAAGCTGGTCCTCTCAGAGTGACTGAAACAGCCAAAGGTTCCAATGAGGAAGCATCTCAAGAGGCTGCAAATCCCTTGGCCGATGCGCTGGCCCCTCTTGTCGGGGAGATAGCACCCTCTGCGGCGCCCTTGCAGATTATTCCTCTAAGTCAGGGCTCAGACAATCCTGAGGCCACCATAAATCAGCTACCCACAGGGGGGAAGAAGATTAGGCTGAAGAAGTAGGCCCATTCGCGCCTTTGTCTTATCTTCCTTTTATTTTTGGAACAATGTAATGGCACTTTTGCCTTATCTTTTTTTTTTTTTAGACGTTGTAATATAATCCTCGTTGTGTATCTTTGATGAACTTAATGTAGCGCGCTGTTTGTTTTTCATTGCTTGTCGAATACTTATAGAATTTGTTGAAGTAGTCAGTTTCCCCAAGGGCTTGAGTTCGAGGACCATGCAAGGCTTCGGTTCTGTCTAACACTTATCATTTTGAAGTAACTAGTTTCCCCATAGGTTTGAGTCCGAGGACCATGCAAGACCTTGGTTCTGTCTAGCACTTATAGGATTTGTCGAAGTAGTTAGTTTCCCCATAGGTTTGAGTCTGAGGACCATGCAAGACCTTGGTTCTGTCTAACACTTATCATTTTGAAGTAACTAGTTTCCCCATAGGTTTAAGTCCGAAGACCATGCAAGACCTTGGTTCTGTCTAGCACTTATAGGATTTGTCGAAATAGTTAGTTTTCCTATAGGTTTGAGTCCGAGGATTATGCAAGATCTTGGTTCTGTCTAACACTTATCATTTTGAAGTAACTAGTTTCCCCATAGATTTGAGTCCGAGGACCATGCAAGACTTTAGTTCTGTCTAGCACTTATAGGATTTATCGAAGTAGTTAGTTTCCCCATAAGTTTGAGTCCGAAGACCATGCAAGACCTTGGTTCTGTCTAACACTTATCATTTTGAAGTAACTAGTTTCCCCATAGGTTTGAGTCCGAGGACCATGCAAGACCTTGGTTCTGTCTAGCACTTATAGGATTTGTCGAAGTAGTTAGTTTCCCCATAGGTTTGAGTCTGAAGACCATGCAAGACCTTGATTTTGTCTAACACTTATCATTTTAAAGTAACTAGTTTCCTCATAGGTTTGAGTCCGAAGATCATGCAAGACCTTGGTTCTGTCTAGCACTTATAGGATTTGTCGAAATAGTTAGTTTCCCTATAGGTTTGAGTCCGAGGATTATGCAAGATCTTGGTTCTGGCTAACACTTATCATTTTGAAGTAACTAGTTTCCCCATAGTTTTGAGTCCGAGGATCATGCAAGACCTTGGTTCTGTCTAGCACTCAGATGGTTGTCAAGGTAAGTGGCATGTAATCACAACAGACTTAGAATTTGAATTGACAAAAACGCTTTCATTAATAATAATACCTTCGCAGGTTATTTATATTCCATGGACAATGTATAGGTTTTTCATCTAAATCTTCCAAGTAGTATGCGCCTATTCCCGCCACTGAGGTGATTTGGTATGGTCCTTCCCAGTTGGGTCCTAGCTTCCCATAGGATGGGTTCTTAGCCGCGCCCACAATTTTCCTCAACACAAAGTCCCCTGGTGCTAGTGGTCTTAGCTTCACATTGGCATCATATCCCTGCTTGAGCTTTTGGTGGTAGTAGGCCAGCTGGATGATTGCCTTCTTCCTTTGTTCATCAACCAGGTCTAGGCTCTTCCCCAGTAGCTCATTATTACCGTCCGGGGAGAAGAAGCTTGTCCTCAGTGTTAGGAAGTTCGCTTTTAGAGAGATAACGGCCTCAGCCCTATAGGTCATGGCAAAAGGTGTCTCCCCTGTTGACCGTCGTGGTGTAGTCTGATAGATCCATAGGACGTGCGGCAGCTCTTCTACCCATCTTCCCTTAGCGTCATCCAGCCTCTTCTTGAGCCCATTGACTATGACCTTGTTGACAGTCTCGGCCTGCCCATTTCCTTAAGGGTAAGCCGGAGTTGAGTATTGGTTCGTGATTCCCAACTCACAACAGTATCTTCTGAAGGCCTTGCTGTCAAATTGAAGCTCGTTATCTGAAATGAGGGTATGGGGGACCCCGAATCGCGTAACAATGTTCCTCCAGGTGAATTTCTTAACATCCACATCTCTAATGTTGGCTAAGGGCTCAGTTTCGACCCACTTGGTGAAATAATCTGTGCCGACCAACAGATACCTTTTGTTCCCCAGTGCCTTGGGGAAAGGACCTACAATATCCAGGCCCCACTAGGCAAACAGCCATGGGCTGGTCAAAGGATTTAGGACGCCTCCTGGCTTATGAATATTTGGGGCAAACCTTTGGCATTGGTCACACTTCTTGACATACTCCAGGGCTTACTTTTGCATCTTCGGCCACCAATATCCCTAGGTGATGGCTCGGTGCGACAGGGACCTTCCTCTTGTGTGACTCCCACAGATCCCTTCATGCAACTCCTCGACCAGTAGTTCTGACGCCTCGGGGTGAATACACAGTAAGTAGGGTCCAGAGTAGGAGCGCTTATATAGTTTGTGGTCCTCGGACAACCAAAACCGAGGAGCATTCCTCCGTATTTTATCAGCCTCTAACTTCTCCTCAAGCAGGATGTCATCTAAGGAACCTCACTATAGGGTCCATTCAGCTAGGGCTCACTTTAGCCTAGTGGACATGGGTCGTGCCCTTTGCCACCTCATTTGCCTTCTCCAGATGCTCAATAAGGATAACTCGAGGCAGGTCTCCTGCCAGGATGTAGCAAGTGTTGCCAATGAGTTTGCATGGGTGTTTCCACTTCTAGAGATATGTGACAAGCTGAAAAGGTCGAAGTCTGACTGCAGGCGCTTGACTTGGCTTAAGTACTCTTGCATCCTCGAGTCTCTAGCTTCCAGTTCTCCGTTTACCTGGCCCACCACCAACCTCGAATCCGAGAACATATCCACTGCTTTTCCACCCATTTTTTGTACCATAACCATACCTTGTAATAAGGCTTTATACTTGGTTTCGTTATTTGTGGCAGAGAACCCAAGTCTCAGGGACTTCTCCACAACAAACTTCTCTGGGGACACTAGAACTAGCCCCACCCCAGACCCCTTTTGATTTGCAGTTCTATCAACGTACACTTTCCAGTGTGAGAGCCCTGGAACAGAGATTGCCCCAACTGATTTTCCCTCCATGTCTCCCTTCTCAGCCATTGCTTCTACCAGTGGTTCAGTAAACACGGCCACTAAGTCAGCCAGGACATGACCCTTTATAGAGGTCCGAGACATGTACTTAATGTCGAAAGCATCTAGAATCGTGTTCCACTTGGCGATCCTTCCAGTGTAATCAGCAGACCAAAGTACAGATCTTAAGGGCAGTTGAGTTAGGACGACAACCGTGTGGACTTGGAAATAGTGGGGAAGCTTTCGCGTAGCATGGACTACAGCCAGTAGGGTTTCTCCAAGGGCAAGTACTTGATCTCCGCTTCATGCAGTGACTTGGTCACGTAGTAGACTGGCTTTTGAATGCCACTGTCATCCTGTATCAGCACCAAACTCACTGCATGAGGGGCTACGGCGATGTAGGCATACAGGACTTCATCGGCTTCGGGGTTAGACATGATTGGTGGCCGGGATAAGTATTCCTTGAGCTGCTGGAATGCCATGGCACAATCCTCGGACCACTCGAATCCCTTCCACTTGTTAATCAGGAGGTAGAAAGGCTTGCACCTATCAGCCGACCTGGAAATGAACCGGGTCAGGGCCGTGATCATTCCAGTGAGTTTTTGGATCTCTTTAGGATTTTGTGGAGGCTTAAAGTTATTGATAGCTTTAATTTGATCAGGATCGACCTCAATCCCCCTGTGGGTGATGATGTAGCCCAAAAACTTTCCTGACCCTACGCCGAACGAGCATTTGGAAGCATTCAGGCGCAGTTTGTGCTTCCTTAGGACGTCAAAGATACAGCCGAGGTCTCCTAGGTGCTCGGACACCACTTTACTCTTTACCACCATATTATCGACATAAATTTCAATACTTTTGCCCAACAGCGGCTCAAACATTCTTGTCATCATCCTCTGGTAGGTGGACCGTGCATTCTTCAGGCCAAAAGGCATCACCTTATAGTGGTAATTCCCAACAGGTGTCACGAAGACTGTCTTCTCCTGATCACCCAAGGCTAGTGGTATTTAATGATAGCCTTGAAAGGCATCTAAGAAACTCATCTGAGGATGTCCCGCGGTGGCGTCCACCAGCTGGTCTATCCGAGGCATAGGGAACGGGTCCTTTGGGCATGTCTTGTTTAGGTCCGTGAAGTCTACACAAACTCTCCATTTTTCGCTTTTCTTCTTGACTACCACAGTGTTGGCCAACCACTCAGGGTAAAAGACCTCCTTGATGGCCCCCGCATGCTTAAGCTTTTTCACCTCTTCTCTAATCGCATTGGCGTGTTCCCTTGACAGGCGCTGAGGTGGTTGTTGCTTGGGAACGACGGATGGGTTGACATTGAAATGGTGACAGATAAAGGCTGGATCAATCCTTGGAGCATCGCAGGCGTCCCATGTGAATACGACAATGTTTGTTCTGAGGAACTCGATCAACTCCTCCCTCTCCTAAGGAGGCAGCCAAGCCCCGACCTGAAAGAATTTCTCCAGATCATCTCCAATGATTACCTTGTCAAGATCTTCATATTTTGCTTCCTCGGCAGCTGCATCGGGAGGCGCTGCCAGGTCCTTTGATTGCTATAAGCCCCCTTCAACAGTGGTAGAGGGCCCCGCATCGAGCCGATGCGATGTGGCAGCCACCATGCATTGCCTTGATGTGGATTGGCAATCACGGATTTCGAGGACATGGTCCCCTGACGAAAATTTCACCTTCTGGTGCAAGGAGGAGGTGACAGCCCCCAAGGTATGGAGCCATGGCCTGTCGACGATGGCTGTGTACGGGGAATAGGTGTCCACCATTATGAAGTCTACCTCTACCACTTCTAGGCCGGTCCGGACAGGCAGCCTAATCATGCCCTTTGGGATAACCAGCTTCCCATCGAAGCTTATCAGGGGGGAGTTATAGGGTGTCAAGTCTTCTGGTCTTAACCCCAGCCCCTTGTAGAGGTCGGGGTGCATAACCTCGGCTCCGCTGCCACCATCCACGATCACCCTTTTCACATCATAGTTCCCGATTCTGAGGGTGATTACCAGTGCGTCATCGTGGGGCTGGGTGGTCCCTATCTTGTCTTCCTCTTAAAAGCACAAGGTTGGGTGAAAATTCCTTCTAGCATTCTTCGACTCTGATTGGGACTCCTCGGCATGCGTCTGGGCCACGGATAACACTCGCGAGGGGTGCGGGCCTGTTATTTCTGGCGCAGCCAAGATCACATTGATCGTCCCCGCTGGTGCCTTTAAGGCAGTATCTCTTTGGGGCTCTTGATAGGTCTGGCCTTGACAGCCACTGAAATGGTGTAGGAGGTGCTTCAGCTTCCCTTTCCAGACTAGATGGTCCAGGTAGTCCCAGAGGTTCCTACAATCCTCCGTGGCGTGTCCGTGGTCCTGATGGTACTGGTAAAACAGGTTATGATTGCGCTTCGTAGGGTCTCCGGCCATCTTATTCGGCTCCTTAAAGTATGGTTCATTCCTTATCTTTTCCAACACCCTGTGTACTGGCTTTCGGAATACGGCATTGACAGCCTGAGCGTTGGTCGGCCTGGATTGCCCTGCAAAATCTCTCATCGGGCAATTACTGTTGTACCAGTCCGACTTGAAATCCCTCCTCTCCTGAAGGATAACCTTCTCTTTTCCCTTGCTTTGCAGCTGATCCTCTTCTACCCGCTTATACTTATCAATCCGATTCATCAGCTGGCACACACTGGTGGCGGGCTTGCCAGTCAGAGACTTCCTCAGGCCATGCCCCGTCAGAAGACCGTTTTTAAAGGTGCTGACGACGACATCCTCATACTTGCCGTCTAGCTTGTTGTATATCTCCCAGTATCAGACTGAGCGGGCCTTTAGAGTTTCCCCATCATGCATGAATAGAGACAACAGCGCACTCAAGGGCCGAGGAGGCCTGCTGTTTGTGACGAATCGTAAGCCGAAGGCTTGGGTCAGCTGCCTGTATGAGTCTATGGAATTCGTCTTCAGACCATTGAACCACCTCATTACCATTGGTCCCAAACTGGGGGGGAAGACTCTACACATCAGCGCCTCATTCTTGGAGTGGACAGCCATTCTCTAGTTATATTGGCTCACATGCTTCACAGGGTTCGTCTTGCCATTATAACTAGTGAAGGTTGGCTGCTGAAATCGTTGAGGAAGCATAGCCTCTTCGATGTGGCGAGTGAAAGGTGATTTGGAGAGTTGATCCAGTACCCTGCTCATGGCATCACTCCCCACACCCCTAGGGGACGGGCTTTTACGTTTGTGCCTCCAGTAATGCTCTTTTTCGTGAGAGAAGGTCTCGCTTGGGGGGGTCCTTGACCTCTGCCTATAGTCATCATCGCCATCCTCGTTGGAGGGTGTGTCGGGATTAGGACGAGATTGCCTTTGTTGTGCATGGTGCAACTTTCTCTTCAAATCATCTATCTCTCGCTGCATGGCCACCTTATCATCCGGTCTCTTGGACACGTGGCTCCTGACCTCTTCCGATTGCACGGTCTGGTCGTCGTTTTGCCTCTGTAGCACGTGGCTGCCCCCGCAGGTGTGGCTTCCGCTGGTCTGTGTGGTGTGTGCACTTCCCTCTCGAAACCTTCTGTTTTCTTCATTTCGACCGCGCTCGGGGTTGGGGAAGGTACCCTGTTGTTGGGACCTCGCTGGTTTGGACTGGTGGGATCTTGCTTGGTGAGGGCCTGTTCCTGCCATGCTTGATCGTTGCCCTTACTAACGCACAAGTTCTCTCCATAGACGGCGCCAATTGTAGGGATCTGGTTCGAGCACAATTCCTTGCGAATGAGTGAACTTAAGCCCAGCTGGCCCAATACAATGAATTTGTAGAGTGCGGGTCAAAGAACTAGGCCTTAGTGAGGGTTGTACAATTAAACATGGTAACACATGGATCGGTTGGCAAGAATACAAACTAAAAGTATGAAACTAGGCTCCTCGGCCACTTTCTTGGATCATATATTTCTTATTCCTTCTAGGTTACAAAGGTCATACCAGTGCTACGATCCTTTCTCTTTCTTCAAATTCCCGTCCTCCTTTTTGGAGGACTTGTTACATTTTATATCCCCCTCTAGCTAACCCTGGTCCTCCATTTGTTGATCATGCAGGTCATCATTTAAGTGCCTGTCCCATTAGCAACCTTCCCATCCTTCTTGTAGGTGGTAGCAGCTAAGGCGGCACTGTTTAGGGGTCACTTCTCCATTAATGCGGCCAGAACGTTAGTTGTGGGCATTTAATGTGGAGGTGATAGTTCTTCCTAGGATTGCTCCTCCACCATGCTTCCATGGCCAACCCGTTGTATTTGCCTCTGTCTTGGATTGCTCTGGAAGGTTACTTCTGAAGGCGTTTTGCTCTTCCTTTCAATGGTCCGTGCGGGCCGAGGACATGATTGTCCTCGGCGGTATTCCTAACGAATGGAGCTTCCTTAACTTGTCCTCGGGCACATCTTTCTCCTCAGCGTGGGCCTTGGGCTTGGCATAGAGTGGGCCGGGGTTGCCAAATTCTCTGACCCCACACAATATTTATAAGAACACCATTGACAACAATAACAAAAAATATATAATAAACATAATTTTTTAAATTTTTTTTGTTGCAAAGCTCATTCCAACTAAAATTGATGAGAATAACATAATAATTGGTATCTATAAATATAATTACAATAAACAGAAGCTTGTTGATTCGTTGAATCCGTTGGATTTTGAAAAAATTAAAATGCTCACTAAAAAATCAATATAATAATTATTATGTATATTTTTATATTTTATGTATATGCCAAATTTAATTTGCAATAGTATTTATAGGGTCTTGTATAGATTGCTGCTCCTATTGTATAGGAGCTAACTGTTGCTTAATTAGGGATTAATATAACTATTTCATCAGTATTAGCATAGTATAAAACATTCTGTTATCATTTCTATCTACTTTTGGTGCTGCGAAAGTTTTTGATACTATTCTTGGTTATTTATTTATATACAAATATTATTTCATATGACTATTAATCTGCTCGATTGTCTCTATTTCCTCATTCCAATAGTTAATTATGCATTAATTTTCATGACTTATTCCACTACACCAAGGATAGACAATCAAAGGTCTATCTAGTTTGTTTCCAACCCAACATGTTTATAGCATCAAAATTAAAGATCTGGCAACATCCCCAAGAGTTTGTCATCTAATAATTATCCATCAATCTGGCTAAGACATTTTTTTTTTTTTTTCCCCGGTTATCCTGACCTCTTTTGTATAGCTTTACAGCTAAGAAGAGAGCTTGAATAATAAAAATATGCACATCTTTCATTCTTATTATTTCTTTTTGAACCATTTCAATTCGTATCACAAACAATAAATCAATTAATATCCTATCCTATTTATCTATATTGTATAATCCATAATATTCATAGTTTTTAACTTTTTTACTTTTTTGAAAAATTCATTATTGTTCACATCATCATACACACACATATATATAATTTTTTTTCTTAGAGATGCAAAATAAAATACTTTAAATGATAGAATAGATAATTCCATAAACAAATACAATTAATAATAAAATTCATATAATAAATACCTTAATGATCAAACTCCATATGGGTAAAAGAACTTAAAAACTACTAGTCGCTAAACCCGTGCAATGCACGAGAAAAACTATAAAATGAGTTTAGAAGAGAGTATCATTTTATTTAAGTTGACATAGTTAGCATAATAATAACTAAAAAAAAAGGAATATTTAGCATAAATGTATGAAATGCTTTTAAATAGGAAATGACATTAATAATACAATGTAAGATGCCATTTGAAAATTATTGATATAAACTATCCAATAGAGCCAAAGGTCTTATAGTTGAATTGACACCTCTCCATGTACAAATTGCTTGAGGGTTTAAAGGGCAATGCTAAAGATACTAAAAGTCCCACAACGCCACAACACAAAAGTTGTGTCCTTAACATTTTCTATAGAATATTTCAGCGCTGACTTATTTTGGGTTATTGCTAATATATATAAATTAGTTCTATAATAATAATAATAATATATTATTATTATTATTATTATTATTAATCTAATGCATAGTAAAAGAAAATCTTAAAAGCAAAGTAAATGGGAAGTTTTAAAGGGAAAAAAAAAAAAAAAAAACCAATTTGGTATTTTTGTAATTTAGTAAATATAGAAGTGTGTTTATATATCACGCACCTTCTACGAAGCTTCCTTTTTCTCTTTTGCTAAAATCTACCCCTCCCTACGTGATTATCTCCTCTCACTATAACTCTTTTTCATCTCTTTTTTCTTCTTTTTTCTCCTCTTTCTTTTCTTCACTGTAACTTCTCTTATAGTTATAGTACTGGTCTTTCTTTGTTTTCCTTTCTTCATTATCATCATTCCCTTCTCTTCTTTGACATTCTCCATCAATTTTTTTTCTCTCACAGTGCCCTTCGTATCTTTCTGTCATCTCTTTCATCTCCTCTTTATTTTTATTTTCTTTTGCCCACAATAAGATCCACTGCCTTTCTTCTCTTCTTCTTCTATCAAATGCTTTGAAAGTTGAAAAATGGGAAACGAGTTTGGTGGAGTTGGGACCGAAAAAGTTGAAAACAGAAAACTTCAATTGAGAGAGAGATTTAAGGACTGAGGTTGAGGGAGAAACAATTAAGAAGATGAAAAGAAGCGTACCTCAAAGCAATGATTGGATTTTTTGGATCATTGGAGATAGAGACTGGAATGGGAGAGAAGGAGGTTTCTCACGCTGGTTTTCAGTTCGCTAATAGTCGGGATTTTGTTTTTTGTTTTGGAGGAAGGAGAAGGGATGGATCTTTGTTTTGGAGGAAGGAGAAGGGAAACATTGGAGGAAAGAGAAAGGGTTTGCATTTTTTTTGTCAAAGGTGGAGATCGGGGATTTGGGGAGCCGGTTTGGCCTTTGGTATATTTTCAGGAAAGGGAAAGGTAGAGTCTTCGTGAAAGGGGAAGGCAGAGTTGAGTTTTAAAAAAGTTTTATTACATTTTTTTTTTTTAATATTATGCTGATGTGGAAAATTGTGGGAGTTTCAAAAGTTTTGGTTTTATATATATATATATATATATATAGATTATTCTACTTAAGTTTGTGATAGTAATATGAATTTAGAAAAATCAAATATGAAATTTAATTGGGCAAGTTTGGTTGGAGGACTGGATTTCTAGGGGAATTAAAGTTAAACATGACTTGTAACTATTTCTAGTGGTGTCTTAGCTCAAGGATGAAAAAGATGAGCTTAACCTGAAAGGTAGTGCAATATTCTACTAGATGTAGATAATAATATTTCGTACACATCCAGCAATAAATTTCATATAGATAGTGTTGGGTTATAAATTGACCCCAATTAATTAATTTAATTACCTAAGTTGATTAATTAAGTTAAATTACATCAAAATCATGAAAGCACGAACAAACCACCAAATAAACTAAGTACAGCAGAAAATAAATAGACACGGTGATTTGTTGACGAAATGAGGAAAACTTCTCGCAAGGAAAAAACTTCACCATGTGAATTTCAGGTCACCACTCCCAAGAACCCACTAATCAAGAACAAGCGATTACAAGTATGAGGAATCTTACTACTATCCTGAACTATCACAAAATACCAACCTATAGTTGAACCTTTACTCCAATACCCAATTGGACTTGATCTTGTAAAAAGACTACTTCCTTTGCACGAATCTTAGTACGTGACTAACTCCAAGCAATTGATTGATTGTTGTTGGCTGTAAAGTTCTTCACTTCTAAGCATGCTTAAGAGTTAGAAGTACTTGGTTACAAAACCTTAAAACGCACAATACGTAGTAACTTCTCACAGAGTGTATGAGTTTTCTAATTGAGTATGTGTATCTTTGATGACTTTAAAATAAGCATTTTATATGATCTAGGGTTTTAGAGAACAAAACCCTAATAATTCAAGTCATTATGGGCCGAAAGTCAGATCTAAGAATTCTAAAATCATAGATCTCAATAAATTGAACTTGTGTCGAGCTTTTTCATTGAGCCTCGATAGAAGCTAGTGTCAAGACTAGTGTCGAGAATTATTGAAATTGCTTTTCTTCACTTATTTCTTGAATAAATCCTCATGTCTTCAAAGATACCACTTAGGATGTAAACTTTACGTACTTTTTGATATATTGAACCCAACTTAGATCTACCAAATTACAAGTAAAGTGCGTTTTGTCAAAGAATAAGCCAATACATAAAAAATATAACTCTAATAGACAGTATTACCATTTACTTGAATCTTAACCTGCTTGTTCATCCTTCATCAGTCTGAGAGGCAATTTTTTTTTCTCGAAAACCATAGAGGCTAAAATTTTATGCTTATTATGTTTGACACCTTTATTATATAACAGGAATTGGGTTGCTCAGGATGAATTCACTCTCAACTTGAGTCCAACAGTATTTGTAGCCTTTTGCGGGTAAAATAGTTTGGCTTTTTGATGTAGGACAGAATCTACAATTTCATTTTTGTAATTATTTAATATCGGTATTTTTATGTAAAAAAAAAAAAACATTATTTTAGGTTTAGGTGATTTATTTCCTTATTTTTACGTGTTTTAAATGCTATTTAGGTCAAATTTGGTTCCTATTATAGTTATGTATTAATTAGGAGTTATTTTAGAATATATTTTCTTGTTAGTCAAGTTTTACAGAGCCTTTAAATAGGCCTCTAAGTCTATACACTTTTTTTTTTTAACAATTATTCACTCAATAAAATTCATACTTTTGTCTTTCTATTTTTAGATGGATTCTAGACCCTTTATTTTTGTGGATTCAAGGAACCCTCGTGGATTCAAGGTTATATTAAAAAACAAACGTGTTTTGTTTTTTGTTTTCTAGAAAGAGACATGTTCTGCTTCTTGACGCTTCTGCATCCTGCATCAGTTGGTATCAAAGCCTTGACTTATCCTAGTCTGGTGGCTGACGTATGAGATGATAGCAATTCCAATGATAGAAAACTTAGTAAGTATTACGTGTCGTACAACTAACACTCACAAATATCTTTGCTAGGATGACGTCGTTGGAGCTTGGAAACAATATGGATAACTGTCGCAGAAACATAATTCACAGGTAACCTATTGGTAAGAAAAATTCATATAGGCCTTATAAGAGAATTGAAAGTTTTAATGGTTATTTTTATAAAGTAGATTTTCTTGATTGGTTGCTTGATCTAGAGGATTTATTTGACTATGAAAATATTTGTGATGAGAAAAAAAGTTAAAACTTGCTTTGTATAAGCTTAGAGAGTATGCCTTATATTGGTGGGAACGAATACAAACTGATAGAATCCTACAAAGTAAAGACAAAATTCGTTCATGGCCAAGAATGAAAAAAATGATTGCTATCAAATTTTATCCTTTGGATTGTGATGAACTTCTGTCATATACAAAACATGATTATTTTTGGCCAAGAAGTTCACACTTGAATTATTTTGGAGAACCATATATTCTACCATTAAGAGAAGAATTGAGTGTTGAACAACATATTTTTCTTGAAGAAAATATAGAGATTTATGAGAAAATTAATGTAGACATTGTTATATAAGAAGAATCTGAAATTAAGATTGTGGAGGAGATTAATGAAGACCCTATTATAGATAAAGATCTTGAAGTTAAGGCAGTAAGACCATAAAAGAAAAAATTATAGAGGAATTTGTCAATGTTCTCAATGAAGTCAAGTTAGATAATTTCAACATTCAAACTCCTATTATTTTAGTGGGAGACACCGAAACAAGGTTTATTGATTTTACTGGGGTGGAAAGATATGATTTGATTATTAACTCTTATTTAGTGAATATTGTCAATTGCATTAAGATAAAGAGACAAGAAGTTCAAGTTGCTCAATTGATGACTTTCAAGTTTGGCATGAAGACAAGGAAGATGAAGTATTCAAAGCATTTGTTCTCCTAGCATGGAAGATTTCAGATTTCAAAGATGAACCCGAGGACGAGTTTGTTTCAAGTGGAGGGGTCTGATGTAGGACAAAATCTACAATTTAAATTTTGTAATTATTTAATATTGTTATTTTTATGTAAAAAACATTATTTAGGTTTAGGTGATTTATTTCCTTGTTTTTGGGTGCTTTTAATGCTTTATAGGTCAAATTTGGTTCATGGTATGGTTAGGTATTAATTAGGAGTTATTTTAGAATATATTTTCTTGTCTATCAAGTTTTACGAAGTTCTTAAATAGGTCCCTAAGTCTGTACACTTTTTTTTAAAATTATTCAATTAATAAAATTCAAACTTTTGTCTTTCTATTTTTTGGTGAATTCCAAACTCTCTTGTAGATTCAATGAACTTTTGTGGATTCGAAATTATTTTCAAAAGTAAATGTGTTTTATTTCTTGTTTTCTAGAAGTAGACGTATTCTATTTCTTGAAACTTCCGCATCTCGCACCACTTTTGGAAGAACTGCCACTAATTTAGGTTGTTAGCTTGATGGTAACTGAAATCCTATTGAGTAGGCATTTTCACTTTGTTTTGAGTACGATCATCAAACATGACAAGAGAAGTGAGAAAATTACCTAATCAACTAGCCAATAGTTGAGACTCACAACTTTTAATTATGGCTAAGTTAATAAAAGATTAATCCAACAATGAATTTACAAGATTAACCAAATTAACTAATCATTGAAATCTCAATTGATGGGTAGACATATTTAAGCAAAGCAATAAAGACAAAGGGCAGTAAGTAAAGAGAAGAAAATCCATAGAAAACATCCAATATGTTTTCAAAGAGGAAGTCGGAGTACCAGTGAAAATCCTCTCCACTGCTAGACCACCAAATGATCCACTAGTATGAATAGTTGTAATGTATAAATACAATAAAAAACGCTCCATGCCTAAGCTACCCAAGGTACTCAAGCCCTCCAAACTCTCGCTCATAACTAATTCAATCAAAATATAGTTTTTTTTACCTTTCAGAATCCTTTCTTCAATTAGCTTCCTGGATCTCACAACCAAGCCCGGTTGCTCCTTCAAACCTCCAAGGCTGAAATTAGGCAATTGTAGACACTGCATTTTGTACCCCTTACGACTCAAGCCCCTGTTCCCTAATGATGTTAGAATTCTAAAGCCCAAGGTTGGTTTTGGGCCCGATCAGATTGAAATTGACTTAAGGAAAGTATTTTTGGAAAATATAACTCTTTCATGAATTAAATAAGCTATTTTTGGAAAACAAAGACTACGGAAACCCTAGAGCATGCGTACACGTACACTCATATGCGCAAGCATGCTCAAGCTCTACATACACATGCTTCATGCATGCATACGCATACACGAGCATGCCTACGCATGCTAGGGTTTCAAAAACTATGAAATGCAAGTTTTCTGCATTAGAGTTTGAGTTTTGGAATAAATCCCCACATCATTTAGGAGCCATTCCAAACGCCTTTTTTCGAACTATGAAATGCCATTTATGATACATTTTTAAAACATACAGAAAATCCTAAAGGACATAAGATTCACTAGAAATAGTGAATCAAAGAGAAAGTTTTTCACAAAACATTCTCAAGTCAATATTTTTATGATTGAGGCCTTTTGTGGCCTTGATCTTGGAGCTTTAAGATTACCAATCACTTCTTTGTTTGATTGTGAATAGATTGATTAAAGGGAATGGTCAAATTCAAGCTAAGGAGTTTAGTTGTTTTTGGAGGTATAATGTTCTAGCTTTTTTCTTTTCCTTTCATCGTCTTGATCTTCACTTATTTTGTTTTTCTTGTTTGATTATGTTATAACATTTTTGTTTAGCTTTGGTTTACATAGCTCTTCTTTTTATAATCATGTTAGGATGTTAGATTTAGAGTTTCTGTCTGTTGTGCTCTTCTTTTCTTGATTAGGGTTAGGGCATGTATGCATATGAATGCTTTCTACATGCGTATGCAAACTCATGCCCAAAAACCCTAATCCGAGTTTTTTGCTACTGTTTCCTTGTCATATTTATATCATGTCTCTGCCTAGTCTACTTCCATGTTGTTTGCTTTGTTTGTTCTTCACATGCTTGATTAGGGCCTTATCTTTCAATTTTGTTGTTTTTCCATGAACATGCATATTGATATGACCATGCATTGATGCATAAGTGTTATGTTGTAGTAAGGTAAGTGAGGTAAGTTATGCATTCACATAAACATGCACTTGTTTGAGATATGATTTTGATCTTCCTTTGATGAACATGAATGACATTTGCAAATGCTTTTCCTTGGATGTGATAACTTGTTTGTTTAATCTTAACATGCCTATGTTTCTACTTTGGATATGATATGTTTGTTTGGTTGCTGGCTTGAATATGATGTGATGAGTTGCATGATAGATGTATGTTAGGGTTTTGGGATTAAAATGTCATGTTGATTGCTAGATGAATGTTAGTGTGTGTGTGTGTGTGAGTGAGTCTAGAATAACAATATTGAATGTGTCTTTAATGAGATTAAAACGTAAGACACAGTGGGTGGAAGCCGACCCACGGGTCGGGTGGGGTTAGGTGTCTAACAGCTTCCCATTCCGATACTTAAACTTTGGACATGTGCTCTGGTAGTAGATAAGTCCTTCCATGAAGAGCGCTATATTCATGGTTCCTAGACCTAATTTAGGTGACGACTCTATTTTTTCCTTCTCCGCCCCAGTCCACTTGGCCAAGCATACTCCCCTTGTTGCGACCACGGCAAGCTCTAATGTTTTCCAACAATCCAAAACACTCACATTACTAAGAAATTGTGATTTTTTTTTTTTTATTGGAGTGATCTTCTCTCTAAGATACGGCAATGGTAAGAGGGAAAAGTATGGAAAACTGATGGTGTTTGGGTTCCTCAACAATGGCCTCAATTCTTTCAACTCTCAAGAGGTACCTAAGGTAAACTTCGTGGGAAATAAGAGTGTAATATTGGGTATGAGTAGGGTATAGTATAGGATCCAAGTAACAAAATTCCTTGCCATGCTAAGGATTTTGTGGGATAGGTCTCGTGAGTCGTCTTGTGAAATCAGACTTTAACTGAAATTTAAATCTTCATGTGCACCACACATGTTGTTTTTGCGGGACAAGGTCTTGCGAATTGTCTTGCGACAACATCCACTTCCAACAACTCTAAAATGGCCTTTCAAACTGAATCCTAAGCCCAACCCAATTATAAATAAAGCCCACAAATACAAGGGAATTAAACATAAATTACAAGAAATTGACTAGGAATAAAGTCAACACTAAATACAAGGTAATTACAAGAATCTATAACATAACAAAAAGCTTATCAAATCTATGAAAGGTTTTATTGAAAATCAACAGAAAAAAAAAAGCATGCAAATATTTCTCAATGAATTACCGGAGGATTAACAGGAAAAAAGAGAATGAGAAGGTTTAATAGATCTTGTCTTTTTTCTTAAGAATGAGACATATGCACTAGCTTTTGATGGTGCAAGACTTTTGCCATTGCACCATACAATGGTGCCTCAAGTAGATAATTAATGTTATTAAAAAATATGTGAGTGTGGACAATGCAGAAAATATCTCATCCAATTTCCATTTTCAAGCCTGTCAGATAGTGTCAGTTATTGTGCATGTGTTTTTCACACTTGAACGTGGTAGTGCTAGTTCTCGAGCGTGCACACTAAAAATAAATGGTCAATGCTCGTTGATTTCTGAAAGATCGAGTGCATGATGCATGAACATTAGCATAAATATGGTTGCTGATAGAAACCATTCTTTTCCACGAGTGGTTCTTTATGCCTTAGCGTCCAGGACAGAAATCCTGGCAGAAAAGATTTGTCTAACGTTGTCTCATGACTGTATCTACATTCAAATTTACCCATGTGGAAGGCACGTAGAATCATTTTAGATTACATCGATTTGGTAAAAAGTGCTTTAATTTATGGTTTCTCTTGTCTCACTATCTTGTATGAATTGCAATCCAGATTATCTTATTATATATATGGCAGCTAAATTGTATAATATACAAATACAATTAAGATGTGCTGAGACAAGGGCTGAAACTTAGGTGGATTGGCCATTGTTACAGGAAGTCAATTCAACTGCATGGTCCTATTCTTATGTCAGTGTGGTAGGATCAGATTGCCATTACAGATCAAAATAGACTATTTTTCCTTCCAATTTTCTCCAGAAACACGAGCAATTTTTGTTTCATTAACTGGGTGGGAACAAAATGTAATTGAGGCTTTGTTTTCACTTATCATCAGTCATAGAAATGAACCTCTTATTAAACATTTGGTAGAGCATGCTACCTTAATGGTGGAACTGACTATTTTTTGACTACCTGTACTAGGAACACTGGACAGGTGAACAGAGAATTGTTTATAGGAAAACCAATATTTTTATTTGTTTTTTCAGCCTAAAGTAGAGCTATAGGCTATAGAGTCTAAGGAATGCAACAAAACCTATTCATCTCTCCTCAGTCTCTTCTTAAACATGCTTAAACATGTTCTCGTGGGACTAGCTTGTTGCTAGGCATGTGTGATTATACATGAACGTGGACATGCTGGGAGTATCTACAATACAAAAACACAGCCTAGTAATAATTATTTGCTTATTGCCTACCTTTTCTCATCGGCGTTGATCACACATTCCTCACTAAAAATATTCTTTTGTCTCCAAGTTGAGGATGACAATTTTTTCACACATGATTGGTCCCCAAGACACATTTGAAGTTCTAACTGTGCATTCATATCTATCCATGTGGAATCAAATTAGAATATGATGAGTTGGCAGAGCATAATTGGATATGATATGTTCTTTTGCCGAACCTTTTCGCATTGGTGTGTGTTAGTAATAGCGTACATGTTTCTTCTTCGTCTTCCTTTCTCTGTTTTGGGATTTACTTATATTGTATAGGCCAATTAGCTTCCTACATCAATGTGGTATACAATCCAAATTGTAAATATCCTGCATTATTTATTATCCTTTTTATCATTTGCTATCTTTGTCAAAAATTGTATGGCTGTTATTGAGTATTGACCTTGTTGGAATTTTGGATATTCTGCCAAAATTTTTGAAAATCTTTGGAAGTTAAGAAATTTACATGTGATTGAAAAGAATCATGAATTAATAATTTTATGTGGTATCTCTTAGATATGCTAGTTGGACTTTGGATAGATTTGAATGTTGGGTTGTCCCATCATTCTTTCATATGTAAATGACATAGTGGTCGACCGGATAGTAAAAGGAAGATAAGGGGTTGTTTGGTTAAAAAAAAAAATAAATAAAATGATTACTCATCATCCATCGCTCAACCCTCTATAACTCATTTTTTATCACATAATAACAAAGAGATATCTCCCTCAGCCCATTTGGCACCCAACACTGAGTTATGTTTTCAACCAAAAAAAGCTAAAAAATCTGGGACCCACACACTTTGACCTCACCGTTGCACCTGACCCCCTACCCGACCCTATTAACTCCACTCAATAGTTGAAACCTCACTTTACCATCACATTTCTTCTCCATTTCTTCTCATCCTCGCTGAAACCAAGCCCACAACACCTCTCCCTCAACGTCCCTACTCTGTCATTCTTTCAAAGATATTGGGTGGTCAATAGATTTGGCCCATTAAACACAAACCCCAATTTTCAGTGTCTGAAGAAATATATTAAAGGTGCACAAGTATGATCAATGACGTTCACAAACTAGATCTTATCTTATAGCTCAACATTATTCATTTAAAAAAAAAAAAAAATCAACAAAACTCATTACTTAAAAGCATCACATGTTAATTGAACTTGAAAACCAATAAAGAAGGGTTAAAGGGATATTCCAATCATATTATAATCATTTGAAAATTGGATGCTTGGGATTCACAATTAGAGAAACCGAACCCACAGTCACCATTCCAGTCTGGCCGTGTCATCGCCAGAGTTCACACAACCCCAGGTTGAGCGGCGTTGAGATGTTGTTCGTCGGATGGGCTGGCGTGAGAAGGATGAAGGACAAAGAACGGCAGGCAGATCGGAGAAGAGAGGCCGTGGATGGGGAGGGCTGAGATTCTTTTGTCTCTCAGTGTGGGTGAGATTTTGCTCCGAAGAAGAACATAATGAAGAACAGAGAAAGAAGAGAGAGAGAGAGAGAGAGAGAAAAAAAAAAAAAAAAAAAAAGAAGAAAAGAAAAAGAAAAAGTAGAGAGTGACCGGTGGGAGAGAGAAGGAAAATCTGGCTTGGCAAAACTAGTGAGTCTTAACGGTGTGTGTTTATTTACCAAAATGTTATGGAAACTCAGTTTTCATAATTTGAAAACATCTAAAATGTGTTTTCAGTTTTCATAACTCATCACTCAAAAATTAAAGAAAAATTAAAGAATTGAATGATGAAAATAAAAACTGAAAATAAACCTAAACAAACCAAACAGCTGTAGGACCCAACAATTTTAAGTTATGAGTGATGAAACCGAATTATAGAAGATTGAAAACAACAAATCCAATCAACTCCTAAACGTGCTATTACTATGCAAGGTACATGATTGATCTCTTTGAGTCATCCTATTCAAGTGTTTCAATTTTTTTTTTTTAAACATTTCTTAATTGGATATGGTATAGGATAGAGAAGGGGCCCTAGTGGTGGTGGGTCACCATCAAAATTAATATTTCAGACTTGGAACATCAAATTTGAAATCTGGTAGCGTCCCCACAAGGTTGTCACTTCTATTTATGCATCAATTGGGCCATTCTTGTCTGTTCTTCTGGCCTGATTTGTACCCGAGTCATCATCACTCAACCCGCCCACCATCATGAGCCGTAGCTCGAACCATCCAACCTTCTTTTGAGTTATTGCCACTAAACTCAATTTTTTTTTTTTTTTTTTTTTTGTGTAGTGTTATAAAAAATAGAGTTTGATTTTGAAATTTTATATAAAAATAAATTTCAAAATTAATTGTACAATTGTCTTAATAAGTAATGGTTATTATGCAACAAACATCATAATATATTCAACCGTTCATGCCCGAGCATAAAATATAAAAAAGTGTAATATACACTATATACATACACTATTATACTATAAATCCATGATATGAGGATTTGAAGTTATCACTCACTGCTATTCAAGGTTTCTACTTTCAACAAATAATCAAAATGATTTGTTGGCGGGAGAAAGACAAGGAACACATTTAGAATCTCAGTGTACATATTTGGCCAGCAATTTTTTTTTTTTTTAAAACTTTTTTGGGTGCTAAATAAATAGACACTGGATAAGCATATATGTACTTAAAAATAAATTTTTTAAGCATATATGTACTTAAAAATAAATTTTAAAAAAAAATGATATATGTACTTAAAAATAAATTTTAAAAAAAAAATGATGGTAGGTAAAAAATATGTAAAATAAAAAATAATAATTTTTTTTTAAAAGGCATATATGTGGCAACGTAGCAGTTTACCAGTGGACGTGTCATATAATTATTAGCAGTCTACCTGCGCATGTGTCTTATCACGTATGGTCTCCACGAAGATATTTGTGGTGACTGGTGATCATTCATACTGGATTGATGCTTTAATTTACGAAGAAAAATAAAATATTGAATAAGAAGATAACAATACTGATCATGGTCTGTCTTTCTCTTTCCTTTACTTTAAATTTGTACATTTTTTTATGGTCCAAGTTACTAGGAATCCTATGAGCTTTTAGCCTTTTTCTGTTCTTTTTTCTCCCTTGTATGCACCATGCATAATGCATTGCACCCACAGGATGCAGAATTTCGAAATGCCGCTTACAAATCGGCGCTGTTGATGGGTGAACCTGCAATATTAAAGGCAGTGATGCCATGATGTAGGATACAATTTAGGGTTATTATTTCCTTATCTTTAGATGTTTTTAATGTTTTTTAGGTTAAATTTGGTTCTTGATATGATTAGGTATTAATTAAAAGTTATTTTAAAATATATTTTTTTGCTTGTCAAGTTTTATAGAACCCTTAAATAGATCCTTAAGTCTGTATATGTTTTTTGAATAATTATTTAATTAATAAAATTCAAACTTTTGTCTTTCTATTTTCTAGTAGATTCCAGACCTTTTCTCCATATGGATTTAAAAAACCCTCGTGGATTTGAGGTTATTTTCAAAATTAAACGTGTTTTGTTTTTTGTTTTTTAAAAACAGACGTGTTCTATTTCTTAATACTTTTGCATCTTGCATCATGCCAACTTTGGTTTCAAGACGTGCTACATAGATTGAATTGACCAAAAACATTTTCACCAGCTTAGAGTAACATTACTTACGTCAATTTTAAGCTTATTGAGGAAATCAAATCCAACTGTTAAAAGCAAAGAATTTATACAAAAGCAAAGAACATAATCCCAATCAAAATAAAGCATCCACGGGAACACTAAAGTGCGTATAGAGTAAAAAAAAAAAAAACACGAGAGACAGTCGAAAAATACTCTCTGAAACCTCTAATGCTAAAGGATCCACTACTTAAGAATAGTTCCAATACATATCACTTGTAAAATCCTTCAAGCTAATTAATGATTATGTACTTTGAGCCTTCAGCTCCCGCCAGAAACCGATCTCTCGAATCCTTTCTCCTTGATTATCACCAGATACACAAGTTGAGCCGCCAATTGCATGATCAAGTTTCCTTGATCACTCCAAGAACTTTCAGAGATTTGGGATTGGTCCTTAATGATTCCCAATACCAGCTAACGTCAAGAACTCTGAAGGTTTCTTTGTGTGTAATGGATACAATTGGAAAGGGAAATGATAGAGAGAATGAAAGGGTTTCAGCTCAAGGGATTTTGGATTCTCTCCAACTCTTTAATATGGGGTCTGGTACTGTTGAGAAGTTTGTAACTAAATTCTCTCAGATTCTGGCATTTTTCCTCCAACCAATGTCAGGGAATTGAGAGGCAAAATTGCTACCTCAATTGTTTTTCAAAATGTGAAACCGTCTAACACCCCAAGCTCAATCGTGCGAATTCCTTCAACTTGCAATTCCAACTTTCAGCTTTTAACATCTTCAACCAATTACAAACTTGCAACTCACAACTATACATTAATTACAATGTAAAATTGACATTTAAAATTACACCCAAACTTGTTATGGAATTTTCCAAAACTAAAAAACCCAACACTAGCTCAAGTCTGTGAAGCACGTACGGACACAACAAATTTGACAAACTATCCATGTCAGACATGTATCGAATACAAGTACCGATCGGATACGGGTACAAACAAGAACAAATGTACTGGTTGGAAGTGTCCTTGGTAATGAGAGGAGAAGTTGGTTCAATCATTGCAAATTTCATTCCTATCTATAGAATTTGACTAATGTAGGAAATTTAGTAGCTAGGTAAAGTTTGAAAAATCTAAATGGGCTAAAACATCTTTATTATTTGATGATGTGTGAAATCAGTTGGTTGAACACTCCGGCTTCGGTGGGCTACGGCAGTAGCGAAGGCCTGAAAAGAAGAAACAACTAAGGGAGTGACCGGGGTGGACCGGTCAAATACTCTCCGATGATAAAGTTAGTTTTCTTAACAAGGAAATGTAATTCCAACTTTTTGAGAGTAAAATATCAGAATTTTCATCATACCTTTGCCTGTTTCAGACCGGTCCTTTATATAGGGGATCTTGGGACGGTTACTTGGTTTAGTAACCTCCCCAAGATTTGTGGAATAACTGGTTTTACGGAGATAACTTCCCCAACGGCTATAGAAGCAATAACCGCTGATGGAAGTTACATACTTAGAAGAAATTGTTGGCGATGAACACAAGTTGGTTACCGGCTCAAGAATTTGTTAAGTGTTGTAGGGTCGTCCATGTGCAATGTCTATGGACGACCCTATGGACGACCCTTTGTCATGCCGTTGTTTGGTCGTCCATCTGCTTCGCATATGGACGACTCTTTCACCTTGATTACGAGGTTTATTCAATTGGGTCAACTTCTCATGGACGAGATCTTTGGACAAATAAGAGATTTGGCTAACCATTGGTGATGGACGACCATTCTGGACGAGCCATAGATGTAATTTTTGGTTATCCCATCATTATTATTATTATTATTATTATTAGAACAATTAGGAAGAGAATTCAGACCCTAGTTCTATGAGACTAAAATCTTTTATCACACATTAACACTTAAAGTTAGGTATATAAAAGTTCACGTACACACCAAAGTTACACCATTTCATAACATTTCATTGAAAGAGTATTTTGTTGAATCAACCGTTAGATTTCATAATCTATTTATAATCTCCTTATTTACAAAATATCTCTTTATATTCTCTACACGATTTTACACCACTCACTAATATTTTTATTAATTCTTTTCTTCAATTAAAACTTTTTATTCTTTATATTTTTTGTATCATTGTTTTTCTTTGACAACTTCTTAACCTTAGAAAACATTGATAAAATAGAAAATATCTTCTTTTTAAATTTTTAATACGATTTGACATATAAAAGATGGATATATATTTAAAAAATATATACATGCACACATAAAAAATCTTAAGGGTTGGTACAATGATTTTTACAGTCTCATAAAATCCAAGAAGTCCTAATTACCCTGTACACCCGAAAGATTAATCAGGTAATCAATAAGTTTTGGGAAATTACGTTAAACGAACTAAACATACACACAAAGAAATGTTAAAAATTTAAAAAAATAAATAAAAAAAAAAATCAAAATATGAACTACGTAGTTAGGGCTCTGAGGGCCGCAATTCCCATGACCCCCTGACTTCGTGCTTTTCCTGTCAAGGCTGCCAAACTAATCTTAAACAGCAAAAAGCGTATAATATGATAGATGTAACCATGAGAGAAAAGTCCTCTTTTTCGCACACATGGTATTAGCTCATGCACATGCATAATAAGCAGGACCTTCGAGCATGGCTTTTGATGAGGATAATTTTTTATTGATTGACATGGGGTGCCAAACCTTCCTCGTGTGCCAAACCTTCCTCGCATGACAAACCTTTCTTGTCTGATCATTGGCCTTACACCTAAACTGATCCCAAAGGGATGACCGACCCATGGGCAGTTCGATCAAGGTTGACGATCCAACCGCCAATCCTGACAACCCATCACCGTAGGGTTTTCTATGGAATTTGCGTGGGATCCACTCATATGTCTATACATGGAAATTATTTACGCATCACGACCAAGATCCTACTGTACAATCAAATCTGCTATATATGGGAAGGTGATCCCAAGTATCTTGTGACCCTTCTCTCTACAAGAAAATTCCCTCGTATCAAAGGATTCGAGTCAGCTCTCTACTACTATATAAACAACAAATCATAACCCTTTTGAGGTACGTGAATTCTCCTTGGCTCTAGCACTCTTGAATTCTTAGAGATTCTTTTATCATTGACTTAACTTTTGGAGGGTTTTTAGCTGGTACTCCATTGGTGTTCTCTGATTGGTTCTTCTCTTTTGTTCTTTAGGTACACCCATTGACACGTGTGTGAATGATCAAATCACTGACGATTTTTGTGCATCATCAGCTTTTATAACATCAATATAAAAAATTATTAAGTACTTCTTAAATATGCTAATGTGGTGTTTTATCATTTCATATTTATAGTAAATCCATTCACGAATTTAATTAGCAAGATCAATCATAAACCTGAGAGGAGAGACACAAATTTGGCCTTTCAGACTACGAGGGGTCCATGTAAAGTAAAGAATTTATCTATTGTCAGCAATTTGGTTATATATGAAAATGTTAAAAAACGTAAGCCAGATGCTCTTATTAATTCAGATCATCGCAGACAAATTACACGATACGTGGCTGGATTTTCGCATTTATCAGAACCTATATTCAGGGCTTGTAATTGCATGAGTCATGCATGTACTACACATGCAGCATTTTGTGCACTCCAAGGCCATTGGACCGCAACGTAGCAGCTCAATTGTCTGCTCAATGGAACCAATTGATCATTAATGGAGGAATCTTTAGTCTTATTTCATTAGGTCAATGAATCCATCTCACTCATCCTGCAGCTTAGAGTTCAAAAGTACCACGTTCAGGTTGTACAACATCTTTAGAAATCAAAGAGGGAAATACACGTTCTTGAGAAGGTAACACGAGATATTACAAAATTTAATACATAGGTTTTATAAACTTTTGCTATCAATCACACAAAAGGTAATTCAAATACTAATTTATTATCTTTTTGAAGTAATATGCTTGTTACCACATCACCTTGTAAAATTTTTATAGTAACAATTATAATCCAAGCATTTTCCTTTATAAAAATAGTTAGACCAAAACACTTACATAACAACCCAATAAATGAACGTCGTGTAATTCAATTTTATATATTATTTTATAAATTATCAATACCACCAAAAGATACCTGAGATTTTGAAACTATCAAACTTAGATTTTTACTTGCTATAGATTAAGCTGCATTAACTCATTGCCTCATTTTATTCTCCAAAGTGACAGAAAGCTTGAATTTAGTAATTTAATATGGTATTATCGCCTCCCCCCACCGTTTCAAAAAAGAAAGCATATTACAATCGAAAGGGGATGAGTTTCTTAGAATGATAATATACTATAGTTTGGGTGATGTCGTAAACTTGCTGCTCATGTTAGGCGGATGAGTTTCGGTATATATTAATATTTGACCGACCACAAGAGGGCCCACTTTGTTGTTTGTCTTCGCTAATTTAATTGCTCTGTGTTTTGTCAATGCCCACTACTTAGGAAAACATCGGGTTCTGGAGCTTTATGTTTTCTTTAATTTCTGGGGTTTGTTTTGCTTATCCTTACAACAAAGTTGCTTTCCATTAATCCAACTGAAGTGGAGAAAGTAGTGGCCACTGGCCACTCCCCAATCTCTCTCACTCTCTCTTTCTCTCAATGTAGTAGCTACTTAATAAAATCATTTTTTGTAATCAAATGCAATAAACTAATACTACTAATCAGAAGGTACTTATAAAATAATAGAAGATCTTGCTGATGCTTCACCAGAAGACACTAAATATAAGGAGAGTTTGCAGTGTGTGAACATGACATATTTGACATTGGGAATCAAACTGTAAGTACGTCTAATATTTAGTTTTCTTATCCTGCACCAATAATAGATTTGCTACTCGGATTAACCTCTCCCTCCTAAACCTCGTTAAACCTTCCTTCTAAAAGTTGCTCTTTCGTGTCACCATGAACTCAAAACATTCTCATTATTAGAAGAAAATTGTTATTGTATTGCAGTAGTTAGTGGGGTATATATATCCACTGAGTTATGCTTGTCACACATAAAGTGGCACAACTTATGTTACAACTCACCATGTGGCGAATTGTAAGTGGTAGGAGGTAGTGGTAGGAGGTAATGGTAGGTCTATGTGGAGGACTTTCCTCTACCACTCACAACTTGCCACGTAAGCAATTTGTAGCACAAGTTGTACTACTTTATGTGGCACTAGCATAGCTCATATCCAATTCGTCACCCAGTTAAAGAGTGTTTGTAACTTTGTATTGTCAATTGCAATTTTATTTAAAAATTAAAAGAATTGGTTAAAGGCTTTCGTACAAGGACCAATCATAGTCAAAGCTCAAATTTAATTCTACCTGAAGTGCAAGTGACGAAATCTTAAGGCTACTTGTATTGTGAGTGTTGTAACTCTGGTTTATTTATTTATTTATTTATATATTTTTGATGTTAAAAAGGGTAGTTTAGTGTACGGTTAATTTATGGTTTAGCATATTATGTTTACTCCAAAAAAAAAAAAAAAAAAAAAAAAAAAACTACTATGTATTTATTATAACATACAAAGGTTAATGATAACTATATAATCATAAAAAATATTCCGTTATAGACGTAATTCGTTAAACTAAATTACGTTAATTTCGTGCTTTCTATGATCTTCTTTTTACCCTTCCATTTTGTTTATCTACATTAATTTACTTTCCTCTTTCTATTTTTATATTATGTAAACCTCTCATTGAAAAAAAGCCATTATAATCCAACAAGGAAAACATATTATCATTTTAGAACAAAAGGTTCTATTCTTGATAATGGCAAAATCTTACCCATCTTGCTCTTTAAGACTGTGGCGGCTTCAGAATTTTTTTTAGGGAGGTAAGTAATGGAAAAACTAAGAGTTTGTTATGGGGGCAATTAAAAAATAAAATTATTATTATTATTATTATTTTTTTGTATATACAACTTCCATATTATATATAATAATCTAAAATAAATACAATTTAGTGTACAAAATACAACTATATCATATAATATTCTAAACAATTTAGTAATAGTTTAAAAATCAGTAAGACAACAACCATTGAATGCATAATAACTTATTATATTTATATGTAATATTAATTAAATAAAAATATAAGATAAAGAAGAACAATAACAAACCTAGGAGGGGACTAGTAGTAAATATGAAACTAAGAAAAAGAATAAACTGATACAAATTTTAGCTTTTTAAGTGTACGGTTTTTCAACCATACACATGGTCACTCTCTTAGAATTTGAGCAAATAGAGATAAAAGTTAAGAAAACTACTTGATCAAACAAAGATAAAAGCTAAGAAAACATAGATTGGAGAAAGAGAGATAGAGAGAATGAAGAAAGAAATCACAAATATAAATATAAATCAATTGGTTGGAACGGTAGTGTAATTTTTTGCTAATGAAGAAAAAAAGTGCAGAAAAAAACTTCATTTTGTTGTCAACGAAAAAGTAAGCTAGAATCCGAGATAAAAGGTTTATTTGTTTATTTATTTTTAACAAATGAGAGAAAATTTGAAACATTTTTTTCTTTATTATAAAATTAAATATTTTAATAGCAGTGTTGTTGACACAATACATTTGCACAAAAATTTCACAACAAAATGTGTGTAACAAGTTGTTAAAGGTAGGTAAAAAATAAGTGATATATTAGCAAAAAAGAAAAGTAAAAAAATGATGTCAGTTGTGGGTCAAAATAAAAACTAGTTACAACTTATCACTTACCTTCTATTGTGAAAATAGCATTAAAATGATAATATTCAAGTTTATTTTAGCTATATTTAAACAAATTTATAGTCAATGTGTTCAAATATTTAGTTTAATGGAGTCAAAACAATTTTGTAAAAATTTTTATGTATATAAAAAAAAAAATTTGTCAAGTCAGGGGGTTCATTTGAACCCCTGATCGGCATGTAACGCCGCCCCCAGTTTAGGAAACGTTGTTTAGGCCCCTTATTTGGCATAGTACCGAATATAATAATTATTTAATTATTAAGTGGATAATTATTGTGGATAATTATTATATTCGGTACTAAGCCAACTTAAAGGTCTAACTAACATTTGTTAAACAGCATGAGAGCATCCGCAGCTGGGCATGGATATGCCAAATGCAAGATAGGTTTAGCATAAAAGCCCCAAAAACACCCAGCATTTGGACTTGTAAACATTCAGAATTGTAAAAATTTTTACAATTGTGCTACAATAGCGTCTTATTAATAAGATGCTACTGTAGCACAATCGTATTTCTAAAAATTATTTTTAATTGTCTCTCTCCTCTCTCTCTCTCTCTCATTATTTCCTTTTCTTTTCTCTATCTTCCTTCTCTCTCAACCCCATAGCCACCACACCATGGCTTGACCCACTGTCACCGGCCATGGCAAGCCACCACCCAGTCAATATTTCTCTTTTCTCTCTCGTTGTAGATCAGTGTGGTGGCGTGGAGATCAGCGTTTGGGGTTTGGCGTAGAGATCGATGTTTGGGTGTAGTGTGGAGATCGGCGTTGGGCGTAGAGATAGGCGTTGGCGTGGGATGTGGAGATCGCCGTTGGGAATGGAGATTGTCGTCGGGCGTGGGACGTGGAGATCGCCGTTGGGCATGGAGATCGTGGGATGTGGAGATCGCCGTTGGGCGTGGAGATCGCCGCTGGGCATGGAGATTGCCGTCGGGCGTGGGATGTGGAGATCGCCGTTGGGCGTTGAGTGTGGAGATCGGCGCAGAGATCGGTTTATGGGTTTTGTTCATTTATGGTGTGAGTTGTTCATTTATGGGTCTGATTTTGCTGGGTTTTTGTTGGTCATTTATGGGTTTTGTTTTGGCGGTGGTGGGTGATGGGCAGTGAAGCAGGGGTAGGGTGGTGGTGGTTGTGTTGATGGTCGGAGGGCAGTAGGTGCAGTGGCGTGGCTCAGGTCTTTTCTCTGGGTTTTTTTTTTTTTTTTTTTTTTTGTTGTTGACAGTAGTTTATGGGTTGCCGGTGGTGGTGGTGGTGGTGTGCAACGGTGGTGTTGATTGTGGATCTTGGACAGAAGGAAAGAGAGAGAAGGAATAAATAATGAATAAATAATGTGTTGCATTGGATAATGGTAATGGTGAGATATATTATTTTATTATGTAAAAATATTATTTTAATGAGTAGGATTGAGATATAAAAGTTGGGATGTTGGAGAATTGTAAAATTGTATTGTATAATTGATAAAGTGACTTTTTGATGTGGTAAAATAAGATAGGATTTAAAATCCGGATGTGGATGCTCTGATGGGTAGGAGTTTAAAAGTACTATTTAAGTCATCATGGAACCCTAGCGCACAAATCCCAAAATTGCCACGCCATCTGAATCATTACAGAAAATTTAGCAAAACACAAAGCTTGACTGAGCGACTGGTGTTGAGGTATAAGTGACTTTGATAGATCGTCTAGTAGTGTCAAGTTGTTGTCGAGACAATAGATCTAATACTGTTTTGAGCAGCTTTTTGTGTCTTCAATTGAACTTCTTTGAGAGCTTAGAGCATTCGCATCAGTCCATGCAAAAAATTTGTAAATTTACACATCTAAAACCTACTTTTTCTATTTTACACACTTACTTTTACAAAACACTCACATCAGTTTATCTATTATACATGTTAATTTATTAAAATAATCATTTTTATTATTATTTTATTATATACCACTTCTTTAATTTACATATCTCCCTCATCTCAAATCTCTGCCCCTCTCTCATCCCAAACCCCCTGCCTCCGCACACGCACACACCGTCACAAAGCCAAACCTCCATGGCTAGAGCTCCATGGCCATGGCCGAACATCACATAACCATCACAAAGGCAGAAAACCCACATAAATTAAACCCCTCCACGGCGAGAAGAACACCGATCTGAAACTCCGATCCAGCTACACAGCTACACTCCGATCCAAGCACGGCGCCGATCTGAAACTCGGATTCAAGCACGGTCAGAAGAACACCGATCCAAACATGCCGATCCAAGCACTCCGATACAAGCACGCCGATTTGAAACTCCGATCCAAGCACACCGATCTGCCACAAACGCCGATCCACTCTCTCTGTCTCCGTCGGGGTGTCCGTGTGTGGGTGTGTCTGGTTTTGTGGTGTCTGTTGTTGATTTTTGATTTTTGGGGTTGATTTTTGATTTTGTCTGTGGGAGTGTGTGTTTCAGAGGAAGAGGAAGAAGCATGAGGGCGTTGGTTTTGCGCAGATGGTGAAGAGAGAGAAAAAAAAAAGGAGCGAAAAAGAAAAAAGAAGTTTTTATAGTGTAAAATGATAATATTATTTTAATCTATACACGAGCTACAGTACCCGTGTTTATTTCCACGGGTACTGTAGATCATGAAAAAATATGGCCGGTTTTACACATTTTTACCCATACTGATGTGGGTGTTTTTTTGCTCAAAATGTGTAAAATTTACACTGTAGATGTATTTTAGAAGCTTTTCCATGAGCTGATGGGAATGCTCTTAGAGACGCAAAATAAACTAAGACTTAATTATATTAAAGAGTGTATTTAACTCAAATTAGTCAACAACAAAAATATTACCCTAACAACTTCAAGACTTCTTTAAGATATTGCTTAGTTAGAGCAGTTGTAGCAGTGGAGTTAAAAAGCTATATAGCTATTTTAACTCCACCAAAACACAAAAATAACCATACAGTAGTGGAGTTAAATCTATTTTTTTTAGCTTCATTGCTATAGATAGATGTGCACTGTAGCTTAGAGCTTAAAAAAAAAAAAATTTATTCCCTGCCCTGTTGTGTGTGTGGCTGTGATGGTTGTGTGTAGTAGATATATTATTTTATTGTAGTAGATATCTTATTTTATTGTAATATTTATATTATTTTATTGTGTTGAAATCTAAAATAGATCCATTGCTGTACATGTGAGTATGGAAAATAGATAAAGTAACTTTTTTGTGGTACCAAATAGCTAAATTTTTAACTCTATTACTGTTCTTATTGCGGTTTAATGAACACATCAACAATACTGGTAGTTGTCTTGTGCTTGGTAGTGTCAGTCCTCCAAAAAATAGGAAATTGGAGAGGGTGGAAGATCTTCCAAGCTTGGAAAGTTTTTCTTAAGGATTTTTTTAGCTAACTTCTTACTCTAAAATTTTAAGGTTTAATTTTCAAAGTTATACGTATAGGATTGAGGAGTGATTGGTCACAAAAATTACCTTGAAAGTTAACAAATTCGAATTTTGAGTGAAAGACAAAAGGAACTTCCTAACCAAACATCTAAAATCTTCATATATTCGCTCGATCAAATATAACCATATAAGTTCGCTCAACCAAATTTCGCAGATTTGCACAATAAAACAACAATATTCGGGCTTCATTTTCAATTACACCAAACCAAACAACTACAAATAAAAATTCAGGAATAATTACAATAAAATTTTGTCAGAATAACGGCATGGCCCATGAATTTCAGGACTAGATCATGAAATGAAACACACTTTATTCCCGAAGCTCATAGTCCAAAAGCCGCAACTGTATGGAAAGCAGAGATATTTGTGCCGCTTTCACACACACAAAGGTATGTATGTAAGAGATTATCAAAAATAAAAATAAAAACTAAATAAAAGAGAATCAGTGAGAGAGAGAGAGAGAGAGAGATTCATATCCTTAGTTTTCGGTCCTCTGTCTGGGGGAAGCTATAGCTGCATGCCAACCAAAGGCGGCCATTGTCGGAGTGAGGCGCGACCATTACTATGTTTTTGGACCAATCAATCTTTCTTCTTTCCTTTCATTTCTTGTCTGAGTTGTGACCCATTTCTTGGACTTTCGTTTACGATCGTTCTCAGCATTTTATTCCCATATCTGGTGGCTTTCACGCGAAATTCATGTCGGTGATGATTTTCTTCTGATCAATATGAAAGTCCATTTTAGTTAGCGAGGTGGTAAAGCACGTGATTTTATTCCTCTTACTGTTTTTCTTTTTCCCAATTTATTTCGGACCCTATTAATTTAACAAGATTCTCATGCATTTAGAACCCTTCTAGGGCAATCTATGTATGTTTCACTTTCACTAGAAGAGCATATATCACGCTAACAACATAAGTAACTCAACTTTTGACATCTCCAAATCGTCCAAATCTTTCTAAGAGATTCAGAATTTAAATTTCTCATCGTTCAAGTTTTCAACTATCGATATATAGAAAAATAACTAAATAGTAATATTAAAAAAAAAAAAAAACCAGCACGGTATATACTTTTGTTTCATGCAGGTTACTATAATATGCTTAATTAATTCGTGTGATTGAAGAACTTTAATGAGAAGTTGGATAGCTTCTCTATGTACTTAAAGTTATGACCCACAAAAATAATAATAAGTATTTTAATTAAAAAAAATCCAAACCATCTATATCCAGCAAGTAGCTAGCTAGTGGGCCTCGTTAAAGAAAGTGTATCACATTTGCCATTTATCTCTGACTTAATTGTTTGGGCGGTGAGAGGACTTTTGATATATATTTGAAGAAATCAGAAAAGAACGAAACAGGTTTTTTTTCCACCCATGTTACTATTGGTTAGTGGTAGAAGAAGGGGGCCATGGTGGTTTCTGGAACCTGTCTTAATTAGTCATGTGTTATTATTGCATATTTTATGGAGGGCAAGGATTTGCTGCAAATTAAGTTGCAACAACTTTTGCAAAATGCACACATATCAAGTGGTTATTTGGTAAAAAATTCAATCTTGACAATGAAGTTTTCATTTAAATATAAATCTGAACATGTGTCTCTCTGAGGCATTGACACATGTTCATTTTTGCAAAAGTTGCTGCAACTTAGTTTACAGTAAATTCTTACCCTTTTATGAATTTCTCGTCTTGACCCTCTTGAGAGACCAAATTAGATTTTTTTTTAAAATTTTATAAAAAATGTCAAGACTATGTATTAATATGAAAAATTTTAGAGTTAATAATAATCTGAATAATAATGTCATCTCAAAAATAAAAAGATTAATAATGCATTATAACAATTCAGACTCTCGTATTAGGTTGCGAGAGCTCTCAAACTCATGGATAGTTCAATGTATTTATCGGCATCTGACCCTGAGATGTGGATCATCTAAGACAAATTGTCAATAAAAATCAAAAACTAATTTAAGTCCTTGTAAATATCATTCGAATGTGACATTAACACTTCATTGATTTATGTAGCTTACAAAGTAATGACCGGCCATCATGTTACATAAAAATATGTAATACAATTGTCAAAATTATTTGATTCATATATTTTTAAGGAACCATAGTTTTATAGGTCTTTTATACACCATCTATAGGAACCAAGTGTAAATTTCACACATTTATCCATGGGAACTGATTTGTACATTCCTATGTATTGGAACATGCGCTTCACCGTGAACTCGACAATACTCCTTTATTGGACCTTTTTTTTATAATCTTTTGTGTGGCCCTTTGGGCTTTTGCTCTGTCCCCACTAGGAATGGACTCTAAACACCTCGTCACTTTAAGGTTCATTGTAAGCCACCTTGAGCTTTGATACTATTTGTTAGAGAGATAATACCTTAAGAAGACTCTAACTAAAGAGTTAATGTAACATATAGAGACACCACTTAACCCAAAAAACTTAAACACACTTCTAACAACCTTAAGTAGGGATGACGTCCCACTTAACTCACTCTGTCTAGCACAAGTTTCCCTGTCCCAAATAGGTGACGAGACAAAGACTTTACCCTGCCCTGCCCGAATGTGTGTATATATATTTTAAATTAATATTTATTTCAAAATATTTATTTAAATAATTTAATATTTTTATTAAAATGCTATTTATAATCTATTCTCTCTCTCTCTCTCTCTCTCACACGCACGCGCGCGCACGATTGTCATCACTACCTTATTAAAGCTGGAACTACCTTTGGGATGGCTAAATACCTCCAACCCTACTTTACGCAGATTTTCCCCTCCTTGAAGATGGAATAGGATGGGGGTGGGCATCCTTGTTCCAACCATGCTCTACCTTATCGTCATCCCTAGCTTTAAGTATCATATACAAGGAATAACTATCATGTACAATTAAAGGCCCCCTATATTTGTAACCACAGTCTAGGACTAGCTCCAGTTTCCAATTACTTATTATTTTGACACATTTCCATGGTGGTAACACATTAACAAAAATTGTCTATGCATACAACTTCTCGGTCTATGTTGTTAGAATTATTGTTAGATGATTAAATTTACCATTTTATAACATTTTAAATTTTTAGGACAATTGGCAATTTAAAATAATATCAGAACATGTGATCCTGAGTCTAATTCTTGTTTCCATTTAAAATATAAAAAATCTCATATGTTAGGTATTAGTTATTAAAGGACAGTTTAGGAGGCCACACATAAGGGAAAGTGTTAAATTTATGATTAAATGATTAAATTCATTGTATTCTAACAGTTTAAGCTTTTAGGAAAATGAGTAATTTAACACATGTATCACCATGTGGAGGACTTGGACCAATTTAATGTCACCTCCTAGTTTGGCTAGCACAACCCACATTATTTATACATCATCATTGCCATCCATATGCAACACAGTCACACTTGGTCAAGCAAACCCCTCTTTAAACTTGAATTTTAGACATAATCTAGCATGCCACCATGTTCAAGCAGTTCAACCCTGCCTTGCACACATGCATCCTACCAAGGGTGGCTCTACGTTTAAATGAGGTGGTTACATGACTACTCTGACTTGCAAAATAATGTATATATACACCTGCAAAAAAATGTATATACTAAACTAACCTATTGTGAGCAGCCTAATAAAAATATTGAACACCCTGATTTAAGGATCATAAAAATTTGGGTTCAACAAAAATAAGAGTGATACTACATCCACAACATTTTCACAATAATTTTACAATAAATCTCATGTGGTAAGTTGTTATTAATTCTAATTTAGACCCAATAGTGATATCACTTTTTCACTCTTATGGTTAAAATATTGTATACGTAGCATTACTCCAATAATAATTTTGACCTCCCAAACATAATCCTTAACCCCTTAAACAAAAAAACAAAAACAAAAAAAGTCTTAGATAACATCAATAAAAATTAACTCAAATAACCAAACAAAAACAAGACTATATCAAACAACAACAAGTGAACACACATCAAGGGTGTCACCATTCAAAGAGAGCATTAGGGTTTTGAACTTTGGTGGCATGACATAGGATCTCTCTCTCTCTCTCTCTCTCTCTCTCTCTCTCTCTCTCTCTTTAATGTCAAAGACACCTCATTAAGAATAGAAAAAAAATATCTCCAACTTGCCCCACCCCTGGCCAATCTCAGTTCAACCTCGCATGGGTTTTTCTTACCCAAAAATGAGACAAGACGAGAATGAAGCACCTGATCTAACCCTATCTCGCTCATTGCCATCACTAGGGTGCACTTAAATTTTTTGGACCAACTCAAATTTTGGAGACTCAATTTCAAATATATATATATATATATATATGAAAAAAAATCCAACCAAAAATATTATTTGTGGGCCATGCCCCCAACCCAACCTTTAACTCAAAAGGTGATTCTGCCCCTGACTTGAAAGAACAAATAGACCCGTATGATGAATAATTGCATATATGCAACTTCTATATTTGACCCCAACTTTCGTAAAATTGTGAACCTTGCCGGCCCCCCACCGACGATCCTTGATTTGATTTCAGGACAAGTTGCAAGTTATTTGTCCACAAACTAAATCATTGATTGTATTTTATCCGAGCATGTCTATTCATCTTACATACTCGTTAAATCATTTTAGCTAAAACATGTTCAAATTGTACTTTTGAGATTTGGAAACTTAGATCATCAGAATCCAACAAAAATTATAGGAATTTTTGTCCTGGGAACCCCCTCCCCCCGGCGGCTAATATTGCCAAAATTGTCCTGGAAATCCAACAAAAACTACAGCCAAAATTGTCTTGGAAGTTGGAAATCCAACAAAAACTACAGCAATTCATAGTAGCACAACTATGCCACGTGTAGTGACAAGGGAATTGGTTTGCAGTTTGCACACTTTTTGGCTACTATGCCAAAAATGATGATCATTTTGTAACTTAGATAAAGGAAAATTCTAATATACTTGAGTTCTTTTTAACTCAGAATGTATTAAATTTTTCTTAATGAAAGTTATGGTAGATCTACATCGTCCTATTCTGATGACTTGATAATCGGTGAATTATCAAGTCATCAGAATCCAACAAAAACTACAGGAATTTTTGTCCTAGGAACACCCCCCTCCCTTTTTGTCCTAGGAACACCCCCCTCCTCCCCGACGGCTAATATTGCCAAACTTGTCCTGGGAAACCAACAAAAATTACCAAGAATTCATAATGGCACAACTATGCCACGTGAAGCAACAAGGGAATCAATCTACGCACTTTTTGGCTACTATGCCAAAAATGTTGATCATTTTGTAATTTGGATAAAGGAAAATTCTTACATAATTGAATCCGTTTTGACTCAAAATATGTTAAATTTCTTTTCTTCTTAATGAAAGTTATAATCTTCTTATTAAAAAAATTATTCTAACAAAAAAAAAAAAATGTGTAAATTTATATGTTCCAACTCTTTAGTACGGCAGCAAAATTGTGCCTAACATTCCTTTTTCTTTGCAAACTCATATAAGTAGTCAAGTAAAGTTTTTTACTGGTAAAAAATTATGGGTTCCAGTTAGCTAAACTAGTAAAATTTTTTGTCGTCGAATAAGAAATTTAATATTTGAACTCCGCTTACACAAAAAATTAATTGGTGCCTTGACCATGGTTATGTGTGTGTGAGAGAGAGATAGAGAGAGAGAGAGAGGGGGGGTGGGGTGAGGGGTGTGCGCAGTTCTTTTATCATTTGGCTCGCTATATTTTCTATTTTTTTGGGGGGCGGGGGCGTGCACAGTTCTTTTAACATTTGGCTCGCTATAGTTTCTTTTTTTTTTTTTGGGGCGGGGGGCGTGCGTAGTTCTTTCAACATTTGGCTCACTATAGTTTCTATTATTATTATTTTTTTTTTTTGGGGCGTGCGCAGTTCTTTTAACATTTGGCTTACAATAGTTTCTATCCAATAAGTTTAATATTTAATTTTCAATTATCCAAATATATATATATATATATATATAATTTTCAAATGAGATACTTTTAATAAAAATTGATTTTTTTTTTTAGAAATAAAATACAATCTCAAGTTCTCAACACCAACAAATTGAAAAAGAAATAAAACATAATTTTAAAAAAAAATGAAAAAGAAAACAGAAGACAAACTAATCATTCACAAAACAATTACTACTTAATTTTACTCTACTAAACTAGTGTTTTGACTTCTGTGCGCTAGCTCTTGCTTATTGAGGTAGAAAGATTAAGAGGAATCATCATTATCATCATCATAAGATATCATAGTTACAAGGGACACTTTTTTTTTTTTTTTTTTTGTAGAATGGATTCAACATAAAGAACAACTAAGTACTGGCTTTAGCTTTTCTCCCAAAAAAAAAAAAAAAAAGGGAAGTACTGTCTTTATCTACCGACATATAAAGTCTGCTTTGGTATAGACCCAAATTGTCAGAGATCATAAGGGGTACAATTTCTGTGAGAGGCCTGGAATCTAACAAAACAAAATGGAAAGATGACTAGGCACCCAATCTAACTAGGGCATAGGAGTTACAAAGGACATTTCATTTGTTTTGGTCTTGCATGTATAATATTTTGTGGCTGTCGGCAGATAATACTTTTTTTTGAACACGTGAACATGGCAGAGTTCAGAAACAAGTCAAACAGGAAATTTAATTGGAACCACCAAAATCTAAAACCCCAAAAATAAATATATAAAAACACATATTGAAATTTCTTCTAGAGTGAAATCAAGATAGCCATTAGTTTATATATATATATATATATTGCTTAAATAAAATAGGGGAGAGAATTTGAATTCATGTTTTTCTCATTCGATGAATAAGATAATACCATTCAATTATATGATTTTTTTTAGTGATGGATCATTTTTATATAGATTCATTACTTATGAGCTTTTCTAGGGCTACACATTTAGGCACATACTTTTCACAACTTGCCTAAGCATCAATTGACGATTGGATTACATAATATACATGTGGGTCTACTACTTAAAGCACTCTAATCACTAGTTGACACTCAAATAAATTGTGGCAAATTGTGTTCCTAGACTGTTTAATCAATTACATCACCTTTATTGAACACTAATCAAAATATATTATTTTTAACCGTTGTGAAAAAAAAAAATGTATACTTTTTTTTTCACTAAACTTCTCGCTAACATATACTCACCATAAATCTATTTTCATTACAAAATTAAAACTAAACTTCACGTGCTTATGATTAAAACTAGTTGGTAATTTGTGCAATGCAAAAAAAAAAAAAATAATAATAATAATATAATTATTTCACTTTTTAAATTTTTTTATCTAAATATGAAATTTGATCATTATAATAGTTATTAATATGTACTTATTTACTATGATTGTTATTTAATATAAAAATAGAATAATATTATAATATCAGTCATTTATAATGATTGTGTTTGTATATAGAACAATGTATTCTAACTTTTAAAGAACATATGATATGCCAAGGTTTTAATGGAAAATTCAAATATAAAATAGAATTTAAATTAAATTAAAAATATGTGAGAAGTATGACGTGTAAAATTTTGAAACTTCAAAAAGTTTATATAGCAAAATATTAAAAGGTCAAAAATAAATAAATGTTTATATACTATAAATATGCAATAATATAGAAGTTTCTTTTCCAATTTTTACCTTTATATATTTCTCTCCTGCAGGGATTTTATGAAGTAAGAGTGTAAAACGCAATTCCACGGCTATTCAAAAAAGAAAAGAAAGAAAAGAAATAGATACCTATTAGTGAGTCTATAATCCATAAGTGTATAATTCCAAGTAATCTTTTTTTGCTAATTACTTGCAAGTAATCTTTCTTTGAAGTGAAGACTGAACTTGTAGTTTTTGGACAACTTACGATAAAAGGTAGGTGGGGACTTTTTGTTCCCCCCACCCGACCTCTCTCTCTCTCGCAGACACACACAATGGACCTAACTTGTAACTTTCATTGCACCTAAATATAGAATACCTTTTACAAAGTTATGGCCAATATCGATTCTCCGGCAAAATAAGAATTATACAATATTTATTAAAATAGAGAAAGGAGCTCTAATATTTCGTTGTCATGATTTCTTTTGATGGGCAGCATGTCCAAGTTATTTTCATGTGACTCACATTTATTGGTTAGAGTATGGTACCTTGTGGAAAAGCTTGCACCGTCAAGAGAAAATTGCTTCTATGACAAGTCAAAAATAATTAATGAGAATCTTAGCTAGTATTAGAGGACAAATATTTTCCTATACATCAACTTTAAGGCTCATTGATTTTTAAAATATATATTATATTTTTTATATAATAAAAATCTATTAACTTTAACGAAACATATAAGATTTTTTTTTTCTTGACAATATTATGAAAAATATTTTCAATAAATAAATTTTTGTATCAAATATTATTTTTTTCAAAAAAAATATGAAATTTGGTTTTTAAAAAGAGGAGGGGGAGGGGGGATTGTCTAGGTTGGGTGCAGTCTAGGATCCCCTTTTGCTCCGCCCCTGGTAATAATAGTAGAAATTAACTAAAACAACATTGTAAATGTAAGCTTTGTAAGTCATTAAGACTTTTATTTATACTATCTAAAAAAAAAACTTTTATTCATTATGTTGTTTTAGTGTTATTATTTACATTTATTGTCATGTCAGTTTATGCTTTATTTTTGTAATAAAAACAATAGTAATTTTTGGATTTTTTTTTTTATTTTAACTTTTGTTGACATTTTTTTCTTAAAAGGTGAAACAAAACCTTTTACACATTTCTTAATTTTCACACTTTCATTTGGCTTATCAATTTTTTTTAATCCTAGTATATCTTGAGAGATATCAATCGGAGTGACAATTAGAAATTTTAAAGTTACTAAATTACACTCATGTAGGATAGTGTTAGTAATGGATGGCATATGCAAGAGGGTTCTTATAGTATTTATTTAATTAGAAAATATTGTAGTTCAATTAGTTGGTCTCCTAATATTTCCATGACATTCAAGGTTTAAATTTCCTCTTCCAACTATCGAATTATCAAAATTTTTAATTATATGTATATTTATATAATGCCCCCGAGATTGAAACAAAAAGCTTGTATTACACTTATTTAAAGGATCATTATATCATATGTTTCAAGATTATATATATATATATATATTTGTGATATATTCTATATAATTTTGGAACCCATATATAAGTTTATTCTTGATTAATTCAGTTCCCAACATAAATGTTTTTGACTCCCGCACTAGCATTACAAGTAGGTTGGGATAAGAAGTCCACTCACTTCTTTCAATTTCAAGACGTGGAATAATAAACCCGGCCATAAGCTTTTGGTTTAATGGTAGATGGTGAGTGCTAATAAATTTTGGAATGAGGATAAGGCACGTACGGCCTTTATTACTCTATTTATGCAGTATTATTTTAATAAATTGGCACCTAATGAATGGGCACTAGATAAGGTTGGGTTCATGGTGAAAATTCCTTCTAACGAGCTGATACATGATTTTCAGTTCACCAATGAAATATTTTTTGATAATTATCATGGATTCGTAAGAAGTTATTTACTTAGAAGCCTAATCATATGATTTTTAAAAAAATGCTAAGCACAGGAAAGTCAATACCACACAAGTACTGACTCTGCCGGAGAAATACATCATACGGCCATTAAATTTGTATTGGTCCTTCTTTAAAATGTATCGAAAAAAATGAGTTGTACAGGACATATTTCAGGTGTTTTGGCCAGTATTGACATTTTGACTGGTATAATTAAAAAATTAAATAATGTTATTTAAGCTAATATATTGGTAATTGTACTTAGGCTTATATTTAGGCTTGTAAAATATGTAGATTTTCAATTTTATGTTGATAAACATAAAAATTAATAATTCATACTTATATAAATAAATACAAACATATGTATGTATAAAAATATAGTACAAAACACATACTGAAATGGTACGCCAGTATCAACCAATACTTAAATATATCGTTCTCTTAACCACACCAAATAGCCTCCAATATAAAATTGACTTCTTTGGCTAAACGTCTAATCACATAGTTCATCACCTTCTGTATGACTCTCTTGGAGTTGAGTATTATTTACTTCCTTTCCAATTTATCTTGTTTAAATGTTAAGCAAACAATAACACAATTCCACAACCTTTTCAGAAGCTATCAGTCCCTCAAAAGTAATGCAGATTTTGAATTTGAATCCAAAATTTTCCCACAACAATGTTCCTTATGTCTCCTGCTCGAAAATTCCATGAAACCAATTATTATAGGAATTTGCTTCTTCCATATATATTTTTTTCTTAGAAAATATATAATTTCCAATAGGAACATAGACAATATAGGATTTTGCTCCTGTTTGAAAAGTATTCCAAAACTGTTATTTTAATATTGAACAGAATTTACATCATCAACTATGTCTATGATATTTCTTCTTCGGGCCCATGATAGCATTGTTGATTTTGTTTTTAGAAGGAAAAGCATAATAGTTTATTAGAAATATGTAAACATCTATATCATGCTGTCCAATTACGATTTACGTGATGCAGCAAAGTCACAATTGAGTGATGTCTCTTCGGGAACCCAATTTTTTCATCTTTCATTCTTATGTCAACGCCAAGCGCTAATACCTGCTTTGACCCTTGTTTTATTGGTTGGATGCCACTTCAAAAAATAAAGTTTCTTTTCTTACCTACCGTTGCTGGGTATTTCATTTTTGGGTAAAACCTGTTGCATGCACCAACTTGCACTAACTTCCAAATACACTGATAAAAAACAACTGTAGATTAAAAGTGAGGTAAAAATATGTATTTAAAGTACTTATAATGTAAAAAATGTGTTTGATATTATATTTTTAATAACATATTTTCAAAAGTGAAAAAAATATAATTATACATTTAGTATATGTGTTTTTTTTTTTTTTTTTTAAGTGATGACATATAGTCTAATCAGTGGGACTTATAGTTTTTAAAATATTTACAAAAGTGTCATTGAATAATGTTTTTTGAAAATTGAAAACTGGTAAGAGATGTTTCTAGATTTAGTGTTTAAACACCTTAAAATGATAAACGTAACTCAAACACTCCTAAAAAAACAATATTCTAAACATGTTATTTTTTTGGGCTCACAGTTTTCAATGTTTAAACACTGAAAATTATTGTTTGGGTTATATTACCAAACAGGCTCTGTCAGTTGGACAAGCATCATAGTTCTCTCAATTAATAGAAATTTTTTCGTATAAAATTATTTTATATATAGAGTTCTTCTCTTACAAAATACAAGTCTTATAGGTATGTAGATTGTGGAGTCCGCAAATATGAGTTTGACAATTTATGAGATGGTCTCATGAAATACTTTTTCGAACTAGTTATGAATGAAGAATTTTAGTTAATATTGATGCTCATATTCATATGATTAAAATATTTTTTACTATTACCACGCATCCTTGGTATAATGATTACTCTACAAAAAATACAAATTTTTGTGAAGTGGGTGGAGTAAGAGCTGAGATTCAAGTTCCCAGAATGAACTTCACACATATTATATATTTAGATTGGACTAGAGTAAGTTTCCCATTTTAGATAAAAATAAAATAAAAAAACACTTTCTACAAAAATATGATAAACCGTTCTCATATAATTTTCGATTTAACAACTAAGATTTTGCATGGTCTTTTGTGCTAGTTTGATTGCCTTGAAACTAGGAAAACTCTAGGATCTCATGACTAGGGAAGCTCATTGTAAACTTTATTAAGATATTCAGAGAACCGCAATGGCTCAATTCGATAAATCATAGTCATACAAAAGAGATACAGTGGTAGAGTTTTAAAGGACAAACCTGTACTATTTGGCTCATTGTAATTTGTAGTGACGTTATTATATGACCGACCTTGTCATTTTCGAGAATGCATTTCCCCCTCTTTTTTTAACAATAAAAAGCAACCATTTTAAGATCCAATTAGTAGGTCATGCGTAAATACTGAGGATGTTTCATTATCACTTATATTATATGAAAAGTGAACGATGAGAATTTATCCTTGACATAATCATTTTCTTTACCGATATGAGACAGTATTGTTTTATAATTAAAGCATATATAGTATCATCAACCAACCTACGGTATACTGTTATTTTATAGAGTTATGTAACTTTCCCAATCTATAGACCACCTTAGGTACTTGAATTTTAAATTGCGCTCATGGTCAATGATTAAAACATAAACAATTGGTTGCATAGCATTTACATATGATTTTGTAAAATTCAATTTTACAATAATTGCTTTTCTATTTTAACCACAGTTTACATCCCACTTTTATTTTATACTGCATCCTATAATAATTTTTTTTATTTATATATATATTTCCTACACTTCTCCCAATATCAACTATCAAACGAACCAAGCGACCACTCACAATCATGCCTAAGTGATCAGTCACCCATGCCAAATCAGCCACCACAACACCATGTCCAACAACATCAATCAGCCACCCACCTCTAGACCGTAACGCCACTCTAGCACCGCCCTGCCCCAGGGACTCCCCACAACCAATACAAAAAAGAGAGAGAGAGAGTTTTAACCAAAATAAAAAGAGATAACATTTCTAGTGATTGTTACACATGTATGTGTATACACATAATTTATAACTAAAAACATAGGTTCAACTCACAATTTCAAGTTTTAAATCTTTACGTTTATAATTATAAATCACATGTATGTCGTGTAATTAATAAATTTTAGCCTAGCTTTTAGCAATAGTTTAAAGAGCCAAATGTGAACACTCTTAACGTCCATTATTTCAACAATGTCATTTTACCATGTTGCTCACTAGTCCAAACCTACAGTATGTTTTTGTGGGGGCAAACGAGTACAGCACTAGATCTTATTTATTACATTGGGCGACAAACATGGGAGTTTAAAAAAGGCAAACTAAAAAAGTGATGAATATGACATACTTTCTCACCGCAATTCATGTGTCAAGACCTCATGTTGTGGGTTTGAAGTCCATAATTCGCAGCCTTTGGTTTGTTTTTCAACCTGATATCACGCTTTATTTCCGTAATCGAACATTGCAGTGGCATATTCATATTATTATAAAAAATTTTAGCTACGAGAATAGAAAGAAAGACCCGTATATAAGTTTGAAGCAGAAATCATATTTGGAATTCCACAAAAGTAAACAAAATTTATATATAGATAGCTCCAGTGTATTGTACATGTAGATTATTTACTAGCTGAAGCAGTTAGAAAGAGTAAGATCCAAGAGGTACAAGATCTTGCTCCATATGACACAGAAAACGAATCATCCCCAACAACACAAAAAGCAGAAACCAGCTGAGCTCAAAATCGACCTAGTCCAAAGCTACAAGCTGGCTCCATAAAAAAAAACACTACAAAATAATAAATAAAAACCCAATAAACCTAACAAAACAAAAGGGTTTTTAGGGTTTTAAATGTTCGAGGAGATTAATCCGGGGACCAACAATCCCTCTGGTATCACTCTCGCTCTAATAATTACTGTACTTATTAAACAACAAAATGTAACAAAAACCATAACGTCACGCCCACATGTACTATGCTTGGTTTGCCAAGTCCTTAGAGTCCACGAAAGTGCCATGAAACCCGTAAGGTACTCTTGAAGGTAACTTTATCGTAGCCTCCAGCTTCATATTCATAGCATTCACAATATGCAGCTCTGATTTCCATGTCCTCTCATCATGAACAAAACAAAGAATATACCCATCATCCTCGTTTTCCGAGTTGGGGTCCCTTGGCAAGAAAAATGGCTCTCCACCATATTTTTTATCACCATAAATGTACTTTTTCATTTCCCCACTTAAAATATCAACCTTGGCGAACCCACTTACCTTAGGCCACGGCTCAGCAATAGCAAGATAAGCGTACTTTGTTTTCCTCCCAAGCTTGTTCTTGTTCACCATTCCAGCCTCCAAGTTCACCTCGTCCTTGATTATGGCTCGGCGCGTCGACTTCCCAGTCTTCAAATTCAGCCTAATCTCACATAGAACACTCTTTAAGCTCTCATCCGATTCGTTAAAGATCGAGTCCGGCGGTGTCATGCACGAGCCAATCACAACGACCTCGTCGGTCTCTGTCTCCTCCCAAGCATTCCACAAGTGAAAGCAAAACGTGTCTGGACATTCAACCCAAACAATATCCGAAGCATTACTCGCATTCTTCGCCAAAACACCGAACCGACACTGCTTGTTCTTGTCGTAAATCACAGGAGAGCCGCCGGTGATCATTTCTTGGAGCTTGAACACAACCTGCTGGTCAGGAATCACCACGAAATTCTCGGTAATCGCGAAGTCGTGGATCATGGTCGGCTCACGTAAAGGGATTTCAACGTCCGAGGATTTCTTTCCATCTGGGGAGAACTTGAAGTATTTAAGGTAAGGTTTCTGAATAAAATCGTAGCTGAGAGCAAAGAGCTCTTCGGAAACTGGGTCTACTTTTGGATGAGCAATCATTGTGGACTTAAGCTGGTCATTGAAATTGTATCTGCCTATCGTTTCCAAGTCTCCAGAGGCTTTGATTCGGACTTGATACGGCAAATCGTCCTCCGACATGGCGAGAAGCCGGTCATTGAAATAAACCAAACCGGCGTTGGCAACGCCGGTTCCTTGTTTTTGATCAACGAGTCCGAAAAGCCCTCTGGCGAAGAACAAAGCTAGCCGTGCAATACCGGAGTGTCCGTGGAGTTCACCTATGGCTTTTGGGAAAACCGGGCGCCCGAGTTTTCGCTCTTGGATTAATCTTTGCGTCTCGGTGAACCGGCACGTGTAGCTGGCGGTGGCGGAGCCGCCGTTAATGTTAACGGCGTGAACCATTCCGTCTCCGTCGAAGAGGTGGTGGCCGGCGAGGGGGTCGAATTGTGGATTGGCTCCGTTTCGGAGGTACACGCCGTTAATGCATTTCGGGATTGTACCGGTTATCGGCAGCGAGTTTCGGACCGGCTGTTCCGGCACCGGAGCGAAGTTTCCGGAGATTTGGACACGTGGGTCTGCGGTTTTGGGAAGTGGGTGTTGGCGCTCGCGTGAGACTAACGCGCCTTCTGCAAGGTCTAAGGCCATGGCTGCAGCTCTTTGCAGTGGATTCCAGTGTGGAGGCTGTGTGTTCTTCTTGGGTTTCATGGGAGTGTCATCTTTGGTAATTAGTGGCTGTTGGTAGGGCTGTTTTGGGAAATGAAGCACCGAAGGAGAATGTAAAGCACAGTGTATGGTGGTGTTGTTGTTGGGCCTATTCTTCTTCAAGGTGATGGATTTTGATGTGAAGCCCAAGTTTAATAATGATGAAGAAGAGGATGAGAGAGTGGGATGAGACATTTGGGCTCTAGCCCAACTGCTAGATTTGGGTGTAATTGAAGGGACTGCCATGGCTTTGAGTGTGGGGTATTGGTGTTGATGCTCTCTCTCTCTCTCAGAAAGAGTGAAGAGAAGAGAGAGTTTCTTTGTGTTGGTTTATTGAGAGAGGGAGAGAGAGAAGTGAGTGAGTTTTTGGATAGAAAAGGAGAGAAAATGAGAGTATAAATAGAGTGTGGGGGTGGTGAAAGAGAAGGGTTTGTATTTGGTTCTGGAGGTCCACCTCAGACATCTAAGAGATGACCACGTGTTATTTTTGTGGAAAGGGCACTTTAGGATTGAAACTAGAGGTTTAGACGCATAGAGCTTGGAAAACAAGCATATAATATTAGTGAGTGAGTGAGAAAGAAAGAGTTTATTTTAAGCTATTATTATTGGAAGTGTACTAAAGCTAGAGACCAATAAGAGTTGAAATTAGAGTGAGGGACACGAGTCATAATAAAAAAATTAATAATAGACTTAATAGTCTAATAGAGAGTCATGCACACACAGACAAAAAAAGTTGGGTGAAAATGAGGAAGTTAAGCACTCTAATTAGTGCTCTATTTTGATCTAACTCCGCGTTCCTTCCTCTCTTTGGTCTTGGTCTTGGTCTTGGTCCTTGGGTTTTAAGTACTGGTCATCCCCACCCACGTGACCGTCTTATATACTCCCTTTCAGCCACAAAATCTTCGTCACATCACTTGGCCCACATGCTCACCATCACCGCCTCAGCCTCACACACGCACATTCTCTCTCTCTATGATCCTCAGCTTAGCTATGGACTATAAAAAGTGGCTTGCTTGCTCTCTATCAAGTATCAACATCAATATTGGTCCAGATTTGTCTGTGACTAGTACATTCCTAATCCCATTAGTCCTTTACAATTGTTTTTTTTTTTTTTTGACTATCTCACCCATTGATTAATTTAATTAATTGTCACCTCCTCCACGTTACCCAAAGATAATTTAACTTTTTCTTTTTTCTTTTTGTTCTAAGGCATTAGTTTGTATTGAAATAAACAGAGAATGATCAAACTGTTTAAACAGTACCGGAGAGGTAAAAGGCAGTTGAACTTAGGTCATATATTAATAACTTTCTACGCAATGTATTAATGACGGATTTGTTGTGTATTAAAACTTTTTAGGTCATGTATTAATGACAATTAAGTTATGTATTAATAACTTTGAAGGACATATACTAATGGCAATTTAATTATGTATCACTAACTTTCTAAGTCATGTATTAATGATAGATTTGTTATATATTAATAACTTTGGGTTGGACTTGTGTCCAGTGGTCAATTCCACTGGATACGTTGAGATGTAGACACATGTCCAATTTTGGACACGTGTCCATATTTTAGCGTGTTCAGTGGAACTGGCAACTAGATACAAGCCTCTCTTAATAACTTTTTAGGTCATGTATTAATGACGATTAAGTTATATATTAATAACTATCTAAGTCATGTATTAATGACTGATTCGTTATGTATTAATGACTTTTTAGGTCATATATTACTGACGATCAAGTTATGTATTGGATTGGATTTGGGATTCCCTTAATCACATGTACGTATCAATCCATAACATTCCTAGAGATAGTGGGCTGCCTTGTTGTTTACTATTCTACCTAAGATGGCTTCAAGCTCCTTCACTTCTTATTTGTCAGTATACATGCCTAATTGGCAGTTTTGAGTATTAAAAAAACAAAAAAGTTAATTAGTTAACAAATTAATGTAAGATAATTGTGCCCAAATGGAGAGGAATGGGATGTACATGTATTCCAATTGATCAAAAAAGAATGACATTATGTAGGATTTCCATGGATGTAGACGTAACTTGTAAGAGATTCCAATGAATGAACATGCAAGCCTAACCCATGATTTCTCTGGACGGAGGAAAATAATAGACAAGGGTAGGGTGGGGGGAGAGGGATGTAGGACTTGTTTGTAACTGTATAACTTAAATTCTTACGTTAAATGGCGTCTTATATGTTATGTTAATGTCTCAATTAAAGTTTCCAAGATTTCGTGAAAACTCTATTGGCAAGAAGGGCCTAATAAGACTTATTCATGGTCCATAAAAGAGTGCAATAGTTTTATCTCCCCAAACCTTATTTTTAGAGGACAACTGGTTTGCCTACTCTACCAACCAGCTTATAGCTCAATCATTTTATACCTTTTGCATCTCTATTATGGGTCTTTTTTCTTTTTTTTTTCATTTCATTTTGTTGAGTAATGATTCTCTTGCATAACAATTACAATATATATAACTTTACCTTATATATCCATCTTATATAATCTTAAATTAGTGAGGCATAAATATCAGGCACCTATGCGTTTAACCATCAACATCTGTATGTTTATGAATTATCAGTACAATAATTAATGTTATCTTGGAACGTATTGATATAACATCAACTACGAAAATAACATTTTGATGTTTACTAGATAAAATGTCACAGCATGTTATTTCTAGGTCCCCCAACTGATCATCTATGCTATATAAAATGAATATTTAGCTTCACAATTGCAAGGACGATCGATGCCATTAATGCCTCTCGTGGGAAAAAGGGCAATGGTAATGTGACTTTGGATTTTTATGTTTATCCTGTTTCAGTATTTTTGGTTGCGGTCCAACAACAAACCCATCGGAGCATATTGTTGAGGGCCACCAGACAAAGAAGGATGAAAAAGATGCTGATAGATGATATCTCTCTTTCTTCAACTTTTCCCGTTGGAATGTAAGCCACAGTTGTACATATTAGATACTTTGAGTGGGGATTAGCTTCTTCACTAGAAATTTTAATTTCTGGATTTTTTTCAAATATTTCTTCATATAGATCTAGATAGAAGAAATTGACTAGGAAATGGATATATTAATCAAGAAGATGTAGCAAATACTACTGAAATAAAAGATAGGTTATTTCCCCAGTATGCATGAAAAATCTGTGATATATTTTCTTAATTATGAAACTGACCAGGCAGATTCTCAAAAAAGAAATGAAACCGACTAGATAAGCATTTCTTTTTTTAAGGTGAGTGTACACTTGCACACATAGCACATACAATCTCTAAAAACAACAGAAATTATGTATCTTCAAGTCACCGTTTTGAAGTTTACAGTTTTCTTTGTATTTGAAGAGTGTGTATATTACGTGTGCATTGATGTGTACTAGACATTTTCCTTATGATACTATTTCTTTTAATAAGAATTACTGATAATTACTCTTTACCATCAGTACAAAACACTAATAGATTTCTTTTCTATGTAGATTGGATTCAAACCAAGTTTTTTATTTAAAGATAAAAGACTATTAATTAAACCATCTATAATCAAGATTATCTATTAAAAAAGAAAAAGCTAGCTATCTATAACCAAAATATTATTATTAAAATCTTATTTTATATGTTCTTTTTAGAAATATCTACTTCAATGCCTGGGACAAGTGAAAGTTCGGTGTCCTAATAAACTGCTTTGTACATCTGTTCACACTGTCATTTTCTGTTAGCAAATATCTCATTGGAAGATTTGATCTCTCTCCTTCTCTGAGTTTTGATAAGAGAGTACTAATTTGCCAATCAATCACAGACATGATTTCTTTATGCTTATAATTTGATTAATATATTACTTCACCTAATGTCATGGATGACTCTAAACAACATTAAGTGCGAATCTATGTCCATTTTTTTATCTCCTATTCAAAGGATAGATGGTGAGACAGAGATGCTCTTCTTGTTGCCTACCATTGGATCCATCTCAGAGTAATCTGACATTCTTAAATACATCCATCTGTCCCTTATATGAAGAAATATACCTGGTATATTTTCGGAGATAATTAATGTAAGCATAATTAAGCAGAGACGCCATGTACACTTTCCTTTTCATATTAATTTAATTTAGTAACTTTGTCCACAGTTATTGTGTAATTAAATAAAAAGGTATTAGGGGAAGTTATTCATATAAACAGACAATGAATGCAATGTTTTCATCTTCTTTTTCCTTTTGAGCTTAAAATCCAACTATCATTCATTAAAAGAATTATATGGCAGAGTTTAAATCTTTTTTGTTTTGTTTTTTTACTCCCATGCTTTGGACAATTTGGAAAGTAGGGTATTACAAAATCATTCAGTTGTGCTGGGATTGGATATTTAACTGAATTAGATAAGTTTGTGTTGTACACGTGTATTAAGTCTCATATTAGGAGTTACTATATTGATCTTGGTTATATTAAATGATTAGGAGGAGCCTAAATTGAATGGTCAAGTCCTGTATTGAGTGTTTACTAAGTTGATTTTAGTCAATATATGAGCAATCATGAATAGTGCTAATTGTAACTTGATTAGTCTTTTTAGAGTGTAAGCATTATGAAGATGTGACTATAGCTAATTGTAATCCGTTTCACCATTATTTCTACTTAAATTTAAAAGGTTGAAGATGGTCATCTAAATAAGAAGATTACGGTCATGGCCTCATGGGAACAAAACTCTGCACATTTATCAGATTTAAAATTGTGTTAATTAACTGGCCTCTTTTAATAAAATTGAATGTAATCTATGCATACGAAATTAGGGTATTCTCTGAAATGAAAATATGGACGGCAAGAATTCAACTGGCATGGAATAGGTTCTTGAATTAATAATCTTAATGGTTGACATTGCCGCTAAATGGCTTTACCAGTTGGCTTTCAAAACCTTCTTTCAACATATTATTTCAACTGTTCACTGGACTTGATAAAAGGAACAAGAGAGATTAGAATCTCTCCAAAATTTTGGTTCGGCATTTGGAGCTATCAAATGCAGCCGAACCTCTTTATCCAAAAAAAAATGCAGCCTAACCTTTGCAGGTGACAGGAAAATATAAGCAAAATTTGAGATGTACAAATCACTTCAAATCAATTACATGTTCTAGATTCCTCTCCAGTGAGATTGTGCTTTGTTATAGTACTTGTGTTGTATTCTAGCTAGCTGAAACAGGTACTTAAATAATTACAGAATCGTACTTGTGCGATTTGTATGTCATATTTTTCTGTTGCAATCATATCCTATTCTATATAATCCTTTCGAAAAGAAAATTCATACCCATTGTTGCTTTTGTTGGAACAAAAGAAGCCAATATTCCCACCTTGAATTGATTTACTTTTGCTTCAAATGTATGCAAAGTTCGATGTTAATTCATGCAAGTTGTTTCAATTTGTCGTGTGCTTGTGCATAATGCATTACATCCTTCCAAGATAAATCATATGACAGCTATATAGAACACTTCCTTTGGACTAGAGGACTTTTCACCTCACCATCAATGGAGGCATATATGACAGCACAAAGTGTTGTGTGGTACTGGTATCCTTAGCACAACGCAATTACAACTTGTTGAAGATGTTCCAATAGAGAGTGAATTTTTCATCTAACATCGTTCATGTCTTGTCCATTTGCTATGCTTATGTACTCTTTTGGTTTTTCACTTAGCTGAGGGGGCATTATCCTTGGGACGTTCCCCGGCTATGTCCATGAACAGGAAAAATACAGCAATCCACTTGCGAAAACGAAGTGACACTTCATTAACCCTATAGTCATTTCACAGCTCTTCATGTCTTGAGTCTCTCTTGACAATGACAAACCACCGAAGTGGCTTCATCACTTGGGGACGAATTAATGTTGTGCAATGATGGCTCGTAATTATTCGGACATGTCTTTCTCCACCATAAAGTCCAATCCAACAAAGAATACAAATTTTCATAACTATTCAAAGTGATATTATTTTAATCATAACTTATCATATCAACCGCAGTAAAAGAGAACGTAAAAATTTGTGTCTAAAGCATTACTCGATGAAATTTGGGTTTTGGCTTCTTTCCTACATTCTTTCCTTTCTTTTTGTATATTTTAGTTGCTAGCATGAGAGATTAATCTTGCTGATGATGCTGGTTTGATCTATGTTTCAATATGAGCATAGCTACCAACAGTGAAGTAAAATTTAGGATGACTAGCGTTAGTCAACCACGCGCAGGAAGAATCACATGGGTTTGCACTTAAAAATTTTCATTAATTAAGGTTAAGCAAATGATGAATGAATTATTGGATCAGCTAATTAAAATTTAAAAGCTGGGGCCAACTTTTGATTATTTTGATATTGAGAAGGTGGTTATTGCCGTTGTTAGCAGTTGGCACATGGAATGCACATTTGTCAAACCAAAAATATCCCTACACTAGGATTAATTTATGCTAAGAATAGTTAGTGCAGTCTTTCTCAGATTTGTTTTAGTTTTCTTAACAAAATTGTTTTTATAATAAGCCTCTGCAAGCACGATTATCGAGATGCGATTAGATAAGCAGTGACTTGTTACTTAGACTAACTTTGCCACATCAAGCCATAGATAGAGCTATTGACATTAATATCTTTTATAGTAGTGAATGAGACAAGTTTGTTTCATTGTTTGGGTTTATATAAGGTTACTCCAGGAAACCAAAAATCTTAGAGATGATCTGACTTGTACATTACAATCATCACGCAAAAACCTCACTTTCTTTTAAAAGAAACGTTATTTAATGCTGTAATGCACCGTCTTTCAACCCAAAAAAATAATAATAATTTAATTGCAAATATATTTCTCCATTCATTCCATATTGTTGATCATTTTTCTTTTTACTTACAACAAGTGAGAGAGAGAGATTATCATGCAGATTCTCCTCCATAGAGAACTAAGGATGCCATTAGGCCATAAGGTCATTGTCGATATAAATTAGAGTAATGTTAGTATCACATAAAATGACATAATTTGTGCCATAATTTACCCACGTGACAGGATATGAGTCGTAAAGGTATGATGATGGGTCCATGTGTAGACACATCTACTACTCACAGCTTGCTATGTGGGTGAGTTGTGGTACAAATTGTGTCATTTTATATGGCACCAGCATTACTCTATAAATTACACTAGGTATATTTCAATAGAAAACTTTATGTGGAGATGTCTTTTCACTTTTATTTTTTGTATTTGTTGGTATCATAAAAAATATTCAAAGAAAAACTATTTCTCAATTTCTCTTATTTAACTTAGCATGAAGTAGAGTTATTTTTTGCTAAAATTTTATGGAAAACAACTCTGTCACACGTGAAACTAAATAAGGGAAGTAAAAAAAATAATTTTTCAGCTCATTTTAAGGTCACTACCAAATGTAGAAAAATGAGATTTTTTTTAGAAAATATTTTTTGGAAAAAGATTCATTTTCTAAACAATATTAATATCCATAAAAACATAGAAAATTTAGGACCACAATTTTTTTAGTTACAACTTTGCTATAATTTTGATGTGACTAACTTTAAATGGTGGAGAAAAAATAGTAGGTCCATGTAAAAGTGATAGAAAACCATTTATGGTCTACCATGTTAGAGTTGTGCAAAGTTGTAACAAAAATTTTATGGTCCTAGAACAATTCATTAATTAAAAATGTTACCAATAATGTTTTCATTAATTTTTCAAAAAAATAATTATATTGTGAGATATCATAAAATGGAATGGATGAAAAACAATATAGCACAAAGGAGTATATAAAATATATATATATATATATATATATAGCTAGAAAGAATAAGAAAATAGTTATCAATTCAAGTCATGTCATAATCCAGGGTAAAACTTAAGTACACTATTTTAAATGCAATACATTAGATTTTTTAATTAAATTCAAACACATGGTTGTATTAAATTAAATTTTCCTAAAAAATTGTTTGTGTTTCATTGGTTAATATATTCGTATGTTTAATTTAATTGGAGAACATAATATATTTCATCTAATCAAGGTAATTGAAGTTTTTCCCTTATACTAATCTAATTGATGAGATATGTATATATATATATATACACACACACACTCAAACAACTATCTTCATCTAAAGTATTTGATTAAAAATTAATTAGGAAGATTAGGGCACAACTTTTTCTATCTAAATGTTTTTATGTCCCTTTGAAAAATAAATTTATTATCATTCAATAGAAGCATCATCAGAAATTTGAACTTGTTTTCTTTTTCTTTATATTTTTCTTTTTTGATAGTTTTTTTTTTTTTTCAGCCTTTTGGATTCAATCTAAGGTCTCTCATTTGATAAGAAGAGATTTTAAAAATTGGCCTAATTGGAATTTACGCTTTGTTAGCCTTTTAAAATGAAAATAATGGATACTGATTAATTGAGCTAACATGGAATGCTTATGAGAAAATACATATACCCTACCTCAGGCTCATTAATTGCCCACAATGATTTGATTTGGTCAATTTAGAGTTCATGATACTTGAGACTGGAGGATCACATGTTTAGCACTTAATTGTGGTTAGTATCAACGACCCTAATAAGATTATCGTGAATTAATTAACGAATTACTTGACATTAACAATTCGATCAAATTATGGAGGAAACTAGATGTTTATTTCTTTTGTTGGCGGCACACGGAAAGGGCAATGCTAATTAAAAATCATGAACTTTTATTAAACATTGACATTTGCATTATTTGACCTACTTATTTTTCTAAATCACTTAATAATTTTAATAGACAGTAAGTTACTGAATTATCCTTATGAATTATGATTGGTAAAGTTTGTTATGGGAATAAAAAAATTAAGACCAAAAAAAACATAACTAAACCAAAACCCAACATAGAGAACTAATTCAGTACACAGAATTACATAAGAACAACCAAACTTATCAACAATAAAAAAGTTGGCAATGAGACTATAAATATATATATATATATATAAATTTTTAGAAATAATGAGTGTAGCGAGTATTTCTTTGATAATTTAATAATTGGGGAGAGAATAATTTGAACAAAGAACATTATATCAGGAGGGGACAATGTTGGGCTTTGTGGAGCCTAGTTTATTTTTGGGCCCGTTTTGTAGCCTATTGTAACCCTGTAAGCAGGATATAAAAGCCGCTTTTATAATTAGGGTTTGTTAAGTCTTGTTGTTGTGTTTCAGAGAGAGTGAGAGAAACACTGTAGCTGCACTTTGTATTTTTCCCTGATAATAGTGAAATCCCTGCAACTCCGTGGACGTAGGCAAATTGCCGAACCACGTAAATACTGTCTTGTGTGTGTGATTATTTTCTTTGGCGTGTGTTTTCTCTATTTTTTGTTTCTCACAGGTTGGGAATCGGGTTGAATTCTCTACAACTGGTATCAGAGCCTAGGGTTAGGTTTGAGTGGGAGCAATGGCAGAGGAAGCAGGAAAGGCGTCTGGAATAGAAAAGTTCGATGGCACAGACTTTGCGTATTGGAGGATGCAGATTGAAGATTATCTCTATGGGAGGAAATTGCATCTGCCTCTTTTGGGGACAAAACCTGAAGCGATGAAGGCTGAGGAATGGGCTCTTCTTGACAGACAGGTATTAGGAGTTATCAGGTTAACTCTGTCTAGGTCTGTTGCACATAATGTTGTGAAGGAGAAGACCACAGCAGATCTGATGAAGGCTTTATCTGGAATGTATGAAAAGCCGTCGGCAAACAACAAGGTGCATTTGATGAAGAAACTGTTTAATTTGAAGATGGCAGAGAATGCATCAGTAGCACAACATCTGAACGAATTTAACACTATCACAAATCAATTGTCGTCTGTAGAAATTGATTTTGATGATGAGATTCGTGCTCTGATCGTTTTGGCTTCTTTGCCAAACAGTTGGGAGGCAATGAGGATGGCAGTAAGCAATTCTACAGGAAAGGAAAAGCTCAAGTACAATGATATACAAGATTTAATTCTGGCTGAGGAGATTCGCAGAAGAGATGCAGGTGAAACCTCAGGATCTAGTTCTGCCCTAAACCTTGAGACAAGAGGCAGAGGTAATAACAGAAATTCAAATCGAGACAGATCAAAATCCAGAAATTCTAATCGGAACAGAAGTAAATCTAGATCAGGCCAACAAGTACAATGTTGGAATTGTGGGAAAATAGGTCACTTTAGGAACCAGTGCAAAAGTCCTAAGAAGAATAATGAAGATGATTCTGCTAATGCTGTAACAGAAGAGGTACAGGATGCATTGCTTCTTGCAGTAGACAGTCCACTTGATGATTGGGTTTTGGATTCAGGAGCTTCGTTTCATACCACTCCACACCGAGAAATCATACAGAATTATGTTGCAGGTGATTTTGGTAAGGTGTATTTGGCTGATGGTTCAGCCTTGGATGTTGTTGGTATGGGAGATGTCCGGATATTGTTGCCCAATGGGTCTGTTTGGTTACTGGAGAAGGTTCGACATATTCCTGACCTGAGGAGGAATCTGATTTCTGTTGGACAACTTGATGATGAAGGACATGCAATATTATTTGTTAGTGGTACTTGGAAGGTTACAAAGGGAGCTAGGGTATTGGCTCGTGGAAAGAAGACTGGTACTCTATATATGACCTCAAGTCCAAGAGATACAATTGCAGTTGCTGATGCAAGTACTGATACAAGCCTATGGCACAGCAGGCTTGGTCACATGAGTGAGAAAAGGATGAAGATGCTGCTGTCAAAAGGAAAACTACCAGAATTGAAGTCAATTGATTTTGATATGTGTGAAAGCTGCATCTTAGGAAAGCAGAAAAATGTGAGTTTCTTGAAAACTGGCAGGACACCAAAGGCTGAAAAATTGGAGTTAGTACACACTGATTTGTGGGGGCCTTCGCCGGTTGCATCCCTTGGAGGTTCAAGGTACTACATCACTTTCATTGATGACTCAAGCAGAAAGGTATGGGTTTATTTTCTGAAAAATAAATCTGATGTATTTGAAACCTTTAAGAAGTGGAAGGCCATGGTTGAGACAGAAACAGGTTTGAAAGTAAAATGTTTGAGGTCAGATAATGGAGGAGAGTACATAGATGGAGGGTTCAGTGAGTATTGCGCTGCACAGGGAATTAGGATGGAGAAGACCATTCCCGGAACACCACAGCAGAATGGTGTGGCTGAGCGCATGAATAGAACACTCAATGAGCGTGCTAGAAGTATGAGATTGCATGCTGGACTACCAAAAACTTTCTGGGCTGATGCTGTTAGCACTGCAGCTTACCTGATAAACCGAGGGCCATCAGTTCCCATGGAGTTCAGACTTCCTGAGGAGGTTTGGAGCGGTAAAGAGGTAAAGTTTTCACACTTAAAAGTTTTTGGTTGTGTTTCTTATGTTCATATTGATTCTGATGCTCGTAGTAAACTTGATGCAAAGTCTAAAATATGTTTTTTTATTGGCTATGGTGATGAGAAATTTGGCTATAGGTTTTGGGATGAACAAAACAGGAAAATCATCAGAAGTAGAAATGTGATATTTAATGAACAGGTTATGTACAAAGACAGGTCAACTGTAGTGTCAGGTGTTACAGAGATAGATCAAAAGAAATCTGAGTTTGTCAACTTAGATGAATTGACTGAAAGTACTGTCCAGAAAGAGGGTGAAGAAGATAAGGAGAATGTAAATTCACAGGTAGATCAGAGTACACCTGTAGTTGAAGTCCGTAGATCTTCCAGAAATATTAGACCTCCACAGCGTTATTCACCCGCTCTAAATTATCTCCTGTTAACTGATGGTGGTGAGCTAGAGTGTTATAAAGAAGCCTTGCAAGATGAGAATTCAAGCAAGTGGGAGTTAGCCATGAAGGATGAGATGGATTCCTTGTTGGGGAATCAAACATGGGAACTGACTGAATTGCCAGTGGGAAAGAAGGCTTTGCACAACAAGTGGGTATACAGAATAAAGAATGAGCATGATGGTAGCAAACGTTACAAGGCCAGATTAGTTGTTAAAGGATTCCAGCAGAAGGAGGGCATTGATTACACAGAGATATTTTCTCCAGTTGTGAAGATGTCAACAATTAGACTGGTGCTGGGAATGGTGGCTGCAGAAAATTTACATCTTGAGCAGTTAGATGTGAAGACGGCATTCCTTCATGGTGATTTGGAGGAAGACCTTTACATGATTCAGCCAGAAGGGTTCATTGTTCAGGGACAAGAGAATCTAGTCTGCAAACTGAGAAAGAGCTTGTATGGCCTAAAACAAGCTCCAAGACAGTGGTACAAGAAATTTGACAGTTTTATGCATAAAATTGGGTTTAAGAGATGTGAAGCTGATCATTGTTGCTATGTCAAATTCTTTGACAATTCTTATATCATTTTACTGTTGTATGTGGATGATATGCTCATTGCAGGGTCTAGCATTGAGGAGATTAATAATCTGAAGAAGCAATTGTCAAAACAGTTTGCAATGAAAGATTTGGGAGCTGCAAAGCAAATCCTTGGTATGAGAATCATTAGAGACAAGGCTAATGGTACATTGAAACTTTCACAGTCAGAGTATGTGAAGAAAGTTCTCAGCAGGTTCAATATGAATGAAGCCAAACCAGTGAGCACACCCTTGGGAAGTCATTTCAAACTGAGCAAGGAACAGTCGCCAAAGACAGAAGAAGAAAGGGACCATATGAGCAAGGTGCCCTATGCCTCAGCTATTGGCAGCTTGATGTATGCTATGGTGTGTACAAGGCCAAATATTGCACATGCAGTGGGAGTTGTGAGCAGATTCATGAGTAGGCCTGGAAAGCAGCATTGGGAGGCAGTTAAGTGGATTCTGAGATATCTGAAGGGTTCATCAGATACATGTCTTTGCTTCACAGGTGCAAGTTTGAAACTGCAAGGTTATGTAGATGCTGATTTTGCTGGTGATATTGATAGTAGAAAGAGTACTACTGGGTTTGTATTTACTCTGGGTGGTACAGCTATATCATGGGTTTCAAATCTGCAAAAGATTGTTACTTTGTCTACTACAGAAGCTGAGTATGTCGCAGCAACTGAAGCTGGAAAGGAGATGATTTGGCTACATGGTTTCTTAGATGAACTGGGTAAGAAACAGGAGATGGGCATTCTACACAGTGACAGTCAGAGTGCAATCTTTCTTGCCAAAAATTCGGCTTTTCATTCAAAGTCGAAACATATACAGACAAAATACCACTTTATCCGGTACCTTGTTGAAGATAAACTGGTAATACTTGAGAAGATTTGTGGATCTAAGAACCCGGCAGATATGTTGACTAAAGGTGTCACTATTGAGAAGCTGAAGCTGTGTGCAGCTTCAGTTGGCCTTCTAGCTTGAGGACAGGAGGATGAGTTGCAGGGATGAGGGATTGCTTTTGGAGGATAGCGGCTGATGTTGGTGATTGAACTAGTCTCCAAGTGGGAGATTTGTTGGGCTTTGTGGAGCCTAGTTTATTTTTGGGCCCGTTTTGTAGCCTATTGTAACCCTGTAAGCAGGATATAAAAGCCGCTTTTATAATTAGGGTTTGTTAAATCTTGTTGTTGTGTTTCAGAGAGAGTGAGAGAAACACTGTAGCTGCACTTTGTATTTTTCCCTGATAATAGTGAAATCCCTGCAACTCCGTGGACGTAGGCAAATTGCCGAACCACGTAAATACTGTCTTGTGCGTGTGATTATTTTCTTTGGCATGTATTTTCTCTATTTTTTGTTTCTCACAGGTTGGGAATCGGGTTGAATTCTCTACAGACAAGTCTTGTGTTCAGAGCATCAGTACAAGCTAAACACAATCTCGATCCGGGAGGTAGCAGTTAAACTACAAAACTATCGGTAATAACAAACATGTGAGGGGTTCAGGCAAAAGAAAGAAGAGAAATATAAGAGCAAGCAAGAGCGACAATAAGTACTCCAAAAAAAATAGCACACAATTCACTGTAGCACCTCCAAGATTGAAGGACTGCCAAACACAGCCCCTCCGGTGAACCATATATATTGGGTCCCATTACCGACGAATACACATGGGTGCAAAGGTTCACATCCACATGCGAAGATCCCAAAGAATATCTTCTTAAGCATCTTATAATTTTCATTTCTGTTTCTTTCCATTTCATGTTTTTTTTTTTTTTTTTTAAGATGAATATTCTATTTTCTCTCCAATGAAAGAAGATGAAGAACAACTCCAATTATCATTTCTTTTTTCCTCTGTAAAATAATACTCATTCCATTGGTTGGAAAATATTGAAACCGTTTCATGTTGAAGTTGTATATTGTTTTACTTCTTTATTTTAAAAGATGCACCTAATTAAGAGTCTAAGCATGCATAGTTTGCATTAAAAACAATTATATATTTTAAAATTAACTTGGACCATTATGAATTATGATCCTACCATAGCATGTGTGAAATCTAAACAAGACTTATGCCCTTTGAATGGCATATTAAGTCCAAACCCACCTCCATATTCAAACTTAATTATATGATTTGGCAGGTAAAGATTAAGCAAATCCGGTTTTAGGTATGTGGAAATTGACCCCTCCTCAAAACCCTTTTTCTACTTTCCCTTTTTTTTGGGTCAAATTTAAGAAAGCACCCAAGACTCACTGGAGAGAATAATGTATGGATATTGGGATGCAAATCAGGTGCTCCTCTTCTTTTTCTTTTATCAACAAATATATTATTCTTGGTGCCTGCAAGAAGATGGATAGAATAATTGGAAGAGATTACCTAACTGATCCCTGATAAAAAATAATTAACTACCAACTACCAATACCAATACCAATATCAGTTAAAACCTAGAACTCAATGAAGTAATTGTACCAATCCTAATTACTAACCTACTGTATATATCCATGCTCTAAATTTAAGCTGCTTGCTGCAAGAACACCATAGAGCTTAAAATACGTTTTTCTCACTCTTCTCTATGTGCATGCACTATCAAAAGAGATGGTCAAATATACTTCTGGGAAAAAAAAACCTACAATAATTGAGTGGCAATGAAAAACCCAAGAATTAGGTATAAAATGGTTCTTTTAACTGCAGAAATTGATATGAACTTGTGATAACTTTAGACGAAAGGCGAATAAGACAAAGTGAGGTAGGCTCCTGAGAGAGAGGGAGATTTGTAATGGGATTGTGTTTGTGTTGGGTGTGTTCGGCAGCACATGGGTTGCAAAGAATATGGGGGGAATGTGAGGAGCTTGGTTGGACATTTCACATTATGTAGGGCATCTTCCACTTAGGAATTTTGTGGGGATTGAGACTTTACCAAGAAAATTATCGTGGCTGTGTTGTGCAAGTATTCTTATTTCATTAGGACTTAGGAGTGTAGCACGCATCCTTATTAAGAGTTTTGCACGTTATATATGTTTTGACTAACATCTTTAATAAATTGATCACATAATTTGACCATCTCTCACTCTCTCTCTCTCTCTCTCTCTATCTTATTCTAAACCTTAGTAATTAAAAGTGTCTTTTCTCTTTGGCTGATCTTCCACTACTTCATGTTCCATTTTCTTTGATAGGCTAAAGCATCAACGAGTTATTATAGTTGTACCGATGCATGAACCTGCAGATTAGAATGGGAAACATTTTCCTAGACAAATGAGATATGCTCCTTTATAAAAGTGATCCACTAATTCAAGGTTGTTCAGTTTTAAGAAGTAATTATATCTCGATCCGTCAATGTAGGTCCTACAGTACTTTTATTTAATCTTCAACTCATGTGCTCATTTTGCTTGCAAAATGCGGGTACCGTCTGTTTGATTGTTTGTACAAATTAAATGCATATATCCAAAGAAAGCGATGAACAATGGTCTTTATTTTCTTATCTAGTTTAATGACTGTGAAACAAACCTTAGAGATACGAATATGAAAATATTTTACCAGTCATCTACATCAAGTTTCCCACAATGGTTGAATTATTTTAACTTGAGTATATAAAGTGCAATTTGATATTGGTGCCCAATAAATTTGACATAAACTATTTGGTTTAGTAGGGGAAAACTTTAGAGGTAAAGAAAGAAAAGATTAAAGTGAGTTATATCTACATCTAGTTTTCCATAATAGTTAAATCATATCAACTTGCGTATAAGTGCCATTATAGGTGCACCAACAAATTTGACACAAAACTATGTGGTATAGTAGGTCAATGATGTTCCACTCGCACCATATGGATGACAGTACCTCATGATTCAACAGAGAGCAGCTCCTTTAGGACACGAAAGCTTGGGGTCATTATCTCATCTTCCCGAGTAGGTAGCAGGTTATAATGAGAGTACATATATTGTCCTTAGCATGTCTTTTCAACATGAAGTGGGAAAATTTAATGAGAAAATTAGAGAGGAGGGCATGATTTAATTGGTGTTGTGTTTAATCTTTGGATGGTTTTGAAAGTGCATGATAAAATTTAGAATAAAATTTAGGAGAAAACCTAGGATGCATAAACAAGAATACGGACACGGGAACTGGTACGACATAATGAATCAAGTAATTTTTAAAAAATTATAACATGAAATGATAGATACGACACCAATATGACACGGGTACAACATGAGTATGTGCGGCACCCTAAATGAAGTGTCCGTACTGTTAGGTGCATAAAGTACGTGGTCCAGCTAGCTCACAAAGTAAAAGCCCACATATGGGCTTGTATTATTTTTCCGTGGCTAGCAGGTAGTAGTATAGTCTCCAAATTCAAGCAAATTAGGATTCGCATGCTACTAGGAGTGTAAGTCGGTTGGGTAATATATAAAGACAATACATATTAAGTTTTTGTGTGTGCTGCATTTTGAAGAATAAAGAAAAAGGATTGCCACACAAGAGGGGGGAAAAAAGGGAGAGCAACCAAAAGGGAGCCGCTTAGAGAAAGAAGACAGTCAAGAAAGAGAGTTGTGCATGGAGAAGAAAATAAAAAAGAGAGAGCAAAGTGTTGCTGCATTTGAAAAAGATAATTAGTGTATGTGAGAGCAAAGAAAATAAGAGAGATTTTTTCTTTAGTCGTGAGATATAAACAAAAATTATTGTAATTGATTTGATAATAGTGAAATTATTCAAAATTTGTCCTGTGGTTTTTTTCCTTCAAGAAGAAAGGGTTTTCCATATAAATTTTGTGTTCTTGTGTGTGATTGTTATTTTGGATTGCTAATATTGTTAATAATATTATTTGAGACCCAACAAGTGGTATCAAAGCCAGGTTAGAGTGAAAGCGATGGCCGGAGAAGAAGGCAAGGCTTCAGGAATTGAGAAGTTTGATGGAACAAACTTTGGATATTGGAGAATGCAAATTGAAGATTATCTCTATGGGAAGAAATTGCATCTGCCTCTTTTGGGGACGAAACCTAAAACTATGAAGGATGAAGTTTGGAACCTTCTTAATAGACAGGTATTGGGAGTTATTCGATTAACTCTGTCAAGATCAGTTGCGCACAATGTTTTGAAAGAAAATACCACAGTGATTTTGATGAAGGCTTTGTCTAACATGTATGAAAAGTCGTCGGCTAACAACAAGGTGTATCTGATAAAGAAGTTATTTAATCTGAAGAAGGCAAAATGCACTCCTGTAACGCAGCATCTGAATGAGTTCAATACAATTACAAATCAATTATCTACGGTGGAAATTGAATTTGATGATGAGGTTCATGCATTGATTCTTTTGGCTTCTTTGCCAAATAGTTGGGAAGTCATGAGAATAGCAGTGAGTAATTCTACAGGGAAAAGCAAACTCAAATACAATAATATTCGAGATTTGATTTTAAGTGAAGAGGTTCGCAGGAGAGATGTGAATATAGACAATGCACAAGATCAAGCTTTTGTCACTAAGAACAAGAGCAGAGGTAGAAGCAGAGGACCTAATGATCGAAAATTCAATGGTAGGTCACAATCAAAAGATAGATCTTAGTTCAAGGAAACTAGAGAATGCTTTCATTGTGGGAAAAAGGGTCACTTAAGAAGAGATTGTTGGCATTGGAATAAGGAACAAAATAAAGAAAAATATGAAAGGAATAATAGTGAGAAAAATACTACAACTGCTGTGATTGCTGAGGACGTTGTGGTGCTCTTTATTGAAGAGCAAAAGTGTGAGCATGTTGCTAATAATGATGATGAGTGGGTTGTTGATTCTGCATCCTCCCACAATGTTATCCTTACGAAGGGACTATTTACCACGTACAAAGTAGGAGACTTTGGTACAGTGAAGATGGGTAATTCTAATTACTCAAAATTTGTGGAAATTGGTGATGTGTACATTGAAACCAATGTTAGTAGCACTATGACGTTGAAGGATGTGTGACATGTTCCAGATTTAAGGATGAATGTGTTTTCTACATTGGCTATGGATCGAGCGGGTTATTGTAACTACCTTGGTAATGGAAGATGGAAACTTATTAAGGGATTAGTGGTTGTTGTAAGAGGACATGCATGTTGCAGTATGTACATGACTCATGTGAAGACCTGTATGAAGAAGTTCAATGAGATTAAGAATTTTAAGAAAACTCCACAAATGAGAGTTGGGATTAAGGGTGTTGATACCAAGAAATGTGAAATTCTCATTGTCTGATCCAAGATAAGATTAATTATTTTAGAATGAAAGAGATTGGCATTGATGAGGTGTTCTTAGTATTGGTAAAGATAATGAAGAAGGTCAAGCCTTGTGTTGGCTTGACTGACATAGAATTGAATTGAAGAGATAGAATGAAGATCTCCTCCCATCGGTCGGCTGGAGAGGGAGATTGTTGGGTGCATAAAGCATGTGGTCCAGCCAATATATATTAAGTTTTTGCGTATGCCACATATTGAAGAATAGAGAAAAGGGATTGCTGCACAAAGAGCAAAGGTGAGAGAATCAACGAGGATTGCTGCACAAGAAAGAAAAAAAAAATTAGAGCAGCCAAGAGGGAGCCGCTTAAAGAAAGAAGACAGCCAAGAAAGAGAGATGTGCATGGAGAAGAAAATAAAAAGAAGAGAGCAAAGTGTTGCCGCCTTTGAGAAAGATAACTGGTGTGTGTGAGAGTAAAGAAAACAAGACAGATTTTTTCTTTAGCAGTAAGATATACACAAAAATTATTATAATTAATTTGATAATAGTGAAATTATTTGGAATTTGTCTTGTGATTTTACCCTTCAAGAAAAAAGAGTTTTCCACATAAATTTTGTGTTCTTGTGTGTGATTGTTATTTTGGATTACTAATATTGTTGATAATATTATTTGGGACCCAACACTTGCATCCTAGAAGAAAACAAGTACAAGAAGCTGGACTGACATGAGTACAACACAGATATAACATGAGTATGCATAACACCCTAAATGAAGAGTCCGTGTATCCCAAGAGAAAATAAATACAAGAAACTGGACTGAACTGTAAAAGTTTGTGAATGTAAGAAAGTTATGAAACTTCAGATGTATTTCGAAGTTTTGATAAAATTCACAATTTATATGAATAATGGACATGTTAAGTAAAGCATGGGGCAATATTGGTCCTGCAGGCACTTCTTGCATCTAACCAAATATCTAACGAAAACAAATGTGACCAAGGTGCTTGTGTTGTTGCCACATGAACTAAGTGTTGGTGTAAACACAATAATAATGGAAACAACACAAAGAGAAACTGAATAATACGCTGAATATTATTAATTTGAAGAGATAAACACAACACTATTTGGATTGAGGCGCGGCACTCGCTCTCTTTAAGGAGATTCAAGCCCTTGGTTGGTTAATTTTTGTAACCGGTACAGACCTTCTCTGACTTGTCTCCCCCAGGATACAACAGCCCAACAAATGTTGTATGGCTAGAACAACTTCTGCACAAAGTGTTCAAGCCCAAAGCTCCACCAGAAGAATACCTTTCCTTGGCCCGAAATCTCTCAAGTATTTAGAAGTATTATTGAATTCACTCTCTCACACAATACTCTTTGGTTTTAACTATTTCTCTTCATTCACTCTTGATATGAAATTAGTCCATAACATAGCCATATATATAGTCTTTCAACCCTTCACATAACCTACATGTTATTTATAAATTTAGAAAACTTCTCTAAATTTATTTAATCTAACTTACTGTAGGGACCTTTTTTGTGTTCTGGGTTGGGCTGGGCTGCCTCCTGCGGTGATGGGTCCGATTATCTTCTGAGTAGGAGAGTTGAGACTGGCCCAAATGTAATTCACTTCGGGCTGGCTTGTGCACAAACTGAGCATTGTCTGTCAGGAACGTTCTTACAGCAAACAGAGCTATTACAAAAAGGTTACGACAGGCAGATATAATAACAATAAAGAAAAACAGAGTACCGTGGCTTTTTCTTAATAATAAGGCCGAATATTCCTATGGCAATCATGGTAATAACAATGATAATAATTATAACAGCTTTTATAGAAAAGAATAACTGAATGAACGATCATGGAAGTTAATAAACATCAAGTCAAGTTTAAGTCTGCAATGGCAAAGAATCAAGGAGGAAGAACACTTCCTCTCAATGAAACTAATCTCCCAGGAGAATATCCTGCTGCGGGAATTAATAACTTTGAGGGAATCGAACCTAAGTAATAAATGCTTGAAAGAATTCTTTTTGCTTAATCGTTTCTTAGAGAGTGGGATTTTGAGGGGGAGAGAAGAGAAACGATCTATTGGTGCATGCCCGTTATCCTTACTCTTTGTTTTCTTATCTTTTGCTTCTTTCCTTTCTTTTTTTCTTTTAGTTTTTCTTCTACTTTTCCTTCCTCTGTTTTTCGATCCCCTATACAGGGCATGGCAAGAATCCTTTTATAGGGCCTGCCGTGATTGATTTTTACTACTTTACCCTCCAACGGCTTTTGTCTAGTCTAGGTGTACTTGCCAACCACCGTTTGTGTACTACTTCCCCTCGCCAGACAAAGACAGGTTTTTTGTTGTTTCTTAATCCGCCGTGGCACTTTCTCCTGCCGCGGCGTAAATGCTCTCTCTCTTTCCCTATGACTTGCACCCAACGTTCCCCCCCCCCCCCCCAGCCTTGCCTCTTTTGGGCGGTCTGTCATCCCAGCAGAACGTACCTCCCAAAAGGGCTTGGACAGGGAACGTAAAATAGATCTTTTCCCCTTTCCCCACCACCAAACCACACCCCCCCCCCCCTTACCTCTTACCACTAACTCATGGCCCCACCACGTCCCATATTGGCTGGATACAGGATGGTGGCACCCTGGGCCTTGCGCATGCTTTCCTGTTATGTACATTCAAAATCTGCCTGCGGCTCATGTGTTTGTTGTGACCTGAAGCTTTGTTTGCATCGTCTACCATGCTTATTTGTTCTTTCATGTGGGCCGTTCCGTACATTTCACTGCTTCCCTTTGGATTGGGCTTCTTTTAATACTGGGTTTCACATTTCTCTTGGCTCATTTCTTAGTTATACTCATGTCCTGTTTCATTACTTGGCATTTCCTGCCATGACGATATGTTCCTGCTAGGCCTCTTTTCAAGCCTGCCGTTTTATTCCTTCCCCCAGTGACTTAACAGAGCTACTAATATTCTCACTCATGGGCTCCATTATCCCTTTCTTTTTCCTTTGGGCCTGCGGCCCATTTACTTCCTTTGGGCTTCCTCGGCCCATTCACTATCTTTGCATTTCCATGAGCTTTTGCTAACTTGATTGGGCTTTCCCGGCCCAATCTCCTCATTCTCATCCTTGGGGTTTATGAGCTTGCCATCAACCCCTACTTTCTTTGTTTACATTGCTTTGGGCCTGCCGCGGCCCACTCTCATTTTTCTATACCACATACTGCCCATGGGTGCCATTTCTCTCTTTCCGGACCCTTTGGGCCCATTTGCTTCCTCAAGACTCATTTATTTATGTTATGGGCATGTGCTCTATTACTCCCGCCGCCTGGGCTTAATAGTCTTATTTCTATGCCTGCCACTCTTATTACCTGCTTTGCTGAGTTGGGCCTGCTTTACAAAAATGACCCTCAACACTTACATACAAGTAACTCTTTCTTCAACAAATTATAACTCATCTCTTTATTCATCTTCAGTTATTTTGAGTTTCAACATGTTTAATTTAAAATGTACTAACACTAAGTGTGCCATTTTGTTCCAATTGGACGCCGGCTTTCTAGAACAAGCAACTTGCACATACTCAACCCCCCAGTATTTTGGGTAGCAAACAGTCACAGTAACCACCAAATTAAGACGCGGCTGCTTAATCAATCTTAATGTCCATGTGATCACCACAAATTCAGATGGCTAATCATGCCTGCTCGTAGAGACTTGTATCAAACTCTTCTATACTTGGATCGTTCCCATTTGTTCTTTTATGCCATTTCATCTTTCCATTTCATGCGTGAGTTTTGACAAAACAGTGAAATTTTTGTTTTCCAGGTTAATGTACTTTGAGCTACAATTAACCAAACAGTTGTTGTGATCATTAGTAGCATATGTTATATATGAGACTGTCTCCAAAAATACCCAAGTTTTTGGAACTTTACAATAAAAATTGGGCAGCCTATGTCAATGGTTTATATTTGTTTTTATACTTGTCTTTTTCTTTTATTTTGGCCTTCTTTTTAAGCTAGCAAAATGGCTTATAAACAGACTTTCCCATCCCAAAACTTGCTTGCTTTACTTTAATTATTTGGAAAACAAATTAAAGTCTATCCTGGTTTCTGTTTTTAAAATGTCAATAAGAGTAGCGATTTTCTATTCCTACCCTTTTCTCACATATAGTGGCCTTAAAATTCATGTAAGGTTGACGGAGAAACCAAGGGATAAAATTGCTTTTTTTCAGATTGAAGTTGCCAGGCATGACTAGCAAATTTGGGATGTGAGCAATTTTTTCTTTAATAAATAAATATATAAAATCTTGTGTGAAGTACATCAATTGTCCATAAGTAGGGGTGACAATTCATGTTAACGGATCATGTTCATGTTGTTTTGAGATAAGAAAATTCAAGTACATAGTTCAACCCTAACGTGATTTTTTTTAATAATTGTGTCAAAACCTTTCAAACCTAACATACACTACCTATTTATTAAGCTAGTTGACATAACACAACTCATTTCTACATATTTGATAGGCAATTCAAGGAAAAATAAAGGTAAAGAGAGTTTTTTTCCCCCTTTATTTTGGGTGAAAAGGGTTAAAGACTTTAAAGATTTAACAAAGAATTTATCAATATAACCATTAATTTTTTTAATTATTTAATTATATTTATAGTTCAAATTTATGTTAAATAAAAATGACATTTATTTATGTGATCAAGTCATTTTAGGTTGATTGCCAATTAAGTAAGTTTACATAAAATTGTCTAATTTATTAATTATTTTAAAACTTATCAACCCACTATAACAAAAACTCTTTTATATTAATCTGCAAAAAAATCGTGTCGAATTCTCGTCATATTCGCAAGTCGTGTCACATTGACGCCCCTACTTGCTGAGTGTAGAGGCACAAAAGGACAATCATATAATCTTGTTTGTTCTTACCCAATCCAAACAGTAGGGTTTTAAGTATTTCATTCATCATCCTTCTCATGTTAATGAATGTATTTCATATTTTGGGTTATGATGTAAAGATCAACCAAGTACTATGCGACGATTAGGTTCGTTGTAAGTGCCAGAATATGTCTTGTCATAAATGACATTGCACCAATGATAAACAATACATATGCATCCAGACTCGAGAGTAACATTTGCTTGAAAAGACAAATGAAAGAATTGGGAGAGGGTTGTAACAGTCTCAAAGATACTCAAAATTTGATGAATCATTAAAGCTAAAAATGTCTTTGAGATGTTTTAAAAGTTCGAATGCACCATAAGTACGTATCTGGGATATTGTCTGGCGTTAGATCAATCCCATCAACCAAATTGAATTATAGGCGTTCCTTTCATGAAAATAAAAGCTAGGAAAAAGGCTACCAAAGAAAGACAAATTATCTGGACGGTGTAAAGGTATTAACGGCAAAAGATGTATAGGAGTAACTTAAGGATCTGTGCAACATCGGGACAAAGTTTCAATGTTAAATTTAGCGTTGCAAGCTTGGAGATAAACCTAGGCCCAATAGAATAACGGACAAACCTGGGCTGATCCTTCAGAACTGTTAGGATTGACTTGGGCTTAGTTTTCACTATGTCAATGTTTATGGACCATGGTATTTCCTCATGTAATACCCCAAGAAAAAAAAAAAAAAAAAAAAAAAAAAAAAAAAAAAAAAAAAAAAAAAAAAAAAAAAAAGGTGTTTATTTTTATTAGATTAAATAGTCAATAAAAATAACTTTGGAAATTATGAGGTTTTCGTAAAAACTCAAATGTGTTTCACTCCCTTTTGTTTCGAAGTATTTGAAAATATTTTACATAAAAAAAAAATTATATGTAAAAAATTTTCAGTAAAATAATTTCAGGTGTTTTGTGCAACATTTAAACTTTTTCAAGCACAAACCACCAAAATCGACAGCTTAGTGACCAGTGACTAGACCATTGGAACTATCGTCTTCGTCGATTTAATTTCTAGCACTTATTGTTGGACGGCACTAGCTGCCGAAATAGCAACTCCAATTACTAGACAGCTGGCACCAGATCAATGACCTAGCCACTAGATGGGGAGAGGGCCACTATGTGTTTTTGTAATAAAAAAAAAATTACCAAGTTTTTTGAAAGCTCGAATTTGTGTGAAAACATAAGATCTGTTTAGACCTCTAAATTAAAATTTATGACTCGGTTGATTTTACTCTAATTTAAACTAAGTGCGGAATATAGTAAAAGCAAGCGAACAAACAACTAAACTACTCTAAGCCATATTCATCAAATCAACAATAAAATGAAAGCTAAAATAGTAGGGAAGAAGAATGCAAACACAAGATAACACCCCGATGTGTTATCGAAGAGGAAACCAAAGAACTCGACAAAAAACCTCTTCGCTGCCCTCTAAGTAGTAAATCAATCCACTAGATAATAGAGTTGGAGTACATGAATAACAAAAGACCTTCCAAGCCTAGTTTACCCAATGTTCTTGAGCCCTTCAAGCTCCTGCTACCAACTGACTTAACGAAGCTTTGTCTTCTCTAGCTCTCCGGATCTTGCAATACGCCCGATTATATCCGCCAAGCCTCACCGGCTTCTTTGGCAAATCCCTAAAACTTTCCAAACTCCAAAACACTCTCTACACTCTGAAAAGGTGTGGGTTGTGTTTGGGTACAAATCTCCTCTCAAGGTATGACAATGGGAGAGGGAAGAAGAAAATGCTAGAATGATTTCTCACTAAGTATGAGTAGCTCTCTCTCTAAAAGGATGGGTGTGTATGTTGTAGAAAACTTATCTAGGGTTTTTCTTTCTAAATGGTCTCCTTATACTTTTGTGGATAATGAGAGTATATATAGTATGGGTGAAGGGTAAGAAAGTCATACTTAAAAACCCTCCAAGCAGAGAGTTTCGTGGGTATCTCACGAGAAGGCCTTACCCGCAAGACACTCGCGAAATCCTCCAGGTTAGCATGACTCTTCAGCTTCTAGCATGTGCTTCTCACGTGGCTTTTTCACAGGTTAGCTTCTCGTGAGCTTCTTGTGAAATCCACTTGTTCTTCAATTCATACTCAATTCTTCACCAACTTAATACTAAACTCAATACAATAAAATCCCACAAAATACAAGGAACAAAATTAAAGCAATTACAACACTTTTTGTCATGGAATAAAGCTAACATAAAACATATTCGTAAATCACAACTTTACAATTTTAAAGGTAAAACAGTTTACTGGTCTTTACAAAGGAATTTACAATCAACGAAAAATATTTTACAGGCAAACAAACACTTGAAAATCGAAAAAAATAAATTCACGAAAAATATTTTACTTCAAATAAACTAAGAATTGCATTTCATCCTTTCTTTTTTCTTTTGTTTTCTCCGCTTTGGGTACTTTGTCTAGGCTCCATTGTCCGGACTCTTTAGACTTAGTCATAACTCCAATTCAAAAGCTACTTGTTGCTGCCCCATTTTGTCTTCCTAAAAGCATTTTACCACTCAAATACAAAAACCATGAACCCCTCATTTCATTCAAAAACAATTAGGACCACAAAATTTTCCTATTTTCCCAAACACCTCAATATGACTAAAATTGGCCAAACTAAAACAAACCTAGGAGAAGTGATAAAATGCAACGTTTTTCTATTAAATTTTAAATAGAAAAAAGAATGTTGATTAGATCACACATTACACCATAAAAGTTTGTAGTGGGCCTTTTTGTTATATTGAGGTCGGGCTGCCTCCTACGGTATTGGGCCCAAGTATTCTGAGTAAGGGAGTTAAGACAGGTCCAACTACAACTCAACTTGATCCAGCTTGTGCGCAAACTATGCCTCATTTGCCAAGAGCACACTTACAGCAGGCAAAACTATTTTAGATGAGTTGTGGCAGACATAATAATAATAATAATAATAATAATAATAATAACAAAACAGAGTACTCTGGCTACTTAATAAGAAAAAGACCAAGTGATCCCTATTCAAGAAACATAACCACAATAATAATAATCACTTTTACAAAGAAAGCAAAGGGGATAAATAGTAATATATGGGTTAATCGGAAGAGAACGAAATCAAATTAAATCCGGTCCGCAGGAGCAAAAAACCAAAGAGGGAAGAACGTTTCTTCTCAATGTGAATAACCTCCCAGGGAAAACCTGCTGTGGAAGTTAATCACTATGAGGGAAACGGGCTTGAATGGTTGTAGCCCAAAGGAATCCTTTTGCTTGTGGCAGGGAGCAGGACTTTAAGAGAGAGAGAGGGAATCAACCTATTGGTGCATGCCTGCCGATCTAACTCTCTATTTTTCCTTTTCTTCCTTTTTAATTTTTTCTCTTATCTTTCTTTCCTCCTTACTTGTTTTCTATTTCCTGGTTTTTCCTTAGAAGTTCCTGTTACAATGATTGTTCTCCCCCTCTTTTGTTCATGACAAAGGCCTCCTTTTATAGTGTCTGCCGTGATTAGATTTTACTATTTTAGCCCTTAACCACTTTTGTCTGGTCTGGGTGTACTTGCCGACCACCACTAGGCCATCTGTGTACGACTCCCCATTACTAGACAAAGAGGACTTTTTTGTTTGTTTGTCTGCCGTGGCACTCTTTCCTGCTACAATGTGGGTGCTCTCTCTCCTTATCCCTTATGGTATGCACCTAGTGGTTCTAACTTAGCCTTACTTCTTTTGGGTGGTATGTCATCCCAACAGGACACTTCCCCCAAAAGAGCCTGAGCAAGAACCCTAGAATAGGTTTTTCCCCTCTCCCCACCACCAAACCATGCCCTCTTACCTCTGACCCATGACCTCACCGTATCCTGTATTAGCTGGGTACAGGCTGGTAATGTCTGGGCCTTGCGCGTGCCTTCTTTCCATGTATGTCCAAAATAAACCTGATGCTCATGCATTCGCCATGATCTGAAAGTTTGCCTGCCTAGTTTGCCATTCGTCCTTGACTTCTTATGGAAGCTATTTTCTGATTTCCCGCTCCCCTTAGGGGCTGGGCTTTATTTGATGTTGGGCTTTGCCTTCTTTTGGCCTACCCATTGACTGTTATCATTTTCTGCCATATTACTCTGTCATTCCTATCGTGATCTTGTTTGACCCAAGCCTGCTGGGCCTCTTTGGGCCTGCTGCTCATCCTTTCCCCAGTGGCTCAGTATGGCTATTAGCTTTCTATTGCATTACTTGCGGGCTATTGTGTCCCATTTGCTTTCTCTTGGGTATTCTTGGCCCATTTTCTTTCCTCGAGCTTTCTTGGCCCTTTTCTAACTCTGCATTCCCATGGGCTTTTACTAACTTCATTGGACTTCCCTAGCCCAATTACCTTATTCTCATCCTTAGGGCTCATGGGTTTGCCATCAACCCCTTACTCTCTTTACTTTCATTACTTTGGGTCTGCCGTGACCTATTCTCACTTTTTCACATCATATGCTGCCCATGGGTTTGCCATTTCTCTCTTTCCGAACTCTTTTAAGCCCATTTGCCTCATCAAGGCCCATTTGTCTCCTTAAGGCCCATTTGCTTATTTTATGAGCTTGTGATCCATTATTCCTACCGCTTGAGCCTAGTGGTTTTGCTATCTGTTTACCAACCCTTTTCTGCCCGTGTTGTTGGGCTTCTTTCTGCTTGACTTCCCAAAATGACCATCAACAAAGTTCGAGATAATTTTGATTTTTTCCTTAAAGTTCCAACATTTGATATGTTTTCCTAAACGTTACGTATCATTTGGGAAAAAGCCTTACCATCCATATCCACTAATAGAATGAGTCGAATGACTATTAAGTGCAACATCATCACAAAACAACATGCTATTAATATATTAAAACTACATCACTTTTGTCCACTTTAGCAAAAATATATTTAGGGTAATTTTTACTTTAAACCCTATAATTTAGGGTAATTCAAATTAAACCTTATAATTTCAAAAGTACCAAATTAAATTCTAAACTTTGGAATGGTAACAAATTAAACTTTGAAATCAAAATTAGTATAATACCATTAGGTAAAAGTTTACTATCAATAGAGAGAGGAAAGAAAAAAGAAAAAAGAAAGACATGGTTGTTGCAGCAAGGATGACTATTGCGATTTGGGAAAAGGAATGTCTTTCGGTGGATAATAGATCTAGAATATGAACACTGTTGAGGACAAAATTTTCGCGCTACATGACTTTATTTCATTGGCAACCTGCACCACATCAATATTATCATGGATTTTGGGTAAATCTATTTCAAAGCCCAAAAGAGCCCATATTTACACAAAACAACGCCAAAGCTCATGACGATATTATCTCATCAAAGCCCATGGTTTAAGCTTATGGCACAATATCTCATTTTCGGCTCATGATCCAAGCTCATTAGTCTCATCAAGGAAATTTTGGTAGTCATGGTTTGGAGGGCCAAGAAGTATATTCAGTAAAGCTCTAGCGGTTCAAAGTTGATAAAGGAAACACGTTGCTTGCCATGTCTTTCCCAATTCCCTGAACTCTAACAAGTTAATGTGCAATAGGTAACATTTGCTAAGCCTCTCATATCACATAATACTTGAAATGATAAAACTCCCCATTGCTCTTTACCTAAAACTTAATATTCATCATATAATCTAATTATATTTCATATAAATTATATTATTATTTTCATCAATCCCAAACACATGCCTAAATCTTATTGGCTATCTCTAAATATAAGAAATTTATTTAATATCTCATCTAGCATTAAATGCCCTCCTTACTTCCCAAGATTTGGTCATAATATAAAGAGACCATAAACTAAACCTCTAAAGATTCATCAAGTATAAAGCTTGTGTTGTGTATCCAAGAGTTAGGCTCTTTTAGATATACATCACTGTAAGTTTTTTCTTAATAAAAAAACTTTCTCCCCTCTCCCCGTGTATGTGTGTGTTAAAAAATAATTAGTATTTAAAAAAAAAAAAAAAAAAACAAGTATCAACCAATTAGTTTATTACATACTAAAAATGTATTGTAATAAAACCATGGACTAAATATATAATTTTCGAAAAGAGAAAACTTAGCTAAAAATACCAGCAACAGCTCTAGCAGAAGCTGCTACAGCTCAAGCAAAAGCTACTACAGCTCCAGCAGAGGCTCCAACAACTAACATATGTCCAAAAGTGACATCATCAAACCATTAATGCCTAATCCCAACAGCTTGCTACCATACCTAAAGAAGCAAGGATCCTAAAAAAGAAATCTTACCAATTTAACCCAAATCCTTAGCCTGCAGCTACAATACCAGAAATAGGAAGATCCCATAAAAAATATCATACCATTTTCAATCAAACCATGAATTTAATGCTGAATATTTTCCTCTAGCAGAAGATTTCATTCGGATGACATCATCCAGTAGTGTCAGCGTTGCAGCAGCTACTACTGTGCAGCTGACAATTGTGTCAGTTGCTGTACATTTATGACTGATAGCTATATCAGTAGCTCCAGCTGCTACTACTGTGTCAGCTGCTGTACAGCTGCAGCAGCATAATTAAATCTCAAAATTTAGCCTTTTAGCTAAAACACAAAAACCAACTAAGGAAATCACTTGTTTTGCCAAAAACCTTTCCTTATTTGCTATTTTTCCCTTCAACTAATTCTAATCTAGTTACATACTTGACTCTATATAAAGACGACAAAGCCACAACTCTTTCAACACACACCATTATCCATCCCTCTCTCACTCTCTTATTCTGAATCTTCATTCATTTTACTATCATATTCATAGTTCCATACTTCTCCATCTCTCTTACAAAACCTCTCTTCTTAGACAACATTAACACACCACTATCCATCCCTCTCTCACTCTCTTATTCTAAAACTTCATCATTTTACTACCCATAAACACATCTCCATCTCTTCCTCCATTTCTCTCACAAAATCTCTTTTCTTAGAAAGCAACATAACCCATGACATAACACAAAAAAAACCACTCCAATAGGAACTATAAGCTCATTTATTTACTATATTTAACCTTTATATTATTCATTTCATACTTCCATATATTTTACAAACACATTCCTCACAATTTATCCATACATACTTCCCACATATATTTTTAATATATCTTACAAACACCATATCTCACAAAACATATATATATATATATATATATATATTTCTTACCATATCCATACATCTTAAAACATACAAAATATTCTTCCAAGAACATATTACAAAAGCCCTTCTCATGGAAAGCATATGAACATCAAATACTAAAAGCCCTTCTCCTAGAAGGCATAAAGATTTCATAGTATTAAAAGCCCTTATCATGGAAGACAATATCACTTATATCTTACTAAAATCTAAAAGAGCATCATCACGTGGAATTTCATTTAATTGCATGATTATGGAGACAAACTTAACCAACCTTTGCACACGGCTGAACATATTCTCCCTCCCTCCAGTTGCACCCACTTTTACCCTTCAATCATGAAGTCACCATGAAATGACTCATAATATTATATTGTACCGCTAGACTCTTTTAATATGCTGCTGAAATGTTATAAGTCCACTGATGTAATATGACTAGAGCCACAAGCCACATAAAGATAAGTCATTATGTCTTTATATCTGAATTTATATTATTGAATATATTTTACTTCATTATAACTATACCACTGGACTAATGTTACTATACTGCTGGAATGTTATCAACTCACTAACGCTACACAGCCGAAGCCACAAACCATATAAAGTGATGCTATATTTGGAACCACAAACTATACTAAGATAAGTCAACGTCTCTCTATCTTTGAAATCACACTATTAAGTATATGTTAACTCATTATTACTATACCGTTGGATGCAAGCTAATTTAATATTGTCTCACTATTTAATAAACATGGATTCACTAATGCTTCATTAATGTACATATATAATGATAAATTGAATCCATCTCACCATCAAACATATATTAGTTGGACATAAACCACCGTCTGACATATATCATTTGGACATGAACCACCGCTTGACATATATTATTCGGACATAAACTACCGTTGGACGTATATTATTTGGATATGAACCACGGCTAGACATAAACTATTTGACATACATTATTTGGACATAGACCATTGCTAGACATATTTTATTATGTTGAACATGAACCATGAAACGCAGCTGGATATGGACTATTTTGGACTTATCCCATTGTTGGACATATGACATTTAATTAATTATTCTCTAATACTAGACATCACTTAATATATATAATAATGATGTTCAACTCATCATTTAATCAAAGCTATTCAACTAAGGGTTAATTTGTACTTTCCTTAAATTATAGAGCTCAAATATAAAATTTGCCCAAATAATTAACACATTTTTTTTTAAAGCTTTTTTTTTTTTTCCTCCTAAAATCAAAATTTTCAATTGGGTTGAACTTTTTTTTATGGTTTTCCTCTTAAAATCAAATGGGTTATACCAACAAGAACTCAACCCAAATGCAAATCATAAACTTTTTGGGGTAAAAATTGTTTTGATGCTTTAAATTTGGTAAGCCAACATTCTATACGAGGCCTTCTCCCCTCTCCCCATGTCTGTGTGTATTAAATTACTTAGTATTCTCAAAAAAAAAAAAAAAAAAAAATTTATACAATAGATTGTCAACATTAACCTCCTAATATTTTCAAATGGTAACACACCAAATAATCTTTATCTCTTTCTTAACACCAAAATCAAAACAATAATTTTTCATTTTTTTAAATATTTTTATTCTTCAACCATGGTAATTGATTCTCTCCGTGAAATTAACTTTAATTTAGTTAGTACTGATTCATAAATTTTTTTTTTAATTCATTAAATTGATCTTGATTTTGGTAGTATTAAATAAATTTATTTAACTCATATTTAAATACAAAAAAAACCACTTAATATTGTCGCCTAGCTTTCAATTATATCCAATTGACCCTGCACCAAAATCATCTCATAATTCGACCCCCACGGGCCATCTAGAAACCTTAACCATGGTGGAACAACCATACTCAACTCAAATGAAAACTTAGACTGATTCGTGGCCAATAAGCCCTTCCTTCCCAGTTCCCACGATCGGACGATACTGCCTTCTCCTCGTGGCCACTATGATCTCCTACCAATTAGGAGGGTGACGAAGCTCCTTGAAGTTATGGGCAAAATTACATTTAATAATATAGGGGCAAGTCCAGATATGGAACTTGATACAAAGTTTGGTGTTGAAAAACATCTTTTCATGGCTTTGGATTGATTGGAGGAGGTTACATACTTGCATCAATGGGAATTCTTGGATTTCTTGTTTGGAGGTTTGCTTCTAACATTAAGTGAGACTCATTCTTATATTTTGATTAACTTTTGATTTTCTTTATTTAAAATATATTTTTTTAGATGCAAAATTACAAATTAAAATGAATCCATCATATTACTCAATGACTATACAACTAAAATAAACGCTATTTATTGAGTGAAACAACCAAATACTAAAAAAATTATGAGTGAAAATTTTAATAAAATTATATATTTGATATCTCTAAATAAAATTTGAGTATAAATTTATTTACTAGTGGGAGATTAATGGGTTCTTTCAGCATTTGTGTGTGAGAAATTAAATGAGTTTTACACTCTAAACTAAGAAAAATGAACAGTCATCATCACATCCAATGAAAATATTTTTCTTTAACTACTTTTTCTTTGATAAAAAAAAAAAATTACTTTTTATTTATTGGTGAATATTTGGGGCTTAATTAATACTTCCATTGGTACAAGGATATCTCTATTGGTAATAATTTGGGGCCTTTTTTCATTGGGGATTTAGGCGGTTGCCTATTTGCCTCACCCATTGAATCAGCACTAATTATAAACTAACAGTATCAAAATAACAAAAATGAACCATACATGACCAAAATTAATGATTGTAATTTATATTTTTGGTTAAAATAAAAAGTGAAGGTACTACTAAAATTATATGAGTTATAAAAGGTTTTTTTTTTTTTTTTTGGTTAATGAAAATGTGGAATTCTGGAAGTTATTTTCCTCTGTGACCAGTTAAACCCCGCGCTAGCCAACTCTAATACTAACTAATACGTAACCTGTTTTTACACACAAGAATGGTCACTTGCAGTAGTGCTACTGGTGTTGAACTTTGGGTTATTTCATGATATTGTTTTTGCCTTTTGTCAAGTTTCTCATTATTACACATATTTCCTTACGTACATAAATATTTAATAGTAGATTCTGTATAAAGGTAATAATACATCTTCACGTTATTGGCTAGGGAACTTCCATTATCTTTTTGGTTATGTGGTAAAGAGAGCATCGAGAAGAGTGTTGGGATGTACAATGTACGGATAAACTATTGACCACTATAGTAAGTATTACATATTTAAAACACATATGTATGCATATTAGACTTTGACACCAAGACTGCTAGGGGTCTTGCTTTTGGCAACACCTTTCTATGTACAACATATAAATATGGCAAAAATACTATTTTGATCTCTACATTTTGATAACAGTCAATTTAATCTCTGTTATTTTGAACTTGCAGTCAATATAGTCCCTACCATTAACTCATTAACGAAAAATGCATACGTGGCAAACTATGTGCATTGTTGACACACTTGGAGCCTATGTGACAATTAAAATAATAATAAATTTTTTTAATTAACTTCAAACAATTCCACGTCATTAATTAATTTATCAATTTTAAAAAAAAATTAAAATTGAATTCAAATCTGAAACACACTAATCTTAAACTGAACCCAGAAAAATCAAACCAATATCAATTTTCACAAATCTCAGTTCTTCACTTTATGAATCTAGGCCGACCAACCCAGTTGAAACTTTATTATATAAATAGAAGAAGGTGTGTGGGAAATGAAGTGGATTGCATGTGGAGGCTAGTTTGGCAGTGTTGTGTTGGGTTTCAGATCTATGCCTTGAATCATCCTAGTCCACCCATCCAACAGCTTAAAGAAAGAGTAGTGGATAAGTTTAGATTTCAACGTTGAGGCTTTGGCTTTCTGTAATTGTGGAGAAGAAGATTTGTGGGTAATGGGCATATGCTAGTTTCTCTCTCTCCACGCCTTTGGATTGATTACTTGATTGAATATTTTTGGATTTGGGGTTTATTTAGTTGTGGATTATAGATGATTGATTTTAGACTGTGGATAGCTACAGGGAGATGGGAAAGAGAGATTGAAACCGTTGAGGGAAAGAGAAATTGTAGAAGGTTGAGCCACATGATGGTGTGTATAGGTGAGGATTGAAGAACTGAGATCTGTGAAAATTGATTTGGGTTTGATTTTTTGGGTTAAGTTTAAAATCAGAAATTGCAGAAGGATGAGCCACACAATGGTGTGTATAGGTGAGGATTGAAGAACTGAGATCTGTGAAAATTGATTTGGACTTGATTTTCTGGGTTAAGTTTAAAATCAGCATGTTTCTGATCTGATTTTTATTTTTTTTAAATTTCTTTAAAATTGATAAATTAATTACTGACGTGGAATTGTTTGAAGTTAATAAAAAAAAGTTTATTATTATTCTAGTTGCTACATAGGCTCCAATTGTGCCAACAATGCACATAGTATGTCACGCAGGCATTTTCCATTAGTGAGTTAACGGTAAGGACCAAATTGACTGTAAGTTCAAAATAGCATAGACCAAATTGACTGTTATCAAAATGTAAAGACCAAATTGACTGTACCCCTAAAACGTAGGGACCAAAATGGTGTTTTTAATTCCCAAAGCCAGCAAAGCTTTAAATGTCTTTCATTACAACTTTTATTTGCAAGGCACAATCCTCTTTCTTATAAATATATCCTCCACCAGTCTATTGCCAAATGAGAAAATAATTTAATGGAAGCCTTGCTCTCTTGCCTTTTGCATAACCTCCCATGAAACTAAATCAGTGCAATGATGCTCCTATATAGATCCATAAATTTCCTCTTTTTTTTTTTTTTCTTAAAGCCATGGTCTCTAAGGAGTGGGCAAAACCAGCCAGCAGCATCCTAAATTTTTGAATTACATAACATTAATCACTGATAACAGAGAGTTCCTGAGCAAGTAGAATGACTAATTTGTCAGGTTTTTGGACTGTGAAACACAAGCATAGGCTTAGGATCCGTTTGGATAGAACTTATTTTGCTGAAACTTAAAACTGAAAACTGAAAACACTGTATCAAAATAATTTTTAAATGTATGAATAGTATCGTGGGACCCATTTTTAATGAAAAAGTTAATAAAAAGTGAAGTTTGTGGGATCTGTGAACAGTGCATAAATACACGGTTCATGGAAGAATAGTCAAAAGTTGCAGCTTGAAAAAAAAAAAAAAAAAAAAAAAAATTCCCAACGGATGCCTAGTATATATAAAAAATTGTGAAACATAGAATGTATACCACGTGAGCATAGAACCAATCAATAGTCCTTTGCAATTGGTTAACCTGTCAAATTGTTAGAAAGCAAGACTACCATGAAGGCAAATTTTGAGGAAACAAATGTGATGTAGCGGATTAACTAAGAAAATCTAAATTGGCACTGAAAACTTGATCTAAATAAGGCCATATTAACTTATATGCGACCAAAAATTTAGGGGGGAGGTATATATGTCTCGATCTACACTAAAGATAAATTTATTGAAGATGAGGAAAATCCATAAGCTGCAATGTTGACTACTCAATACCATTCCTCTTATTGTTATAATCCCAGCTTGATTCATGAATCCAATACTTTGAAATAAAAATAAAGAAAATATCAATAGGGACTTCTTGTAATCGTTGTGGTTAATGGTAATCACTTTGTGAATATTGCTTTATACAAAAAATAAAATAAAATAAAATTTAAGAACCTGAATCAGACTTGTTGTAAGATAGCACAAACATGAATGAGGTCCCCTATTGCAAGAAGAGAGAGAAAGAGGGGGAGACTATCTAGAGCCTTTTGAGGAAAAAACAAATTTATGATAAAAAGATAATACATGAAAAAAATAAACATTTTATTGAAAAATTCTGAGTGAGCTTGCCTTATGCTTAGGGGTAGTTTGCTAACTTATCAAATTGGAAGTCTCAAGAAAGATAGGATCTCCTGTACATAAGATATAAAAGAGAGGTATGGAAACTTTACTTACAAAAATATATTTAAAAAAATGAAGAAGAAGAAGAGAGGTATTGAACCTTTCTTTACATGTTGAGAAATTCAATTGCAGTATCCAGTTTGGCATATTGTAATCTTCTCCATTTATTGTTCACTAATAGATCACAACTGTGATGAATAGAAAAGTAGCATTTCCAACTCAAGATTTTAAGAATCTCCCAAGAGCAAGGAGTTCCAATAGTACATCAAATTAATGGCAAACGTATTAATAATTTAGAACAGGAAAAATTACCCCCGTCTTGCATCTAGTATTCTTAGAAGAAAATCAGCAAATATCTTGCAAAAAGGGATTATTATGCACACAAAGAGAAGAAACAAATTGTAAAAAATTCAACATCATAAGTCAGTAATAAATTGCTTGAATATAGAATAAAAATCATATTAAAAATGAACTCTACAAATGCCAGTTGCTAACAATAGTTAACTTGCATCAACTTGGCAGATATGATAATTTAACAACTTTTTAGCATAACTTTTGACTAAGGGAATATCAACTTATAACCAAGAAGTTTTCTTGGTCCAAAAATCGGTCATTGTATTTAATTAGAGGAATTTTGTAATGATGTAATTTCTAGTTAGGGACCATAGTTGTGGCCATGGATTTTTTTTTTTTTTTTTTTTGGATCAATAACATAAGAATATTATTAAAAATAGAAAGGTTGCCAAACCGAGAACATTGGGGATGTACTATAGGGGCACAAATCAAGAAACAAAAGAACAACGGTCAAGAAAAAAAGAAAAGGAAGAACAAGAAAAGTGAGAAAAAACCACACTCCATTCAAAGAGAGTATGTAAGAAGAAAGACTTAATCTCCAGCAAAGAGCATTCACAACCATAAAAACTTCTATCATTCCTTTCACGCCAAATGCACCAAATCAAGCAAGAGGCACTAATCTCCAAACATCAATATGACGATGTCGCGCAAACTTTCCTTGCGAAGCCTCAAACAACTCAAGAACAGTATGAGGCATAACCCATTGAATACCAAACAAGCAGAAAACCAAGGACCACAACTCCCAAGCTATGGAGCAATGAAGTAGAAGATGATCCACTGACTCCCCACACCTCTTACACATATAGCACCAGTCAAGCACCATCACTCGTCTTTTATGAAGGTTGTCTGTAGTTAAGATCTTACCTAAAGAAGCAGACCAAGAAAAGAAAGCCACCCTTGGAGGAACTTTCGATTGCCATATCATTCTCCATGGAAAGGAAACAAGAATAGGAGGGTAGAAGGAGTTATAGTAACCTCTATTCCTTGCAGGTTTCCAACAAACCTTATCTGGGCCAAACTCCCGCACTGTCGAAGAATAGACCAACCCCATAAACCGATCAAAGGCTTCTTCTTCCCAATCTTATGGTGGACAACGAAATTGCATATTCCAGTGAAACCTCCCAGTAGACCAACCCATAACTTCAGCCACCGAAGAATCCTTTGACCTATTAAGACAATAAAGCTCCGAAAATGCCTCTTGGAGAGTACAATCCCCACACCACACATGTTTCCAAAATTTCACTCTAGTGCCATCCCCCACATCATAAACAAGGAGTTTAGAGAAGTTTAACCAGCCACTTCTAATGTATCTCCACAAGCTGACCCTATAAGGACTTGTCACCTTTTTCGTACACCAACCACCCTACATCGTACACCAACCACCCCACATGTTCCCATATTTACCCTCTATAACCCTCCTCCATAAAGCATCAATCTCCATGCCATACCTCCACAACTATTTTCATAGCAAAGCAGAATTAAAGTTCCCCAACCATCTTATACGCAACCCCCCCACCTGCAAAGGCCTACAAACCTTGGTCCAATTAACGAAATGTATTTTAGGTTCACCACCAATCTCATTCTATAGAAAATCTCTTTGTAATTTCTCCATATGCTTTGCCACCTTCCCCGGTAAAGGAAGAAGGGAAAGAAAGTATGTAGGTAAAGACGAAAGTGAGCTTTTAATGAGTGTCACCTTACCCCCTTTAGATAAATACATTCTCTTCCAGCCGGCTAATCTCCTCTCCATTCTCTCTAGGATAGGATTCCAAACAGATAAATCCTTAAATTTTGCACCTAATGGAAGGCCCAAATATTTCAAGGGCAAAGAAGACTGCCCACACCCCAACAAACCCACCAAAGCCTCCAAATTGTGTACCCCACCAACAGGTACCAACTCAAACTTCCCCAAATTAATATGAAGCCTTGACACCTCCTCAAATCTAGCAAGAATCGCCCTCAGATTAGCAATCTGAGAAAGTCCAGCATCACAAAAAATCAGAGTGTCATCTGCAAATAAAAGGCAAGACACCATCACTGATAAACCAGCCGTACTACCCACAGAAAAACTAGAGAATTGCCCGGCGGAGGCAACCACATCCAACATACAGCTTAAAGCCTCCATCACAATATCAAACAACAAAGGAGATAAAGGATCTCCTTACCGAAGCCCCCTAGAGCTTCCAAAGAAATCAGATGGGCTACCAATGATCAGAATGGAAAACTTTACAGTTGAAATGCAATACCTTATCCATTTTCTCCATTTCTCTTAGAAACCACAACGCTGAAACATATACATTAAAAAATCCCAGCTCACATGATCATACGCCTTCTCTAGATCCAATTTACACAACACACCTGGAACTCGTTACTTCAATCTACTATCAATACATTCAAAAGCAATCAAGATGGAATCCAAAATCTGTCTGCCCTTCACAAAAGCATTTTGTGAATCTGAAATAAGCCCATCTGCCACCCTACGAAGCCAATTAGCCAACACCTTATAAATAATCTTATAAATCCCACCAACTAAGCTAATAGGCCGAAAGTCCTTGACCTCCACAGCATCCACTTTCTTGGGAATGAGGGCAAGGAACGAGGCATTAAGGCTCTTCTCAAACACCGCCTGAATATGGAAATTATGGAATACAGCCATAATTTATGTTTTCAAAACACCCCAACACGACTGGAAGAATGCCATTGAAAAACCATCTGGGCTAGGTGCCTTGTCACCATTGAAGTCATTGATCACCCCAAACACCTCTTCTTCCTCAAAAGGCCTATCTAACCAACTTGCATCTTCCACCGAGATACTAGAAAACTCCACATCATCTAAGACAGGTCTATGAACCACATCCTCCAAATAAAACTGCCTATAAAACTGAGAGATACAATCTACTATAGCAGCTAGGTCCGAAGACAACACCCTATCCACCATAAGCCTATCAATAGAATTAACCCTCCTATGAGAGTTAGCTATGCGATGAAAAAATTTAGTATTCCTGTCACCTTCCCTAATACAAAGAACTCTAGATTTATGCCTCCAACTTATTTCTTCCAACAGAGTAACTTTTTCTAACTCATCACGAATTCTTCCCAGTTCTACCCTTTCCTCCGCTGATAAACCCTGACTCTCCTCCATATTCTCTAGAGCACTTAGGTCCTTCCACAATTTTTTAATCCAAACTTCAACATGACCAAACACCTCCACATTCCAACTTTTCAAATTATTTTTTAAGAGCTTTAATTTATTGGCCAAAATGAAACTTGGTGCATCATGAACCTGATAGGAATCCCACCAAGATCGAACTCTATCCAGAAAACCTTCATCCTTAAGCCACATATTCTCAAATCTAAACGACATACTCCCTCTCTGAAAAGATCCACCTTCAAGAACAATTGGAAAATGATCCGAGCACAACCTAGACATCCGTCTTTATGGAAACCTATCCTCCTAATCTACAGAAAACAAGAATCTGTCTAGCCTAGCCTTCGAAGCAACTTCTCTAGAATTTGACCAAGTAAAAGAACTCCCTTGCAATGGCAGATCAATGAGACCCTGTTCCGAAATAAAATTGGAGAACTCCCGCATAGCAGTAGTGAAAGAATTAGACCCCAATCGTTCGGATGGGAATCTAACCACATTAAAATCACCACCCACACACCATGGGACACTCCACCAGCTATTCAATCCACTGAGTTCCTCCCATAAAAACCTCGTCTTTGTGTAAATTAGGACCATAAACACTAGAAAATGCCCAAACAAATTGATCTGATACACTTTTAAACTTACAAGAAACCGAAAATCTCCCCACTGCTTCCTCCATTTTATTCACTACCCGAGAGTCCCACATCACTACCACCCCACTAGAAGCTCCACAAGAACCTCAGTAAGACCAGTCAACATGTTATCCACCCCACAAGCTACGAATCACCGCTCTATTAATCAGCCTCGTTTTGGTTTCTTGTAGACAAACCACATCTAGCCCCCATCTTCTAATCAAGTTTCTAACCCTGAACCTTTTATCCTGCTCATTCAACCCTCTAACGTTCCAAGAAATAATCTTCACATTCATTGATAAGGCACAATAGCCTGCTTAGAACTTGCGCTCCTTGCTTTATTTGAATCAAACTCAACATTCAAAGATGACAACAAATTCTTCAATTCTCGTTGACCTTTCTGGTCTGACTTAACCAACTTCGTCTGATCACCCACCACACGTTCTATTTATCTTTCTTTCTGGCCTCAATGGCTAATAAAAATCCTGTAATCTGCTCCTCAAAACCTTCCAGTGAAGTGCCCACGGATTTCTTGAAAGCCTTTATCCTGTTGGTTACCCATTGTGATAGTTGACAATTATCCACACTCTCCTTACACCCAATCTCCTTCACATGACTAGAATCCACAACTCCAACGGACCTTCAGTGGCCAAAGGTACCACAACTAATGGCTCATCACCACCATCACAAGACCTCAACCTTTCACCAAAATCCCACAACTCACTCTCTAACCCAAGAACCACAGACGAAAACTCTACTAGCCCCTCACCCTCATCTGCCCAACTAACCCTCTGCCCTTCATTAGTACTAGAATCATTACCTGGTACACACTCTCCCTCCAAACTTGAGCTGACTGACAGACTATCTGAAGAACGATACAGTGACAATGGGAGCACTAACTACCATCCATCATACAATTGTAGCAACCAGTCTTTGGAATTACCCCAAGACTTATCCAAATCTCCAAACAATTCCTTAAAAGTGGGGCCAGCTAAATGAGCTTCCTCATAATCAGAATCAGTATTTATAGTGTCCGATCCTTCCGAACCCACAAAATCCTCATCCCCATCTTCCGTTGCCACTTGAGAAGTCAAAGGCACCAGCGCCGACACTACCGGGTTAGAACAGGTCATTACCGGTTCACTGGATGCTTGGGCCACCCCCACTGACTTGACCGGCATAAAAGAGCACTGAGTATGGGTTCTCGAACTACCCATAGCATCGACACACGTTGCTTCTGATACCGTAATGGAGGATATCGTGGCCAAAGACAACACCGGCACCAACAAAGACCCACTCAGAGCACTGATCGCCGATAGTAGTTCGTTGGAGGCTTGGGCCACCACCTCTGTTCTTGTCGGCACAATGGAAGGCTACGCCAGTCGATTCAGGCTAGTTCGATCACCCTCACCTGCCACTTCCATCAATGCTAAGGGTGAGGTCATGGCCAAGGTCCCCTTCGGCGACACCGCAAGCTGCACCTCTGTCATAGGCAAGACCATGGAACTCTCAAGATTCTTCATGGCAGTGGGCTCACTTCGACCTGAGCTCGGAATAGAGAAACAATTCTGATTAGAAGTCTCCAGAACAGATGGGCCACTAAAAGAACTCTCTCCATTCTCCAAGTTACGTGGGCTTGACCAACCCAAGCCCAAATTAGAAGTTTTAGTTCCCAATAGACCCACTATTTTACCCAAAGTTGTGTGGGTTTTCTTATTGCACAGGCCTAGACCCACTGATTTAATCTAAGCATTAAAACTCTCCCTTGCTACCCATTTGCCAACTTGTTTACCACTCTTAACACCATCCCAAGATACCCGCCTCTTTCCAAGCTCATTCACCTCCACAATCAGCCCTCTCCCTAGCCAACGTGACTTCCTATTATCATGCAACTTTCCAAACTTAACAATATTTGAATTCAAATTGAACTTCAAAGGAATATTGAGATTATTACCTTCCGAGATTTTCTCCTTAATAATATTCTTACCATTAATACCACTTTCTTCACCCTCACCACCACCCATGGTTGCCTGGGGAAAACTTCTGGCCTGATTTTCAAAAACTACTACCTGTGTATTGTCACTCGGAAGCTCCAAAATATTCTTCACAACACCGTCCTTGAGCTTTTCTTTGATAAAGGGTTGCTGAACAGGCTTTTGCCTTGCCTGCACTGGAGCTTTGACAGCTTCCACATAGGAACTGGCAGCACGATATTTTGGGACTTGCTTCGCCTTATATGGTACAAAATTCAATCCACCCAACGCATATTGGGAAGGTTCCAACATTCTTCTTAATTCAATCCCAAAAGTTCTCCATCCCTGTTGTGACTTTCCAGCAGGAATAATGATAGTTCTCTGCAGCCCCCCTACCTTAAGCTATGTTACTGATAAGTACTGTCCAAACGAGTTGGACCCCCATTGCAAAGTGTAAGCAGTATCACCAAACCTGATTGTGAAAAATTGCTTAGGATCAACCCCAATCACGATGTGTTCCAGATTCCGCATTACCCAAAGTGTTGCACTCTTACCCATAAAAACCGATTGCATGTAATATTTTCCCCGTTCAAAAATCTTTAGAGAGAAAAAATTCCCTCCTTCCTCAACCACCAACTAAAACAACTTAGATTCAATAAAAAAACTTCTAACTCCACCCATACTAAACCAATGTAATAAACTAAAACAAGATTTCTGACTAATTCGAGGTAGCTGGGCCTCCAAAGAACCTACTGCCTAAGCATGTTTAGAGGAACAGCAGAGACGGTCAAAAAAGAGAGATTCTCATACCGTGTGCCCATGGATTTTATTTTATTAGTATGTGACTTTAGGTTTATTAATGGCACTTCCATCCAAAGGATGATTTTATATCAATCAAATTTTGGGAAAATAATACTTTATGAAATTTGGTGAACATGTGGCCACAGAACATGCATACACCAGCATTGCAAAATTGCTTGGGTTTCTAATTGCTCTTATCTTACATTAAAACAGGTTAAAATAATGATTGCATCAATATACATAGTAAAAGGGAGCAATAATCCAGTATTTTTTATTCAAGAATGTCAAGTGTCCATATCCACAATTTGAAATAGTAGACCCTTAATCCTAATCATAGATATACAAAGTTCTGAAACTTAAATGAATTAATTAATACTAAATAAGATGTTTTACCTAAACTTCCAACTTCCAAGCCTTTTTCCCGAAGAGTTTTGGTAATGGAAAGTTTGGTTAAGGCATTTCTTCGAACATTTAAAGGGAGGAAATAACAATGTTATATAAAGAGTGAGAGAGATGCCTCTCTAAGGTGTGTTGGGAACTCATCTTGGCTTGCAACCACATACATGACATACTTTCTCAATAGAAGCTCCATAATCCTTCTTTAGTCGATTGAAATAAGGGCCTAACATAAAGTTAATTAAAAAATATATATAATCCACCCAAAGATTAATAAAGAAAGATAACTATAGCAGAAGCTGAAATTCAGAGAGAGAGAGAGCAGTACCAGTGAAGTTGCAGCCATTGATGGTATTTCTAAGGGCGTGAATTTGGAAGCCGTGGAGGCTTTGGTGAGAGAGCCTTATTATCCTCCTTTCACATGGTTGAGCCTATAACACCAGAAAATCGAATATCATCAGTAAATCACAAATTCAACGAAGCCCACAAATCAGAAAGAGAGAGTGAAATTGTTGGGGTCCTGGACGAATTGGAGAGAGCTTCTGATGTTGTTAATGTGAGTCAGCAGCAAATGAAGAAGCTATTAAGGAGAGAGAGAGAGCGAGAGAGAGATATGAGAAGGGTGAGGAATTGTTTGAAGAAAGAGGAGAGCCTGAGACCCTATTGAGTAAATATAGAAGCGTGCAGGGGAGGCGTTCTTGCCTATGTGAATGACAAGTGTTATTATTGCGGTCTTCTTAACTACTGTGTTTGTTAATGTATTATTGATTTTGGCACAAAAATTTAGAAATATAATAGGACACATGGCCTAAAATTAGGCCTTTTAAGTTAGAATTCAATTTAATATACCATATATATATATATATATATATGAATTAGGTTCAAATTATACCTTGTATAACTTTAAATAATATTACACCACTCAATAACTTGCTATTAAATTCATATTTTGAAAATTCAACCGTTGAATTACATGTTCTATATGTTTTTAACATGCATACCAATTTTCATGCTAATCGAATGTAATTTACCATTCGATCCATAAACTCATCTTTTATACATTATTTTAAACTACAAAAACTTGAAGTTAAACAATTGATTTATGACATGCTATTGATCTTTGATCACCTTTAAATTTTGTAAGCATGGAGAATATGCGACGATAATGTAATCCAGCGGTGGATTTATCAAAATTCACATCTGATTAAAAAATATTGGGTGGTGTATTATTGCTTAAAATTATACCAAGTGTAACTTAAATCCAACCCTATATATGTGTGTTGAGGGGGGGGGGGGGTCCAAAGACCAAGGTGTACTAAACTAAGGACCAACTTGCCTAGTCCAGACTCAGAAAGGTAAACGAGCTCTGAGGACGCCTCCCACCCGAGACGAATGGTAGGATCAGGACAATTCGTATCCTGTGAAGGCCCTAGGGGAGGAGAAAAAATAACGGTAGGGGCAAGGAAGGTGAGAGGAAGTTTCCTGAAGGATATACATCCCACCTCCGCATTCAATGCCATACATCAACCTTATCAGCTGCATTAATGTAGAAATGACTCCTGAACAGTAAATTCACAGCTAGCAGCCCTTTCCACCATATTCAGCAGAGTTTTGATGGGACAAGTATGCTGGAAATGAGCTGAGGCATACAGGTGGAGGACTGGGATGCATGGAAAAGGGATATAAAAGGGGGAGACCCCCCTAGAAAGTGGGGGATGGACATTTGAAAGAACCATTAGAATAGGAAAGAGAAAAGTGAACAGCCTAATGTAAAACTTGTACTACATTTCTATTAACTATATAAAAAGAGGCAATGCCTCTATAGTGCCACTTTTGGTTTCGTGAGTCCTTCTTTTTTGTTCGTTTGTGGAGGGCTAAACGATGCGTTTGGCCGAATAAAAAAATGACAATTAAAGGGAGAGAGGCTTCTTTCTCTTCTCTCTATCATATCAGGACCAGATCGGCTCACATCCGGTTGATGGAAGCTTAGGAGTTTGGAGAGATGATGGAGCACTTCGACGAGGTCAATTTCGCTCCCGATGGCCTTTGGAAACCTAAGCCCGTACGGATCAGAAAGGCTAGCTTGTTGTCCTTGTTGTCCATTTGTGCCACTGTACAATAGAGACGCCTCTTGCGGACTCAAGGGTATGTTTATTTCGAGGTTTTCTGTAATGGGTTTTCTTTAATTTTTCAATTTTGAATCTGTGGATGTGATTTTTTGAATTTGAATGTGGGGTTTTGCTGATTTTGAATTTTGGGGTTAGAGAGTTTGTTGGGTTCTTGAATTTGAAGTTTAGGGTGCATGCGTTTTTGAGTAATTCTTGATGGAGTATGAGTTTACCGTGAATGTTGTAATGGGTTTTGAATTAAAATGTGAATTTTTTATATTATTTATATTGTTGGGGTATGGAATTTCCATGTGGGATTTTGGTAATTTTAAATTTTGGGGTTAGGGAGTTTGTTGGGTTCTTGAATTCGAATCATAGGATGTGTGCGTTTTTGGGCAATGATGGAGCAAAGAGGGATTACTTGCTCAGTATTGCTCTTACATGTTCTTCCCTGAAATCCCTCTTTTCATTCTTTTATTTTCCTCCCTGAAATCCTCTCTAGTCGGCACTCCCAAGAGAGGCAGCCCATGTTAGCTCTTTCTCTGTCTCCAGATACACAGTTTTAAAAGAATAACTTTTATGGGATTTATAGAGAAAAAGAAAAAAAAAAAACAACGGCTACTACTTTCCTAATCTCAAAATGGTAGTAGTCTTTAGCGCAACTAAGTGAGTTCATATATATTTTTTAAACCAAGCTTGTATATTTAATAAAATTGCATACAAGAGAAATTGTATTTATTTTGTGAGCATTAAATTTTGAGCATAATATGAAGAATTTAAGATTTGTAAATTTGTGTGGTGCAGGCGTAGAAAGTAGGGTCTAGATCACTCTCTCCACATCACTCATGCTGCTAATTGTTGCCACAAGTCAATTTCTCACTTTCTCAATTATTCATTACATGAGTTTGTTTATACTTATTCTTTAATCTTATTTACATGGGGGTTTCATGTTCTTCATATGGTAGATAATCAATTTTGTAAGGATTTCATTTCTTTGAATAGGTTTGAATTTTGAATAGAGTGGGAGTTTTACCTATCTTTTTTTTTTTTTTTCGGTGAAATCGGAAGAATGGGATATTATTAGTGGTTGTGATGAAAATATGCATGATATATTATAATACTTCCTCTCAATAAATTATAACTGAAAATTTAAAAGAGCAATGAAATCCAAGAAAGAATTTGCAATGCATGAGGACTAATCTTTAGGTTCAGAATCTTAGTTTCAATTTTTCTTTGTTGAAATTTGGAGTTCAGGTAAGGTTTATATACAGCCACCTTAAGCATTATATGACTTACATCACAATACTTGTATTCACTTCATTGTTAACTACATTAGAATAAATATTCAATATTGGAATGGGTGATTTCAAACTTGGAATTATATATCAACAATTTGTAAGCAAGTAGCTAATATTATAACAGAGCATTGGAGACAAACTCAAGCTTGGGTTTTTGAGTTTCTTGGCCATTTGTTCATTGAAGATTAAGTTCCTATCTCTCATAGAGTTTATTAGTGCTCATAATCTTAGACATTGTTCTTTGAAGAAGGTGGAGTGTAATTGTATGTTATTATTAGTCTATTGTTGGAGACTAATGCATAAGGTTGTTATTTATATTGACAATCCATTTACACTTTAGAAAGTATTAGAATTGGAAGTTACTAGGTGTTTCTTCTATGATTTAAATCAAACTAGTGGTACCTAATAGGTTCTAAGCCTTGAACTTACTTCACAGTGTATATCAAAGTGCTATTATTTATGAATTCGCTATATTTATCTTGGTCTTGATGTTTTTGCCCTTTTAAGATATGTTTATCTCACTTAGATTTAGCTTCTTTATAATGGTTTCATCTTTTTTGTTTTTTTTTTTTTTTGTTTTGTTTTTTTTTTTCCTTTTTGGAGAGAGTGGTAAGAACATGTGGATTATTAACTTCTTTCTATTTGGTATGTTTTAATTCCTTACATAGTCATGTTATTTATGTTATATATATATCATTCTGACTTGAAAGTTGATTGTGCTAAGAATATTATGACCCTCACCTATAGAAGAATGAGAAGGTTATGATGATACAAAAGAGTTGAATCTTGGGATGGTTTGGTTGCGTTTGATAGGGACATTGGCCAAAGTTCAAGTTTTTGGTGGTTTGAGAGAAGGAATTGGGTTTTGTATTTCTAATTGTAGCTTGCTTTGTTGGTTGGGTTTGAGACCTTTGTGGGATAGGGCTTGGTTGTGGTCCTTGTGGGCAATGAAGTTGGTTTTGGAAAATTTGTATTTAATTTTTTTTTTTTTTGTTTAATGTTTTCATTTGTTTATTCATTATTATTTTGGAATAAAAATTTTAAATTTAAATGTAGAAGTGTAGGTTTGATTGATAACTAATGGTTCAATCGTATAATGTTGCACGCACAAGAACTACATAAAATGTTTTGCATTTTGGTGAATCTTAGATGGGTTTAGGGAACTATAAAGAATTACAATATATAACTAATTGTGTGATTTGCATATATTTAGATCTAAGTTATATTGGTAGAATATAATCCTCTAATAGATCAAGCACGTGTTATTTCTACTAACTATATAAAAAGAACGAATAGCTCTATCTACAATATTTTGGTTTATTCAAGTTTTGGTGAGTAAAATGGTGCGTTTGGGTGAGGTTTTAGTAGGAGACAAAACAAAGACAAAACTGAGAGAGAAATAAATTATCTTCTGGCTCAGGGAGTGGGGTACGTACTGTTTGAAGAAGAGAGAGGCCAGTAGAGAAAGAGAGGCTTGCTAAGAAAATACAGATAGAGTGATCTCACTCTTTTCTTTGGACAAATCTGAGAGATGGAGAGTGGGGTGGGTTTGGTGTTTTTACTCAAATCACACTTCATGTATTTTTTTTTTCTCTAAAAAATTTATCTTTCTCTATGGTTTACTTCTTTTCTTCTTTCCATTCTTTTTGGTTTCATTTCTTAAAATTTTAACAACTAAATTTTCGGATGAAGAAGATGTAGTGGTTGTTTTTTGTTTTTTGTGTATTGTATTGGGGGCATGATTTCTGAATAAAGGTCTCTCCCCCTATGGTTGTATATATATAGAAAGAGTACCGTATCAACATAGGAAGATCTTAATGCAAATGATGAGACCCTTAAATGTTTTTGTTTCCTGTTTTTTTTTTTTCTATTGTTATTATGAATTTCTAGGAGTTTTCAGAGGTTATGAAGTTAAATTGTTCAATTCTTATTTGGATTTTCAAGATCTTTATTTTTAGAAATTCAATTTTGCCAAGTGATCAATTTTTATGCTTTGTATCACTTACTAGTTCATTCTTGATCTTTGTATGATTCGTTTTTTATTTTATTTTCTTTTCTCTTAATGGATTTGTAGAAACTTTAATTCTTGATGTGTATAACATACTTAAGTGCCAAGCTCTGAACAATTCTTGGTTTTTTTCTTTGTTTTTGAGGCCTTAGTAGAATTCTAATGGTATTTGGAACTTTGAATGCAGTTAGAAGAACATTCATGGATGCAGACGGATTGAGATGGGTACTTACACTTTATTCTTTCCTCATTTAGTTCTATTAACTAAATCTTACAATACATTAATTTAAAAAAGTTTTAATTAATATTTAACAAATTTACGAATTTTAGTATTCTATATCTCTCTAAATTTTTCTTTGGTTTATTCATTTCGCAAATCACTGGCGAGTCTTTTACATGAAACAAATACTTTGTATTTTGTCTTTTTAACTAGAAGCCTCTAATTGTTTCAAGACCTACACTATGCTTTATACTTTTTTTTTTTTTGGTTGATTTCGCTATTTTACAGTTGCCTTAGGCTATGTTTGGTTCCAGTAAAATATTTTCCAGAAATGCTATTTTCGGGAAAGGAAAATATTTTCTAAGTGTTTGGCTGCATTATGAAAATTTTTCTAGAAAATGTTTTCATGTGTTTGGTTGCATTCTGAAAATGCTATTTTCCTACTACTTTCTCACATTTTCTCAGTTACCAAACAATTTTATAATAGAAATTTTCAACATATAAACTTAAAAAAACAAAAATCACAACAACACCATTCGATCAAATCCACCATTCGGTCAAACTAAGAGAGCGAGGAAGAGAGAGTGATCAAAAATGGATGGAAAGGGAGAGATCGGTCATGGGTAATGACGAGATCGAGCGGAGGCAAGATCAAAGGCGAGATCGAGCGGCGCGGTGCGATCGGCGCGGTGCTGCAATCGACGAGACCGGTGTGATTTGGTGCGTACGATCGTCGGATTGGAGCTCGGGGTTCGCCAGCGACGTCGAAGGCATGATTTGGGCTTCCTCTTCTTCCTCTCACTCTCTCTCTCTCGGTCCGAAAACCATTTGAAGTGAAAATAGGAATTGAAATTCATTTTCGGGATCAAAGCTTCTTTTTTACGGTCAAATGAAAAATTTATCCGGAAAATTCTATTTTCAAAACCAACCAAACAGCCTATTTTACGGAAAATGATTTCCTGAAACCATTTACACCCAAAACAAATGGACCCTTAGTGTCTTCTCTTGTACTTTTTGCTTAGGATCTGTGATATGTTTGGTTCTCTTGTCTCGTAGGGTTGTTAATTTGTATATAGTTTTGTTTTGTTCAGTGAAAATTTACTAATTTATCAAAGAGCAATCACCTACATTTTTATTTATTTTAATTTTAGAGGATGTTGTCATCTGTGCTCTAACATTGGATGTGTGAATAAATTATTTTTTTATATATAATATGGAGCATATTAAGTGATGGGAACATATTAGATTAGTTACCTAAATCTATAATTCCCTTATCCTAATCAATTTTATTCATTTTACCCCTAAAACACTATCATACAATTGGATTGCTAAAGCTTATTTGCATGGGGAATTTATAGACTACACCTTGAACAATTTAAAACACAGTTTGAAATGTTAATGAAATTGGTAGTTCTTGAATGTACTGATACTTATAGATTAGTGATTGCATTCTTCTTTCTTACCCTTTGTACTACTTTCATTCTTTTCTTTGGTATGACAGCCAGCTAAAGGACCTCAATCTAATAGGAGTTCATCCTACTGAATTTAAAAATCTTTGTCATTTGTGAGAACTATAAGAAAAACATGCATGTTTTCTAGCATTATAGAAGTCATTTAACCTAATCATGTCATCATTTTTTTGCTGAATTTTTCTTAGAGATTATTGATTTTGGAGAGTTGTTAGTGAGTAGTCCATGCAAGGTCTGTTGCTTGAGTCTAGGGAAATTGTCTGATATGTGACTTGTGTGTGATAGTTTTCCATTGTTTGTGTAGGCCTTGTAAATAACTTTTTGGAATTATTACCGTGTACTGTTAGTGTTAACTATATAGCTGTTCCAAGTAGCTTGATGTTGGTTTTATTGACTCGAGTTGGGTTGTGGCTTAATTTGTTGATTTGATTTTTGAAAAATGAAAAATTCTATTTAAATAACCAAACTAGCTGTAGTGTTGTGTTTTTGTACTTTTGTCCTAGATATAATGTTTATTTTTTGTTTTCTTGACCAAAGGTTTTGTTGTGGATTATTGATATGTGGATTGTAATAGTTTTAGGATGCATTAAGAAAGAGTTTGGTGGAATTGTTAACTAAGAGGGGTAAAAAGAACAACATTTAATTGAGTTCGTGTTTTAAATCATTGGTTTTTACCTTATTTTTTAAATTTGATATTGCCCTCATGTTGGACTTTTGGTTGGTTAAGTTTTTGTTATACCATCATAAAACCAACTATGATTATGATTGTTGTGTTCATTTCAGGTGGCACGACAATATCACTTGGTAATATAAGAGATTTATGGTGGTGACAAGTTTTTTGCTGAACTTTAAGATCAAACATTCAAAATTAATCCCTTTAAGAAGAAAAGATTGGATCAACTTTAGCGTGCAAGGACAACTTCGAGCGAACTATAGTGCTTTGCTATTATGGTGCTACTGCAACAATAGAAAAGGAGATATTGATTGTAGCTCTTAGAAAAGCTTTTAGGGAAGTTTTTTTTTTTTTTTTTTTTTTTTTTTTTTTAACTTTTGGAAGTTTTTGGAGAGTGATTAATGTTTAGGTTATGCTTTCACATTGTATAGCTTTAAAAAGATAACTTAAATATATAGATAAATCTGTATCTTATATGTAATTATTCTAATCATGTAGAAAAACTTGTTAAGATTAAGAAATTAGTATTATCTATGCATTTTTTGGTACAAAACCATGTGGTTTTGTGTTATCTAATGAAAAATATAATTTTTTTAGTAAAACAAAGGAGCGGCACGTGCCTTGCACGTGCAGCCCTAACTAGTATATACAAAAAAGCTGATCCTCGAACTTGCCTGAGGAGGGTATTATCCTCAATTGTTATTTAAATCATGTCAATCTGTTACTTTTGGCTCTTTGGCCTTAAGCTTGGGCTTAGTGTAGAATTGCACTTGGACTTGATTCTCACTCTCTCTAAAAATTCTATTGTTTGGGCTTGATTTGAAAGTCAAGGAATCACCATTCTAAGTGGGCTTCAGTGGTGACGCCACTCAGAGTCCAGGGTGTTCCCAGGAACACCCTGACTTGAAAAAAAAAATTATATATAATAATTAAATTTTTTTTATTTGTTTACCCTTAAAAAGAAAATAGGAACACCCTCAAGCCCTATCAGGAACACCCTCAAAATTTTTATGCCAAACAAATTTTGAACTAAAATCTAAAAAAAAAAAAAAATTGTAACAGAGAATCTGAAAAAAAAAAAAAAAAAAAAAATTGTAACAGAACAAGCCCCAAAAAAAAGCCCAGCTTCGTTGTGTTGCCATAAGGCGTTGGTACTTCGTCAGTAAGCCAATAGAGGTAGAGACATGGTGATGAGAGGGCAGCTGGAGAAGAGTCTTAAGACTGGAAACCAGAGAGAGCTTGAAAAGTGAGAAGTGGAAAGTGGAAACTAAAGACAGGAAGAGAGAGATCCGGATTTTTTTATTTTTAGTTTGAGTTGATGTTTTTATTTTGCGTGCAAGTCTCACACTAAAGTGCAAGCCAGCTGTGTACAACCTGCCTAGGAACTAATGAGATGAAAAAAAAAAATTTTTTGAAGATAGATGGTAGATTTTCTACCAATGAGAGAAAGACATGTTAGGCTAAAAAATTAATGCGAGAAAGACATGAGAAAAAATTAATGAAGCAATTAAACACCAATAATTAATAATATAATTAACTAATACATTATAAAAGACAAACAAATTAAATTATGTTAGGCTAAACAATAATTAATGAAACAACAATACAACAAATTATAATTTATAAAAGACAAACAAATTTATGAAACAACTAAACAATAATAATTAATAATTAATAATTTTATTAATATTTCAAACGAACGTATAGTTTATTGTAAAGGTACCTTTGTTCATTTCATTTCTTTTCAATTTTTTCTTCCTTTTGAGGTTTTTCGGTGTACAGAATGCAAATTTGTTTTGGTTTTAAGAATTTTTTTTTTCAAGGCCAAATATTGAATTTTTGCCAGTACCGAAATGACCCAAAATTTTTTCAAAGTATAATAGGAACACCCTAAACAAAATTCCTGGAGTCGCCACTGGTGGGCTTGGGCCTTTATTTTCCGAGTACTTACAATATATATATATATATATGGTTGAGTTCAAGTTACACCTGGTGTAACTTTAAGCAATATTACATCACTCAATATTTTTTAATTGGATGCAAATTTTGACAAATTCACCATTAGGTTATATTATTTTCATATATTATCCATGCTTACAAAATTTAAGGAGATCAAAGATTAATAGTTATGTCATCAATCAATTATTTAAATTCAAGTTTTTGTAGTTTAAAATAATACATAAAAAATGAGTTTATGGATTAAATGATAAATAAAATTCAATTGACATGAATGTTAAGATCATATAGAATATGTAATTTAATGGTGGAATTTTCAAAATATGAATTTTATAACAAGTTATTGGGTGGTGTAATATTACTTAGAGTTATACTAGGTGTAATTTGAACCCAACCCATATATATATTCTTTTTGGGGAGAAAAAGCAGTCTATGACCCTTTTGTTTTTTTTTTAACCAGTCTATGACTTGAATAAAGGGATTTGTTGCTATGATTCTCCCATAAAAATAAATAAATAAATAAATAAATAAAATGTCTATTACTTATGAGTAACGTTGTGTAAGGGTACCTGGGTCACCACCGGTTGAGGGTCTCGCGATAAGTCCCCAACCTAACACCAGCAAAGGTCTCTCTCTCATGATTGACTTTCAATTCTCGTTCCCTGCCAATTGGCAAAGTCATAGATGAAGCGGAGAAAATCTCGCCTCATCTCCTCTACGGGGCGGGGAAAACCCACGTCAGGCGAAGCGGAGAGGGGCGGGTCAAGCGGGGCAGGGCAGGGCAGGGCAAAATTGTCATCCGATGCTTTCAATTATATCCAATTGACCCTGCACCAAAATCATCTCATTATTTGACCCCCACGGAACAACCATACTCAACTCAAATGAAAACTTAGACTGATTCGTGGCCAACAAGCCCTTCCTAGTTCCCACAATCGGATGATACTGCCTTCTCTTCGTGGCCACTATGATCTCCTACCAATTAGGGGGAGGGTGATGAAGCTCCTTGAAGTTATGAGCAAAATTACATTTAAAAATATAGGGGCAAGTCCTGATATGGAACTTGATACAAACTTTGGTCTTGAAAAACATCTTTTCATGGCTTTGGATTGATTGAAGGAAGTTACATACTTACATCAATGGGAGTTTTTGGATTTCTTGTTTGTAGGTTTGCTTCTAATTAGACATGGCAAAACTGTTCATAATTTTTTGACCCGACTTGATTGACCTGTTTAAAAATGACCTATTTTGACCCGACCCGACTTGACCTGCCCGTTTTGCCACATCAATATTTAGTAAATTGAGATTGAGGTGTAATTCTTATAAAATATTTACTTATTTTTCTTTACTTAATATGTTATGTACTCCTTTATAATTTTTCATTATTTACTTGTTACCTTCATTTTCTCTTCCTACTTTAAACAGATCGAAAATTTTATAAAGATTAGCTTCTAGAAAGTTGGAACAAGAGTTGCACCAAATTTGGGTATCAAGTGTTTAGTGGTAATTGGTAAGTAGTAATAGTGCCAGTGAGAATCTAATCACAGTTAAGGAACTTATAAACAATTGACAGATTGCATCTATTTCAAAAAAAAAAAAAAACTTGTTTGAAAAATATGGGTCAACTTAACCTAACTTGCAACCCGACTCGACCTGCGAACCGATTGACCTGCAAACCCGATTGACCAAACCTGAACTTGACCCGCCCCGCCCGTTTTGCCACTTCTACTTCTAATTTCAAATTGGGATTGTCTTTGGGAAAAGTGAGAGAATTTAAAGGATTTTTTTTTTCCAAATATCAGAACTGTTGTCTTTGGGACTATATATATATATATATATATATATATATCGGCTAAAGGCATTTTGGGATCTAAGGGGACTACATTAAGTGAGACCTATTCTTATATTTTAAATATTAATACTAAAATATTTTTAACTTTTGATTTTTTTTTTCTATTTAAAAAATATTTTTTTAGATGCAAAATTACAAGTTAAAATGAATCCATCATATTACTCAATGACTATACAAATAAAATAAATGCTATTTATTGATTGAAGCAACCAAATACTAAAAAATTATGATTGACAATTTTAATAAAATTATATATTTTATATCTCTAAATAAAATTTGAGTATACATTTATTTACTAATATGAGATTAATGAGATCTTTCAGCATTTGTGCGTGAGAGATTAAATGAGTTTTACACTTTAAAACTAAAAAAAAAAAAAAAAAATGAATAGTCATCACCACATCCAATGAACATATTTTTCTTTAACTACTTTTTCATTGATAAAAAAATTACTTTTTATTTATTGGTGAATATTTAGGGTTTAATTAATACTTCTATTGGTACAAGAATATCTCTATTGGTAATAATTTGGGGCCTTTTTTCATTGGGGACCTTCACCCATTGAATTGGCACTACGTGTAAACTAATAGCATCAAAATAACAAAAATGAACCTTACATGACCAAAATGACAATTGACCAAAATTAATGATTGTAATTTATATTTTTGCCTAAAATAAAAAGTGAAGGTACTACTAAAATTATATGAGTTATAAAAGGTATTTGTTTTTTTTGTTTTGGTTAATGAAAATGTGGAATTCTGGAAGTCATTTTCGTCTGTAAGAGCATTCTCATTAAGAATGCTAAAAGTGCCATATGCTAAATTTTAGCACCAATACACCAAAAAACCATCTCCATCAAACGTTTCAAATCTCAAAAATTTTGAGATACTGCTACAGTGAGATTGTATTAATACAACCTCATTGTAGCACAAATCTTAAACTAAAAATCATTTTTTTATTCCAACAGTATTGTGCGTGTATTTGTTTTTTATTTTTCCCTTCTTTCTTCTCTCTCTTCTCTCACTTTCCTCTTCTCTCTTTCCCGTAGCTTCTCTGTGGGTTTGATGGGTCTCGATGACTGCAGGTGGGTCTGGGTCCGACGGTGGTTGGGGTTGGTTGAGACTATGGGTTGAGTTGGTTGAGGCGTTGAAGATTGGGGTTGAGGATTGCGACTGAGGTGAGGATTGCGACTAAGGTGAGGATCGGAGATCGGGGTTGAGGTGAGGATCGGGGTTGCTGGGGTGGTGGGTTTTGTGGCGGTTTTGTGGTGGGTTTTCTCTGCGGTTTGTGCTGTGGTTTTTTTTTTTATTTAATTTTGGTGGTTGGGGGTTGAGGTTGTGGTTGGTGGTGGTGGCTGTGGCTGTGGCCGTGGTTAGAGGTGATGAGCTTGAAAAGCTCAAGCCATGGAGGTTTTGAGAGCAAATATCAGAGAGAGGGAGAAGCTTCTCGGTTTGTGCCGTGGGTTTTTTTTTTGGGTGGTTGGGGGTTGAGGTTGTGGTTAGTGGTGGTGGCTATGGCTGTGGCCATGGTTTATCGGTGATGAGCTTGAAAAGCCCAGCCCATGGAGGTTTTGAGAGCAAATGTCAGAGGGAGGGAGAAGCTTCACCGGGTTGAGAAAGATGGAAAGACAATGGGAGAGAGAGAAACAGAGGTCACCAGGTTCAGAAAGATGGAAAGACAGAGGGAGAGTGAGAAATAATAAAAAAAATGAATAAAAAATAATAAAAAAAATAATATTTTAATGAAGTGTTAAAAAAATAGAAGTTTTGATATAAAAGATAGTGTAAAGTGGTATGTTATATGTTATAAATATAAATTTTGAGAGGGTAAATGCTAAATTTTTTAAAATGCTTGATGAGAATGCTCTAACTGGTTAAACCTTGCGCTAGCCAACTCTAATACTAGTGCGTCCTGTATGACTCAAACTCACACACTAAGGCCCCGTTCGTTTGGGATGAAAATAGGAAGGATGAAAAATAGAGAGAAGAAAATAGGATGGAAAATGCTATTTTCCACTGTTCGTTTGGGGAAGGAAAATAGGAAGGATAGAAAACTGGAGAAAAAGTTTTCTTTCCGGGCCCACATTTTTTTTCCTCCCAAATTGGGAGGAAAACTTGGGGAGAAAAGTGCTAGTGTAGCACTTTTCCACAAATGCCCTTCTCAGGTTCTCTTCTCTCTCTCTTTTTGTTTTTTTTTTTTTTTTCAACGTGACGTTTTGTGTGTTTTTTTTTTCCTTTTTTTTTTCCAATGTGTCGTGCTCTTATTTTTTTTCTTTTTTTTTTCAACGTGACATGCCCTTCTTTTTTTTTTTTTCTTTTTTTTTTTCAACGTGACATTCTCTTCTTCTTCTTCTTCTTTTTTTTTTTTTTTTGTATGGCATTAATTTTTACATCATAATAATAAAAATAATAATATAAATTTATATATATGATGTGGTAAATTTTATATTATTTAATGGGTAAAAATAAATATATTTCTTACATAATATGTAACAAGGGTATAATACTCAATTTATATAAATTACATTTTCCATCCTTCCTTTTTTCTCTCCGACCAAACAAAAGAGTTTTCCACCCTCCCATTTTTCCACCCCTTCAACCGAACACATAAGAGGGAAAACTAAATATTTTTCATCCTCCCACAATTTTCCATCCTCCCACTTTTCCACTCCTCCATCCGAACGGACCCTAAGGTAAGGTAGATAAAGTGCTTGGCCACTAGATTCGGGACCACTAAAAGGTATCTGTTGTGGACTTTTTTTATTTTTATTTTTTATTTATTTTTTATAGAAGAAGCAGAGGCTTTTTTTTTTTTTTAATTAATAATTTGCCTTCATCATAATTTGAGGTTATTGAATTCTTTTAATCACAAAATATTTAGGAGTATGATGAGATTTATGTATTTAGAAATTTTTTTTTAAATTTAGTTAAAATTTAGAAGTTTTTAAATCATTAATTATACATATCTAACATTATTATTTAAGTTTTACAAACTAATAAATTTGAGAGTATTTTGAGCATCAAAATTGAGGTTACAAATAAGAAAACCCTTTAAATAGGATGTACTCATTAGTATAGATAAATAAATAAATAAATAAAATTAATTAATTAAATAAATAAATAAAAACAATAAAAAAACGTCTATGACTTATGAGTAACGTTGTGTAATGGTATCTGGGTCACCACCGGCGGAGGGTCTCGCGATCCAAGTCCCCAACCCAACACTAGCGAAGGTGTCTCTCTCTCATGATCGACTTTCAGTTCTCGTTCCCTGGCAATTGGCAAAGTCTCTCTCTTTATCTCTCTCTCTCTCTCTCTCTCTCTCTCTCTGCCCACGTTCAAAGGAGTTCTCAGCTTCTGTCCATCTCGTATCTCATCGCCGGTAAGAATCTGTAACTGCCCAACTCGCATTGGCAAGGCTATCTGTCACTGTCATTATCATTGTTATCTTAGGGGTTTGAATAAAGTTGTTCCACCTTGAAAGTTTATCATATTGTTGGTTTCCTAATTTTAATAATGAAGTTGTTGACTTGTGTGTTGTTTGTGGAGTTTGGTTCTTTTTGTCTGTGTCTGTGTCTGTTTCTGATTTTCTAATTGTTTGTTATCGTGGAAAAGGAAACAATGAAAGAATTAGACCCTGCTCTCCTTTTGTCTCCTGAATTATTTTCAACGACTTCAATCAAATTAATTAATTATAGGCAAAATTTATTGAAGTCTTTTCGTTGGATTAAATAGAAATTTTAGTACTTGGTGTCATACTGTGTTGTTAAAAGCGCGCTTCAGTGCGCGCTTAAAAGCTCAAAGCCCCAAGGTCTAAGCACTTCGCTTGGTTGAAGCGAAGTTCATTTAATGAAACCTGACTCAGGTATGCTTTTTGAAGAAGCCCAAAGCAGCTAGATTATTACCACATTGTCTAATGATAGCTGTTTTCAAATTTTAAGAAATTGAAAGAACTTATGTAAAATTTGAATTTATAAACTCTGTGCGATTGCACTATCTATTGTTGCTAATAGTCAAAATATTATTATTATTTTTTTATTATATGTTATGAATCTTTTTATTAGAGGTTGTTATACATTGTATTTGAAAAATGTACATTTTACTTCAATCAGGCATGCTTGCGCTTTGCATTTGGGTTTCAAAAGGCCTGTGTGCTTGATGCATTTACCAGCACTTAGATTCTCCTACCCTTATCGATCCTAAATATGCTGATTTGAGAGCCAAGGATGCCAAGTTCGTAGCTTTTTGTGGAATAGTAGGTAACCTCAAATCGGCTTACTGTACTACTGTAGGCTTCTTACATACTGTTAATTTGTGTGAGAACAAATACAGGAGTTATATACTAGTGTGAGCAACCTTTGTCAAATTTATCAGCTTCATCAAAATTATTTCTCCATCCAGTAGAATGATAAAATATTGGAGGGTTATTATGCTTAGTTCAAAAGCAAATATTAGTAGCTTATTGTCTGCTAGCCCATCAGCCCCATAGATATTAGAGCCACGCAACAACAGAGGGATTCTAATGCATACATGGATGAAGTGGCACCCTGGTGATGACATGGCAAGAAGTGTCATGGTAGCATTTTAGATGGCACGTGGATGCATAAGGTGTCATGGAATGGCCGAGTATGCTAGGAGAGCTTGGGTGGCCAGTTAGACTTAATTAAATTTAACGTGTGCAAAAAGTAGTTAGCTCCTAAAAATGTGGGAGTTACTTAGAGTGCATGTGCTGGAATTGTAGCATGCGAATAATGTGTAACTATAGGCCTAGAATTAAGCTATTATATATTTGACATGGGATAAATGAGGCTAGCTAAAATCTAAGAATTTGTTAGGCGGATGATGGTATCATCATGCCCATAACCAACTTCTAGCATATAAATAGCCATGCACATGCTTCTAATCTCATTCTTGTTGATAATAAACTTCAAATTTCTCTAGAATTTGCATTGGAATTTATTTACTTTCATCAGAGTGTAAGAATGTCGCTTGTTTTTTTTTCCCCCCTTCATAATGTGACCTTGTCAAATCTCAAATTTGGCTTGTGAGGGAACTTGCATATGCATACCCAACACTTCTCTTAGAGGAAAATTTATATGGGAATTGCATATTGGAGGGGTAGTTGTCATTTTAGGCGTGATAAGACAATTGCTATGGTCGAAGATTCATTTTTATTGATCTAGTATAAAGAGCAATGTTGCAAAGGATGTCTCACATTGAGCATTTGTCAGCTAGCTAAAGGAAGGAAAATGAGTGGTTATTTACACACCCTTATTGGTACCCCATGTTCCTTGGGAAGATCTTAGTGTGGACTTTGTCCTAGGACTTCACTTTTAGGGGTCATTATGCTATTGCTGTGTTAGTTGATATATTTTTAAAAATGGCACATTTTATTCCATGATCAAAGACGTCAGATGCTGTCTATGAAGCTAAAGTTTTCCTTCAAGAGTTTGCTTAAGTTTTCTTCATCTTTCCATCCCCAAACTGGAAGACTAATCGAAGTTGTGAATTGAAGCTTAGTTGATATGTTAGGATGTTTAGTGGGTGATCATGTTACTAATTGGGACTAGTTACTTCCTCTAACAGAATTTTTTTACAATAATTTTGTTAATGGAGCTATTCGTAGCCTCTTTGAGATTGTTATGGGTTTTCAACCTAGAAAGTCCATTGATTTGATTAATTTGCCTCCAAGTTCAAGATCAAGTTCTGAAGCTGAAATCTTTGCTAGACATATAAGGGAGATTTATGATGATGTGTGAAGAAAGATTGCACTTGGTAATGAGCAATACAAAGCTTAAGCTGATGTTTGAAGACACTTTGCTGAATTTCAAGGAGAAGATATTGGTATGGATTGTATACAATCTGAGCGGTTGCCTAAGGGTTCTTACAAGAAGCTCTAGTCCAAAAATGTCAGTTGATACAAGATTGTGAAGAAGATATGGTCTAATGCTTATGTCCTTGAGTTACAATCAGACATGGGCATTAGAAATGAACATTTAACATTGTTTTTGGGACATGAGGCATAGGCTGTTGTTTGATTGCCCCCAATGTTGATATTTTCCAAGCTAGGAGAGATGATGGGGAACGTAACTAGCAGACGCCTTTGAAGGCTTATATGAGGCAAGGGAAAGCTGGATCTAGTGCTCAAGCATTAATTTGGGATGTTTGGGATGATGGGGAGAACTCTTGGGATCTTGCATATAATGTTGAATTGAGTCTTATTTTATTGTTTGTTTTTGTTTATTTGCTGCTATATTAGTTTTAATCAAGTTTTACGAGAATAAGATCAATATGGTAATTTCCAAATTTTTGGAATGGGCTGTCCTTGGTTGCACCAAAGGACCATGGCTCTTATTTTGTGTTTTGAGTCCTTTTTCTAATTGGTTTAGAAGTTCCTAAGTACTTTTTCTTTGTTATTAGTAATCCAAATCTTTCTAGGAATAGGTTATTTAGGAGCCCTAGTCTTTATAGGAATGGATTTAGCAATAACTTATGTGAAGGCTTTATCTTAGTAAAAAACCTTCAAAGTGAGAAGAACCTAGGTGTCAATCACTTACTATGAAGTTCTTCTTACTAGTGTTAACCACTTATGTGAAAACAACAATTTAAGCAAACATATAGGAGGAACTGAACATAATCTGCTTCCAGAGGAAACTCGTACAAGTAGAACTCTAAAGATAATCTGCCATATCATAAGGTACCTTAACCTCAAATTATTATTATGGGATAATTTCTAAGACTCCTTATATTTCCCCTCCCTTAGCTCATATAAGTCATCCTTCCAATTCAGCTTAAATCGTGAGAAGGCCCAAATAAATCTGGGGTTCCAATGAAGATCATTAATTGATCCGTTTGAGTAATTTGCCACCCTAGCACCCTTATCCTTGGCCTAGTTAAGCAAGACTAAGAAAGTGATTTTACACCACATATCATTCTAAAACTGTACACACAGGTCTTCAGTAATCTTTAATTGAATAAACTTTAAAAAAAAAAAAATCCTCCTATCTGGTTCTTATGCCATTCCAAAGGTACACCTTAATAAGGTGTCCTTGCTAGTTTATTAATACAATACCCAGGGAATAGAACAAAAGATACATAGAGTTCACGACAGTGAACAAAGAACAAACAAAAACAAATAAACATTAAACTATTCTAAGAGACAAAAGAAAATCCATAAGAGTGGAACAACCCGAGAGACCCCAACACCGAGACCAATCAAAGAGAGTCCGCTGGTACAAATCTAACAACTAAGCCAAAGATTTCTCAGTATCCTCAAAAGATCATTAATTGATCCGTTTGAGTAATTTGCCACCCTAGCACCCTTATCCTTGGCCTAGTTAAGCAAGACTAAGAAAGTTATTTTACACCACATATCATTCTAAAACTGTACACACAGGTCTTCAGTAATCTTTAATTGAATAAACTTGAAAAAAAAAAAATCCTCCTATCTAGTTCTTATGCCATTCCAAAGGTACACTTTAATAAGGTGTCCTTGCTAGTTTAGTAATACAATACCCAGGGAATAGAACAAAAGATACATAGAGTTCACGACAGTGAACAAAGAACAAACAAAAACAAATAAACATTAAACTATTCTAAGAGACGAAAGAAAATCCATAAGAGTGGAACAATCCGAGAGACCCCAACACCGAGACCAATCAAAGAGAGTCCGCTGGTACAAATCTAACAACTAAGCCAAAGATTTCTCGGTATCCTCAAAAGAACGCCGATTACGTTTAGTCTAAATAATCCACATCAAACAACCTGGAACCAAATTCCAAATATCAGAATTATGTTTCCCAAGCCAATGATGCCAACAAAAATCTAAGTCTCCATAATCATTTATGATTTTTTGAAAATTGCTCTATACAAACCACTCCAACATCTAAAATGCAAGTCCCCTTCAAAGCTGGGACAGAAAATTTCTTTCCAACACGAAGATATTCTCACTAGTTTTTATTTATTTATTAAAAGAAGAAGAAGAGAGATTTTAGAGGTTTTTGGATCTTCTCATTCTAATTGGAATATGAGACTCAATCTAAAAACTAATGCTCCCTACATCCCAATTTACAAGTCTTGGTTTGAAATGGTATGATTTTAAATAAAAAGATAAAAATATAGTTATCTTCTTCCTATGTCCTTTAGTTTATATTAGAGGTGGCACAACTTCTTATGTCTTTTTTTCATTCTTTTATAAATATAAGGGTAACAAAGGAAATTGAAGAATTAATAATTTCTACTTTTAGAAAGTGGATATATATTTTGGTAAGTTCCAAAGAGGAAAGCAAGACACTTAGATTGGGACAAAGAGAGTAGATTTAGAAACTTTAAGAGTCAAGATAAAGGACACATAAAGGCCCAATTAATTATTTAGACCTGTTTAATAGTATATTAAGCTGGTGTCTGCAATTATTGCCCACAGTCCTGCATTTACGGAAATTACTAAAATACTTTGGACTAACAATCTTAAACAAAAGTCAATTTGATTTGACCACATAATCTGTGGAAACTTCACTTATTTTTTTGACAATTGTACTTGGGCATCTTCACCACTCATAAACAAGGGTTGGAGGATTAGGTTATCAGTTTGATCCCATATAATATAGGTTGTGAGTACCTATAGAAAAGAAAATACGAATAACCTGTAAAAGCCTTTTTTTAATTGTTATGAGCTTTAGCTTTGTTCCTAGGCTTCTGAAGATGAGATTTTAATTTGACAAATATATTCTATATCATCAATCACTCTTAGAGCCCTCTAGCATTTTGAAAAATTTTTGGATGTTAGGTTTTAAGGTCAATAGTTTTTTGGTTATGACTTTATTGTTTTACTCTTGCCAAATTTGGTCTTATTTATTATTATAAAGTCTTCCTAGATTAAGAGTTTTTATATTTGGAAGTTTCTTTTGTGCTGGTGGTGCTTCTTTATTGGCAATTACAATGAAAGTTCTATATTTCAAATTACTGGCCCAATCAAAAGTCATTGAAATTTATAGACATAGGGAAAATAAATTGATGCATTACAATTTCAGTACTTCTAGTAGGTTTCCTGCCAATTTTGGTTGAAAGAAAAATCTTTTGTTTAATTTTCTTTAAGGCACTTAAATTTTTTATTTAATTAGTTAATCATTGACTATAGTCCTTTATGTCTTTGAGTTATGGAACATTTATGTTTTACATCTTCATTTAGGGTAGACTTGAGGCCTTAATTATACATAATGCTTAAGTCATTATTGTGCTTAGTTATTATTTGGTTGAGAATTGATTCATGTTAGAATTCTTCTGTTTGTGTGTGTCTGTGTACGTTATGCATTAAAGATCCAACCATATGGTCATACTTTTGTGACAAATTTTTAGTTTCACTTGTCATGTCAAAAGTATTATATGATTGAGATTATTGTGAGATGCTGTTAAAATTCAGCAAGCTGGTCATTAATGATGTTTTAATCATCTCTTTCTCATAGCAGACACTTGACATTTATATGGTTTTTTGAAGATTGGAAGGTCTGTCAGGCTCACATTATTAAAACTTTCCTTTAAGTCATGGTTTAATGACCAAAATCCCTTGCCATTCTCTACACTACCTGGACATTGTTTAAGAATTAAAATGAATTAACAATATAGTCATAAGAACTCAAACAATTTAGCAATCAACTATGCTTGTATGATATAGGTAATGCAATGACCATTGAGAAGGAAACTTTTTAAGCTGTGAGGGTCCAAAATAAAAAGAAATTGATTCCAAAATTACCCCTCAACGGATCCCATAAATTACTGAAAGGTTGTTACATGACTTTACACGGGTTGAAATTTGTTTTGCATGGTGTTGATGCTTTTTGTGAGCATTTATGGCTATCCTTAGCATAGATTATTGAAGATAAGGTTGCTTTTAAGCAGTTACTGCATGTAGGTTTTTCCGGGAAACTTTTTTCCATTTGTGCGTTCTGTGCAGCTCCTCTTAATTGATTTTTATTAGAGTTGTCATATACATTAATTTTTCGTAACCACTATGACCTATGCCTTTCCGTGAAACGGCTATAAAGGGGTAAGAAATGGGGCAAGATTGTTCATAGCAAAATTGTTCTTGCACTCGCTAGTTTTCATCTCTTCATCTTGAAAGTAGCCCTGTTCCCAATTTTCAACTTAATCAATGAATCCCTACTTGCCCTCTGATAAAGAAAATGCAGAGAAGCATGTGGTTCTGCTTTCATGCTTCTATTGCAAAATGGTGTTCAACAATCACCAGGCTCTTGGGGCCCATCTTAGGGTTCACCAGGAGGAGATCAATGCGTGGAAGAGCTGGAACTATCCTGTCCATTCCAGCACTTTTATTGATGGCACTAGTTCTTCCTTTAATCCCATATCCATGAGCCTGCCTGATAATTCCTCTGGAGGTGCTTGGAGTAATCCAAGTACACTTTTCAGCGGGGTGACTTCTAATTTGGATTTCTCCAATTTCTGCCCAAATGAATCCAGCTGGGTAAATGCAAGCAATTACTCTCCGAACAATGTAGGATATGCCAGATCTCAGTATTTCATGTCACCAAACCTTTCATATGGCAGTGCCAATGCCAGTGCCGGATTTCATCCTTCTGCTCCTTCATCCTCGACATTCTTTATTCCATCTGCTAGCCCTGCTACCACCGGTTTTCCTATGGGTCCCTCATCATATTTCAATTCTTATGGTGCCTGTCAGTTTAATGCTGAGGAATTGAGAACATTTAGGGATGGTATGCCATTCCCCCCTAGATGTGACTTGCCAAACTTTCATCATCACAACCTTAGTAAGCTTTCATATCCTGCCTATTCTATAAATGATTCTGCTTCTGGTCTTGGCTCTAACCAATTGACTGGCATGAAGGAATCTAATACTGTTGGTTCCTTGCCTCCAGGTCACGGTCAATGTTCAGGCCAAACTGGAGTTGGTAAGTATGATAATACTAGTGCTTTAACTTGTGAAGGAGGTAGGAAACGCTGTTTAGGTGAAGTCCTGGGGAACTCTGACATGATGAATTCATCAAAAAGGCCTCAGATCAGCTCTAGCCTGCATGCAGAAACAGAGAAACCTCAGAAGAAAGAGCTACTTCTTTTTAAGGATGTGGAGGACTCCTTTGCTGGGTTGGGTATTTCTGTTGATGACGAAGAGGGTGAAGCAGATCTGGATCTATCCCTTCACCTGTAGCTTTTCTCTTTATAATTAAATAAATGAATAGATGGTTTGCTGGTAGTGAATATATGGTGGGTTTGGTAGATGGAAATTCTCTCATGCACACTCACCTTGATTGGGTCTGGCTCAACATCTCTTTACAAAGTGCCTTTGTGGTTGGAAATCTATTTGCATGAATTGAGTAGTGGGAAGAAATGTGCTCCCCAAGGAAAAAAAATGAAAATGAAAATCCTCAATTTCCCCATAATGCGGATGACACAAGAAAACTTTTATTTTAATTTAGTATTATTTACTTTTGTAAGTCAATTGTATTCTTATGTTTTAGGTCCTAGTAGTTTATTAAGCTCTTAGTATTTTGATATATGGAAGTAAGGTTACTTTTGTAATAAGGCAATTAGGGTTTCCTATGCCAATTAGAACTAGTGTCCAGTTTTCCTATATAAGCAAAATATTGTACTCTTTTCCAGGGAGATTGAGATTTTGATGAATGAAAAAAATGGCCTTTTGGGTTTATTTGGTTTGGTGCTAACTCCAGTTTAGGTGTTGACTTCAGTTCCACCTTAGGTGTCGACTCTAGTTCCACCTTAAGTACTAACTCTTAGTGGTTTCCTCGCTTGGTGTTGACTCCAAGCTAGGCCTAGGTGCTAATTCCTAGATCATATCTCTTTATTTTCTTATCTTTCAATTTTACTGTTCAATTGTTTTGGTTGTCCTGCGTCACCCCCTATTATAACAACTGAATATGGCTTATGTATTTATATCTTATTATTAAGTTGTCATAATGTTCTTGAGAATGTTTAATAATTTTCTTATATGATTTCTTTTGTCCTAGAAAGTGTAACCAGCTAGGAAGCACGAACACGCCAAAAAGTCCAGTGTTTGTGTTGGACATGGACACTCATGGGACACAGCTGCCTGTGTCTGTGAAGTGTTTCATATGAAGAAAGACAATTAGGACATAGTCACGACGTGTTCTTGGAGACTGTCAAAGAGGGGAAAAATAAATTAAAAATTTTCAAACCTGGAATGATGTGTCTCTCACTCTGGAAACATTTTTCTCCCCTTTCTCTCCCTCTCTAGCCATCAGTCGGTGACTTTGGAACTCAATCTCAATACTGTCCACCCTTACTGATGTGCTCTGCTCCTGTCTCTCCGTCATTGATTGGTGAGAAAGAGAGATAGTTCACCAGCGTGTTCTCATTGCTTGGTACAGTATGACCTTATGTCACTGATCGATCTTGTTCACATCTGGCCACTTTGCTTTTTTATTTGGCTATTTCTTATACTCTGTTGGCTTCTGTTCGGGTAGTCTCTGGGCACTTAATGATTAGCGTTGATAGTGAAAAAAAAAAAAAAAATGTTTATGGTTTTATATGCTGAATATGTCAAATTGTGAAATAGTGTTAGCTTTGGCATTCTTTTTTCTTGGTCATGATTTTTATTGGAGTTCATTTTACTCTTGGTTTGTACTCTTAGCATCATTTTTATGGGTATCAATGTATTTCTTTGCTATCTATTATTGCTTTTTTAAATTAGTTTTAGATAAGTTTTTATCCTTATTGATGGCTATTACTCATTTTTAAAATCTAAATAAACATACAATATGCTTAAATATACCTTAACATAAATATTATTTAATTGCCTTATTTCGTTCTTCTGTCATGTCCTAGTTTTTCAAGAAATGTCCTGTTGCCATTTCATGTGTCCATGCTTCTTAGGTAACCAATTTAAAATTCATTTCTAGAACTGTTGTGCATGTTGTAAAATATAGCAGGAAACGATATACATTGTGTTTTTCTTACGAAAATAGTTCTTTCATAATAAAGTGAATGAATTGCATCTGAGCTGCCATGTAGATAAATATGCCTCTTTTGTGCATGCATTTTGTACTCTTTTCTAATTTTAGATGCACAATCCTTTATCTATCAAGCAGCAAGGTAATCATGGCATGCCGGTTTATTATTATTCTTGTTGAAATTTTATGAAATAGCGTTCCATACTAGTGACTTATGTACAAGTCCTGCTTCTATATACCTCTTAATGATTCAATAGGCTCATTAGCTGTCGCACACTTTTGGCTGGTAATTGGTTAATATTTTATCATTAAATGACTATCCTCTTCAGCTCTATTTTTTTTTTCCCTAGGTGTGTGTGTATGTTGGTGGTGTGCACGGAGGGGAAGGGTACAGTCACAAATAAGGAATTAATAAACCTTATGAACACACCCACCTGACTCCTTTGGTTTCCTTTACTGCCATCTATAGTATTGGCATACTATTCTTCTGTATTTATCATTTATGGGGCTTATTAAAATACAACTGCTTGGACATAGTTATGGTTGTATTAAATAGATTATAAAATAAAATAATTCACACTATTAAATGAAAGGACATTATAAATTTGCCATTTTGAATTGAAAAAAAAAAAAAAAAAAACCAGCTTATTTTGGATATATGTAAGAACTATATACATGATAAGTTTATAGTTTATCATAGAACTCTTCCTTTATATTCAATGAACTTTTCCCTTTTTTTGTTGTTGTTATAATCTTAGCTTTTTGAATACCAAGGCATGGTTGTAAATATAGTTTGTTGGTATCGGATTCCTTATGTCACTCATACAGGATTCTTAATATGCATCAGTTACGCAATGGAGTATTGTAAACAGTATGACCCCTTGTATGTTTGCTAGTAAGCTTCTGTCATCCTCTTCCTCTGTTCATAGAATACTTAAGCTGTTGATTCTGAAAATCAAGTTCAAAATATTTACTTTAATTGTATCAAAACTAAGAAGTTTACGGAATATCTAATCATAGTGGAAACTAGAAGTGGTAAGGCAATCAAAATGGCCATATGAATGTTTGTTTTGGAAGAGGGGGGGGGGGGGGGGGGGGGGGGCCTATAATATATGAAGTTACTTCTTCTTTTTTGTTTTGTTTTGTTTTATTATTATTATTATTATTATTATTATTATTATTTTTTATGGCTGAAGAGTTCAATTTAAAATGCACATTGTAAATAATACTAATTCAGAATCCTTGTTATACATCCTATGATCCACCTTTTAAGTTTCCCGGATAGGAACTCCTGTATTTATGCAAAGTCTTGTTATATTTTGACTGAAGCGTTCCTAGGATTATAATTGGAAGTTTATCTTTTATGGCAAGAATTTAATCAAGCTTCTGCGGGTTGTGTTAATAGGAATCCTCCCTAGGATTATTATTGGAACTTTGGAAGCATATCTTTTTTGGCAAATCAAGCTTCTGCTGGTTGTGTTAACACGAAGCCTCCCCGGTATTATTATTGCAAGCATATCATTAATCAAGGTTCTGCTGGTTGTGTTAATGATGCAAGTGGAGACCTGCTGAGCTGGCTAAATCAAGATTCAACCAAAAGGTAAAATTGATAGTTCCGGGATGCCACTCAATGCGACCAAGTCACACACTTGATTGTTAGGAGGAATCACTCAACTCCAAAGCAAGAACACTTGCAAATAATTTTTTGAAATCAAATGCAGTCTACCTTGATTGTTAATTAACTTTGACTAATTAATAAAGATAAACAAAAGACAATTGGACTCATAAATAGATGACACATGTCGCCAACATGTCCGCCACATAAGTTGCCACTATTCTTCTGTGTTAAACTCCCATTCTTGAAAAAGAACTCAACCTCAAGTCAACTTAAGTCCTTCCCTTGATCTTTTGGAAGTCCAATAATTCCTTTTTATCCCTTTATCTTTAGCAATACAGGTGAAACCAACATGCAACTTATAGTTCTTTTCTTGCTCATGATAAACATTGTTGAACAATTTTGATTTGTAATTTGTTTTTGCCTAAGTGTAGTACATAAAGCCAATGCTGCGAAAAAATCAACATACTTACCCATTGATCTAAGATTTCCATCTTCACAAAATTGTTGTGGCTTTATCCTTGTAGGTGTCGAAACCATTTGAATTACTTCACGTTGCACAAAAGCATCCTAAATAAAATCATGCATCTTTTCCAAATAAGGAGCCTTAATTTCTATTGATAGACCAAAATCAACGTCAAGTTTACCATCAAGAAATAAATATTTGTCAACCCCAAGAAAAATCAACATGTGGATTTTTCTCCTCGAGAGATAATGTCTTTACACCTAATTCTACTATGACGAGGGGAATAAATTTGACCTTTAAATAATTTTCTTCTGTAAAATCAATGGCCTTTGTATTTGAACAAAGAAAGTCTCATCATCATCTTCCACAACTTCACTACTCATGCACAATTCACAATCTTTGTCAAGGTATTTGTCAAAGATTGGCAGAGAATTCCAATCTATAATAGTATCTATTATAGAGCACTATTTATCATCTAAAAATACGGACAAAATTGCTCTTTGCCCGAAATTTTCGGGCAAATTATATAGCCTTATGCTCCACTTCCCGAACTAATTAGGGAAATGCCCTTCTTTTAAAACTCAATTTGTGATAAATTGAGTTTAAAAAAAAAAAAAAATTCTGGAGCCCTTCGTTTTTTAACTCGACTTCAATGAAATTGAGTTATAGGCAATTTTTTTTTTTTTTAACCTATAACTCGATTTCATTGAGGTAGAGTTACAAAACACCATTATAGATCATTAAAATGTCACTATAGGCTCCTTAAAAACGTCACTATAGGGTCTAACTCGATTTATCACAAACCGAGTTTTAAAAAAGGGGCATTTCCCTAATTAGTTTGAGAAATGGGGCATAAAGTTATATAATTTGCCCGAAAAGGGCAAAGGGCAATTTTTTCCCTAAAAATACGTTTGAAACAAAAGAATTCATGGAGGATGGACTTACAATGGTAGTTTCTAAAACAGAATGATAGGCCACAAACTGAATGACCCATTGTGATTTAAACAAATTAATTAATTAGCCAAGTTATTAATTAATCAATTTATCATGCAAACGCGTGGCAGCACAAACAAATCACCGAATAACTAAATATGCAGCGGAAATTAAATAACACGGTGATTTGTTCACGAATGGAGAAAACCCTAATGGCAAAAACCCCACCGGGTGATTTTCAGGTCACTACTCTCGAAACTCCACTATTATCAAATCAAGCGGTTACAAGTAAAGGAATCCCAAGTACCTTACCAACTTACAGTTGAACCCTTACCCCAATACCCAATTGGACTTGATCTGTAGTGACAGTTCCCCCTTTTGATGCACGGCTCCCAAGTACGTGACTAACCAATGCACGGATCCCAATACGCGACTTCAAACACCAACTTTAGGAGGAGAGGTTAGTTGCAAAGTTCTTCAGTTCATCAGTTCATCATACACGATGAAGATCAGGAAGATGCTTGGTCACAAAACCCTTTGGTGCAAATACACAGCAACTTCTTCAGAGAAGATGAACTAGGTCAAGAACTTCGTCTTTGATCACAATTTGCTTGAACAAGGATTGCTCAATGCTTTTGCAACTTGTGTCTATGTTGACGGCTCTTAAAACACTCATTTTATATGTTTAGGGTTAGAAGAAAAGAAGGCCCAAAAACATATTCACGGATCCCAAGAAATCAGAATAGAAAAATCTGATTTTTAAATCTCAATAGATAGCAGGTGTTGAGGAGCTATCGAGAAGGTGTCGAGATTTAATGAAAATGCACTTCAGCTTGATTTTTCTTGGACAGACTTGATGACTTCAACACTTGATCTTGAAACCTTGTTTCTTGAAGTATCAAAAACACCTAGAACTACCCAATTACAAGTAAAGTGCGTTTTGTCAAAAGATTAGCCAATTTACATAAATAAGTATGACATATGTTCTTAACATGTGAACCACATATATCCTAACAATCTCCCCCTTTGGCAATCAGTGACAAAACCACAATAAACAAATGAACATATGAGAGAAGTCATTAATCACTTAACTCATATTCACTTGTTGAATACAATAAAATCTATCATAACACAAACTCTTGAAAAATTTTGTAAGAAGAGAGTTTATGGCAAATAGATTTTGACAACCTGTATTTCTGAAACACTTTAAACAAAACTCATCAAGGCATCTTGTGTGAAACAGAAATAATTAGATTGCATACAAGTATAAAGAACATGTGTCTAAAGGTAGGAAAGAAATAACACATGAAGAGATAGGCGAAAGAAACATACATCCACATATAGAGAAAATAAGTACAATGTATGTAAAACTGGTCACAAGACCTCATATACAAGATCAATGTATCTATAAAGAATAGAAAAGAAAAGATACATAAAAAACTCACTACATCCCTCAAATATCAGCACTCCCCCTATCAAAAATGTCCTATACTAACTCTCTCTCTAAGATGACTACTCTCATAACCCAAAACTACTCTCCCTTTTTGTCACGAGTGACAAAGGGTAGAGTGTCATGTAGACATCTCATCAGTAGAGCTAGCATCTCCATCATCCGAAGCATCATCATCATCACCATCATCATCATCATCCTCAGTATCAGAATCAGAATCGACTGGAGGAGGTGGTGGAGGAGAAGCCTCAGAAGCAAAACCACCCATGGTCGCCTGTCGTCGTGCAATACGACCAACATGAACGTTCACCTGATACAACTCAGTGGAGAATGTATCGAGGTGAGCATCCATGCACTGCAGCTGCGCCATAATGTCTCCAAGAGATACATCGCCTGTAGAAGTAGAAGGAGCCGATGTAGATGGAGCTGATCTGGATGGAGCTGAACGGGAGGGAGGAGTGGAGTCAGGCTGTCTTAACCTAAATTGAGCCTCACTACGTTTTATGGTAGCGGCATCTATGGCAGAAATGTGTGTGAAGTGGTCGGACATAGGAAAAGGGATAGAAAAATAGCGTAAAATCCTCGTGATAGCAGAAGGAAAGATGAGCTTATCACGGGATGCCGAATCTAGATGAACATCTATGATAGAGAAAATGAAGTGAGAGGGAAAATCTATCATAAGATGCTCAAGAAGAGATAGCAAAAATCGAGCACAAGGCTCTGTGATAGAGTTATAGTGAGAGAGAGGATGGAGTACAAAAGTTATCACCATGTTAAGAAATCTAGGACCTTTAGCAAAAGGTCTACATGATGTATACTGATGCTCACCCCAGTCAGAAGGGTGCTCACAAAAAGTGGAAATGAGCTCATCCTTAGACACAGTCCTCAGACGCTCACAAGTAGGATAGTCAGGAAACTCTATCCTAGGAACCCTAAGCACATCCGCAACTAGCTGCGGTGTGACAGCAATGCACGTACCTCCAACGTGAGTGTGAAAAAGAGGTACTGAATGATCAATCCTGTGCATATTGGAGTAAAACTCCTGAAGCAGCACAAGAGGACAGGTGACCGGGACGTCACACAGTGACTCCCATCCCCTACTGTGAATGACAGAGGGAAGGTCAGTGTCGGCGAAGTCCGCCAGAATGACTTGGCGTTCCGAATGAACACCTCATTTGGAAAAGTTCTCAGTAAATGCCTTGTGGGCATCTCCATCACGGAACCGAATGTTAAGAGGGGTAGAGTCAGAAGAAGAGGAAGCTTCAGAACCCAAAGGGTTCCGAGCAGGAGTGGATTTACGTTTGGGTGCCATAAACACTACTAACGTAAAAGAATGAGAAAGAGATAGAGAGAGAGACAATCAAAAAAGTCCCAACACAGTTCATATATGACAAATATAATGAACAAAAAGTACATATGCATGGGAATGCATGAGCATGTGACATGCAAATCAAAAGGCATCATGGGCTTAGCCCAATCCAATCCTACCAGCACACATACATATAGCACACATCTAAATGCATGTAAATATCATTCTAATGCACATGGAATGCAATGTATGACATTTTAAAAGCATTTAAGTGAAAACCCAACCCAAAATTGCAAGAAAAACTCATCAATTTTGAAAAACCCCAAAAATTTCAAAAAATCCCAAAACCTAGGTTTTAAAACATGCAATGCATGAAAAAGGAAGGGAAAAGAGATCTTACCAGGTGATTGAAACCAAGGGAAGACCGAAAATCAAGAGGGTTTGAGGATTTGAGTGAGAAAAGGGTGTTTGGGAGAAGAACAGCCGCGGACAGATCGAGAGAGATTGAGCAAATGAAGATTGGATCACGACAGGAGCTTAAATAAAGCTTCAGTAATTCTCAACAGCAGAGGTGTCGAGAGGTATCGAGGAAGGTGTCGAGGAAAGGGTCGAGGATTTTGCCTTCGACAGCTGAAGGTGTCGAGAAGGTATCGAGGTAAGAACACCTGAACCAAGAACAGAAGCTCGATCGATCGACAAGGTGTCGAAGAGGTGTCGAGGAGATAGGAGATTTCTCGATCGATCCATCAGGTGTCGAGACAGGTGTCGAGATTGCGATAAGAAAAGGCTTGAGAAGCTCGACAGATGATCAGGTATCGAGGAGGTGTTGAGCCAGTAGATAAAAGCAGTTTTTCGAGAAGTGAAAAACATAAACATGAATGCAATCAAACATGCACCTCAACAATGATCCAATCAACGTAAAAAGGTTCTCAAAATCATCTCTCAATGAAAAATTTAAGCATATGGATCTCCCAAAAACACACACACACTAAACAAGTCTAACCAATTTTTTTTTTCAAAAACAAGTCAGGACAGTTTAGTGAGCATACAAAAGCACATGTAAAACCTTAGTGATGGCCAAATCACATTGTACCTGCACATGTATCAAAGGTAGCAAAGAGTATTGCGTGTTGTGTGTAAAAAACATCGCAAGATTGCATATGTGTGTACATGTTATGATGATCTGAGATATGAGAAAATAAATTTAACTCACACACAATCATAACTGTTTGATGGGGACTATCACCTTTGAGGTACATCCTATAACTCCCACATCTCCTAGAATACACGCTTGCAACCATTTTTAAAGCATTTTAATTTTTTTGCTTTTTATTTTCTTTGCATATTTTCTTTTTAAGCATATCATACATGGGCTTATAAGAGAGAGAAAAGAAATACCCATTGATATTTTGACATTCCAATTTTGCTATGCCGAAGCACACAAATGTCATTGACATCACACTTTTACTATGCCGAAACATACAGATGTCATTAATGATTGGCGGGCAACAGTGGTAAGATGATTATTTATGCATTTCTCTTAGGATTTTCTAGTCCTACCTGTCAAAAAGAGTGATATGAGTGTTAAGTTTTAAGAGATAACTTAATCTTACTCATCACAAACAAGAGCCACAAAGCTCACTTGCTTAGTTGTGCATAGAGATGCTCATCTAAGCTACAAGAGATACAAAATTTAGAAAACTCTGTTTCATTGGCCATCCAAGATACACAAGTACCAAAGTATACAAAACATACACTGTTTTTGTATTTTTCTAATTTTTCAATTTTTTTTTATTTTATATCAAAAACAAAATAAATAAAACTGAAAATAAACACACAAAAACATGTTAACAAAGCAAAGCATAAAACTAGATTGACTCAACAAAAATGCAAAACACACAAGCAATTCAATAAACCAGAAAAATAGAATGGGAGAAGAAAGTGATGAAATCACTTAGAGTCCTTTTTCTTCCACACCTTGGAAGAGCCTTTCCTTTGATTAAATCCTTGAACTGGCGGTGAGGGGGAAGAATTGAAACCGTTCAAGTTCAAAAAGAACATGATGGCTTTTAGAAGATCTCCAAGAGGAGCAAGAGAGGATTGAAGCTGATTTTGGCTTCCTGATGCTGTCATACTGTTGCTCTTTTGAGTGGCTAGCCACTTATATCAATTTGGTCGAGTATAACCAGCAACTCCACAATGATGATAGAGATGCTGCTTCTTTTGTTTAGACTTTTGAGAGATAGCCTTCTTAGTCCTAGGGTTTCTAGCATCTTTCTTATCTTACTTAGGGGGTGTTCCTAAGATAGATTTACCCTTCTCTAAGTTCTCACTAGCTAATTCAGTTTTAACATTAGTGTTCTCAACTTTAACAGTATTAGCAGGAGGAACAAAAACAGTAGAACTAGTAGAAGCAAAATTAGAGAAAGAAAGACCATACCCTAAACCTGTTCGATCAGAAGTAGATTTCTGATTGCTGAGCATCTCATCAAGTTTTGCACTTGAAGTCCTTTCCAATTGAGCTTTGACTTGAAACAGCTCCGCTTCAAACCAAGGTTTTCAGACCCGGACCGTTCATTGAACCGTAAAAGGGAGAGGTTCAAGGTTTTTGAGGTCGAACCGAGGTCGAACCGGGGTCGAACCGTGATGACGTCATAATTAATTTAATAATTAATTAAAGCCTAAATATAGATATTAAATTTATAAAACTAGCAAAATTGACTAATATATTTATATGTGTAAGGGAAATTTAATGATTTTCAAGCATATAATTAATAATTAAATAAGAAAGTTAATAAAATAAAATAATAACCATAAAAACATTAAAATTTATGATTAATTTTTGAAGTAATGTTAAATATCTTTGAAGGATTTTAATTACAATTTTTTTTTTATTCCTTGTAAGAGATGGATAATTTATTTAAGTAGAATAAAATTGTATTAAGTTGTTTTTATAAAAAAAAAAAAAAAAAAAATTGCTAAGGGGTTGGACCTCACGGTTCTCACCGGTTCGTGCGGTCCAACCCCGGTTTTGGCGGTTCACGGAATTAATAAAAAATCCGGTTCTTTAGGCTTAAAAAACCGGTTTTCATTATGGTTCCCGGTTCTCACGGTCCGACCTCCCGGTCCGGTCCGGTTCTGAGAACCATGCTTCAAACTACTTGGTCTTCTCAGCCAAGAAATTGTTCTCAAATCTTAGTGCTCCAATAGTTTGATTTGCCTCATCAAACTTTGTGAACAACTCTTCACGGTCAAGTTCCACATCACTGAGCTTGTAAAGCTTCTCATACTTCTCAGAGAGCTTGTAAAGCTTCTCATAGGCTGAATGGATATCATCTTGATCATCCATCATCTCACACTTGGTATCCACCAATTCTTCTTCTTCTTCCACTTCTTCAACAATCCCTTCAGTAGGATTGACTGTGGTAGTGAAGGCATTTAAGATTCCGTTATCCTCACTATCGGAATCATCTCCAGGTTCAGTGTCACTTAGGGTTGCAGCAAGTGCCTTGCTCTTCCCAATGCTTTTGAGGTATGTAGGACACTCATTCTTCATGTGTCTAAACCCGTGACATCCAAAACACTTTGGTCTTGCCGGAACAGTGTACTAACCGCCATCCTTAGCATCCTTCCTTCCTTTGTCTTGGCTCTTGACCTGAGAGGAACTGGATTGCCTGCGGTCCTTGTCGAAGCTCCTCCCATTGGCATTCTTCATAAACTTCTTGAACTGCCTTGTAATGTAGGACTTCATCTTGGAATCTTCATCATCGGAAGACTCATCTGTATCACTGCTCTTTGCCTTCAAGGCCATGCTCTTGCCTTTACTTGACTTGCCAATCCTTGATAACCCTAGCTCATAGGTCTACAAGTTCCCAACCAGCTCAGTCAAAAGAATTTTATCGATATCCTTTGATTCTTCTATTGCTGTAATCTTGGCATGAAATCTCTCAGGTAGAGATCTGAGCACCTTCCTTACAATCTTGGGTTCAGGGATGGTTTCCCCAAGATTGAAGGCTGAGTTCACTATGTCCTTAAGCTTAGCATAGAACTCATCAAACGACTCATCCTCCTCCATCTTAATCTCTTCAAAGCTAGTAGTGAGCCTCTGTAGTTTTGAATCTTTGACAGCCTTTGTTCTTTCATAAGTTGTCTGGAGGATGGTCCACGCCTCCTTAGCAGTTTCTGTTGAGGATATCTTCTTGAACTCCTCATTGGTGACTGCGCTAAATAGGGCATTCAACGCTCTGCTGTTGAAGTTTGCCACCTTGATCTTGGCTTCATCCCAATCGGCCGACGCTTCTTTTGGCTTGTTCCAGCCAATCTCAACAGCTTGCCACACTTTCTCATCTAAGGACTGCAAAAAAACTCTCATGCGTACTTTCCAGTAGGCATAATTAGTCCCATCAAATAACGGAGGTATAATTAAAGATTGTCTTCTATCCATGACAAACAGGGGTCAGTGGATCAACACAGCAAAGATTAAACCTAATCAGAGTGTGCCTGCTCTGATACCACTTGATATGCCATAAACTAAATGACCCCTTGTGATTTAAACCAATTAATTAATTAGCCAAGTTATTAATTAATCAATTTATCATGCAAACGCGTGGCAGCACAAACAAATCACCGAATAACTAAATATGCAGCGGAAATTAAATAATACAGTGATTTGTTCACGAATGGGGAAAACCCTAACGGCAAAAACTCCACCGGGTGATTTTCAGGTCACCACTCCCGAAACTCCACTATTATCAAATCAAGCGGTTACAAGTAAAGGAATCCCAAGTACCTTACCAACCTACAGTTGAACTCTTACCCCAATACTCAATTGGACTTGATCTGTAGTGACAGTTCTCCCTTTTGATGCACGACTCTTAAGTACGTGACTAACCAATGCGCGGATTCCAGTACGCGACTTCAAACACCAACTTTAGAAGGAGAGGTTGGTTGCAAAGTTCTTCAGTTCATCATACAGGATGAAGATCAGGAAGATGCTTGGTCACAAAACCCTTTGGTGTAAATACATAGCAACTTCTTCAGAGAAGATGAACTAGGTCAAGAACTTCGACTTTGATCACAATTTGCTTGAACAATGATTGCTCAATGCTTTTGCAACTTGTGTCTATGTTGACGGCTCTTAAAACACTCCTTTTATATGTTTAGGGTTAGAATAAAAGAAGGCCCAAAAACATATTCACGGATCCCAAGAAATCAGAATAGAAAAATCTGATTTTTAAATCTCGACAGATAGCAGGTGTCGAGGAGCTATCGAGAAGATGTCGAGATTTAATGAAAATGCACTTCAGCTTGATTTTTCTTGGACAGACTTGATGACTTCAACACTTGATCTTGAAACCTTGTTTCTTGAAGTATCAAAAACACCTAGAACTACCAAATTACAAGTAGAGTGCGTTTTGTCAAAAGATTAGCCAATTTACATAAATAAGTATGACATATGTTCTTAACATGTGAACCGCATATTTCCTAACACAGAACTTGAAGATGTTGAATGGTAATCATTGGAATCATATTCCTTGCAAAACTTTGTTTATCTACTCTTATGACTTTGAATTGGAGAGGTTGGAATTCGATTAAAAATTTTATTCATCTTTTGATAGAGAACTTCATAAGATTGCCTCAACTCAAATAAGTTCGGATTGTACATCAACACTATCAATGTTCCTTCAATATCTTGGAGCCATTTTGAATAAAAACCATAAAATTCGCAATTTTTTTGACAAAATTCTCAATTTTTTGACAAATTGATGTTTCCAACCATATATGGCATCAAAGAGAATCCTCACGAGAAAATACAAAATTTTTCGAAGAATATGAACAGAATTTTATGAGAAAATACAAATTTTTTGAAAAATATGAACAGAATTTTCAAAGAGAATCCTTATGAGAAAGTAAAAATTTTCTGAAGAAAATGAACAAAATTTTGTAAAACAAAATGAGAATTTCTATAGGATAACAAAAGTACTAGCTCTAATACCAATTTGATGCAAGCCAAGGCCTGTTGGGTTGGTTAAATAAAAAAAAATCAATCAAAAGGTAAAAATGATAGTTTTGAGATGCTACTCAACCGGAGGTAGCAAACGCCACTCAACACAACCAAGTAACACACTTAATTGTTAAGAGGAACCACTTAACTCCAAAGCAAGAACACTTGCAAATAATTTTTTGAATCAAATACTCTCTGTCTTGTTTCTAATCTATCATTAATATCTATAGGTGATTACATTGCTTGGGCGTTAAATGCTTACAATTAAATGCTAGACAACTTTCAACACTAATGACAACTTCCTAGATTGACTTCCCATTACCTTATGATCAGATTATTAAGCTGGAACAACTATTAACAAGACTCATCATAAATTTGACTAAATAATAAAGATAAAGGGTCATGCTAACGAGTGTTCTTAGGATTTTGATTAATAATCTATTTTAAGAAAGTTTTGACATCACTTTTATAGAAAATAAAAAAAACTGTCAAAACATTAATTGCTTTTCTTTCTTTCCCCATAAAAACATTCTTTAAATGGATTATTAAACAATACCCTAAGGGCACTCGTTAGCATTTTCCAAAGATAAATAAAAGAGTATTGGATTCATAAATCACACATATCACTAACGTAATTGCCACATAAGTTGCTACTATACTCTTACATTATTAGTTAATAGGAAATTAGGAATTGCATTTGGTAATTTTCCAGCAGTTGCTTGCGAATTGAGTTTCTTGTTGACTAACTTGGGGATGAAATTAACACAATAATTAATAGTTGATTGATGAAATAATTAATAGTTGGTGGATTACTCCCATTATTGAATAACAGTATAGTTTGGCCCTCAAAATCAAGAAGATTTTGTGATAAGAGATCAAATGTATTATTATAAGCTTTACTAGAATGAGCGGTATCTTGTGAAAAGTAGAGAAGTCCTACTTGCGTTATGGGCACTAGCCTTTGTATTTTTTAGTGTGTAAAATTGTATTGCTAAAGTATAAAAAAAATAAAAAAATAAAAATGCTAATTGTGTTCCTCATAACAAAAAAAAAAAAAAAAAGAAAAAAAAGAAAAAAAAGAAAAAAAAGAAAAAAAAAAAAAGGCTAATTGTGGGATTCAAGGGATACTCCATTTGTTCCAACACTTTTTGTGGTGCCCTGCCTAGGCACTAGGGTTTGAACACCACCAGCCCTCTCTCCACAATATTTACATATTAAAAAAAAAAAAAGGTAATCATAAAAATATCTGGAATTATTTTTATTGAGTTTGAGTATATAATCATAATGTTTATCTAAATATAGTCACATTAATTTGTGCCTTTTGTTTCTCAAAAAAAAAAAAAAAAAAAAATTTAAACGCATATGTATAAATTCTTAATGGGATTAATGCTTTGTTCAAATTGTTGTGCACACTTAATATTTGTATTTAGTTCATGATATTATGATTTCAAATTATTTATCTCATCGTTAATGGTTGTGAATCCACTTGAAACTTAAGGAAATTAGGCTAAACAAAAGATAAAAATACATTTCACTCCAAAAAAAAAAAAAACACAAAAATACACAAAACCTATTCAATTTGATGGAAATGAAAAATAGAGTAAACAAATGCATACATGCAAAATTGTAAGTAAAAGAAGAGAAGACTAGAAAAAAAAGCCCTATGGTATGTATTCATTATGATATACACACACACACACTCCTCATTGAAGAATTTGATAAAAATAAAAAGTCTAATGCAAGTTTAATTTGTGGAAGTGTGAAGTTGAAATGTAAATCTAAAAAATAAGTGGCATATGAAGAGGAAATCTAAAGAAAAAAAAAAGTAAAAAAAAAATCTTAAATCAAACTCTTAGGCTTACAAAAATAAAAATTACACACATTTGTTCAACTTTTCATTGTTACATTATCAATTCTTTGGATACATGGTTTTTCTTTTCTTTTCTTTTTTATTATTTGTTGAAGTGTAAAGCTGAAAGGTAAATTTAAAAACTAAGTGGCGTGTGAAGAGGAAATTAATCCAATGAAAAAAAAAGTAACCGTGTGTGAAGAGGAAATCTAAAGCAAAAAAGAAAAAGAAAAAGGTGAGTTGCTGTGTTAATACATGGATTAGAATACGTGTAGTAATATAAATTAAGTAAAAATTAAATTAGTAATAAAAGGTTTAGAATTTAGATTGTAGTCAAATATAAGATTTTTATCAATTTAAAAATTATAGGAAAAGAAGATAAGATCAATTTTTTTTTTTAAATCAAAAATTATTTTTGCAATTTGGTACAGCAATTTGGTGCAACCATGACTTCTAAACTTAATTTTTATTATACAGTATATGATAGGATATGATATATATTTTTTGATAAATATATGATATGATATATTATAATAATTTTTATTGTAACAAAAATTAATTTATTGTATAACTTATTAATTGACAAATACATGCTTTTAATATCCTTTTTCAATGTGAACAAATACAGGTTCAGATGAATCTGACCTGGCCCCTGATTGATCCTATCTGAACCGATTGCCACGTTTACTTAAAGTGGTCAAACTTGAAGTTTTTTTTTGGGATAATTTCCTCATAAAAAAACCAATTGTTTTCAAGCATTTAATAATTCACATTTCTTCCTTTCGTCCCCGTAAAAGGGGATGACATTGTTGAGAGTCTTGTTCCCAAAATTTGCTGTGTAATTCCCACTCTGATCAAATTTTTTATTTTCGTGTGGGCCTACCAGCTTATTTTCATCGCTCACCGTACATCACGTAACGAATTGTAACAATAAAATTGTAGACTTTTTTGTGTCCTTATTATTTCCCTATTCAAATTCAAGTCTTTAACAAATTGATTCTTTACCAAGTCTGAGCCAACAGAATGAGGGAATCAAGACCTTTCATTATCAATCAGATAAAAATTTGTCATTGCTTGGCATCGTTACTCTCGTTATTCTAATTCGTAACAGCATCCACTTCTTCCTAACTTCTTTTTCTTCACAAAGTTCTATATTTGATTATCCACTAATGACTAATCATAAATATTTGTCTTTAAAATAACATATGTTCTTACCTTAAATTACGCGTTGGCACTTCTGCTTTGAATGTTAATCTTCATTTTTAATCTTTCTACGTAGCTAAGATTACAAACCCAGATACAACCACCATCTCTGTCACGTAAAAACCACGTTCATAACTTTCACACAAGGTTTCTCTGTTCCTAAACTCACTGCCTGTTTAGCACGCTCTATAGGCGCGTGGTTGGTAGGAAGCTATAAAATGAAGCTTTTTGTTTTTTGTTTTTTTTTTGCCACAGAATAATATGTAGTGGCTTTGTACATATACTCTCTTCCCTTTGAGGGGAAGAATAGTCTAAAGGTGTGGCCTGTCTGTATTGCCAAAGCCAGACCTCTCTAAATCTCATCAAAGTCACCATCTTTATCACAAAATTCCAGCAATTTCTTCCTTGTAAGTTCTTATTTTTGCTTTCTCATCACTTTGTTGTGGTTTCTGCCATGTGGGGTTTGTTTTTTTGTTTTGTTTACTAAGTTACAAATAGCAAAATCTATGTTCTGGGATTGGTTTATTTTTTGACTTATCAGTCTTTGAAGATCATAAAATATTCATTTCTGTCTGATTTACAAACTGGGTTTTTTTTTTTTTTATTCCCTGGGTTTTTGGTTTCTATCTCTCTAAGATATAGCTGAGAATTTGGGCTGTTTCTGGGGTACTGTTGTTATCTGGGGTTTTGGTGCTTTTATAGTTCACCTGCATATAGAGCATCTAGTTGGTATATTGGTAGGCTATGGTGGTTATAAAAAGCAGTGTGTGAATGTAAGGAGAGCAAAATTAAATGTTATTTGGTGCATATTGGATTGAATTGGGTTTTTAGAAGGGTTTTGTATGAATTTTTTGTTCTGTAAATTGTAATTATATGTTATGAGGATGTCTTGGACAAGGCATTGGTGCTTCACTTTGGTGTAATTCTAGATTTTGGGATAGCTATTTTGTACCAAGAGTGTGGAAGAGTGAATAAGTCAAAAAATTTGGAACATGATCATTACTTTGGGTTGATATATTATAGCCATCTACTGATATAGCATAGACAAGGAACTCCATATTGGAATAAGGGCATCATTATTGTTCTTCAAGGGATAAAGTATTGTTCTAAGAGTGAAAGATGCAACGGGTCCGATTGTCTTCCCAACAGGCGCCTGTACACAAGCTGGGGGATTCCCAAATAACATTATCCCCAAAATTTAGGTTAGCAGTATTCCAATCTTCTTTGTTAAATTCTTCAACTGAGTCAGAGTTAATTCTCAGGGGAGAACCCCTCATTCCGGGGCTTCCTGATGATGTGGCGCTTAACTGTCTTCTTCGGCTTCCAGTCGAGAGTCACACAGTCTGCAAAGCTGTCTGCAAGCGGTGGCATTTACTGCTTGGTAGTAAAGAGCGATTTTTCACCCGAAGAAAAGAAATGGGCTTCAAAGACCCTTGGCTCTTTGTCTTTGCCTTCCACAAGTGCACTGGAAAGATTCAGTGGCAGGTATTTGACCTCACTCACTTATCATGGCACACTATCCCAGCAATGCCTTGCAAAGATAAGGTTTGTCCTCATGGAGTTAGATGTGTTTCAATCCCCCGTGATGGAAATCTCTTTGTTTGTGGCGGTATGGTTTCTGATGTAGATTGCCCCCTAGACTTGGTTCTGAAATATGAGATGCAGAAAAACCGTTGGACTGTGATGAATCAGATGATCACCGCTAGATCTTTTTTTGCAAGTGGTGTGATTGATGGGAGGATTTATGTTGCTGGAGGAAACAGCACAAATCTTTTTGAGCTTGACTCAGCTGAGGTTATGGATCCTGTTAAGGGGAGTTGGCATCCCATTGCAAGCATGGGAACGAATATGGCATCTTATGATGCTGCAGTTCTTAATGGGAAACTTCTTGTTACGGAAGGCTGGTTATGGCCTTTCTATGTCTCTCCCAGGGGTCAGGTTTACGACCCTAGAACCAATAAGTGGGAGAGTATGGCTGTTGGGCTGAGAGAAGGCTGGACAGGTTCAAGTGTGGTTGTTTATGGGCACTTGTTTGTGGTTTCAGAGCATGAAAGAATGAAGGTTAAGGTGTATTACACAGATGATGATTCCTGGGAACCAATAGATGGGCCTCCTTTACCAGAGCAAATATGCAAACCTTTTGCGGTCAATGCATGTGATTGCAGAATCTATGTTGTGGGTCGTAACCTTCATGTTGCTGTGGGAGAAATCTCAAGGTTCAACCAAAAAGAAACTTTCAATAAAAAGTGCAAGTTTCGTGTTCAATGGCAGGTTGTGGATGCACCACAAAGTTTCTCTGACTTGACGCCCTCAAGCTCTCAGGTTCTGTTTGCCTAGCTTTACAATTTTCTGTCATATTGTGTTCTGTATGTTGTTCAATAAATTGTAATTTATATGAAATTATAAAAGCTATAGAGTGGAAGTCACTATGCTCAAAAGCCTCTCAAATTGTTTCTGGAATGAATGTATCAACTATATGGTTTGATATGTTTTCTTTTCTACCCATCTTTAACCGTGATTGTGCTGCATAATTATTGTAACATCACCCAAACGCCCTGAATTTGTTTTTATTATTTTCATTATTTGATGAGAATGGTAGTATTTCTTTCGTGATAGAGCCAGAAGTGCACTAGTATTGGGTCTGCTTAATAAGTCTGACTCAAGTCTCTTGATGGATGCAAATGAAATGGAACTCAAAGCTACATCCGCTTGTGTGTTAAGGTGTATAAAATCAGATTTCGTACTTTTTCTTAACAATTTCCCTTGGAATGATCTAGTTGACCAATAATCAGTACAGTCAAGAGTTCTCAAGTCATTCAGTTAGTTAATGCTCTAAAGTTTGAGAGCCAAACTTCCATGATATTTGTTAAGTCTCCCATAGCATGACTAACTTTCAACTCTGAAGACCATCTACAATACCCAATGTTAAAAAATCCAAATGAGAGCTGAACAATCTTATAAACTACTAAAATGTTGAGGACTAATATTTGAGATGATCATACTTCATTTAATTTTCTTTGGCAAAAGATGTTTCTTTGAATTATTTTATGGAAAGTAGCATCAAGCATCAGCTTTCATGGTTGAAAAGCTTGACTTGGCTGCCTCCCACATTTCTCTAAATTGCTGCCTTTCCATACATCTTGAGGGTATTGGCATTTTGATTCAATAGATGCAAATGTGCTTTTGTCAAGACCCATATTACTTAGTGAGAAACTGGATTCAAATCTCTCTTCCCACACTTCTTGTAAACAAACAAACCAAGAGGAAGGGGGGGGGGGGGGGGGTGTGGTGGTGTTCTTCTGGTGCAGTTTTTACTATCAGAAAGGAAGGAATAAAATGAGAACTGTCATAGTCTTAAGCTGAAATTTGAAATTATGCATCCTAATTAAGATCTGGCTCTGGGATACTCTTCAAGAGTCAATGTATGAACTGGTGGGGCAAAACATCTCAAAATCTATATTGATATGCGAGTTCAACTTTAGCTGGAATTTGGGCTGAAGCAAGATATATAACTGATGAAAAATGGACTCTGTTTTGCTGCTTGTTTTATTAATATTGTAAATGCTCTTTTTTTTCATGATAAGTTTTACTGATTCATTAAAAAAAAATTCCTGTGGTAGCATGAGTATTAGTTGTAAAAGGTAATAGATGCTACAATCATTGTTAATACGGAAATTTCCTTAACAGGACATGGACAACACACCTCTTTCATGCAGTCTGGGACCTGTGGTTCTTATATTCTATGCGATTAAACAATGATGTTTTAGGCTTGATATTAATTTTATCCTTTGTTTTTGCAACATTGAACCACCATGTTTTATAAGTTTATTTCCTATCTCCTCCTCTTGAAAAGAATGAAGATTAAGAAAAAGATAATCATAAATGGACTGATTGCTCCCATAATTGTACGCAAATAACAAATATACAAATCTATAATAATAATTAATAACTAAATTCTTGCTAAAATTATATTTGTTGAATTAATTAGATATAATGATTTCTTTTATCATCTTAGAAAAATAACATTAGATTCACCAACCATATATTGTTAAAAATTATATGCCTCAATTTAAGTTATATAAGTGTATGTATATACATAATGTGAACCTTGTATTTTTAAAACTTATGTGCTTCGATTTAAGTATATATAATATTATATGCTTATATGTACATAAGTATAAACATATACTTATTTAGACTTGAGATTAGATTGTGTAAGTTTGTACATAAGTTTATAAAGATAATTTTCTAGGAGATAGGGAGTCCCATTTTAATTTTTTCCTTTTTTGTGGCAAAATGATGTCGTTTTCTTAAATTAGTTACAAATTTTAGTTTAGAAGGCAAATGTTGAGCTTTTCGTAACAAAATCTTCTCTATTTCAAATCAAGATCCTCTAAAGTTTTTAGGACACTACCATATTGATTTCTTTTAATCTTAACATTTCATTCTAAAATAAATTGTTGAGATTATACCATGTATCCATTAACAAAAACCCTAAAATAATGATGCCACATTGGCTATTAAAGAAAAGCAAATTGAAATGTCAGATTTTAAATTATTTAATTTATTTGAACTTTTCAAAGAAAATCATATTTGAACTCTCCTCCTCTGTTAGGTTATGGAGCAAAAGAGAGGATGTGATGATCAAAGATTAGTATGTTAAAACCATTGGATGCCTTTATGATAAATATGGAACTTGATCTTAGCTAGACGTGGCAAAACGGGTGGGCCTGGTTGGGTCAATCGGGTTTGTGGGTCAAATGGGTCGCTGGTCAAAACGGGTCATTTTTAAACGGGTCAAACGGGTTGCGGGTCGGGTCCGGTTGGGTTGACCTGTATTTTTCAAACAAACTTTTTTTTTTTTTTTTCAATTACAAAAAAAATTAATGACAGCCTGTTTAGAGAGAATGAATAAAATCAATTAAGGAAATGAATTGCACTCAATGCCACTTATTAATATCCTTCCAATTCTGACAGAGTTTGCTTTTATAGTTAGCGTTTGCTTTTACATTCAAACTCCTTTATCAGAGAAGTATTTGCATACTTAGATCACAGGACACCACTTCACGTGAGGACAATACTTGTATACATACTAATGCCACCCGAGAGAGTGCCAATGAATCAAGAAAGAAATAAACATATCTAACCATTATATATGAATCATGACCTATTCTTATCAATAAGTCTAGCACCAGTACAAAAAGTTTCGATACTTGCTCTGTAAAAATTTAAATACATAATTAGTATGGAAAATCAAGATATTTAAAATAAATGTTTGATTTTTTTTGTAGAAAGGTAAGTAATTCACACACATGATAGCAAACTTGTAAACTTGTAAAAAGTATATTTTAAGTTTACATCACTAATAATATCATTCTCACAAAAGAAAAAGAAAAAGAAAAAGAAAGGAAAAAAAAAAAAAAAAAACTACATGTCATGGACCATATCAAGTTATCAGTCTTCTTAAGTGCACATATTCCTATTGCATTTAAAATAACAGTAAAATTAGATTACTTAGAAAGATAAATGAAACAAAAAAAAAAAAATTAAAAATAAACATAACATATTAAGTAAAATAAGTAAATATTTTATAAGAATTAAACTTCAATCTCAATCTACTCAACGTTGGTAACAGATTCAGCACTGCAAATATTCATACTGAAAAAGTGTGGTCTGTGTTTGTCACGTGAGGAACTGAGGAAGCTAAGGCCTTTTTGTGGTTTGTCAATTGTCACATTTCACACTTTCACACGTTTGTGAGTCTGTGACTTTGGCTTTGGAGTTGGACTACAGCAGAGGGGTGTCAATTCGGGTTAGCGTGTCGTGTTCGTGTCATGGCGAGGTAGGGGAATTCGACTAAATGACTCAACTCTAACCCGACCCATTTAATAATCGTGTCATAATCCTTCAACCCTAACCTAACCTATTAATAAGGCGGGTTGACCCGACCCAACCCATTTGACATACTTAATAAACGAGTTGTGTTGGGTTGACACGAATGTAACACAACCCATTTCAACCTGCATAATATTAAATATAACATCCATCTAGAAATAAGTTTTTTTACATCCCAAAAGCAATGCATACACTTCAAGTCTTCAACCCACATTTTTGTAATCTTTAAAAGCAATACCCATCAGATCTAGTTTATAAACTATCTCAATAAACCCACTTGCAAGATATGTAGACGTGTCCAACACTAATACAAACACACACACACACACACACAAAAAAAAAAAAAAAAAAAAAAAAAAAAAAAAAAAAAAAAAAAAAAAAACACACGGCACAAGACAAAAGCTACAACCGTGGCTTTAATCAACAATTAATATATCTCATATATTAGAGAGAGAGAGAGAGCAATAACTGGTTTGAGACTTTGAGTTTGAGAATTGGGCGTGAAACTATAAGATGTAGTACGGCTGAAAAAAAAAAAATATATATATATATATATATATTTATAAGATGGTTTAGAGATTTAGGGTTTTTAGGATTTAGAGATCTAGGGTCTATAAAGTTTCAATTTCCAATTATATCCCTTGTAAGTTTTTGTAATTACTCACTTTTCTTTTTAAATTTAAAATATATGTTGGATATAAAAGGTATTTGACAAATATAAAATAAAATAAATATTTATTTGTTATACAAATTAAACGGGTTGTGTTAAGTGGGTCATTTTGGATTGACACAAATAAATTGGCGTATCAAACGTGTCTATTACGGGTTATGCGAGTTGACCCGCTTATGACATGTTTTTTTATCGTGTTGCTTTTGGGTCAATCCGTTTATGACTCAAACCCATTAAGGCCCAACCCTAACTCGAAAAACCTGTGTCGGGTTCGTGTCGTGTTCACGGCTTGGGTTGAGCATTGATAGCCCTGCTACAGCTAGTCAAATGACTCAAATTGTATAAGATTTTTTCTTTTTCTTTTTTTCTTTTTTTAATTGTTGTCTTGTCTGAGTTGTCTCATTCTTAGGATGTGTGTGAAGCTTTGTTCTTTGTGAAGCTCAAATAGAGCTATTGTCTTGTCTTGTCATATAATTATATTAATAATCTATTGACTATTAGTTCTTTTACTTTGTGCTTTATGCACATAGTATCAAGATGTAGTTTAAATACTTTTTTAACGAATTTTTTTAACGGGTCGGGTCACGGGTTATTTGGATCGGGTCAGGTTGACCTATAAAAAAATCGGGTCGAGTCACGGATCAACTCGTTTTTGCTTCGGGTAAAAAAAATCAGGTTCGGGTTAGGTATTTTTTGAGTCGGGTCGGGTCGGGTCAGAAAATTTTGACCCGTTTTGCCATGTCTAATCTTAGGGCTGTTCAATTTAGCATGGACCATTTCTTATGTGTCGTACAAGAGAATTATTTATTCTTTATTATTATAAGTAAGTTACCCGTGCGATGCACAGATAATGTTATGATGTTTTATGTAAGACGGTTTTTTAGAATATTGTACATATATTATAAAGAAGAAGCAATCTAATTTAATAATTAGAGCCAAGAAACATATACATTTTGAGATATTAAAAATTAAATTAGTAGCAACGTATCACAAAGATCAACCTACCCAAACTATTTGAGTCAATGACAAAGTTTTCTTTATTATAACAATGAGTTAAAGATCAAAAATAGAGAGACAAACAATGTAGGAAAGAAAATGTAACAATGTAATAACAAATATTAATATTTTCTCCAATATTCCCCCCATAAGCATATTTTATTCTATATATATATATATATATATTGCTTTTTTTAATACTAAAACCGTGGGCATGCTAAAAATTATGACGAAGAGAGAAAAATGTAGTGTAAGCTCAGGCAATTAATGAGATATTAACAAAATAAAAGTAAAAATAAGTTAACGTAATCTTTTAAAGTAAAAAAACTTAATAAAAAGAGGTAAAAAAAAAAAAAAAAAAAAAGCTAAATACAAAATTAGATCGTCACATGGCATGATTTTATGCACTTCCATATGAGATCTCTGCTTTTATATATATATAAACAATCATCTTTGTATAAGCTGATGTGAAAGATAACCAAGTGCCTTCTGAATAGGTAGACATTTGGCAAAACTAGTAGCTATACGCGTCTCTATTAATTACAAGAGCTATCTTGTTCAACCTTTGATTGGGGAGTGCATGTGGATGCTATATCTGCATATAATAATCTTCAATTGATTAAAATTTGGTGGAACGAACTCCAGAGCTAACTGGTGGGGGAGTAGAATGGGAAAAAAGTTTATTCTACAAGCAGCTATTGTCTTAGATTTCATTTGGACATTGAGAAATAATAAGTAATCCACAATAGCAGCCCAAGTGGGCAAAGCATCCTATTCTGATTCAGGCTCAAACAGAAGATAGAGAGCTTTGTAGAAGCTCAAGAAAGAGGATTCAATATTTCAATGTTGAAAAGAGGAATATCAATTCTGGTTTGGATCAGACCACCAGATGGCTAGATAAAAATGAATTATGATGTGGTAATTGGCAATAGAGATGTGTGGCATTGGCAATGGCGGCTCGAGATGCTCAAGGTAAAACGCTAAAGGCAAGGTCACACTTTGATAAAGCGAGGAAACCAAAAATAATGGAGACCAAAACAAGTGGGCCTAAATCGAATAATAGTTGAAGGAGATTGCAAACATGAATAGATGCACTAGCAGAGCTTAATCATAACAAGAGTTGGGGAGATAGCTCCTCCATTGGTGAATGATATTAAAGACATTAAAGGTTGGCTTTAAGGAGTGCAAATTTAGTTGAGTCACAAGAGATTATAACGCAGCAGCCCATTCTCTCATAAAATAGGCAAGTAATTGCATGTTTACTGGTAGCTTGGATAGTTCTAATTCACCTCTTATTTTGCTTCAGGTTATTTTGTTTGATAACTCCAGCTTTTAGTTCAATGGAAATTTCTGTTGATTAGGAGAGAAAAAAAATTATGGTTATTTTATTTTATTTTGTTAGGTTCTAAGGTTTTAGGATTTTATGTATTTAGAACTCTAATTTGTAATGTTGGCAAACCATGATCAAAACAATGTATTTAGTCTTGTTTAGGCTTGCTCAAAGTTGGTTTATTATTGTAAAGTTGGAATCGAGTGGCTGCAGAAGTATTAGTTACTTTCGGCCTGGCTCGATCGATCGAAGGACAGGCTTGATCGATCGAAAATCGCACAGGTTGATTTTTCTGCAGAATTTCCAACTCAGCCTTACTTCATTAAACGTTTAGGGTTTTATGTTTTTACCCTAGGTATATAAACTAAACCCTAGCCACATTTTTAGAGGTTGTCCATATTGCATTGTTGCTCATACATTGCTGTTTTATGTGAATCTCTTGTGAGATCATTGAGGAGCTTTCCTTTACACAAAACTTAGGGTTTTCAAGGTAGAGATGATTTCAACATCTTGAAGATCATTATAGTTGCAACCATTGGAACTTAAAGAAAAATAAGCGGGGAGCTTGTAGCTGATTGAAGAATTCAAGAAAGAAAGAGTTCGTGGATTCGGAGCTTGCACGTGGTCGTGTCAGTAAGTTCTACTGGTGGGTAGCATTAGGAAGTCGAGCGGGGAGCTTGTAGCCCTTTTGTAAGAGCTTCAATTCTTTCATAGTGAATTCTGTTTTACCTTGAGGATCGGTGGGAAATCCTCCCCAGGTTTTTACCGTGTGGTTTCCTGGGTGATCATATCATTGTGTCTTTTATTATTCCGCTGCTTTATATATTTTATATACATGATATGATTATTTGATTGTTTTAACCTAGTATTGCATAATTTGACTAAGTAACAACTTAGCTAATTAATCTAGGCTAACCAATCTAGTTGTTTTTAAGGGGTCTAAAACTCAACAAGTGGTATCAGAGTGGGTAGCTCTCTTGTTTGAGATTTTTTATCTCTGACCTGATCCTTGATCCCTGTTGTCATGGATTTTTGGAAAATTGTTTTGCTTATATATCAACTTGTCTACTTGTTGTCTTTGCCCTTTATTGTTTGTGTTAAATCTTTCCTTGAGTTCCTTGGTATAATCATATGTGATAAGAATTATTTATGCTATACTGCATTAACCGCCTTAAAGGCACGTGATTCTTGTCTTTGGTATTTGGATAGTGGTTGTTCCAGGCATAAGACAGGAAACAAAGGTTTATTCAAAACACTCTTTGAAGGAAAGATTGGGACAGTCACTTTTGGAGATGGAAGCAAATCTGTGATCAGAGGCATTGGAACTGTGGATATTCCTGGATTGCCAGTTTTTGAAGATGTTTGGTATGTTGATGGACTGAAGGCCAATTTACTCAGCATAAGCCAGATTTGCGACAATGGATTAAATGTTTTGTTCACCAAGTATAAATGTGAGATACTTGATGGAGGAGGTGACTGTATGTGTGTTGGTGTAAGGACAGCTGACAACTGTTATGGCATAACACAAAGTGTGAACAACAAGTGCTTTAGTGCAAAGATTGATCAAGTTGATTTGTGGCATCAACGGTTGGGACATGCCAGTCATAAGCAGTTAGAAAAAATTTCCAAATGTGAGGCAGTTATTGGTTTACCTAAGTTTGAGAAGATAGACAAGTGCATTTGTGGACCATGTCAGATAGGTAAACAAGTGAAATCCAAGCATCCGTCAGTGACCAGTGTTCAAACTTCAAGACCATTAGAGCTTCTGCACATTGATCTCATGGGTCCTGCCAGAGTTCAAAGTTTGGGTGGAAAGAAATATATTCTAGTTGTTATTGATGACTTTACTAGATATACTTGGATTGTGCTTTTGAAAAATAAAGCTGAGGCTCCTGAGAAGATGATACATCTGTGCAAGAAATTGCAGGTTGAGAAAGATACTGTGATAGCCAGGATAAGAAGTGACCATGGAAGAGAATTTGAGAACACCAAGCTGGCTACTTTTTGCAATGATCAAGGCACTTATCAAGAGTTCTCATCACCCAAGACACCTCAACAGAATGGAATTGTGGAAAGAAAAAATAGGGTTGTTCAGGAGATGGCTCGGGTTATGTTACACAACAAAAATTTGCCAAAATCTTTTTGGGGAGAAGCTGTCAACACAGCCTGCCATACATTAAACCGAGTGTACTTCAGACTTGATTCCAAGAAAACTCCCTATGAATTCTGGAGAGGGAAGAAGCTTGTTGTCAAATATTTCAGAATATTTGGTAGTGACTGTTACATTTTACGGGATAGAGAGAACCTAGAAAAGTTTGATGCACAAAGTGATAAAGGATACTTTTTAGGATACTCTACCACTAATAGAGCGTATAGAGTATACAATCTGAGAACTAAAACAGTTATGGAATCTTCAAATGTTGTGATAAATGATGAAGTGTGTTCAGAAGCACTGACAGAAAGCACTGCTCCTGGTCAAGATAAGTCTCTAGAAGTTGTTGATTCTCTTTCTGCTGAGTATGTTGGTAAACATAGTGAGGAAGAGCTGTTGTTGTTAAATGATGCAGTTTCTGTACCATCAAGTTCAGAACCATCCACTCCGGTTCGTGAAAATCAACAAGTACAAAGTGAGCTCAGTCCTTCATCTGAACAGAAAGGTACCTCCACCTCTTTAGTTAAACGTCCATCCTCTAGAGTGAGACTGAACCATCCCTCCACAAATATATTGGGTAGTCTGAATGATAACATGAGATTGAGATCAAAAGCATTGAATGTGATTACTTAATTATGCTATCTGTCCCAATTTGAATCGAAAAAGGTGGATGAAGCACTTTAAGATGCTGATTGGGTAAATTCCATGCATGAAGAATTTCATCAATTCGTTCGGAATGATGTGTGGGAACTAGTTCCTAGACCGAAGAATGTACATGTGATTGGAACTAAGTGGATCTTTAAGAACAAGTCAGATGAACATGGCACTGTGATCAGAAACAAATCAATACTTGTTGCACAAGGGTACACACAGGTGGAAGGAATTGATTTTGATGAGATTTTTGCGCTAGTAGCAAGGTTAGAATCCATTTGGATACTGTTGGCCATAGCAAGTCACCTAAACTTCAAGCTATATCAAATGGATGTCAAAAGTGCTTTCTTGAATGGAATGATACAAGAAGAAGTTTATGTTGAACAACCTAAAGGCTTTGTAGATCCTCACAGACCGGATGATGTCTACAAATTGAAGAGAGCTCTCTATGGGTTGAAACAAGCTCCTCGGGCTTGGTATGACAGACTGACTGCATATCTCACTGAGCATGGATTCAAAAGGGGATCTGTAGATACAACTCTCTTCATAAGAAAGGATAAGGCTGGTTTTGTTGTAGCTCAAATTTATGTTGATGACATTGTTTTTGGTGCTACTAATGATTCTCTTGCTCATTCTTTTGCAGATGAAATGAAGGCAATGTTTGAAATGAGCATGGTTGGAGAACTAACTTACTTTTTGGGATTGCAGGTAACGCAAACAGAGACAGGAATCTACATCAATCAAGCTAAATATGCAAGAAATTTAGTTAAAAAATTTGGACTGGACAAGGCTGCTCATGCTAGAACACCGATGACTACTAATGCAAAATTAACAATTGATCCATCAGGTGAGTCTATTGATGTTACCTTGTATAGAAGCATGATAGGCTATCTTTTGTATTTGACAGCTAGTCGTCCTGATATATCTTTTAGTGTTGGTGTTTGCTCTAGATTCCAGTCTAATCCTAAGGTTTCTCATTTAAATGCTGTTAAGAGAATTATAAAATATGTGAGTGGAACCTGTGATTATGGATTATTTTATAGCAAGGAGTCAAATTTGTCCCTTGCTGGTTTTCTGATTCTGATTGGGCTGGGAATGCTGATGACAGAAAAAGCACCACTGGAAGGTGTTTTTATGTAGGAGCCAATCTTGTGGCTTGGATGAGTAAGAAACAAAATTCTGTTTCTCTATCCACTGCTGAGGCAGAATATATTGCTGCTGGGAGTTGTTGTTCTCAGCTCCTTTGGATGAAAAAACTTTTGAGTGATTATGGGATTCCTCAAGATACCGTGGTTGTCTATTGCGATAACTCTAGTGCTATAGATATATCTAAGAATCCGGTTCAGCATTCTAAGACCAAACACATTGAGCTTAGGTATCATTTCATTTGGGATTTGGTTGAAAAGAAAATTGTTGTTCTTGAATATATCCCTACTGATCGTCAAAACGCTGATATCCTTACCAAACCGCTTGATGGAAGTAAGTTTGAGACACTTCGTCAAGTGATTGGTGTGCTTCGATGTCCCTAGTTGTTTTTGGCTTCCTTGGTCCTTGTGCTTCATTGCTCTATTCTTTTGTGACCATTGTTCTTTAGTTTTTGTGTTTTTTTTTTTTTTTGTTCTAGGACTTGCATTGCATTACATTCATGCATTTCATTCTAGAATTTGTTTGTTTTCTCTTTTTATAAATAAAAAAAAAAAAAAAAAAAAGGAGAAGAGGAGAAAGCAAAAACTATGTTTGACACTATTTTTCTTGATTTTTTTTGAAAACAAGGTTGGTTAATCTTTTTACACATGTCATGTCTTGTGTACCTTGTTTAACTTTGATAAGCTTATTCATTGCACTTGACTAGTTGAAATTTTGTAGTGCATGATTGTGTGGGAAAGATGTGCGTGGTTTTTAATCACTTTGTCTTAATCTTAAAGTCACATGTTCTTTGACTGTCGAACTTGATCCTTTTGAGAAAGGCATAAATAACCATCTCACTACTGTTCACTAGCCAATCATGAACACCTTAGTGCAAATCATAAGATTTTGTGCTCGAGAAAGTGTAGTACATGCACAAAAAGAACATAAGGTGTAGCCTCAATTAAATTAAAACTGGTGTGTACTATTAGGCTTGATGCCAATTCACTTAATTCAAACTGGTGTGTACTATTAGGCTTGATGCCAATTCACATAAATAAGATGCAAAAATGCAAGAAACTTACATGATTGCAAGCTTTTGTTCTAGGAGATGTGAGAGTTATAGGATATAACTCTTTAGGTGGTAGTCTCTTTCATATTCTATGTGATGAATTTTGTAGACTTTGTGATTGATTGCTATTCACATATCACCTCACATGTATCTCAAGTTTTTGCTAGTATCACACACTACACAAGTTACTCTTTGTTAAACACTGTGCATGCTAGTGTGCGTGTTTTTGGTCTGACCAACCAAGTTTGAAAATATCTTGAGATTTGTGCACAACATATTTGTTGCTTAAGAAAATTCAATGGGAGAATGATTGAAACTTGTCTTTGAGAAAATTGGGTTTAAAATTTGGGTGTTTAAAAAGGCATTCCATCTCATACTCATGCATTTTGTTTTCATTGTTTAAATGCTTTGAGGAGTTGTTTTCAAAATTCGGTTTGTGTTTTTCAAAACTGTGTTTTTTCTCAAAATTTTTGTGAGCCTCTGCCCAGTTCGATCGATCCATCCTGATTTTCGATCGATCGAAAAAGTGCTCTAGTTTGTTTCAAAATGACTGTTTCATTCGATCGATCGAATGTAATTTTCGATCAATCAAAGATCGTGAAAAAGCTTTTTTAAAAGTCCAGATCTGAATTTTTCAAAAAGTTTTTTTTTCAAACTTCTTTCTCTCTCCGACGAGGCAAGGCTCCACAGTCAAATTTTTGTTGTTTTCCTCCGAATTTTTTGCAAAGTTTCTCTTTCCTCAAGCCGGTAAGACTCTTTTGTCCTTCCTTTTGATTTTATTTTCATGACTTCATGCATAAATCCATGCATTTGAGGGAGATTTTCGGACTTAGCATTTTTGGGATTTTCTATTGAATCAAGCCCTATTTTGTGCAATTGATTATTGGGTTTTTGTGGGGACACATCATAAACATGATCCTTGCTTGTTAATTTGATCAATTTTGAGTTTGGTAAAAAAATTGAAAAATCTAGGGTTTGTTCTTGAACCGAATTGGGGTTTTTGTGAAATTGAGTTGAATTTGATGAAATTGGCTTGTTGTCTTGATGAAATTAGGCATTATAATCTATGTGCTGTGTTTTGTAATGCTTAATTCATCAATTTGTTTAAAAATTTCAACAAGTGGTTTTCAATTTTTGGGGGTTTTTGTTAGAAATTCCCTGCTTAGGCCAATTTTGTCAATTTTAATCTCAATTGAACTTAATTGTTTACTGCATTAGTACATGCATCATGGCATTGTATTTGTTCATGCATCATATAGATTTTTATTCTATTGTTTTTTTGTGCTAACTTGCAGTCTGCCTTTGGTTTTGTTTTATTCTTTTTGGTTTTTCCTTGTGTCTTTGTCCTTTCCTTAGCATCATGCCTGGGAAGACTAGAGCTCGTAGGACTATTCCCTCTCTTTCTCCTCCCCCATCTTCTTTTGATAGTGAGAGGTTTCCGAGTGAGAAAAACCAAGAGATTTATGAGACTTTAAACCTTAAGAGAAAAGTTTGGGCTGAGCGTTCTGTCACCTTTGGTGAGGTTGATCCTGCCATTAGGGCAAACTTTGAGCGTAGGGGCTGGTTACCTTTATTGGATGTGTCTGATCCTCGTCCTCCAGCTACCCTGATTAGAGAGTTCTTCTCGAACATCTCTATCTGCATCTATGATTCCAACACTCTAGTTAAGAGTTGGATACAAGGCGTAGAGTATGTCATTACTCCTACAGTAGTGGCTGATACTCTAGGGGTACCTTTGATACAGTACCCTGTCTATCCTTATGATGAGTCACCTAAGTTGAGTGATGTCATGTCTTACATCACTGGGTCTTCTATCCAGTGGGGTTCTGATCCTAGGATTACCACCGCTGAGCTTCCTGAGACTGTCTATCTCTTTTTTAGGATAGCTTGTCACTCTCTTTGGCCCATTTCTCATCTGCACACCATTCCTCTCGAGAGGTGTGTATTTTTGTACGCTCTTGTCACTGATGCTTCTATCAGTTTTCCTCATCTGTTTCTTCGTTCTTTGAATGAAGTTTATAGGAGTTCATCTATAGCTCATGCCCTTGTTCATCCTATCTTTATTCATAGGATTTTGCTTCATCTTGGTTTAGATAATTTCCTTTCTTCTGAGCCCGTTCATGTTATTGGACCCATAGGTGCGTCTTTTCTTAGACAGAGGGCTACTCATCTTCGAGCTGGCTTTAAACACGCGAGGTCTGAGCCTTCTAGTTCCGCACCCCCTTCTTTTTCTACAGGTCCTGCTTGTGAGGCTGTTCCTGATCCTGTAAGTGCTGCTGCTGCGTTTCCTCCGCCTCCTTCGGATGACTTCGATGTACGTCGTACCTTGGAGACTGTCATGACCGTTCAAGCGGCTCATGGTCAGCTTTTGGTGGACTTGTTCGATGAGATTCGTGCTCTGAGAGCGGATTTGGCGCATCTTCGTTCATCCTCACCATCTCCTTTTGATGATGGCCTGTGATGTCCTTTGGCATTCCGTCACAAAAAGGGGGAGTAGAGTTTGGAGCTTGTAGAGGGGTTTTTGTAGTTAGGGGGAGTTGTTGTTACTTTTTGAGGAGTTAGTGGAGTTTTGGAGATTAGATTGTATCTAGGTGCTTCACTATGTATACTTTCTTTTGGGATATTCTTGTAGGGAAATACATTTTTTATATATATGATTCTTGATTCTATGTGTTCAATGTTTATTGATCTATATTTATGAGTTATTCATTCATATATGTCTTTATTATGTATTGTGTGAACTTTCAAGAATGTGTTTATTTTTGGTGTATCTAACCTAGGGGGAGAGTTAGATTACATATCTGTTGATTTACTGTTTTTCTGTCACACATGCGTTTATGCGTTTGTTGAGTGTTTCAGGAATATACAGGTGCATTTGATTTGGCTGCTGTCTACACTTGCAACTGATGGATAGTAGTTAGGATTGAATTTGGTTTATGAGCATTACCTTTTGTAAAGGGCTTTTTATTGTAAACTTTGAGCTTTTAGTTTGTGTTTTGTCACGGATTGCCAAAGGGGGAGTTTGTTAGGTTCTAAGGTCTTAGGATTTTATGTATTTAGAACTCTAATTTGTAATGTTGGCAAACCATGATCAAAACAATGTATTTAGTCTTGTTTAGGCTTGCTCAAAGTTGGTTTATTATTGTAAAGTTGGAATCGAGTGGCTGCAGAAGTATTAGTTACTTTCGGCCTGGCTCGATCGATCGAAGGACAGGCTCGATCGATCGAAAATCGCACAGGTTGATTTTTCTGCAGAATTTCCAATTCAGCCCTACTTCATTAAACGTTTAGGGTTTTATGTTTTTACCCTAGGTATATAAACTAAACCTTAGCCACGTTTTTAGAGGTTGTCCATATTGCATTGCTACTCATACATTGCTGTTTTGTGTGAATCTCTTGTGAGATCATTGAGGAGCTTTCCTTTACACAAAACTTAGGGTTTTCAAGGTAGAGATGATTTCAACATCTTGAAGATCATTATAGTTGCAACCATTGGAACTTAAAGAAAAACAAGCAGGGAGCTTGTAGCTGATTGAAGAATTCAAGAAAGAAAAAGTCTGTGGATTCGGAGCTTGCACGTGGTCGTGTCAGTAAGTTCTACTGGTGGGTAGCATTAGGAAGTCGAGCGGGGAGCTTGTAGTCCTTTTGTAAGAACTTCAATTCTTTCATAGTGAATTCTGTTTTGCCTTGAGGATCGATGGGTCAAATCCTCCCCAGGTTTTTACCGTGTGGTTTCCTGGGTGATCATATCATTGTGTCTTTTATTATTCCGCTGTTTTATATGTTTTATATATATGATATGATTATTTAATTGTTTTAACCTAGTATTACATAATTTGACTAAGTGACAACTTGGCTAATTAATCTAGGCTAACCAATCTAGTTGTTTTTAAGGGGTCTAAAATCCAACATATTTTATTACCAACATAGGTGTCTTGGGTTTTTAGAGTATCTAATTAACCCCTAGCGTGTGTAGTTCTTTGTTCCACGCTCATCGGGTAACTATAAGAAGAAATCTCTCAGGGATGGTCTCACAGTATTAGTTAGAAGACTTCTTCTTTTTTTTTTTTTTTTTTTTTTGGTGATAAAACAAAAGACAGAACTGCAATAGGCAGATTATGTATATTACAAGAAGAAAAAACTTTATGAGTTGCAGCTAATTTGATAGCAGCATGAGCTGCCGAGTTTAACAATCTCTTAATTCAGCAGAACTCACACTGAAAAAAGGAATTAATAAGTTCTAAAATATTACTAATGATTGTAGGATTAGACTTAGAACTTAGTACCTCATAAAATCACATAAGAAACCAACCCTTGGGGTGTCTAGGATAAGATATTTTTTTTTCAGGAGAAACTCAAACTAGGATAAAGTTCTTACATCAAAAGGGAATCTACTTATCTTTCTCAAAGGCAAAGGTATCTCCTTTTTCAAAATATGTATCAAAAAGTAAGTTCTTAGAAATACTCGTACTGGTTCCATTATCTAATACAGGTGGCAAAAGAGATTGTAATAACTTATATTTTAAATGTAGGGTCTGTTTAGATACTGCTTATTGCTAAAAAATAAAAACTGAAAACACTGTAGTAAAATAATTTTTAAATGTGTAAATAGTATCGTGAGATCCAGTTTTAAAGAAAAAGTTGCTGAATATAATACTTGTAAGTCCTATGATCAGTGCACGGTACTCAAAAAAAAAAAAAAACTTCCATTGAGAAATGCGCAAAACGCGCTTCTCAAACGGAGGCGTAGAAGAAAAGGCATTAAGAACTAATGCCAATTCCCCAACATAGAGAAAAAGAATAAATAAATAAACTCACCTTCAAATTGAGTAAAAAAAATCACCCAATAGAATATAATAAATAAAGTAAGAATATAGTAATAAACTTTATTTTCCAGAGGCTTATTTTGTGGCTAATTTAAAGGCTTTATAACTCACAAGCAAGCATCTGATGCCAACAATGAAGAAATCTTCATGAGCGAATTATACCGTAGACAAGATGTTCAGTGCAAGGTTTTGAAATCCGGACCGTTCATTGAACCGTAAAAGGGAGAGGTTCAAGGTTTTTGAGGTCGAACCGAGGTTGAACCGAGGTCGAACCGTGATGACGTCATAATTAATTTAATAATTATTTAAAATATAAAAATTATATTAAATTAGTATAAATATTAAAAAAAATTAACTAAAATAGTGCAATTAAATATAGAGATCTATTATTCCTTTATAGAAACAAAGAAATCTATCTTTTATATGTATTTTCTATATCATAATTCATAACTTTAAGAAATATTAAATCCTAGTATTTTTTTACGTTGATTAATTAAAGTTGTGATAATATCTAATAATATAATAATTAGAATAATATATATATATATATATATAATGGTATTTGTGTAATTGTGTTGCATGTCTGTAACATGGCACTTATAAAATTACAAATGCATTAATTATTTTTAAGAAAAATGATATGTCCACAATATTTTCACAATATTTTTACAATAAATTCTAAGTGGTAAGTTGTTACTAATTATTATTATTTGAGCAAAAAATTAATCTTACTGTTAGGTTCAAATTTGAACTAATAACAATTAACTACATATGATTTATTGTGAAAATATTATAAAAATGTTGCAAATATAACACCTCTCTTTATTTAATGTGATGAACGAGAGATATTTGTATTGCATTGCATGTAACGTGGCCTGCTGGGAAGATAAGAATCAACTATTTTCTCTAAAATAAAAACTAAACATAAAAAGTTAAAAAGTACAACCACTTAGAAACCAAAACGTGGAACTCCATTAAATTATCCCACCTACCCCACCTACTACCTTGACCACATTTCTTTCTTTAGTCTTTACTTTTGGCCGCTGAAGCAGTTTTTATCTTTCTCCTTTCTATTCTTTTATGAGCTCTCTGTCTCAACTTTGGTCTTCGTCCTGGAGTAGCCGACTTCCGTTAGCTGGGTTTCTTCTCCACAATCAACAATTTGATCTTTCATCAGTGGTCTCTTTGTGTTTGTGTCTGTGTTTGTGTTTGTGTTTGTTATCAATCAAAAAGAGTTTCTTCTCTTGATTATCCAAAAAAAAAAAAAGAAGTTCTCTGTCTCTCTCTGCAACAGATTTGAAGATTGTGAATCGGTGAAGCTTAAGCACCTCCAAAAATAATCAGATCTCCTTCTGATCTTTGTTCCTCTTCGTGTTCTTTCATTTCTTTTTCATTTCTTCTAGATCTGGTCATAGCTTCATCCCGGTGTACCCAAAATTCATCGGAAAAGCTGAAGCAAAAAGGAACCGTCCGAACCTCAAAAACCGGTCACGGTTCTCAGAACCGCACGGTCCGACCACGGTTCGCACGGGTTCCTGTTTTTTTTCAGTTAGAGCGGTTCTTGAGGCTAAAAAAAACCGCAAATCTGTGAGGTTCGAGGTTTTCCCGGTCGGACCGTACGGTCCGGTCCGGGTTTCAAAACCATGGTTCAGTGACAACCAAACGGCAGACTTTTGTCTTTAAGGTAGTGACGGTCCTGAAGTTCAAGGTGCTCATTAAAAAATATAAATTAAACAAAATTTTATAAAAATAAAATTTGAATATATTGACATAAAAAGCAGTCACAAATAAATAAACTTTTAAAATTTCATTCTATATGTTTTTATATTTTGAAATTATTGCATGATAGCTTCATTATTAATGCTATCAGTTACATCTTTTTCAATATATACAATCAAGTAATCATTAAACTACTGATCTCCCTTTTAATTACCAACATCTTGCCTAAATAAGTAAAAATATAAACAAAATGCATCATCCTTTTTTATGATGTGTTCCAACCTATATTTTGTATTCTTTAAACTAATAAGGATTAAATCAATGCAATGCTCCACTAATTTCCTTTTAGGGAAATCATGGCAGAGAGGTTAACAAGAACATCTTTGTAAATATGCTATTTTAATTTTCTCTCGATCATTAGGATGAAAAGATGATAACTTTTCTCATTGCCTAAGATCTAAAAGAAGATTATTCAAGTGAATACGAATTTGCTTAGAAGATAAATTTTGTAATAAAAATGAATTCCTTATAAGAATTTTGTCCATAGTGATAACAAAAAAATAAAGGGTAAGTTACAAGTTCATTCAACATATTCAACTTAGGCATTAAACCGTTACATTAATGATGTTCAATAAATATTGAGGTATTATTTTAGTGCATACGTGTATGTACAAGATGTATCACATAAATCCAATAAATTCATCTAAAGACTAAAGCAAGTACTAAATGACTAGCTATTCGAAAAAATGCATTTTTTTATTATAAAAAAATAGCAATTTTAAAATGTCTTTTGTAACATAACTTAAAATATCACAATTAAACATTTGATTTGGGCTTTTAGGCTAATTTGTTTGTTTGGACAATTTTTGAGAAATGCTTCATTTACAATATTTTCACAACAAATTCTAGTTAGTAATTGTTACTAGTTTTAATTTACATATCATTTTAATTTTTTTTTTTCTACTGGTAACAACCTGTTACTTAAGATTTGTTATAAAAGCGTTGAGAACATGTTGTAAACATAGCACTTCTCCCAATTTTTTTGGTTCAATCTTCAAAGGAACAAAATTTTGAAGAAGTCAAATTTTATTTTTAATGGACAAATTTTTATTTAGGATGTTCAAGGTTTTTTTAAGGTGGTCAAGTTTTTTTTTTTTTAGGGTGGTCAACAATCTATATTAATTTAAAATTTCATTTTTTTTAGGTGTGGGGCCCTAACACATTAATCACACTGGCCCACTTCATATCCGGTCCAGGGCCCACGCCGAGGATGGTTGGGAAGGGCCCAAGTCATCCAAGAGCCTCGCCGAGGATACACTTATCCTCAGCGAACCGACGGTTGGTAAAGGGAAAAATATCCCACCAACATTCTGGCCGTCTTAATGAAGACGTGACCAACGGATCCAGTTGCCTCGGTTACCTCAACTAATAGAAAGTCTGTGAAGGCGGCTGAGAACTAACATAAAGCCTGTAAACTACAGATGATGGGACAAATTCCTGTACACAATGATCAGATAATTGACAAGTGGATGGTCAAGATCAACGAAAATAAGACTATATAACCAGGAAGACTCGGAAAGTCCAGGGGGGGGATCCGTTCGAAGGGGGGAGGCCGTCCGCTTGAGCCGAGGATAAATATTCTTTATAAAACACTGAACCAAAGGGGGAAGGGGGATGGCCCGAAGGACTTAGCCAGAAAAAAGATCACTCTTACAAAAACTCCTAGTCCGATTCGTCTAGGAGGATCCGCCATAAATTTCAGAGTAACCGTTGTTTGCTCGTTAGGTGCCTAGTCCCTCCTACCCACTCTCTACAAATTTTATTGTCTAGGGTCCATTACATTTTGAATCCCTACAATTGGCGCCGTTTGTGGGAAGGGCCTTGTGCGTTAGCGGCGCGACGGCTGGGGTAAAGAAAACAAAACAACAAACCAATCGAGAACAGATGTAGATCTATACAGTTTTCAGCAACAGTATTCATCCGGCGGTCTACAACAACAAGAAACAAACGCAAAAAAAGAAAAGAAAAGGCAACACGTGAAACAAGTCTACTTCTTTTTTTCATATATGAAGAAAAATTACATCTTTTGCAAGTAATGCTCAGGGGGCTTGTTCTAAAGCTAACTACAAAAGGCAGATGCTTGACAAAGCTGGCAGAGGAACAAAAGGCAGACGCTTGACAACGATGGCAGAAGAACGAAAGATAGAAAAGAAGTAAAGAAAAAAGAGTGAAAGAAGAGATGAAGAACAAATATTAGAAAAGAAGTGAAGGACGAGAGGAGGAAAGAAGAGAAAGAAGACTGGCTGAGAAGCAAGAGAAGAGGAAAAGAAAAGAGGAAGGCTCGTTGAGGAGCAAAAGAAAGAAGAGAGAAGAAGGATTAGAAGAAAGGAAAGCTACATAGGAGGTGGAAGAGGTCGCGGCACAGGACGGCTCCGCTTCCAGGTTCCGCCTGATTTCCCTCCCACCCCCACTGCAGCTGGCTTGGGGGGTCAAGTACCCAAACCCAAGGGAAGGTGGTTACGTTCTTCCTGGATCCTCCTTCAGGCGGCGAGGAGGGCTCCTCCTTTGGTTAGGTTGAAAAGAAGGAGAATCTTCGGATCTCCCCTGCGCCCATCCCGGCGTAGCGGCCAGGGTCGGAGTGCCATCCTCGGCTCCTGATAAGGGCTGTGCATCCCCAGGATCGCCCTTTCCAAGGGCCAACTCATTCGAAGGGGCTCAAGCGGCTATGTTTGGCAGAACCTTTTTGGGTGATACTTTTGGGAGGAGTTTACGATGGATATTTGTCAAGTGTGAAGGAGAAGGCTGCCCTAGAAACGCTTTATATAGAAGGTGGGATATTGATGAGTGTCAATCTGCCATAAATCCCAGGGAGAAATTTTCGGAGGTAATAATGCAGCCCCAACTTCCAAGGGGCTTGCCAACCGTTAGATTCTCGTAGATCCATGGCCGGTATTAATGAGGAGACGCCTCATTAAACAAGAAGGCACCGAAGCGTCAGAACGCGTCACTCGGACAACCCAGGAGACACCTCGTTATCTGAAGAGTCCCACCAAACGAAGAGGCAAGACACGGCAAGGTCTTATCCTCCACCAACTCCAGCCTACATTTATTATTATTATTATTATTATTATTCTGCTTGAACAATGTGATTATTTAATGCTTATTGTAAATTATAGCAATGTAGAATTAAACGGCTACGGATAAAGAGATGAAATAGAATAAAACGAGAAAACTAGGTACTGGATAGAACCAAGGCATTGCATGGTCCTCGGACCCAAGCCTCTGGGGAAACCAGATACTTCAGATGATGATAAAACGAGAAAACTAGGTACTGGACAGAACCAAGGCATTGCATGGTCCTCGGGCCCAAGCCTCTGGGGAAACTAGATACTTCAGATGATGATAAAACGAGAAAACTAGGTACTGGACAGAACCAAGGCATTGCATGGTCCTCGGACCCAAGCCTCTGGGGAAACTAGATACTTCAGATGATGGTTAAACGAGAAAACTAAGTGTTAGACAGAACCTAGGCATTGTATGGTCCTCAGACACAGCCTCAGGGGAAACTGACCACTTAAAATGAGAAAACTAGGTACTGGACAGAACCAAGGCATTGCATGGTCCTAGAACCAAGGCATTGCATGGTCCTCGGACCCAAGCCTCTGGGGAAACCAGATACTTCAGATGATGATAAAACGAGAAAACTAGGTACTGGACAGAACCAAGGCATTGCATGGTCCTCGGACCCAAGCCTCTGGGGAAACCAGATACTTCAGATGATGGTTAAACGAGAAAACTAGGTACTGGACAGAACCAAGGCATTGCATGGTCCTCGGACCCTTAAATGAGAAAACTAAGTGTTAGACAAAACCTAGGCATTGTATGGTCCTCGGACACAGCCTCAGGGGAAACTGACCACTTAAAATGAGAAAACTAGGTACTAGACAGAACCAAGGCATTGCATGGTCCTCGGACCCAAGTCTCTGGGGAAACCAAATACTTCAGATGATGGTTAAACGAGAAAACTAAGTGTTAGACAGAACCAAGGCCTTGCATGGTCCTCGGACCCAAGCCCCTGGGGAAACCAGATACTTCGGATGACGAAACGAGAAAACTAGGTACTGGACAAAACCAAGGCGTTGCATGGTCCTCGAACCCAAGCCTCATGGGGAAATCAGATACTTCAAATGATAAACTTCAGATGATAAACAAGAAGATCAAGTACTAAGCAGAACCGAGACATATGATCCTCTAGCCCAAGCCAGCAGAAAGATCACTTCCTTGTAAAAACACTAAAGCAGTAAGAAAAGCCAAAGTCTCGCACGGTCCTCGGACCCAAACCCATATGAAAACTAGTCACTATAGGGAGACGTGCACCATGAGATGAACCGAGATATTTGCGCTAGCCACGGATCTAAGCTGTCAACGAAAAACCTCACCATAAGTGAAAACCAAAACAATGGCGAGCATTAAGGGCGTTGCGAAACTTAATCCTACCTCTCTTAGGGGAATTGGCAAGGAAACAATCCTCGAACAGGCCTTCTGCACCAAAAGAAAGCAGCGAAAACAGCAAAAATAACGATAACGCTGACGGAGGGGTAAGACTCGGCAGAGCACGAAAATGCGCTGAGGAATTCAAAATCCTCTTCCCCGCCCAAAAGGATGTGCAGCAGAATTTTGAGGGGCTATTGTGGGGCCCTAACACATTAACCATACTGGCCCACTTCATATCCGGTCCAGGGCCCACGCCGAGGATGGTTGGGAAGGGCCCAAGTCATCCAAGAGCCTCGCCGAGGATACACTTATCCTCGGCGAATCGACGGTTGGTAAAGGGAAAAATATCCCACCAACATTCTGGCCGTCTTAATGAAGACGTGACCAACGGACCCAGTCGCCTCGGTTACCTCAACTAATAGAAAGTCTGTGAAGGCGGCTGAGAACTAACATAAAGCCTGTAAACTACAGATGATGGGACAAATTCCTGTACACAATGATCAGATAATTGACAAGTGGATGGTAAAGATCAACGAAAATAAGACTATATAACTAGGAAGACTCGGAAAGTCCAGGGGGGGGATCCGTTCGAAGGGGGGAGGCCCTCGGCTTGAGTCGAGGATAAATATTCTTTATAAAACACTGAACCAAAGGGGGAAGGGGGATGGCCCGAAGGACTTAGCCAGAAAAAAGATCACTCTTACAAAAACTCCTAGTCCGATTCGTCTAGGAGGATTCGCCATAAATTTCAGAGTAACCGTTGTTTGCTCGTTAGGTGCCTAGTCCCTCCTACCCACTCTCTACAAATTTTATTGTTTAGGGTCCATTACATTTTGAGTCCCTACATTAGGTATAAAATTTATTTATTTTTCAAGTTTGAGGATGGTCCTGTGACCACCCTCAATTATATATGGCGCCGCCCCTGTTTAAGGCAATGATATAATTGCAAGGTTTTACCCTAATTAGTATACTTTTATGTTGCCATATCTTTTAACCGAAGTTCAAAACATGCATCAAAGTTCAAAGCGTTTTATAAAGAGAAATGTATGTTATGGATCTGGTGTATATCATCTCTTTCACAACGTATGAGACTCACATATTACGAGCGAGATACTGCATTGCTCAATGCATAAGATAATTGATTGCTTTATAGGATATCCTTTTTTTAACATTCCTATTAGTTTGCTCCCAAGCCCAAGCTGTTAGTTACCGATATGACTGGTGTCGATAGGAAAACCAGATTTCGAGTAGGTTCAAGAGTTAAAAACCACAGGTCCCAGACTGCATGAAAGAGGTGTGTTGTCCATGTCCTGTTAAGGAAATTTTCGTTTTAACAATGATTGAAGCATCTATTACCTTTTACAACTAATTCTCATGCTACAACAGGAATTTTTTTTTTAATGAATCAGTAAAACTTATCATGAAAAAAAAGAGCATTTACAATATTAATAAAACAAGCAGCAAAACACAGTCCATTTTTCATCAGTTATATATCTTGCTTCAGCCCAAATTCCAGCTAAAGTTGAACTCGCATATCAATATAGATTTTGAGATGTTTTGCCCCACCAGTTCATACATTGACTCTTGAAGAGTATCCCAGAGCCAGATCTTAATTAGGATGCATAATTTCAAATTTCAGCTTAAGACTATGACAGTTCTCATTTTATTCCTTCCTTTCTGATAGTAAAAACTGCACCAGAAGAAAAAGGGCCCACCCCCCCACCCCCCCACCCCCCCCTCCCCCCCACCCCCTCTCGGTTTGTTTGTTTACAAGAAGCATGGGAAGAGAGATTTGAATCCAGTTTCTCACTAAGTAATATGGGTCTTGACAAAAGCACATTTGCATCTATTGAATCAAAATGCCAATACCCTCAAGATGTATGGAAAGGCAGCAATTTAGAGAAATGTGGGAGGCAGCCAAGTCAAGCTTTTCAACCATGAAAGCTGATGCTTGATGCTACTTTCCATTAAATAATTCAAAGAACATCTTTTGCCAAAGAAAATTAAATGAAGTATGATCATCTCAATATTAGTCCTCAACATTTTAGTAGTTTATAAGATTGTTCAGCTCTCATTTGGATTTTTTAACATTGGGTATTGTAGATGGTCTTCAGAGTTGAAAGTTAGTCATGCTATGGGAGACTTAACAAATATCATGGAAGTTTGGCTCTCAAACTTAAGAGCATTAACTAACTGAATGACTTGAGAACTCTTGGCTCTAATTATTAAATTAGATTACTTTTTCTTTATAATATATGTACAATATTCTAAAAAACCGTCTTACATAAAACATCATAACATTATTTGTGCATCGCACGGGTAACTTACTTATAATAATAAAGAATAAATAATTCTCTTGTACGACACATAATAAATGGTCCATGCTAAATTGAACAGCCCTAAGATCAAGTCCCAGATTTATCATAAAGGCATCCAATGGTTTTAACATACTAATCTTTGATCATCACATCCTCTCTTTTGCTCCACAACCTAACAGAGGAGGAGAGTTCAGATATGATTTTCTTTGAAAAGTTCAAATAAATTTAATAATTTAAAATCTAACATTTCAATTTGCTTTTCTTTAATAGCCAATGTGGCATCATTATTTTAAGGTTACTGTTAATGGATACATGGTATAATCTCAACAATTTATTTTAGAATGAAATGTTAAGATTAAAAGAAATCAATCTAGTAGAGTGTCCTAAAAACTCTAGAGAATCTTGATTTGAAATAGAGAAGATTTTGTTACGAAAAGCTCAACATTTGCCTTCTAAACTAAAAATTGTAACTAATTTAAGAAAATGACATCATTTTGCCACAAAAAAGGAAAAAATTAAAATGGGACTCCCTATCTCCTAGAAAATTATCTTTATAAACTTATGTACAAACTTACACAATCTAATCTCAAGTCTAAATAAGTATATGTTTATACTTATGTACATATAAGCATATAATATTATATATACTTGAATCGAAGCACATAAGTTTTAAAAATACAAGGTTCACATTATGTATATACATACACTTATATAACTTAAATTCAGGCATGTAATTTTTAACAATATATGGTTGGTGAATCTAATTTTTTTTTTTAAAGATGATAAAAGAAATCATTATATCTAATTCATTCAATAAATATAATTTTAGCAAGAATTTAGTTATTAATTATTATTATAGATTTGCATATTTGTTATTTGCCTATAGTTATGGGAGCAATCAGTTCATTTATGATTATCTTTTTCTTAATCTTCATTCTTTTCAAGAGGAGGAGATGGGAAATAAACTTATAAAACATGGTGGTTCAATGTTGCAAAAACAAAGGGTAAAATTAATATCAAGCCTAAAACATCATTGTTTAATCGCATAGAATATAAAAAAAAAATTATAAATATATATAATATATTATATGTATACATATATATATATATATATATATACACACACGTAAGTCGGTTGTATGTATATAAACACATATATTATTTTTTTGTTTGAGTCCTAATTGGTGAGTAGATCTCAACAAATCTCTAAACTTAGAATTTCTTTGTATTGCGTTGGCTGGACCGTGATAGAGAAGAAGAGAAAGGTTTATTTGTTAAGACCAATGTCTTGTAATTTTTTTTTTCATAGAATGTAATAAGGACTAAAACCATGTAATTTTATATTTCTTTTGATCCAGTGATATATTCATTCAATTGTTCAATAAAGAGGTATATTCATAAAGGTTTCTGTTTTTTCCATAATAAAATAAGTGGTGACTCCATAAACACACACAAACCTAACACATTCTCTAAGGATTTCTAAGTAAGGATGCCAATACTGTATTAGCTATTAAATTGGTATTTGTTCTCCTCTAAAATGTATTGGATAAAATATTGGGATGTATTGTACTGAAGATTTTTTGGGTGCTCTGACAGGTATAGTAAAAAAACAATTAAAAATGTTAAAAACTTATAAAACATGTTATTTAAACTAATAAATTGGGTTATTTTATTTAAGATAATATTTTGCCTTATTTTAAACTATATGTTTATAAACATGTAAATAAAAAAAACCTACATACATATATACATACATAATATATGTTTATATATGTATTTTATATTTATTTACATGTTTATAAACATATGTTATTTATGTAAATATATAGATATTGGTATCTTTGAAACAATACACCAGTATTATATGTTATAGAAACTTATTGTTCTTTTGTCCAAACTAAACCAACCATCGTCATAAAATTGACTCCTTGTATATATATAAAAGCAGAGACCTCATGTAGGAAATATGAGGTTTTGTTAAGGGCCGCATTCTATGCAAAGAAAATTGAAATATTCTCAAGTACCACATTAGAGATAAGAACAAATTAAATATTGACTTTTTGCTTCATTTGGTTCAATATTTTAGAACTTTTCTAATTAAAAAAATAAATATTTTTTGTATCCCTTGATTCAATGTTTCAAGACTTTTCATTCCTCACACATACACACAAAACTCTTTGCGTTTTAATTCACCATTTTCACCTCTTGCATTTCTACCTCTTTATATATACCTACCCATAGCCCTTCATGTCATCCCATGTCAAATACACACAAGCCAAAAACGATCATTTACCTTCAATCTTTCGGGGACAGCTACCTAGCTCTAATATTGTTGTTTCATCTAATCCTAACCCGTATAAGTTGGCTACAACCAAAGAAGGGGGGGTTTGCATTTTATATTAAGTGACAACGACAATTATGATTTTGATGTTAAGGTCGAAAGTTGTGGATTTGTAGGTTTTGTAAATGATGTAATTGACTATGTGTGTTTGGGATGTGTATTTTGTTTTAGAATTAAGGAGAAAGAGAAAGACACTCTATATCAACTTTTATTCTGTAATATTCCTCCAAAGTTGTTTTTTAAAAGAAAAAAAAATTCTCATTACTTCATTTGAATAATTCATAATGGATATGTGTGTGAAATTTATAATTGTTGTTTTTATGATGAACTTATTACCAATAAATTTCTATAACAATTATGCTATAATACATATACAACATTCTCCAAAATTATTTTACATAAAAATTTACAATATTATTTGTGCATCGCACGGGTTGCTTACTAGTAATATTTATGTATCGCCCCCTTTCCCTTTCCTTACATAATGAAATTAGTATTACAAAATCAATTCTCACAACACAACAAATTTTAAGTCTACTTTAATTATTGAATGAACCAAACATCATACAAGCAATCCAATACGTAGAAATGTTGGCCAAAATTGGGAATTAACCCTGTTTGGCAAACAATATAATTAGTAGGCACTGTTTCGAAACTATATTTTTTACTAACATCTCGAGTTTCTAAAACTCGATTTAGGGGTTATAAATCGAGTCTCAAAGACTCGATTTCAATGTTCTAATCATATATGATTTGGCATATTTTCCACGTGGCCTCCACTTGGAAATCGAGTCTCTAAGACTCGATTTATATGCCAAATTTTTTTTTTAGTCTAAGTCTATACACACCATTCCCAGAAATACCCAAAAAAAAAAAAAAAAAAAATTTAAGAAATCACCACCAACCATTCAAAAGACAGCCATCAAAACCACCACCAGCTACCACCAAAGATTCACAAAACCACCACCAACTACCAAAAAAACAACCACCAATCACCCAAAAAACAACCACCAACAACCCAAAAATCCATATTAGAAAGGCAAAAATACTCAGAAAACCATATCAAAAACCTGAAAAGAAAACCCATGAACAAAGAATCTAATCCAAAAATCCAACAACCCAGCAAATCTAGCGGCGGCAAGATCAGAACAGTCACCAGTAAGATCAGAGCAGCCACCAAAAACCTAAGCTGTTGCTCAGCATCTAGATCCTGATGGATTTTGAGAGAGAGACGAGATGAAGGAGGAGGTGTGGAGTCTGTGGGTGGCGTTGCTGGTGGGTGGCGTTGCTGGTGGATGGCGCCAATTTGTGGGTGGCGTCGCTAGTGGGTAGCGCCAGTGGATTTTGGGAGAGATGGAATGGTGGGTGAGAGAAGGAATGGTTGGTGGTGATTTCTTAAATTTTTTTTTGGGTATATCTAGGAATGGCGTGTATAGACTTAGACTAAAATTTTTTTCGGCATATAAATCGAGTCTCTAAGACTCGATTTCCAAGTGGACGCCACATGGAAAATATGCCAAATCAGATGTGATTAGAACACTGAAATTGAGTCTTTGAGACTCGATTTATAACCCTCAAATCGAGTTTTAGAAACTCGAGATGTTAGTAAAAAAATATAGTTTCAAAATAGTGCCTACTAATTATAGAGTTGGGAAATTGGGGTTAATGGCCAATTTTGGCCTAGAAACGTTTAAAGGTTATGTTGGGTAGACGACCAAAGGAACACAACAATTGGCCCACCTGTAAACCATGTCCAGCCCACATAATAATAATAATAATAATTATTATTATTTTGGGTTAAAAGGGGTGATGAGTGCTTGATATAAACTAGCCATAAAAGGCAAAGTAGTGGCTGAAGGCCTTAAGGAGTACATGCCAGTAGCATCTGAATTCAAAATTACAAATAAATCATCAGTAGGAGGAGAATCTAAAACAACTAAGTTCCCTGGAAGGGAGTAGTCTCCTTTAGCAAGGTAGTCAACACACCTATTCGCCTCCCGAAACATATGGCTGATCTTGATTCGGTGCACTTGTCCTCGGAGGTACCTGCAGTCATTAAGCAATGAGGAATATGAATTGTTAGAAGGCTTCTTAGAGAGAGCCAGGTCAACAATAACTTTTGCATCCAATTCCACAAGAAGTTGGGTAATGCCAAGTTGGGAAGCTAGCACAACACATCCCTTAGAGCCCAAAACTCTGCAATGATACTGGTTGCTATGCCAATGTGTCTCATATAGCCCTTGATCCACTTCCCATTATGATCACAGATAAGACCTCCCCCACTTGCCTTCCCTAGATTCCGAAAAGAAGCCCCATTCGAGTTCAACTTGAACCATCCTTGGAGTGGTCTATGCCAACAAACTGGAGTGACTATATGGTGTTTGAATTTCTGCCTTCTCCCTACACAGTAAAAGAATTCTCTAGCTAGCTAGATGCACGATAGGTGGAGATTCGGATTGCTCGGAGTGTTTTCGAACACAACTCTATTCTTGTGTTTCCACAGACTCCAAATAGCGAAGGGGAATTGAGAATTCTAGGGGATACCATTGGTCAGAATTTGATTGCTGCATAGACAATTTTCTTTTATCCAGTCTAGGAGACTCAATTGGATGAAATTGACTAAGGATTGGGGGGTCCAATCTTTTTCCAGAAATTAATTGCAACGGGAAAATCACTTAGAAGGTGAATGATATATTCCTCCTGGTCTTGACACAAGGGACAGCTAGTGCTGCAGTTGATACCTCTGGCATTGATGACTTGCCTTTCCGGAACACTAATGTGGAAACAGAGCCATATAAATTTTCTAATTTTTGGTAGGGTGTCAAACTTCCATATCCAACTGCCCATTGTAGGCCGAGGCAAGGCTGAAGTCCCATCATGAGAAAATTTCCACGTCAGTGAGTCCTCCTCACCAAAAAGATGCATGGGGATGGCTTGGATTTTGTCAGTGACCACTCTAGGAAGATCAAAGGAGATTTTCCTTCAATCCCATTTTCCATTTTGAAATTTTTTTGCAATAGCCAGGTTGTTTTCCTGTTGGGTAAGTGAGCCTTCAATAAACTCTCTGACAGCACTACCCCTAACCCAATAGCTCCCCCAAAACTTGAGATTTGAGTTATTCCCCACGTTCCAATAAATGCCCTTTCCAAAGACTGGAAAACCCACTTTGACAGCAGCCCAATTGTAGGAGCATGGAAGCTTATCAGGGTTTTCGGAGTTTCTTCGATGTTGAGAGCAGTATTCGCAAAGAAGAATTTTAGCCTAAAACGACTCTCTTTCCTGATATAGTCTCCAATTGAGCTTAGCAAGTAGGGTAATATTCGTTGCCCTTCCCCCTTGTATGCCCAAGCCACCTTCCTAAAGCTCTTTAGGTTTAACTAGCCTCTAAGCACGCGCTCACGCGCGTGCTCAGAGGCTCTTCTATTTTTTGGATAAAGGTTAATTTAGAGCATTTGTTATACTTTGGGGTTACTACATTTTACAATTACAAAAAAATCTAGGGGTGTGATGAGTATCTATTTTTTGGGTAAAATTTAATAATTTGTATTCATTATAATTTAGGATTATTATATTTTCCAATCACAAAAAAAAATTGTTTCACTCACAAATGCATATATAATATTCATCACACCCCTAGATTTTTTTTTTTTTTTTTTTTTTTGTGATTAGAAAATATAATAATCCTAAATTATAATGAATGCAAATTATTAAATTTTACCCAAAAAATAGAAGAGCCTCTGAGCACGCGCTCAGTATTTTTTTAACAAAATATCACAAATAACTTAACATGAATTTATGAAATTAGTCAAAATTAATGCTACTAAAACTATCTAATAGCCAACCACTTTATTTGAAAACTCCTATGCATAACCATAATGAAACGAAAATACAAATTCGATGGAAAAATATTGTGTGATTCAAAAAGAGCCTATTCTTACGTGTGTACAATGAGGTTTTTTTTTTTTTTTTGGTTTAATGTTATAATTTTTCATTCATCCCAATTTTTGGTTTACGCATTTGTCCAATAATATTTCGCATTGCAAACTACTGATACAACCATAAGTGTCATGAGGCAAGCTCCAAAAAACGAACACAAAATTTGTTAATTGATTAATTTTTGAAACATTAATTTTTTCATTCATCCCAATTTTAGGTTTACGCATTTCTCCAATAATATTACGCATTGCAAACTACTGATACAACCATAAGTGTCATGAGGCAAGCTCCAAAAAATGAACACAAAATTTGATAATTGATTAATTTTTGAAACATTAATATAATTAGAATTAGAATTAAAATTTGTAGGACATAAGTCAAATTGAATGGTTCTACATTATGGGTGTGGTCAATCTTCTATTTTTATTGGTTAAATTTCTAGTTATTTTTTTTAGTCACATTTGAAACTTATATTTTTTTCAATGTCATGACCAAAATATATAAGGATCTCATAAAGTAAACAATGTCTGAATAATAAAAATGTTTTCTAAAAATTTCATCCATAAACCATATATATATGATAGTGTATGACAAAGAAGATTATGATTCAACATCTTTTATTAAGCCTTCCAAATGTTTTACAACAACATTTGCTGTTATCCTGTTATGTTTAAAGATTTTTTTTTTTTTTTTGCTAATAAATTTTGTAAGGTTATATGTAATGAATAAATAAGAAAAGATGAAAATTATCTTATGAGAGATTCTCATGAAACCTCACTCCTACAATCTGTGTGGGTTTCCTATATTGTCGTTACATACTCCCACAAACCCACCTAAAATGTTTTTCCTTTTGATATGTTTGTAGTCATTTTGTCTGGAATCTTTTTTTTTTTTTTTTTAAAGGCTTCATAAAATTTATTTGTTACTAAAATTTTGATCCGCCTTGTATTTTTATTTTTCACGATCTCCCTACTAAAATGTTTGGATAATCAAATTTAATGGTTACTAAAATATACTCAGAATTATCTATATCACTCCTAGCTAACTTGCACTATCAAATGACAAAAAATATAAAATATAAAAGGGAATAATATAAAAAATAAAAAATCAAGAATATAATGCAACATAAAAAATGAAAAGAATAGTAAAATGTAAACAAAATGATTTCGAAAATTTGTTTGTGTCCTCTACTAAGTCCACAATCAAAAGATAGTCTCTCAATAAGACGAATAAATGGTAAAAAAAAGTCAGCTACTTACAATACATAATATTTACTTGAAAAAAAATACATCTCTCTTAGATCCAAAGCCAGGGCAGTCAATTGTTCTCCCATCTTGCTAATATCCTCATGTTCTTTGCACATGTACATAACATCTGCAAGAAAAAAAAAATGGTAAGACCAATGGGCTCCACACAAAGCACAAAATGGTGTTGTAGAGCAGAGGCCAAAGATGCAAATGTTCAATCCGAAATAAAACCAAATAAATTGTGCAAGCAAAGGAATGATCGAGTGGCACAACCATCCATTGATTTCCATTGATTTTCTTACAAAATCAAAGAATTAATGGGATTTTGAGGAATGCTCTGCATATTGGGTTCCACGGTTTGCTAACAGCACCACACGTGATCTTGCCTGGCTTGCAATTGAGATTAAATCCATTTAATTTTTGTTCAAAAAATTCTAAAATAAATTTATTACAGCATAAATAAAAAAGCAACCCTACTCACCTTAGATTCTATATGACAATGGTTGCAACCCGGGGCATTAAAAATTTGATAACAATGAATGGAACTCAAAAGAAGACACGTTGAGAGCAAAAACAAATACAATATTTTAAAGCAGCAATTGAATATAAGAAATAGAAAACTAAAAAACAGGATAAGTAAAAGAAGAATATTTGCTTATATACTTATCCGGATAATCTTGGAAGTCAAGTAATCAAGTCTTTTGTTATTCCAGTGCAGTAATATTCTATTCGGGTTTTTTTTTTTTTTTTTTTTTTTTTTGATATTTCCAGAAGAAGAAGAAGATGAAAAGGAAGGAGGATATAACATGAAACTTAAATAAAATAAAATAAAAACCGGATAAGCAAAAGAAGTTAAACAGAAGTTAAAATTTTTAAATTTGATAGTAAAGCAGTTTCTTAGGAGTAAAACATGGGAGAGTGGCATTCAAGGCGCAATTTGTTAGGAGTAAAATGTGGGAGTGGAATTCAAACATGTTAAGGTTTTTATTTATTTATTATTATTTTTTTTTTTGAATTTGAATTTGAATTTGAAAAAAAAAAGGGGCGGCCAGGGTAGTCTTTTTTTACAAAACGTAGGAATTTTTTTTTTTCAAAATAGAAACGTGGTAGATAATTTTTTTGATACAACATGGCTTTTTTCATTAGGTTTTTTGTTTTCAATTTTTATCAATTTAAGATTTTAAACCATTTCTTATGATTTAGAGATAAAGATAAGTTTATATTAAATTAAGGGTATTTCAGTAGTTTTTTTTTTTTTTTTACTGAACGTGAGCTTTTTTCTAAGAATAAAATATTAAAATTTTTAATATTTAGTTGCTTTTTATTTTTTTTACTCAACGTGAGGTTTTTTTTTTTTTTTTTTTTTTTTTTAAGAATATAATATTAGAAACGTGTGTTAGAATAAATGGGTTAGTAGGAGTGTTCCTATTTTGTAGGTAATGTTTTTTCAAATTTATCTAAAATTTAGGAGTTTTAAAATTGATAATTTTACATGTCTAACCCTAATATTCCATTCCAATGACTCCTCAATGCAATCCAAAAAATTTGTGCGTAACCTGAGAGAGATAAAAGAATTAGGGTTAAACCAAGTATTTAAAAAAAAAAAAAAAAAAAACTGTAATCAACAAACCAAAGTTAGCGTGCGTGTTATTAAAGATAATAGCATAAGTTTGTTAGAGTTTGTGTTTGATTTAAATTTAACGCCAAAAACTTATACATTTAGTCACCACCAACATTTCAAAATAACATTAAAAAAAAAAAGATAGTTAACGTGAAACACATAAAAAAAAAAAAAAAAAAAAGTAGAACTCAAGGAAAAAAGAAAACTTTCTTAAAAAAAAAAATATGAAGAAAAAAAAAAAAGAGTTAACGTGATACATATAAGGAAAAAAAAAAAAGTAGAACTCAAAGAAAGTCAATCATAAATAAACAAAAGAAAAGAAAACAAAGAGGAATTTGCAAAAGATAGAACCTGAAAATTTGTTGGAGCCTTCGATAGTAACTATCTTTAATTTGAAGAAAAAGAAAGGAAGATGTAGAGCTAAACTAAATATCTTCAATTTGAAGAAGAATGAGAGATAGAAACTGCAAAGCATACGTGAGTTTGTGGGTCTTAAGTGTAGGAGTTTTAATTTACATATCTATCCCCGTTGGTTAAAAACTTGTAAGTGGGTATGATGAGGGTATTTTAGGCATAAAAAAATAAAGGAAAGTGAATTTTTACTAGAATGTCCTTTAGTTTTGTCTATACTACTATTTAAGGGGCTTCCCCTGTTTGGATTCCATAATTTTTAGTTCAAAAATACCCCTACACCTTTATATTTAAGTAGAGACAAAACTAAAGGACATTCCAGTAAAAATTCACTTTCCTTTATTTTTTTATGCCTAAAATACCCTCATCATACCCACTTACAAGTTTTTAACCAACGGGGATAGATATGTAAATTAAAACTCCTACACTTAAGACCCACAAACTCACGTATGCTTTGCAGTTTCTATCTCTCATTCTTCTTCAAATTGAAGATATTTAGTTTAGCTCTACATCTTCCTTTCTTTTTCTTCAAATTAAAGATAGTTACTATCGAAGGCTCCAACAAATTTTCAGGTTCTATCTTTTGCAAATTCCTCTTTGTTTTCTTTTCTTTTGTTTATTTATGATTGACTTTCTTTGAGTTCTACTTTTTTTTTTTTCCTTATATGTATCACGTTAACTCTTTTTTTTTTTTCTTCATATTTTTTTTTTTAAGAAAGTTTTCTTTTTTCCTTGAGTTCTACTTTTTTTTTTTTTTTTTTTTATGTGTTTCACGTTAACTATCTTTTTTTTTTTAATGTTATTTTGAAATGTTGGTGGTGACTAAATGTATAAGTTTTTGGCGTTAAATTTAAATCAAACACAAACTCTAACAAACTTATGCTATTATCTTTAATAACACGCACGCTAACTTTGGTTTGTTGATTACAGTTTTTTTTTTTTTTTTTTTTAAATACTTGGTTTAACCCTAATTCTTTTATCTCTCTCAGGTTACGCACAAATTTTTTGGATTGCATTGAGGAGTCATTGGAATGGAATATTAGGGTTAGACATGTAAAATTATCAATTTTAAAACTCCTAAATTTTAGATAAATTTGAAAAAACATTACCTACAAAATAGGAACACTCCTACTAACCCATTTATTCTAACACACGTTTCTAATATTATATTCTTAAAAAAAAAAAAAAAAAAAAAAAACCTCACGTTGAGTAAAAAAAATAAAAAGCAACTAAATATTAAAAATTTTAATATTTTATTCTTAGAAAAAAGCTCACGTTCAGTAAAAAAAAAAAAAAAACTACTGAAATACCCTTAATTTAATATAAACTTATCTTTATCTCTAAATCATAAGAAATGGTTTAAAATCTTAAATTGATAAAAATTGAAAACAAAAAACCTAATGAAAAAAGCCATGTTGTATCAAAAAAATTATCTACCACGTTTCTATTTTGAAAAAAAAAAATTCCTACGTTTTGTAAAAAAAGACTACCCTGGCCGCCCCTTTTTTTTTTCAAATTCAAATTCAAATTCAAAAAAAAAAATAATAATAAATAAATAAAAACCTTAACATGTTTGAATTCCACTCCCACATTTTACTCCTAACAAATTGCGCCTTGAATGCCACTCTCCCATGTTTTACTCCTAAGAAACTGCTTTACTATCAAATTTAAAAATTTTAACTTCTGTTTAACTTCTTTTGCTTATCCGGTTTTTATTTTATTTTATTTAAGTTTCATGTTATATCCTCCTTCCTTTTCATCTTCTTCTTCTTCTGGAAATATCAAAAAAAAAAAAAAAAAAAAAAAAAAAACCCGAATAGAATATTACTGCACTGGAATAACAAAAGACTTGATTACTTGACTTCCAAGATTATCCGGATAAGTATATAAGCAAATATTCTTCTTTTACTTATCCTGTTTTTTAGTTTTCTATTTCTTATATTCAATTGCTGCTTTAAAATATTGTATTTGTTTTTGCTCTCAACGTGTCTTCTTTTGAGTTCCATTCATTGTTATCAAATTTTTAATGCCCCGGGTTGCAACCATTGTCATATAGAATCTAAGGTGAGTAGGGTTGCTTTTTTATTTATGCTGTAATAAATTTATTTTAGAATTTTTTGAACAAAAATTAAATGGATTTAATCTCAATTGCAAGCCAGGCAAGATCACGTGTGGTGCTGTTAGCAAACCGTGGAACCCAATATGCAGAGCATTCCTCAAAATCCCATTAATTCTTTGATTTTGTAAGAAAATCAATGGAAATCAATGGATGGTTGTGCCACTCGATCATTCCTTTGCTTGCACAATTTATTTGGTTTTATTTCGGATTGAACATTTGCATCTTTGGCCTCTGCTCTACAACACCATTTTGTGCTTTGTGTGGAGCCCATTGGTCTTACCATTTTTTTTTTCTTGCAGATGTTATGTACATGTGCAAAGAACATGAGGATATTAGCAAGATGGGAGAACAATTGACTGCCCTGGCTTTGGATCTAAGAGAGATGTATTTTTTTTCAAGTAAATATTATGTATTGTAAGTAGCTGACTTTTTTTTACCATTTATTCGTCTTATTGAGAGACTATCTTTTGATTGTGGACTTAGTAGAGGACACAAACAAATTTTCGAAATCATTTTGTTTACATTTTACTATTCTTTTCATTTTTTATGTTGCATTATATTCTTGATTTTTTATTTTTTATATTATTCCCTTTTATATTTTATATTTTTTGTCATTTGATAGTGCAAGTTAGCTAGGAGTGATATAGATAATTCTGAGTATATTTTAGTAACCATTAAATTTGATTATCCAAACATTTTAGTAGGGAGATCGTGAAAAATAAAAATACAAGGCGGATCAAAATTTTAGTAACAAATAAATTTTATGAAGCCTTTAAAAAAAAAAAAAAAAAAGATTCCAGACAAAATGACTACAAACATATCAAAAGGAAAAACATTTTAGGTGGGTTTGTGGGAGTATGTAACGACAATATAGGAAACCCACACAGATTGTAGGAGTGAGGTTTCATGAGAATCTCTCATAAGATAATTTTCATCTTTTCTTATTTATTCATTACATATAACCTTACAAAATTTATTAGCAAAAAAAAAAAAAAAATCTTTAAACATAACAGGATAACAGCAAATGTTGTTGTAAAACATTTGGAAGGCTTAATAAAAGATGTTGAATCATAATCTTCTTTGTCATACACTATCATATATATATGGTTTATGGATGAAATTTTTAGAAAACATTTTTATTATTCAGACATTGTTTACTTTATGAGATCCTTATATATTTTGGTCATGACATTGAAAAAAATATAAGTTTCAAATGTGACTAAAAAAAATAACTAGAAATTTAACCAATAAAAATAGAAGATTGACCACACCCATAATGTAGAACCATTCAATTTGACTTATGTCCTACAAATTTTAATTCTAATTCTAATTATATTAATGTTTCAAAAATTAATCAATTATCAAATTTTGTGTTCATTTTTTGGAGCTTGCCTCATGACACTTATGGTTGTATCAGTAGTTTGCAATGCGTAATATTATTGGAGAAATGCGTAAACCTAAAATTGGGATGAATGAAAAAATTAATGTTTCAAAAATTAATCAATTAACAAATTTTGTGTTCGTTTTTTGGAGCTTGCCTCATGACACTTATGGTTGTATCAGTAGTTTGCAATGCGAAATATTATTGGACAAATGCGTAAACCAAAAATTGGGATGAATGAAAAATTATAACATTAAACCAAAAAAAAAAAAAAAACCTCATTGTACACACGTAAGAATAGGCTCTTTTTGAATCACACAATATTTTTCCATCGAATTTGTATTTTCGTTTCATTATGGTTATGCATAGGAGTTTTCAAATAAAGTGGTTGGCTATTAGATAGTTTTAGTAGCATTAATTTTGACTAATTTCATAAATTCATGTTAAGTTATTTGTGATATTTTGTTAAAAAAATACTGAGCGCGTGCTCAGAGGCTCTTCTATTTTTTGGGTAAAATTTAATAATTTGCATTCATTATAATTTAGGATTATTATATTTTCTAATCACAAAAAAAAAAAAAAAAAAAAAATCTAGGGGTGTGATGAATATTATATATGCATTTGTGAGTGAAACAATTTTTTTTTGTGATTGGAAAATATAATAATCCTAAATTATAATGAATACAAATTATTAAATTTTACCCAAAAAATAGATACTCATCACACCCCTAGATTTTTTTGTAATTGTAAAATGTAGTAACCCCAAAGTATAACAAATGCTCTAAATTAACCTTTATCCAAAAAATAGAAGAGCCTCTGAGCACGCGCGTGAGCGCGTGCTTAGAGGCTAGTCTCTACTTAAATATAAAGGTGTAGGGGTATTTTTGAACTAAAAATTATGGAATCCAAACAGGGGAAGCCCCTTAAATAGTAGTATAGATAACCCACATAATTATTATTATTATTATTATTTTTATTTATATGCAACCCGCACAAATTTTCTTTAAAGTTTTAACTACATGGTGCCATGGTTGGACAGGTGGTTAATAAGTTACCGTGGTTTAGGTGACGGACAAAACAAGGAAAGTAGGAAAGAAAATTTACTGGATGTTGTACAGTTTCACAAACCCAAGGTCATTGAAAAAAATTGCTAGATGTTTTTAGAAATTCAAAGAATATGCTGGGCTTTAAACTTTTTTTTCGCTGGGCTTCAAAGAACCTGTGTCTCTTTTTTTTGCTGGGCTTCAAAGAATCTGTGTCTATTGTCTGCCGAAGACAAAACAAACCCTCACAAATGATAAAAACAAAACATAGCATACATCTCTTGCCGTTTTAACGTTTTAGAAGTCGTTTTGTCAAGCAAACACCTCAACTCTCCTTATATATATATATATATATATATAAGATACTTTATATATACTGTTTTGTTAAGATAACAATTTTTCGTGGTTTTTATATAACATTTCTCTCTTTCTTTATACACAGCAACTGTTATTCATTCTCTTTTTTCAACCTAAGAAAACACAAAGAAATAATAATAATTTTTTTGCACAAGCTATAGTGACTTGTATATTTACCCAAATATTGTAGCAAAATCCCATTTTGTATAACCAATTCATAATCTGATGTGAATGATTTATGCGCTTCAGTAACTATATTTTGAGCTTTATGCTATTTTAGATGAGCATGTAGAAATGCTCACATTTTTTATTTTGTAAAATTTGGATATTTGAATAGTTGTTAAATTGAAATTGATTCATTTTATTCCTTTATACAATCTAATAACAAATCATTCATCATTACAACTTTATCTTGAAATTTAAACCGTTTTTGTTATTTGATTAGTATTTTTAGAAAAAAATGTTTAAAAGGTTTTATTTGCAGTTTGCTAACAAATTTGGGCAAAATGTTAGTATTAAACTTTAAAGACTAATCTATATATTACTAAAAACTGAAGTGTAGCATTTATTGCTGTTGAGCTTCTGTTATGCCACCTCATCGTCACGTCATTCACCGCATAATTATTATTTATTATTTATTCCTATTTTTTTTACCAATAAAAAAAATATATAAATAGATTATTGGCTTTACATATTTATCTGTCGATTTTAACATCTATATATATTTCTTTTTTATTTCCAATTTTCCTATAATTTTTTTACATTGACTTATTTTTTAAATATTTATACTTTCTTCAACATTTCTTCTTCCCTTACTTTTTCATCTCCCTACTATCCTCTACTTTAATATTACTATTTATCTTTCCCTTCATCTTCCTTTATTTGTCTCTTCATATCTCTTCTCTCTTACTATAAATTTGTCACTCTTTTCTATTCTTTTCATAGTTTTCTCCCACAAAAATGTTATCTCTCTCTCTCTCAATGTTTTGGTGGATTTTTATTTTTTATTGCATCTCCGCTTTAGGTTGATAAATTTTTGTGTTTTTAAAAACTCTAATTTAGGTTGATACAATTTAGTTTTGTGTTGTAAGTTATTATTATTATTATTTTGCTCTTTGATTGTTAAATTTTATCCGATTACATTATAAAAAATTAAAGATAATAGATAAAAATAAAATAGTATTTCATTACATACCATAATTTGGATAATTTAGTGTTTATTGTTATATCTTTTAATTTTTCTTATTTTTTTCTTCTCTTCTATTTTACTCAATATTGAAATTCAACCACATCCTCCTTATCATTAAATTATTTATATTCTCACTTTTTGTTTTAAAAATAAAAAATGTAATTTTTTATTGTGCTCATCAAATTGTACTCATTTTTTTTTAACATTTACACTTTTTCCAACCTTTCTCCTTCTCTTTACCTTTTCATCTCCCCAAACATTTTACCTTGATATCACTCTTCCTCTTTCCTTTCATCTTCCTTTATTTTGTTTCTTTTTATTATCCTCTTAATATAAATTTGTCATTCACTCTTTCATTCTTTACATAATTTTCTCTCACAAAAAAGTGGTTATTTCCCACTCTTTCTCCCTCAATGTTTTGGTGGATTTTTATTTTTATTTTTCTACAATCTCTATTTTTGCTTGATAAAGTTTTGTATTCTTTAGAACTCTATTTTGGTTGATGGGATTTAGTTGTGTTTGAAGTTTTTTTAAAATTTTTTTTTATGACTTTAATTGTTAAATATTATCATATTGCATTATAAATAATTAAAAACAGTATATAATAATGTACTATTATTATATTACATAGAATTATTTGGATAAGTTAATGTTTATTGTTATGTATTTTATTTTTATTTTTTTCTCATATCATTTTATTAACATTGAAACTCAGCCACATCCCCAATAAAAAAAAATAAAAAAAAATAAATAAAACTTAATAAAAATAATAAAAAAAAACCTTTGACATACCACTAAAATAACTACATCTATAACTATTTAAGCCAACCATGATATCTATTTCTTATTAATAACCATAAAATTTACAACTAGTAAGGGAACATACAAAGTAATAAAGAATAAATGAAGGAAGAAAAAAAGAAATGAAATCAAACGTTAATTAATAACTGTTATTTGGAAAATAAAAAAATGTGGCAAAGAGGAGTAAGAAATAAAATAGAGATGGCTATACAGAGGACATTAAAGACTTTATAGTAGAATAAAATCAACAATTAAATATAATAATACAAAATTTAAACTTAAAATAAATAAAACTCTAACTAGGGAAATTATGTGTATATATATATATATATATAATCATAATCTTAATACACCATGACTTAAAAAAAATTATTGAATAGTTCTACCTCTCATTTAATGTCTATTTTATACAAATCATCAACTAATAAATGCATGATAATAGTTAAAAATGTTATAGATAAGATATGAAAAATATGATAAAACTATTTTTAAAAAAAACTCTTTATAAAGTCTAAGAATTAAAATAGTATTTTATCTAAAAAATTATCATACGCAAGCGTAGGTTTACGCCTAGTTGAAGTAAAAGTTAAGGATTAAGTCATTAAAGGGTTTGTTTTGTTTTTTTTGTTTTTTTTGTTTTTGTTTTTTTTTTTTCTCTATACGTGAGGCTATTTGGCTCCCTGCCTTAGAACTTATTCAGTAGAATTCCTTTATCTTCCTTAGAGTGATATTTCCTTCTCTCCCTTAACATTGTTATTGGTAGGGCTTGATAGGGCTTTCCTTTGGGTATGGGAAACAGTTTTAAAGTTTTCCTTTCTTCTTTTTCTGCCTATGAAATGGATTTTGTTCTCTCTAATTGGAACTGTTTCTCTTTGTCGGAAAAAGAAACTTTTCATGTCCTTCTTGCAAATCACAGTGGAATGTCTGAATTTGTTTTGGTTGCAAAGTTTCTGACTAAATGTTTTTTGAATGTTGAGGCTATTGGTCGGACTTTCAAGCCATTCTGGAAATCTTGGAGGGAATTTAAGGTTCGAGATGTTGGAAATCATATTGTATTGTTTGTTTTCTGTTAGGTTTTTAGACTCCTTAAAACAATAATTGGATTAACCTAGAGAATTAGCCAAGTGATTAACTTAGTCAATTTATGCAATTCTAGGTTAACACAAGCATATAATCATATCAAGCATATAAAGCAGCGGAAATATAAAGAACACAAGATATGATGACTCAGGAAACTACACGGTAAAAACCTGGGGAGGATTTAACCTAGCTTTCCTCAAGGTAAACTTGAATCCACTATGTGAAAGAATCGAAGTTCATACAATAAGACTTACAAGCTCCCACGCTCAACTTCTTATTGCTACCCATTAGTAGAACTTACTGATACGATCACGTGCAAACTCCGAATCCACGGACTCCTTCTTTCTTAGATTCTCCACAAGTACAAGCACTCCAGCTTGTGTTTCTTTAAGCTCCAATAGCAGCAACTGAGTTGATCATCAAGGTGTAGATAACATCTTCTCCTTGAAAACCCTAAACTTTATGTAAAGGAAAACTCCTCAAGGATCTCACAAGAGATTTACACAAAACCGCAAATATGAGCAACAAGAGTAGCAAGAGCAACCTCTAAAACGTGCTAAGGTTTTGCCTTATATACCTAGGGCAAAAACATAAAACCCTAAACGTTTTAATGAGATAGGACTGAGTTGGAAATCTGCAGAAAAACGCAATCTGGCCGACTTTCGATCGATCGAGTCTAAGCTTCGATCGATCGAGCTAGGCCAAAATGCACAGTAGCTTCTGCATCAGCTCAATTCCAACTTTACATGAATTACACAACTTTGAGCAAGCCTAAACAAGACTAAACAACCTATTTTGATCATGGTTTGCCAACATTACACATTAGAGTTCTAAATACATAAATTCTAAGTCTTTAGAACCTAACATTTTTTATTCTAAAACTGATGCTCAGCGTGTTTTGATGAATGTACCTTGGAGTTTTGATAAGAACTCTATTTAGTCAGATGGAAAATAATTCGGCTATCTAAAACATTAATTTTACTCACTCTTTGTTTTGGATTCAACTTCATGGTCTGCCAGTGAAAAAACTTAATGTCGATATTGTGGGCACAGTAGTTTCCTCTCATTTTAAGAATGACATGATAGGGGGAGATTTTATGCGTGTTAGAGTTCGAGTTGATGTTTCAAAACCTCTTTGTTGGGGCTGTAGAGTTGTATTTGAAGATGGTAAAGAAGGATGGGTTGCGTTTAGATATGAGAAACTTCCTAATTTCTGTTATTGGTGTGGCCTTGTGAATCATGATGACTAGGATTGTGATTGCTAGATATCTAGCAAAGGAACACTAGCCATTGAAACTCAGGAATTTTGGGCCTGGCTTCAACCACCAATTTTCAATTATGGAAAGAAGAGTGTGGTTATTGTTAAAGGTTCAGGGGGAAGAGGTAGGGGTGTCAATGTTCGACCCAACCCGCGAACACGACACGAACCCGACACGGGTTTTTTCGGGTTAGGGTTAGGCCTTAATGGATTTGGATCATAAATGGGTTGACTCGAAAGCGACACGATAAGAAACGGGTCATAAATGGGTCAACTCGCATAACCCGCAATAGACACGTTTAACACGCCAATTTATTTGTGTCAACTTGAAATGACCCACTTAACACAACCCGTTTAACTCATATAACAAATAAATATTTATTTTATTTTAGATTTTTCAAATACCTTTTATATCCAACATATATTTTAAATTTAAAAAGAAAAGTGAGTAATTACAAAAATTTACAAGGGATATAATTGGAAATTGAAACTTTACAGATCTTAGAACTACTAATACTTTTTTTTTTTTTTTGCATAGAACTTACACAAATAAAATTGGATGAGCTTGTGGAAGATGTTATGAATTTGGACATCAACAAAGAATCTATGGATGATAATCGTGGTCATAGTCAGGATTAGTCTACTGTTTGCTCAAATTCTTTCAATATTGATACTTAGCATTTGACAAGTTCCAAGAATGTTATATTTTTGTTGAACTATGTTATTTTACTTTTGTGAAACATTGTTATTTTGAATTTGGGTTGAAGTATATGCACTTCTTTTGCAATGTAAAGAACTTATTTCTAGATGAATATTATATTTTTGTTGAACTATATTATTTTGAATGTGGGTTGAAGACTTGAAATGCATGCACTGCTTTTTGGGATGTAAAAATAATTATTTCTAGATGGATGTTATATTTAATATTATGCATGTTGAAATGGGTTGTATTACATTCGTGTCAACCCAACATGACTCGTTTATTAAGCGTGTTAAATGGGTTGGGTCAGGTCAACCCGCCTTATTAACAGGTCGGGTTAGGGTTGAAGGATCATGACACGATTATTAAATGGGTCGGGTTAGGGTTGAGCAATTTAGTCGAATACCCCTACCTCGACACGACACGAACCCGACACGCTAACCCGAATTGACACCCCTAGGAAGAGGTTTATGGTAGTCATTCACGAACAACGGTGGCCAGGGTTGTTAATTTCCGTTCTATGGATACAGATGAAGAAATCGTTAAACCTTCAAACACGGAAATTCAAAATTTTTCAATAGAAGGTTTGACAACTGTCCCTCTAATTGTTCCTCCTATTTCTGAGAAAATTCCTGATTTGGTGGAGGCTACTCACTCACTAACCCACGGTAAGGACCTTCCTTTGGTATCCCAAATTTCCACACTGGATAATTCCCATTTTTCATCAACTTCTTTTAAGGCTTAGATTTAGCAGATCGATACTGATTTGAAGAAGTTTAACACAACAGAATCTATGGTCTATCCAGACTCTCTACTGCCCTTATCTTTAAAAAACATTCCTGAAATTTTAGTAGAGAGTACATTAAAAGTGAATAACGTGGGGATGTCTAAGGAGATTAGTTTAGGTATTGAGTCTAATATAAATTTTGCTTCTGAGACTAGTCAACATAAAGTAGTTGATCTGCCCCTTAATTCTAAGCCCTGGAAATGATTGGTTAGAAAGAAAAAAGCTGGGATTACTTATGTGCAAAGAAAAGTCTTATGGGAAGAGAGCAATGACTGAGTCTGAAGAGAATCAACTGGATTTACCTAGCAAAGATTTGTAGGTTTTGAAAGATGATGAAATAGTACCCTTGAAATTGGTGGAGGCAATTGAGCAGCCCCGCTAGGGACAATGAGTCTCTTTGTTTGGAACTGTCGTGGGCTTGGAAACCTATGTACAGGGAAGGAGCTCGGCGAATTAGTATGGGCTAAAGATCCCACTGTTGTGTTTATAGCCGAAACATGGGCAAATGAAGTTAGGCTAAATGAGAAAAAAAAAAAAGAATTTTTTTTTTTTTCCTTCGTTCCAAGAGTAAACATGGGAGGAGGTTTGGCACTGTTTTGGAAATATTCCATCAATCTGTCAGTTGAGTCTTTCTCAAAGAACCATATTGACTCAATTATTAATAAGGGGTCGAGTGAAGCTTGGAGGTTTATAGGATTTTATGGGGAACCAGATACACAAAAAAGGAAGGAGTCTTGGGATTTACTTTGTCATTTAAATTGGTGCTTCAAATTGCCTTGGCTTTGTGTTGGAGTATTCAATGAGAATGTGAGTAGTTCTAAGAAGTTGGGTGGTAGTTCAAGAAGTCAAGTTCAGATGTAGATCTTTAGGGAAGCTATTGATGAGTGTGGTTTTCTAGATTTGGGTTTTACAAGGCCTCAATTCACTTGGTAGAAGCATTTCTCCAATGGCCATTCGATACGGGGAAGAATGGATAGATGCATGGCTAATAATGATTGGTTGATTAAGTTTGCTGGTTCAAAGGTGCATCACTTGCATTGTAGCACTTCGGATCTTATCCCATTGTGGATTGTTCCCGATGGTATAGAAACTTCACGACCATTGTTGATACTCATTTTTGCGACACATTTTGTACAAGCCCGATTCAACCAAGCCTAACTTCCTTGTGGGCTCAATTCATGTATTATATTATATTTTATTCTTTTAAGCATGGCCCACGCTCATGCGACTTATTGGGGAAATTGAGGAAGTGTGGGTTGGAGGGTATGGGTCGGTTCCTTTTGGACCTTTTGCTTGAGCCCATCCCATGTGTGCTACCAAGTGGGCAAGGGACACTGGTAGCACCTCAGGCTTATGGAGGAGGTCTTGTATCCAAAATTTCCACCCCAAAACACCTTTTATGCTCTAGGTAACTGTGACCTAACTTTTTTGCTATACCATTTTTTGCCTAAAACACATAGTTGACCCTAAGTGGCTGGCTTGGTCTATTGCAACAACCAAATGCAATCTCTAAGGACCTACCATGTCTAAGAAACATCAGCCCACGAATTTAGGCTACTTTATTTCCCAAATTATGCAAAAAGCAAGGCATCCCTCTTACCCAATTAAATCAAATCTGTCCATAACTTCTTTGATTCATATCTTAGGGTTCAAAGCCTTTTCTATTGACCAAAAACAGTCACTTAGAGCACCCCAAGTTCAATACAAAAGGCCCCAATCAGATTCAAAATCAACTAACCACGTTCTACCCACATACCTGAAACTTCAGAGCAAAAGCCCATTCAGCTAGTCAACAATCTCACAATTCCGAAGTTTGGGGGTGGAAATATGAGTATAGAGGAACCTTCCATCTCTTTCTCACAACCTCTCTCAATTTTATCTTCTCAGTGACTATGGGTCAAAGTTTCAGACCTGTTGAACCACGTTTTCCTCCAAAAACACAAAAAACATAAAAATACAAGATCAAATAAGATCAAAAACAATTCAGCGGAATACTTGCATCATGATTTAGAATCTAATTATCTAGACTCCTCATTTTTTTCACCCAATAATTCACTTGTTACAAAAATTAAAAAAAAAAAATTGATGGGACACATGGCGCAAAATTGAACTCTAATTAAAATTCAATTTAGAATCTAATTGAATTTAGACTCTTTGATTTTTGCACCTAATAATTTACTTGACACACAAATTTAAAAAATTAAATGAGACACATAGCGTAAAATTAGACTCCAATTTAGAATTTGATTGGATTTTCTCTCAACTTTGGCTATTAGAGATTATTCCCGTGCGATGCATAGCTTGATGAAGGTTCGGATTTAAGCTAAAATTTTTTAAAATAATTAAAACTAAATTATTAAATAAATAGTAACAATAAATTATAAAATAAAAGTGTGGTTTGTGTGAGATTTAACTTTACATTTTTTTTTAATAATAATCTTTTATTTTGAATACAATTTAAATTTGTTTTAAATAATTGATTTTTGGTAATAGAATTTTAGTTTAAATAGAATTTAAATTTGTTTTAAATTATTGTTAAATCTTATCCCTTAGTCAAAACGTGAGATATTTTTATTTTTATTTTTAATAAAATGAATTTACTAATTAGTGAGAATAGTTATTTGACCCAACCACGACTTCTAAGCCAAACTTTTATTATACTTGAGAAAGAAAAACAAAAACAAAAACGTGGGTTATGTAGGATTTAAGTTTAAAAACTTTTGCTAATAGACTTTTAGTTTGAATAGAATATAAATTTGTTTTAATTTATTGTGAAATCTTATTTTAAATTATTGTTAAATCTTATCCTTTAGTCAAAACTTGAGTTGTTTTATATATATATATATATAATTAATTTACTAATTAGTGAGAGTAGTCACTTGACTCAACCACGACTTCTAAGCCCAAAATTTATTATATTTTAGGAAAAAAACAAAAACTAAAACAAAAACATGAGTTGTATGGATTTAAGTTTAGAGAATTTTAATAATAGTCTTTTAGTTTGAATAGAATTTAATTTAATTTTTTTATAAATTATTGTTAAATCTTATCTCTTAGTCAAAACAAGGGTTTTTTTTTTTTTTTTTTTTTTTTTTAATAAAGTTAATTTATTAATTAGTGAGAGTAGCCATTTTACACAATCACGGCTTCTAAGCCTAATTTATATTATATAGTATACTAGTCTTTAACCCAAGCGATGCATGGGCTAATTGAAAAGCTATATATGTAACCAAACTTAGTCATGGAGAACATATCATTGATATACGGTTTACTTGTTGCATTATTTAGAAGGAAAAAAAAAAAATCATAAAAAACAGTGACTATAATAAAACCAATGGAACTACTAAATACTTTTCTTAATAAGAATTGTAAGTCATGTCATCTAGCTAACTCTTCCATTGAAATTATCATCTCCAATCACCCTTTGAAATTTCATGGTTGCCTTTGCTTCTTGCCTAGTATGATTGCACATATTTATTATCCGACTTGCATCCATATTAAGGCACATAGCAAACAAAAGCAAACATACAAACACATAATCTTCCATGTAGTTGTTTAATTTCTCTAAACAAATGCCAAGTTAATGTTAGAGTCCGAAATTCAATTAGTAAACACTATGATACACACCTATTCCAAAATTAAACACGCCACCAATTCTACCAATACATGTAACTCTGCATAACTCATGTTTGTGTCCATAACTCACAAATTTCCTGGCCCTGAAACCCATCCCAAAATTTTTTTTAAAACAATCACCGCCCAGAAATATTTTCTATTATTAGCAAAATTTTTCCATAATTTCTATCTAAATGAAGCTTCCACCATTACCATGTGTTTCCAAATAAGTTCTAACACAACTTGTAGGCTTACTAATCAACAATTAGCTTGTAAGTATTGGAAATAACAAAATCTGCCTATATCATTGAATTCTTTCAACCTAGAAACTATGATAACACATAAATAGTAAGAAATCCTACCTAATTATGTTGCTATTTGAGGGAGTACAGGTAGTCATAGATCTTGTGTGACTTCCATGGAGAACTTCTTTGCTAGAGTGCTAGCATTCTTCAAAATGGGCTTCCAAATTCTTACATGTGTCTATAACATGAATGTTACTCTAAATAGGTGAGTGAACAAAGCATCATAAACAATATTATTATGAGTAAGACTCGTCATTTTTCTTACATTAGAACAAAATATGACACACCAAAGAAGTTTTGAGGCTTTGAACAAAGTTAAGCATTTACGCACCTTCCTTCCATTAGAATTGTACAAAGCAGATCTGGACTTATACATAACAAAGAAGGTACCACATGATATATTGCTAATTCTAAGATCCTTACGTCTGCTCTCTCTTTGTCATTATGCTAATTTGATAGAGTTACCTAAGTCAATTGGAGATTTTAAACATCTACGCCATCTAGATGTCCCTTGCACTAAAATTGAGAGGTTGCCTAACTCTATATGCAAGTTGTGTAATTTACTGACATTGAATCTATCAAGATGTAAATTTCTCGTTATGTTTTCAACACATATGCAAAAGCTCATTAATTTGCGTCATCTTGATATTATTGGAACCAGTATAAAAAGGATGCCAATACAAATAAATAGATTAAAATGTCTTCAGACTTTTACTAAATTTGTTGTCAACAAGAATATTGGATTCCAAATTCGAGTGTTAGGGAAGCTTCCGAATCTCAGAGGAACCATTTTGAAAGCAAAGCTTCAAGATGTGACAAACCCAACAGATGCTTTGTATGCAAAGTTGAAGGCTAAGAGACAGCTTAAGGAGCTAACATTGGAGTGGGATGCCGATGATATTATTTCTCAAAGTGAAAGGAATGTACTCAACAATCTCCAACCTCATACAAACTTGAAAAGGCTTGTTATCAACAACTACAGTGGCACAAGCTTTCCTAATTGGGTAGGGGATTATTCATTTTCAAATGTTAAAGTTGTTCATCTAAGCTCTTGCAGATTTTACCTCAATTTGCCATCACTTGGGCTACTCCCCTCTCTTCAAAACCTCAGCATTGTTGGGTTTGATGAAGTTGTTAAAGTCGGTCCTGATTTCTATGGTGGCAGTTCTTCCACAATAACACCATTTCAATCACTGAAAATATTGAATTTTGAGAGAATGTTAAAGTGGGAGGAATGGTTTTCTTATGAAGTAGGAGCTTTCCCTCATCTTCAAGAGCTTCATCCGGAGGATTGTCCCAAACTAAGCAGAAGCCTGCCCAAGCTCCTTCCTTCTTTAACCACACTTTGGATTCTTAAATGTTCAAAGCTTGGGACTTCTCTCCCAAGGGCTCCTGCCATTCGTGATTTGCGTGTAACACTTTATAATGACATGCTGTTGCAAATGAATGTATTGCCACCTACATTGCACATGCTCAGAATGGGCGGATTTGATAACTTGTCTGTGCCAAACTGAATGCTGTCTCGCAACAATTGTCTTGAAGAGTTAATGATTGATAATGGTCCTCTGCTCAAGTCTCTTGATCTTAAAAGTGCTAGTCTACTCACTCCACTAAAAAAGCTTAGTATCTTGAATTATAGGGAATTATTTTAGTTTAATGGATCCAGACCATGTGGATAATTATATGAATATCAAATCCAAAATCTGTCAAACCATATTTATGAACCAATATAAATAGGAAGAATAGATAAACAATGCTCTCTCATGGACTATGCATGTACCTCGAACACGAGTATGAAAGAGAGGTACTGAAGAATCAATTCCATGCATGTTAGAGTAAAACTCCTGGATCAGCACGGAAGGACATGTGACTGGGACGTCACACAGTGACTCCCAACCCTGACTGTGAATGACAATGGGTAGGTCAGTGTCGGAGAAGTCTGACAAAATGACTTGGCATTCCGAATGAATGCCTTGTCAAGAAAAGTTCTCTGAGAAGTCCTTTCGAGCATCCTCATCACGGAACCGAATAGAAGAGGGGGTAGGATCAGAAGACGGAGATACCCCAAAACAAAGAGAGTTCCGGGACGAAGCAGATTTACGTTTCGGTGCCATTGACGCACTAACGTAAACTAAAGAGAGAGGGGGAAGAGAGAAACACTCAGAAAAGTCCCAAATAGTTCAAATATTCAAAAATATATTGAATGTAAGGTACATATGCATGAAAATGCATGAGCATGTGACGTGCACACACCAAACCAAACCTACTATCACATAAACAGTTCAACATGTATAACACACATCTAAATGCATGAAAATACAGTTATAATGTACATGAGATGCAATGCATGAAGTTTTTAAGATCAAATCTTCAAAACCCATCCCAAAAATTTCACAAAAACCTCTTTGATTTTGAAAAACCCCAAATTTTGCAAAAATCCCAAAAACTTATGTTTCAAAGCATGAAATGCATGAAAAATGAGGGATTAGAGACTTACCAAGTGAGGAAAAACTTGATTAAGCTCGAAAATCACTTAAGGAAGAGGTTAAGAGTGAGTGAGAGAGTCTTTGGGAGATGAATAGGCGTGGACAGATGGAGAGAGATCGAGAAAATGAAGAGGTGTTGAGATTGCGATGGATCGAGGAGCTATCGAGAAGACAAGAGATTTCTCGATCAATCCACCTAGCTATTAAGAGGTGTTAAGATTGTGATAAAAAAATCAACTAAAGAGCTTGACAGATAGGCTAGGTATCGAGAGGTGTCGAGGAGGTGTCGAGATTGCTTAAAAACAGTTTTTCAAGAAGGGAAAAACATAGATATGAATGCAATCAAGCATGCAACTCAACCAATGATCCAAACAATATTTTGAACTCTCATAATGTTAATCCTAACAACTATTTAATATCTAATTAAATAATACTAATTAAATAGCTATGGTGACATTATTGTAACATATGTTCAAATAGTTTTGTTAAGGATTTAACCCTTATAGCGTTGTTAATATGCTAGTATAGAGCATTGTATATCTTTCTACCCTTTTTCATTCCAAACTAGATTGGGACAAGAAGAAAAAGAGATTAAAATTTAAAAAAAAAAATTTAGTTCCGGGTACCGTATCTCCTGACCCAAGTTAGAGCGTTCCCAAAAAAATAGTAAAAAAATTCAAAAAATTAAAAAACATCATTCTCGCTTTATTTTTGGCCAAACTGAGCCTGAATATGCCGAAAAAGTGATAAAAAAATTTTCGTACTGAGTACAGTTTCTACCTTACCCAGGCTGGAGCATTCTCAAAAAAATTCAAAAAAAATATTAAAATAACTCAAAAAAATAGAAAATATCTTTGTACCCTTATTTCATGCCAAACTGGGCCGGGATAAGAAGAAAAAGAGATTAAAAAAAATAAATAAAAAATAAAAAATAAAAAATTTCTTTCTGAGTATCGTTTCTCCCGACCCAAGTTAGAGTGTTTCCAAAAAAATAGTAAAAAAATTCAAAAAACTAAAAGACATCATTCTCGCTTTATTTTTGGCCAAATCGGACCGGGATAGGCCAAAAAAGAGACGAAAAAAAATTTCATATTGAGTACAATTTCTACCAAACCCAGTTTGGGGCATTCTGTTATGAAATTAATACTAAAGCGGGAAGGCTATTTGCAATATTATTATTAAACTAATCTTTATATTACTATTATAACTAGCATGGGCATATACAATATTAACCAAAAGAATAATATTTTGGTATTATCATATGGTGTATTTATCCCAATAGTCTGGACTAATAGTTGTGAGTATATCCTCTAGTTAAGATCTACTCACAACTATTTTCAACAATATTTTGGAATATTAACCAATACACCATAGCTATTTGCAATTGGATAAATTCTTTCCTTCTTACCAAGAAAAATATTCTAGGGGACAATACAATTCACGTGGCCAAAAAAATAAACATCTAAAAGTTTTAGAAGTCCTTATTAATAGCTCTACTGTAGAGTTGCAAATGAGAAATAGTATAGGAAACACCACTTCACATGAAGCTAGGTTTTTTCCTATTTGTTATGAAGCCATCAATCTTTTTATTTTAGGGAGATCCCAACGCGGCATATATTTTGAATGAAGATTGTGCCTAGCTACTTTCGATAAGCAAATTGTTGGGCTTCTATTACTAGCGCCATATGGGAATCGTGGTCTCATTGGAAGGTCTCAACTTGAATTACCATTTTATGTTGCCATAAGGATGGAAAGATTAGGTATATTCCTTAAATTTATTTTATCAATTTTTTTATTGTCATCCTATTTAATTCTATTTAATCTTATAAACAATTGAGCATATGTATATTTGGAAGGTTCAATAATTAATAGGTGCCATCTAAAATTATTCCTATTTTGCATAAGCTTTGTGCAATAAAATAAAACTTAATGCATTGCATATTTTGTATCACACTTACTTTATATTTTCCACTTGGTTTTTTTTTTATTCTCCAAAAAAAAAAAAAAAAAAAAAAACTTTGTATTTTCCACATTGATTGTAACAAGCATATTGCATGTCATGCATGTTCCAAATTAATATATTCTAGTTAATTCTTTCAAATGTCATTCATGTTTTAATATATATATATATATATATATATATTTTGTTAACTTAGATATATTAGAAGAGGTTTTTAGCAAGAACCCATTACTCTTCCACGTAAAAGACCAAAAAGGGAAGACACCTCTACATTTAGCCGCAGCCAATAATTATATTAAGGGCATTCAGTTCATTTTAACAAAATTCAGACAACATGCCCTTGTAAAGAGCCTAAAGGGTGACCTTCCTATCCATATATCAAGCAAGAAGGGACACATTAGGGCTGTTGAAATATTTCTTGAACAGCAATGGCATGATCCATCTAAATTATTGAACAGTTTAGGTCAAAATATATTGCACGTTGCGGCAAAGCATGGGCAAGACATGTTAGTGAAAAACATATTGTCAAAACCAAGGTTTGAGAAGCTTCTAAATGAAAGAGACAAGAATGGACACAGCCTTGCATTTGGCCTCTATGATTTTCGTTCAAATATTGTGTGCACTCTCACGTGGGATAGGAGAGTTAACTTGAATCAGCTAAATAAAAAAGGTTTGACAGCTTCGGATATTGTTAGACAAAATGAACGGACAACGAGAGGTATGACCTTATCATTGAATATTTATCTTATTTTATTTTAGGAGTTTGTCCCATAATATATCAAATGCATAACACGCCCTTTAATAAATAAATACATGTGAACGACAGAGCATGTTAATGTAATTGTCTCTTACATTCTACATATTAAGTTGTACTACTACTACCGTCAATATGTGCTCTTCTAGTTCAATATCAACTTCCTTTAAATTTTAACAATCTTTCAAAAAGCTTAGTAAAACTTTCTTCGGAAATTTTCCATTTTGAGAAGCCTAAAGATTTTGATCTAGATGAAATACAAAATCAATTTTGATGTTGGAGTGCCAGTAGAGGGAGAGAGACACGTTGTTTTTCCAAAAATGATTTTTTTAAGCAGTTCCAAAATTGTTTTTTAATTACTTTTCTTAATTATTAAAATTAATACCATAATTGGGACTTTATTAATACTAATTCTAAGTTTTAATTAAATAAATTTGAAATTTATTAGAAAACTCAATTGTACAAGGTAGTTAGAGGCATAAAATAAATTGTAGTAAAAAATTTTAAGGGCGTATTTTACATTTTTGTCAAATTAATATTACTATTGCACGTCAAGTTAACTCAAATTACTTTTTGGTTTTTCCTCAATTAGTGAGTTACATATCCTATCATCTATATATATATATATATATATATATATATAAAACCGAAACTTTTGAAGCCCTCACAATTTTCCACATCATCACTATTTTCTTTTTCTTTTTATTTTAGATTTTATATCTAATAACAATAATATTGAAAAACGTATACAAACTTGGAGGCCTATTTAAGGGCTCCATAAAACTTGATAGACAAAAAAATATATACTAAAATAAGCCCTAATTAATACCTAACCATAATAGGAACCAAATTTGACCTAAAAAAACATTAAAAGAGCCTAAAAACAAGGAAATAAATCACCTAGACCTAAAATAACGTTTTTTACATAAAAATACCAAAATCTCTTCTCTCCTTAAAACCCTAGCAATTACCATCTCAAAACCCTAAACTCAACTTCACTTTAAGATTAAAAAAATAAGAAGGAGAGAGACTCACGTAAATAAAAAAAAAAAAAAGTAGGTTTTGTCTTTTTTTATTTGCTTTCATATGTGCCTGAAATTTTCATTCTATCTTATTGTTTTATTATGTTTAGAATTGATTTTCTTATAAGTATTTGGGTTAATCTCTATATTTTGATAGTGTTTTTATGGGTTTGGTTTTTGAGTTGAAATTCTAATAATTATTTTATATTGTATATGGCAGATGAAGCATCTCTATTTTTTGGAGAAAAATCAAAGTTGCAACCTATGTCTTTCAGCCCAAGGTGTGGTAAATTTTTATATGTTCTTACTTTATTGAGAATTTTTATTTGGGTTCATGTGATTTTTTGTTTTTTTATTAAAGCTTTGATTTTTGGTTGATTAATTATTTGTTTGGATTAATTTCAATTAATTATTTGTTAGGATTCAACGTAAAAGATAATGGAATTAGGTGTTATAAATTTGATAATGTTCCATGTTTTGAATTGTTTATATTATTTAGACTCCTGGTAGGACTTTCTCTTCTCTCCTTAAAACCTTAGCAATTACCATCTCAAAACTCTAAACTTAACTTCACTTTAAAATTAAAAAAATAAGAAGGAGAGAGACTCAACTAAAAAAAAAAAAAAAAACGTAGGTTTTGTCTTTTTTATTTGCTTTCATATGTGCCTGAAATTTTCATTCTATCTTATTGTTTTGTTATGTTTAGAATTTATTTTCTTCTAAGTATCTGGGTTAATCTCTATATTTTGATAGTGTTTTTATGGGTTTGGTTTTTGAGTTGAAATTCTAATAATTATTTTATATTGTATATGGCAGATGAAGCATCTCTATTTTTTGGAGAAAAATCAAAGCTGCAACATATGTCTTCCAGCCCAAGGTGTGGTAAATTTTTATATGTTCTTACTTTATTGAGAATTTTTATTTGGGTTCATGTGATTTTTTGTTTTTTTATTAAAACTTTGATTTTTGGTTGATTAATTATTTGTTTGGATTAATTTCAATTAATTATTTGTTTGGATTCAACGTAAAAGATAATGGAATTAGGTGTTATAAATTTGATAATGTTCCATGTTTTGAATTGTTTATATTATTTAGACTCCTGGTAGGACTCTCTCTTCTCTCCTTAAAACCCTAGCAATTACCATCTCAAAATCCTAAACTTAACTTCACTTTAAAATTAAAAAAATAAGAAGGAGAGAGTCTCAACTAAAAAAAAAAAAAAAAAAAATGTAGGTTTTGTTCTTTTTATTTGCTTTCATATGTGCCTGAAATTTTCATTCTATCTTATTGTTTTATTATGTTTAGAATTTATTTTCTTCTAAGTATTTGGGTTAATCTCTATATTTTGATAGTGTTTTTGTGGGTTTGGTTTTTGGGTTGAAATTTCTAATAATTATTTTATATTGTATACAGCAGATGAAGCATCTCTATTTTTTGGAGAAAAATTAAAGCTGTAACCTATGTCTTCCAACTCAAGGTGTGGTAAATTTTTATTTGGTATATTATATATGAATTTTTTGAATTTGAAGGGTTTTGTTTGGTTTTGAAGTAGAATTTGGGGATTCTATAAAATTTGGGGTTTTTTGTATTTGCGTCTTAGTAAGTTGATCTTAATTCTTTATCTTATATGTTTTTTCTTTATTGAGAATTTTTATTTTGGGTTCATGTGATTTTTTGTTTTCTTAATTAAAGTTTTGATTTTTGGTTGATTAATTATTTGTTTGGATTAATTTCAATTAATTATTTGTTTGGATTCAACGTAAAAGATAATGGAATTATGTGTTATAAATTTGATAATGTTCCATGTTTTGAATTGTTTATATTGTTATTAATACGACTAAATAAGATTTGTTTTTATCTTTATAGTTTATATCAGTTTTGAGTGTGTGTATATATATAACTTTTGGGAATTTTGCTTTATTAATTTAAGAATTGTAAATTACTTTGTACTTTTCAGTAACTATGTACCTGCAGTGAGACATTGACAATATAAGCATATATATATGGTATTAATATTTTATAAAAATCTTTCTTACAACCCAATAACATTCTACGTTTGACAACACTTCTAAACTAATGAAAAGCATAAAAGTTAAATATTTATTCCCATTGTATTTTATTTAATTATGACAGATCCATTTTCTTTTAAACGCTAACTAGCAAAATGTCTATAATATGCATATTATTAACCCAATTTTCTATTTCTAAATTTCTTAAATTTTATTATATCAATCTTTTTTTCTTTTAAATTCTTGGTGGGCAAATCAGTCTCTCACTAATTCTTTTACCTTAACGTGATGTTAGTTAATTGTCCTTTTATTTAACTATCCCGTGCATCGCACGGGTTAGCGACTAGTATTATATATAATAAAAGTTGGGTTTAGACACCGTAATTGCGCCACGTGGTTTCACTAAATTACAGAATTTTTTTTATAAAATTTTTAGAGTTTTAAAGAACTAAAAAGGAATAGTATACTAGCAGGACTCTAATTCATTCTTATCATTAAGTAATTTATCTAAGGAGAAAAAAAAAAAAAAAAACTACTTCTTCTTTTTTGTATTAACTTAAACGTAAACAAAAAAAAATTAAAAAAAAAATCTAATAACAATCTAGCTAATAACGGATAACTATTTTTTTGGGGTAAAATATACCTAAACTTCTTGATTAGGTAAGCTCCTTTTTTTTTTTTTTTTTTTTTTTTTTTTTTTTCATATCAAGTTATCAACTTCTTCACAATTTAAAATTATCTAATATAAAAGTGTGGGTATACTACTACTATGACTCTAATTCATTCTTATCATTAAGTAGTTTATCTCCAAAAAAAAAAAAAAAAATTACTTCATCGTGTCTAAAGTAAGTGTATATCTAAAAAAAAAACACTTCTTCACACTAACTTTAACGTAAACAAAAACTATCATTAAATAGTTTATCTAAGGAAAAAAAAAAACCTATCACCTGCTTCACGTAACTATCATTAAGTAGTTTATATAAAGGGGGAAAAAAAACTACTTTTTTGTATTAACTTAAATGTAAACAAATTAAAAAAAAAAAAAAAAAAATCTAATAACAATCTAACTAATAATGTTAACTATTTTTTTGGGATAAAATATACCTAAACTTCTTGATTAGGTAAGCTCCTTTTTCTTTTTATTCATATCAAGTTATTAACTTCTTCACAACTTAAAATTATCTAATATAAAAGTGAGGGTAAGGGTCATCAAATAGCCCATGACCCATGGGCTGGCTCAATAGCCCGCTAGCCCACTAGGCTAATGGGCAGCCCGGCCCGGTAATATTGAAGCCCATGGGCAGCCCAGTAGCCCAATGGGACAGGCTATGGGTTGGTTTCTTTACCCATGGGCGCCCAGTGGGCCGGCCCATTAGCCCGACTCGTTAGCCCAGCCCATTAGCCCGACCCGTTAGCCTGACTCATTGCCCAAAATTCATGACAAAATAATTTTGGGGTTGGGTGGGTGAAGGATTGAACTTTGAACATTATGAATATTTAACCAAAAAAATTATATAATTATAATTTTTTTGGTTAAATTTTTATAACCCTATTGAAGACCCATTAAAAATGCCCATGGGTAGCCCATTAAACCCACCTCACCAGCCCAGCCTGCTAAAACCCAAATGGGCATTGCCCATGGGTAGGGCCATGGGCTAGGGTTTTTCCATCCAGCCCGGCCCAACCCAGCCCATTGACTAGTCAACGACCCGTTAAGCCCAGCCCATTAGACCCATGGGCCAAGTAAAAATGGGCCGGGTCTGCCCGACCCGGCCCATTGACGAGGCCTAAGTGAGGGTATACTACCATGACTCTAATTCATTCTTATCATTAAGTAGTTTATCTCAAAAAAAAAAAAAAAAAAAAAAAAAAAAAAAACTTCTTCACGTTATTTAAATACGTTTTATTTATTTGTTGCCTTTTGGTTTCATAACCAGTGAAGAAAATTCTGTGCCAATTCTATAGTCATATTTCTTCTGTGCTGCTTTGAGCTTCCATTTCTATTAGCTAAGTATCTGGCTATGGAGGTCAGGTTTGTAATCTAGATGTAGAACTTTGCAAAATTTTTTTTTTTTCATTTACACTAAGTTTATGTATAAAACTGTGTGTTGCATGGAAAAAATTTGAACCAATATTTTATTTCTTGAATAATTCTATCTTTTAAAAGTGGCAAAATTTATGTTACTTTGTCTAAAGATTTTAATTATTAATATTATTGTTAACAATACTGCAAATCACTTATATTGTAGATTCATTAGATATAAAATTCATATGCAAATAGTTTGATACATTTAACTGCAAATGATATTATAGCACAATTGGCATGTTTGGTGCTATCATTTATATTTGATGTACCAATGCAATTTATTCATTTCGTTTTTTAATTACTTATTTGGTATAATAATTATATATATTCTATAAATTTTAACATAAAACCGTGCAATGCACGGGCCTTTAACTGGTATTTATATATTGCCTAACTTTCCTTGCAGATATTGACCGATTGGGCTTTAACGACAGCTGGCACACCCATGAGCATTACGGGATCTAAAATTCGGTCAAGAAAACCAAGAACGCGATCAAGATATCGCATGATTAAGCACTGGTTCGATATTCTTTTAATGATATCAATTTTAGTTTCATGTGCTTTTCGTGATATGCTAATTATTTGTCTTATTTAATGTTTTTTTTTTTTTTTTTGTATAGAATGAGGGCAAGATCGATGCAGACAGAGACAGTCAATACTCAACCAAATAAAAACATTATGTATCAAATAGTTCATTATATCAATTTTATTTTTTCTTTTTCTTTTTTTAGAAGCTTATTAAATTATTAGTATTGTACTTAGGACTCTGAACTGGACCAAATATTTCTTGTAATTTTTAATTTGTGTGGCAATATAATACTTCTTTCTTGTAATTGTTAATCTGTGTCACAATTTAATATTTCTTATGAGTGTTGTACAAAGTCGAGTCCAACTTTAGTAATTACTAGTGTTGGCAGCATGTGAAAAATTGTGTAGCTTCCAAAACTTAGATGACACAATATAATAAGGTTAACAAGAAGTTAGAGGATTCAATTATATAATATTTATAAATCAGTAAATCAGGCATGATCTATTTTTAAATGTCACATGCAAGTCATTAGTACTTGGCCAAAAAAAAAAAAATTGCTAGTCATTTGATTAGTTTTGATATTGGAGGATCTTAGCAGCATGCCTGAAAGTAATGTCTTTATTTTATTATTTTGAAAGTTAGCAACTACGTTATCCAAAATGGATCTATAAAATCTAGTGCCTAAGGTAAAGGCCCCCAAACTACATTTCACGTCTCCCACATACGTTATAAAAACCCCAACCTTTACTACCTACCTTTCTGTCTCTCTCATCCTAGCTTTCTCAGTGAATTGAATATGAGTTCTAATTATCCTTTTTTTTCTTGGGAAAAATGCTATGCATACAATATTTTCACAACAATTTTATAATAAATCTTAAGTGGTAAATTGTTATTGGTTGTTATGAGTGAGTAAAAAGATAATTTAAGTTGTGAATTCAATTTAGATTCAATAACAACTCTTTTTGGTAATGGAATAAAAAACTTTTTTTTTAATAAAACTAATAACAACTTACCATTTATAATTTACTATAAAAGTATTATGAAAATATTGTCTACAAGGTTATTGGACTGTACAATTGTGACTAAGATTGAAAATTTAAAAAGTTCCTCATTGACCATTATATGTGTATTACATTATTGCAAATGTTTGAGTTTGTGCAAAGGCAAAGCCTCGTCAAACGAAGAAATTGAGCCCTTCAAACGGTTCAAAGCAGGTTACGGAAAACCCTCCTGTGGCTATAGATTGCAATGCCTCTTCTGCTTCAGCCCTCAATCAAGGTTTTCAGACCCGGACCGTTCACTGAACCGTAAAAGGGAGAGGTTCAAGGTTTTTGAGGTCGAACCGAGGTCGAACCGGGGCCAAACCGTGATGACATCATAATTAATTTAATAATTATTTTAAAGCCTAAATATAGATATTAAATTTATAAAACTAGCAAAATTGACTAATATATCTATATATGTAAGGGAAATTTAATGATTTTCAAGCATATATTTAATAATTAAATAAGAAAGCTAACAAAATAAAATAATAACCATGAAAACATTAAAATTTATGATTAATTTTTGAAGTAAAGTTAAATATCTTTGAAAGATTTTAATTATAATTTTTTTTATTCCTTGTAAGAGATGGATAATTTAATTAAGTAGAATAAAATTGTGTTAAGTTGTTTTTAAAAAAAAAAAAAAAAATCCTAAGGGGTTGGACCGCATGGTTCTCACTGGTTCGTGCGGTCCAACCCCGGTTTTAACGGTTCACGGAATTAACAAAAAATCCAGTTCTTTAGGCTTAAAAAACCGATTTTCATCCCAGTTTTCGGTTCTCACGGTCCGACCTCTCGGTCCAATCCGGTTCTGAGAACCATGCCCTCAATCACTCTTCTCTTGTATTTGTTGGTGATCAAACTAGTTTCTACAAAATATGGCTAAAGAGCCTTAGATCCTAAACAATGTAGTCAAATGTTTATCTAAAAGAGAAAAAAAGAAAAACTATATAGTCAATTAGTCTGCTTTTAAACTATTTATTAAAATGCCACTCTTTACGATAAATGAATAAAGTAACACTAATTACAAGTTCCATTGTTTCTATAAAAAATGAAAATAATAAAAAAGAAGTTCTTATTGAATTTCTGTAATGAGTGTATGTTAATTAGATAAGTCATGCATGTATTAGAAAACTAGCAAATGTAAATTTTAAATCATTCGTTATCCCATTGCAAATTGTCTTTCATGTCTAAGGAATTTTTTTTTGGTTTGATGATGATTTTGTTCTTAGAGTATTGGCATCAGTGTGTGTGTTGACATATTAAAATTTTAGCACTTGGCAAAGTAATAACCAAATACTAAAAAACCACCTACATCACATGTTCCAAGTGCTAAATAATTTGGTATTGATCTACAATACCGTTCTTATTTACATTTCATCTTTTGTTTTTCTCAAAAAGAAAAATAAAAATTCAAGTTCCTTTCTTACCAATGGCTATCAACATACCAGTGCAAATTTATGCTCAAGAAATTCTCAATGAAAGGTTGAAATCTTTCAAGTCAAAAAAGTTTCCAAACCTCCACCAAGCCACAAACACCACCAACTTTGCCCTTATTTCCCGCATATATGGGGGAATAATTTAATAGTTATTAATATATATTTACAATAGTTAGTCAATAATCTGAAATCATCTCTAAGTTTATTAATAACTAGCGTAAAAAGTTGGGAACGTATAACAATTCTCTACCATATGATATCCCCTTGGCATATAGTTTCTGCAACTATTTAATATTATTCAGGAACAATTGCAATTGAAATTAATCTATTCTGCAACCCCTCCTGATTCTGATTTTTGGAGGAACGTTCAAAGTACACACATTTGTTAATCTGTATAAATTTCGGGTTTGAAAATTGTCAATTATCACTATTGCTATTAAAGATGATTTCAAATTGTGTGCTCTTTTTTTGAGGGGTGGTAGAAACCTTTATGGAAAGGCTTCCTTCCAATTCAAATCCTTTCAATTTTAATCCAGATGTAAGACACATTTAAGAAGTCCAATGGTCCTAAAAAACACACATGAACCCCACAAAATCAAATATATACCACATTTCTCACATTGGCTAAAAATGGAAGGGAATTGGAGGATTTGAATGGGAGGGGATTTTATTCCAACATTTAATACCATCTAGATGATGTGGCCTCGATGATGTGTTGATGTCATGAATGGGATGGCAGCTTTTGTCCTATTTTCTAAATCTAAAGTTTACACTAGAGTCTTTCTTGGTTTGATGGAAGAACCCGTTCATTTCAAGTTTAAGCTATGCAGTCTACATATTAAATTATGGATTAGCACCTTGGTCTAGGCCTAACTTTTGGTGGATTTATTAGGGGAGCATGTGTTAGCTTGCAATTCTCTTGAGCGATGTAAGAATCATTTAGACATACAAAATTCATGTTTTCACCATTAATCCACATTTAAGATTCTCACGTGACCAAGTGTGCGTTTGGCTCCAAATTAAAAAGCTAACTTATTTTACTATTCAGTTTATTTTTGTTATTATTCATGAGTTTCACTGTACTTTTTGGTACTATTCATGAATCTCATTGTACAATTTCAGCTAATTTTTATATTTATTTACAATACTTTCAGCAAAAAGTTTTCAGTTTTAGTAAAATAAGCAGATCCTAAACAAACCCCAAGTGTTTGCATCTTGAGTACTAGATCAACTTTTTATGATGCTCCAGGAATCGAGACTTCAAATTGACAATAATATGAAGATCAAGTCTAGTTAATGTTTAGTGCAGCACTGTGCTGACAAATTATTGTCTACTGTATTGTGTATAATTTGTACTTATAGAAAAAAGTACTGTGTGTGTAATTTGTATTAGCGAAGTTTAGCAAGGGGGAGATGAAGTGTCATGCAGTGGCGACGCCACGTATAGATAAAAAAAATTATATTTTCTCTATATTAGGAACACCCTCAATCACAAAATTAGGAATACCCTCAAATTTAAAAAATAAAATAAATAAAAATTTTGAACTAAAATCTGGAAAAAAAAAAATTGTAAGAAAGGCAACCCCACGGCAAGCCCAACAGATTACAGACAAACCCACAGATTCTCACAAAAAAAAAAAAAAAAAAAAAAAAAAAAAAAAGACAAACCCACATATTCTCACTAAAGGCTTTATCAAAAAAAAAAAGAAATCACTAAGCTAACCCTAACCTAAAGACAGACAGAGGTCACAGAGCATTGAGCAACGCTGCTTGTTGAGGCTCATCCAAGCCAAGTAGCCAACACCGCTTGTCATCGCTTATCAGATCGGAGGACGAAGATTGCCAATGCCAAATCGGCAGATCACTCGCCCGTCGACTTGTCCGCTCGTGCCCAGTCCAGTTCAGGCCTCCTGCCTCCCTACTCACTGCTTGGCTGCTGTCGCTGCTTCTGTGCTCCCTTCGACAATCCGACCCTCCCTCAAGGTATTTCATTTTTTTTCTAAGCTAACTTCTCTCAATCTCTCTCTTTTTCTCTCTGACTCTCTCTCAGTCTCTCACTCTCTCTCTGACTCTCACTTTCTCTCTATCTGAACTGAAAAGTCTGAAATGAAAATTATGAAATGACTCTCACTCTCTCTCTCTCTTTATTCTTTAATAAAACCAACTCAATAACTCTCTCTCTCTTTTGATTGGCCGAACTTTAGTCTTTAGCTTTATTAAATTTTGACTTTTTGAAAATTGAATTTAGCTTTATCAGTTTATCTTATTTGTTGGTGTTGGTGTTGGCGTGTGTAGTGTGTTGGTGTTGGTATTGGTGTTGGTGAAATATTAATTGTCTTCATGAGGCGTGCTTGTGTGTTGAGTGGGATAGGGGTGGATGGGCACATGGGTTGGGGCCAGGCTGCACAAGTGCACATTACACAGTTTTAGTGCTTTAATTATTGTGCTACACATAGGATGTGTAAATAATGTGCACATCAGTGGCTCTTTTAGTGCTTTTAGTGTGATGTGCACATGAGGCTAAACAATATAACAAATTAAAGTAGTATAATTAATGACAAACAAATTAAAGCAATATAGTTTATTGTTAGGCTAAACAACAATAATTAAAGCAGTATAATAATTAATAAACCAATACATTATAAAAGACAAACAAATTAATGAAACAACTAAACAACGTTACAACAATAATTAATAATTTTATTAATATTTCAAATAAACTTATAGTTTATTTTTTATTCTTTTGCTAGAATTATGAACAAATATTTGATAAGAAAATCACGTACTCAAGATTCATCTCCTATGCAAGATTCATCTCCTATGCAAGATTCATCTCGTGTTTTTTAATTGTTGTTGTTGTCAATATATAAAACACTACAAACTTTTAGACCCCAATTACAAAATTATCAATTCAAGCTTAATGTCAAACAATAAATGTGCGAAACATGAACATAAGCTAATAATCGAATTGATAAATAATCTAAACTATAAATAATCACAATCACAGCAGTAATTAAATGGTAAAGATAAAGGGAAGAGAGATGCAAACACAAGGACAATACTCGATGTGTTATCGAAGAGGAAACCAAAACCCTCGGCGTAAAACCTCTCCGATGCCCTCCAAGCGGTCAAAAATTCACTAAAAAATGTAGTTGGGATACATGAACAACAACAGACCCTCCAAGCCTAATCTACCCGATGTACCTAAGCCCACCAAGCTATCAAAAATCTACTAGAAAATGTAGTTGGGATACATGAAAAGCAATAGACCCTCTAAGCCTAATTTACTCGATGTACCTAAGCCTGCCAAGCTTTTTGCTCCAACGAGGTTATGCCGAACCTTTTTCTTTTATAGCTTACCAGATTCCCCTATAGCCCATAGTATCAACCAATATGAATTGGTCCATTCCTAACTGCTTCCCAAAGCACCAAATAAACCTTCTCACAAATATGGGTATGGTGAGAAAAAGATTTGGCTAAGAACCTCTCAAGGATGTAACAATGGAGAGGAAGAGAGTAAAGGAATTTGAAGAGTCTCTTAGGTAAAGATTGTGGATTAATCAATCTTTTTTTTCTCTAGGGTTTCTCTTTTAAAATTCTTTCTAGAAACTCTTTGCATTTCATGGGTATAAGGGTCTATATATAGTGGTGTGTGTTTGGAATGCGAAGAGTCAGTTTTTTCCAAACAGGGTGGTCTGGCAGCTTGGCCTCGCGACTAGTCTGAGTCGTGAGTTCCAGTCGTGAGTTAACGGCCTGGCCAACCTAGGACTTTTGTCCTGTAGTGCGACAGCTGGTATGACCCTTCAACTCCCCTACATGCTTCTCACGTGTGCTGCAGTTGGCGGCTTGCCAATCGCGAGTCAGCCGCGAGTCTTTGCATCCTTGCACAATCTTGAGCTTTTCTTCACATTCTCTCACACACTACTCTTACATGAATCCCACCCAAATACAGGGTTACTAATTGCTAAAACACAAACAAATTTGGTACAGAATAAAGCCAACAAGATGGTTGATTAAATTCAACCTTACAATCTCTCCCTTTGGTTATTCCGTGACAAAACCCTACAATAGACTCTAGTCTTAACGTGTGAGTTGGGAACAGTTGAACAAAACTCACTCACACCTAACTTTAGATTCTGATAAGCTCTTGAACCAAAAGAACAATTATCTCCTAAAACACAACAACATAACAATATCATTGTATGCAAAAAACTTGAAATGCATATGGAGCAAGCACAATGCGATCAAGTAAAATGGGATAAATCAATAAACCAAGGCTTGACTAAAACAAGCAACCACTATATAATAGTGATCACAATGCTCATTCACACAAGGAATGAACATCCGGACATGCAAGCTGATAAGCTCATTTGCAGAGTATCATTTGCAGGTCCAACACTCAACCAATGCATAAAACATATATGCATCTAGGAACAAAATCCTACAAGGGCATAAAAGTGATGTACTGAAGAAAATGCATAACATTTAGTAACAAGTACTTAAGCTACAAAGCATGGGTACAAAGCATAAAGGCTGCATAAGTAAGGTACAAACCATAAAAGCCTACAAATGCATGGAAACAAACCCTAAAAGCTTACAAAAGCAACATGGGTACAAAGCATAAAGTATTTTAAATAAACTAAAAGTGCTTAAAGTTTCTCCCCTTCAAAATGATGAGAAGTTGTGATGCACTTGGAACATATATACCTATAACCTGAAACACTTGCACAAAATACATTAGACTCTCACGGTAAAGCAAGTCATAAAAAGGACAAGTATAATGTAGCAAGTAAATTGCAATCAAGTAATCATGATGTGAACCATGTAAGCAACTTGATCATACACCAAACACCAAAACAAAGTTTTTTTATTAACACAATGTTTTCTCCCCCTTGGTATATGCATCCCCCCTATGGAATATCTCTCCTCCTACAAATGTGCACGAGAAATAGAATTTCTCCCTCTAATAATGTGCACAAGGGTCATATAGAAATGACAAAAACTCTCTAGTATACTCTCTAGAGTATACTCTCCCCCTTTTGGTTAGGAATAGACAAAGGGTCAAGGAGAAACGAGGACAAGAGATGAAGGTATAAACAATGATAATGATGTATGAGGGGTGCGAGATGAATGAGAAAATGAAACCCAAACCTAAGACAAAAATAAAATGCTACAAAGTATAAGGTAAACATGACATGCTAGGATGAAGAAATAAGGTATAGACCAATGCATGACAAGGGTAGCAAAGGTGTGTACAAGAGGTGGCTATGTGCAACGCATGACCAATGCATGAAAAATGCACATGTGGGGCAAGTTGTGTTAAATACACAACCAATGAACCAAACATGTTCCTAAAGAGGAAACATAAGAAACCCCAAAGTTTGGTACTCATTGGAGTCCAAACAAGCGAGAAAATGCCTAAGAGGCATTTTATCAAACACCTAGCATACACACTATGAAGAACAATGTGAAACAATGCATGAACATTATGAAATCCACCCTTAATACATGTTCTTTTTGCCACAAGGGGCTAACATCCAAAGTAAATCATCAAAAGAAACCAATCCCATACAAAAATTTGATATAAAATAAGTTTTCCCAACCCCTATGATGAAAATCCCAACCAATAGCACAAAACTCACCAAAACATAATCTAAGGATCCAAATCAATGAAAAGAGTTCAAAATAACCTTAGAGATGTTAATGGAATAAAAAGTCATTCAAATTGATTGGATTTTGATGTAAAAATATTGAAAGAGGGGTTTAAAAGAGGATAGGAGAGGTTAAAAATAGGTTTCCCACGAAAAGCCCTTTAAAAAGCTGTTTCTGAGCATTTCGCGGCTGGGTGAGTCGCGAAGCGAGTAACCAAAATTTTAGCAAGTTGCGAGCGAGTCGCGAAAATCTTTTGGATGAACTCGCGACTGGGGTTGGCGACTGGCGAATCGCGAGTGAGTCACGAAAAACTCTGACACCTGTTTTTCGACACAAAACATGTTTAAACACTAAAAAACACTGTAGGCACTAAACATGAACACAAAGAGTGATAAAAATCACTTCCAAATACATATAAAATGATCAAAAATCTTTTTGGATTGATCCATATATAGTTGAGTACACACACATCACATTTAAATAAGTACAATCGAACAAATGAATAAGGCATTCATTGAACATTAGGCATGTGTGTTGTGTGTGTGTATCAAATGTGGAATAATCCTTAGTCTAGAGTGAAGTTTCAATGATCAATTCAATCAGATCATGCACAACTAGTACTAAGACAAGTGGTCTATCTCAATTATAGAAATGAACATATATGACATTCCACAAGAAAATGATTACATATCTTTGAAGCTTTTCATTTGGCTTCTTTACAATTCATAACATTTGATCATTTTTTATCTTTACATCTTATTTTGAGATCAATGCTTGAAATTTTGATATTTCAATTTGATGAACAAGCCTTTGGCTTTTTGGGCACCATACATTTTTATAAAAGTCACTTTCCCTTTTTCCTAGTTAAATACTAGTATGTACGACAGTTTTTGCAGCTTATTATCTCTTTTCATTTTGAGATTTACATTTGTTGAGCTCTTTAAGCAAAAAAAAAAAAAAATAAAAGAATGGGAAGATATATACGCACAAGTCTATGCATGTATCAAAACCAACAAGACTATTGACTAATTATTCATAACAAGCTTGAAGATCGATTTACAACAATCACATAAAGATGTCAAGATTTTTTCCACAAAGATATATATGCATAAAGAACAAACTAAGCTCGTAAATGCATAAAGCCATTTATACGAAGATGCAAGGCAACATGTGATATGTGCTCAAACATATACGATCAAACTTTTTGAATTTTTCACTTTTTATATGGTTTTGGATTTTTTACTCACACAAAACTAAAATATAAAAGTAAGATCAAAACAAAAAAAAATGCATACAAATAAATGCAAAATGCACAAATGCATGAAGACATGGCATCTAATGCATAAAGGGTCCTACAAAGATCGAAAGAATTAGATCAAGGACTAAAAGAGCAAACGCTCAACCATAGGAACTCTTCCTCATCCAAATGGAACGATTGTTTGGAATGAGTGTCTCAAAAGAAGTGAGACAAGGGTTGGAGGAATGAGAACCAGAGATGCACATAGTCAAGGAGTTAAGAGCATTAAACAATTTCTTTAACATGTTATCTTCACTCAAAACCAGTATACCCTTTTTAGCATAACTTCCAAGAAGCTCAAGTTTCTTTTTTCTTTTAATTCTTTTAAAAGCATGAAACTTAGAGCAATGAGGTCTTAGATGACGAAAAGCATCACAATGGTTACAAACAATGTGTTTAGGTCCACTAGGCTTTTTGGGAAGGGATCTAGCAACATGGTTTTGTTCTCTCTTCAACTTAAAACATTGAGGTCTTATATGACCAATCACACCACAATGATGGCAAGTTGGAACAAACTTAGATCCATTCAAAGCCTTAGGTTGAGACCTAAACGGAGGCTTTGACTTAACAGCCTTTTTCTCCACCTTTTGATTTCTTTTATGTGGAGGAATGTACACCGATTTGTCTTTTGAGGTAGAACACACAATAGGCACAAAATCGGGTATCACAACATGATTGCAACAAATATTTTCATCATTTTTAACAATAGGTTCAGCAATCAAACACTTGGCATGTATCTTAAGAGATTCATTTTCACATTTTAGCTCATCAACAAGTTTGTTAGAAAAAACAAGTTTAGCATCCAAGTCCATATTCAAACATTCAAACTCTTTCAGCTTTTCAAGAGAATTTTCAGCAAGTTTCTTATATTTTTCAACTAATTTGTTTGCTTCATTGAGTTTAGCAATCAAATCATCATTTTCATAAAATAACTTGTTCAAATTCTTTTGAAACTTCTTAGCATTTTTCTTCAAAGGTTTGATGTTAGGAATATCAATAACATCCAAAGATTCATGTAACATAGCATCACAATCATGAGGATTATCACTCATAGAGGCATTTTCACAAACACGTTGCATGTTACATTTATCATCAATCAAATCATACAAAGAGGCATATAAAGCACAATCCTTGGCAAATAAACACAAGGGGTCAAGGATCACACTTAGGTATTTGAACCACAACAAGTGTACCTGCTCTGATACCAATTGAATGTTCAAATAGTGTATAAAACACTACGAACGTTTAGACCCTAATTACAAAATTTTCAATTCAAGCTTAATGTCAAACAATAAATGTGCGGAGCATGAATATAAGCTAATAATCGAATTGATAAACAATCTAAACCATAAATAATCACAATCACAACAGTAATTAAATGGTAAAGATAAAGGGAGGAGAGATGCAAACACAAGGACAACACTCGATGTGTTATCGAAGAGGAAACTGAAGCCCTCGGCGTAAAACCTCTCTGCCACCCTCCAAGTGGTCAAAAATCCACTAGAAAATATAGTTGAGATACATGAACAACAATATACCCTCCAAACCTAATCTATCTGATATACCTAAGCCCTCCAAGCTTCTTGCTCCAACGAGGTTGCGCTAAACATTTTTCTTTTCTAGCTTACCCGGTTCCGCTATAGCCCATAGCATCAACCAATATGAATTGATCCCTTCCTAACTGCTTCCCAAAGCACCAAATAAACATTCTCATAGATATGGGTATGGTAAGAAAAGGATTTGGCTAAGAACCTCTCAAGGATGTAACAATGGAGAGGAAGAGAGTAGAGGAATTTGAAGAGTCTCTTAGATAAAGATTATGGATGAATCAATCTTGTTTTTCTCTAGGGTTTCTCTCTTAAAATTCTCTTTGGAAGCTCTCTACATTTTGTGGGTATAAGGGTTTATATATAGTGATGTGTGTTTGGAATGCGAAGAGTCAGTTTTTCCCAAATAAGGTGGTCTGGCGGCTTGGCCTCGCGACTGGTCTGAGTCGCAAGTTCCAGTTGTGAGTTAACGGCCTGGCTAGCCTGGGACTTTTGTCCTATAGTGCTACAGCTGGCGTGACCCTTCAACTCCCCTGCATACTTCTCATGTGTGCTGCAATTGGCGGCTTGCCAGTTGCGAGTCAGCCGCGAGTCCCAGCCGCGAGTCTCTGCATCCTTGCACAATCTTGAGCATTTCTTCACACTCTCTCACACACTACCCTTACATGAATCCCACCTAAATACAGGGTTACTGATTGCTAAAATACAACAAATTTGGCACTGAATAAAACCAACAAGATGGTTGATTAAATTCAACCTTACAATTCACATAATATTCCCAAGTAGCCTCATTCGTTTCAGGTGACTAACTGCAGGTACTGGCCAGCATATCTACCCATAGATGTTAGACTTCCTCGTGAATTGAATGTCTACCAGGTTGGGGGAGACCACCATATAGCTCTTTCAATTGTATGTTGTTTCATTGTGCTTCTGAGTAGCTGTCTCAATCTTTTCTTTTGCTTGGTGCAATAGTACATTTTCAAGGAGATCTACTTAGGCAAGTACAGTGGGAGGCGCTAAATGTGGCAAAATTCATTAGGTCATTGTGTGTTAAAAGCTGAATATCCTATAGGTAAAAAGGAGCTGGCAGTTTCTCTGTTTCAGGTTGGTCTACTCTTTATTATTATTATTGATTTTGCCTACCCAAGTGAACAACTTATAGTGTTCTGGTTATATTGTATGTCTTGTGCTACAAACTGTTGTTTTGACGCTCTTTAATGATGCTGAGAGGCTAAGCTTTCAAGATATTGAGGACTCCATTGATGGACTTTGAGTTTTGGTTTCCACTCACATGATGGAACTTGAAGCTAACTGATGCAAGAGACGCAAGAAAATTATTATTTAGTATTACTTATGTTTACAAGTCAATTGTATTTTTATATTTTAGGTCCTAGTAGTTTATTAGGCTATTAGTATTTTAATTCGAAAGCAATGTTATTTTTGTAATAAGGCAATTAGGGTTTTCTAGCCAACTAAAATTAGGGTTTAGCAATCCTTTGTAAGCAATCTATTGTACTCCTTGAGGAGATAGTTGATATTTTGATGAATGAAAAAATGGCCGTTTGGTCTCTCTTTGGTCTGGTGCTGACTCCTAGGTCATATCCTTTTTATTTATTTATTTATTTTTATTGTTGTTTTAGTTTTGTTCTGGTTGTCCTGTGTCAATTTTGGTATCAGAGCAAACACCAATCTGTTTGAAGCATCGTCGCAGTCAATCTAGAACCAAAAAAATATCACAAAAAATAAAAAATAAAACTCTATTCACTGTATTTTTTCTGCCACCAGAAGCTTACCCAACAAAACCCACGGCCAAACCTGGTCAAGGTCTTTCAAGAAGTTTCCTCACACGCCACCACCCATTGGAAAGCCAACGCTGCCATCCCTCATCCGTCAGATTGCACCACAGTGAGCCCCACCACCATCCTCTTCTTGATATTGCACCACCAAGATCCTATATTGCCTAGCACCATGCCTCCGCAATCCCTCCATAAACTAGCGATTCCATCTCAAAGGTAACAATAACTAGCCTTTTATTTAATTTTAAAAACCCAGCACCTTATTTTCTATTCAAACTCTTCCCGATCATTTTTAATTTGCAACCCCACAGTGTTTTCCCACTAAGAACAACTTAGCCTGGCCCATCTGAAATAAAGAACTCAAATTGAAACCCATTAAACTACCTAACCTGGCCAAAACAACAAACTCATTGTACGCTGTCACACAAGCCATATCGCCACCATTAACATAAACAACCCAACCACTCCAAAACCCCAACCCCACTGCCAAATCCTAATTCCACACTCAAATCACCAACCTTTTGCAACCATGAAGACAGAGAAGTAATCCTATTGCCGCTGACTCGGATCATCAAATTTTGCCCTTCCTTGCGACGGCAATCCTCCTCCATCAATTCTTGCTTGCCACCGTGACTACCACTATACACACTCGCAAGCTTCAGTTGCAGTGACCCACCATGATCACCTTCCATCCCTGCCATGTGCTGCCATGACCTTCATTTGCTCACTATCGTTCTACCACAAGTACCCCATTGACCCGATCTCAAAGGTAACCCAGTACAGCCCCCTCTACGTTATCCATTTTCTTTAGCCAAAAGAAAAAAAAAAAAAAATTCTAACCAACCCATTTAGAAACAAACCCTTGCCCAACCCATTTGTTAACAAGCCCAAAGGCCACATTTTACAACACCAGTTTTCTTTAAAAAAAAATAAAATAAAATACAAGACCCAAACCACAAAATCCAAACCTGTCAACTAGCCCAGTCCCAGCAAATATTTGAGAGAATAGTCTTAGAAGCCTATTCCAATGATCTATCCAGAGAACATCACAGCAACCCAGGTTCTTGTCCAACCGCCAACTATTTGTTGAAGCACTATTTTAGAGAATCATGGTAATATTAGAAGCGCCTTATTTTGATGGTTGTAAAACTAATCCATGAGATTTTGTCAACTGGATGAATGGGATGGAGCAATTCTTTGAGCAAGCAAATTTTGCAGATAACAAAAAGGTTAGGTATGCAAAGTTGAAGTTAAGAGGTGGAGCACAAATGTTTTGGGAGGATCTTGAATATTTCCGCTATCTAAATTATGAACCTGCAATTAGTGTGTGAGAAGATATGAAAGAAAATTTTTGTGATAAGTATTTGTCACCATACTTTCGAGCTAAGTATCTACCACAATCTCAGTGTGGTACTTTTCAAGTTGAAGCAAATAGGATGAATTCTCATCCCATTTCATGTCCTCGGTGCACTTTTGAACAATCTACCAAGAAATTAAATGAATTATCTGAAAAGCTCATGAAAGATGTTCAAGACAAGATTACTCAGATGAAGCAAATGAAGACTCAAATTGATTCAATAGGGAAACCAAGAATAATTGATCACAATGAAATTATTGCTGCTCCCATAGAAGACAACATTGATGATGATATGTTGGTAGTGGAGAAACCTCAAGTGACACCAAAGCCTAATGTTGAAAAAGACATACATGCCTCGGCAAGTGTTGCTTTAACATGCATGCAAGGAAATAAATCTATTAAAGAACAACAAGGTGAAGAGATGATTTCTAAAGAGAGTGTTATGTTAGAGAGTGCACATGATGTGATATTGGAAGCTAGTGAATCTGCTTTTGATTAGCCTTCCATGGTGCATGAAGACAAATAGTTTGGTAAAGTGGAGAAAACGGATAACAAAGTGCTTCCAATGGTTCAAGACAGGGATGAAGCTAGAACTTCGAGTTAGGGGGTGCGGTTTTACTGTTGGCTGTGTGCAGTGATTTTAACTTCTGATTCTGCTACTTAGCTGTAGAGATTTTTTTTTTTTTTTTTTTTTTTTTTTTTTTTTTTTTTTTTTTTTTTTTGTAGGTAAGAACAAAACTATTTTTTTTTTAGAATTTTTTTGAAGGGCATGGTTATTTATTTTGGATAAAATTATTTAATTGAGCTTAATTTTGTTTTTAGTTTTACTGGTAATTTTTGTTTTTGAGCTTTTTTTTTTTTTTTTTTTTTTGGGCTTGTATATTTTGTTTTAGATTTTGGATCTATAAATTTTTTTATGGTCACTAAAATGAGGAAAATGCTAGAGCTGCAAGGCTTTTTATAAATTACTTATGTAATAAGTGGTTCTTGATAAGTAAAAAAATGATGTAAGCGGTGTGCTCATATGCGAACCAATAAAAATTTGCTACTAAAAAGGTTTGTAAAAATGTTATAAAAAAGTTTGTGAGTATAACATTACTCTTAAAGGAAATAAAATGTAATTTTATAGAATAAAATTACTAAAATTAATACATATATATAATAATAATTTAAAAAAAAAATTTGGAAGGGTAGTTCCGCCCCTAGTTCAAGATAAGATTGTGTTGATTCCACACATTAATTTTGTTATTCCAGAAGAGTTTGACATGGTGGAATTCAAGTTTTTTCTTTTCTCTGTGCTCCCTAAGGTGATTCCAGACTTGAAGCAAGTATTACTTATCAGCATCCTAATCCTTCAATGCTTTAGAACTTGAGGTCGAGTTTTCTCCATCCAAAGGAGAATGATGTGGGAGGCGTAAGAAAATTATTATTTACTATTATTTATGTTTACAAGTCAATTGTATTTTTATATTTTAGGTCCTAGTAGTTTATTAGGCTATTAGTATTTTAATTTGGAAGCAAGGTTATTTTTGTAATAAGACAATTAGGGTTTTCTAACCAACTAGAACTAGGGTTTAGCAATCCTTTATAAGCAACCTATTGTACTCATTGAGGAGAATGTTTATATTTTGATGAATGAAAAAATGGTCGTTTGGTCTTTCTTTGGTCTGGTGCTGACTCAGAGTGGTTTCCTCGCTTGGTGCTAACTCCAAGCCAGGTCTAGGTGCTGACTCCTAGGTCATAACCCTTTATTTTATTACTCACTAACATTGCATTGATGGGAGCAGGTAAATGCAATACAGATGAAGGAAAAAGTGGAGAAGAATATAAGCACTACTGAACGAGTTTTTCAGGATTGTCAATATTAGGTCAAACCTATGCTTGTGTTACTATTTTAGGAAAATATTGCTAAATAGCATCTGACCAAACTTATTTAGTTACGTAACACTTTTTTGGAACTCGAGTTTATGAAACTCAGCTCCAAGTGAAACTCAAGTTTACCAAACTCAACTTTCATTTGAAATTCGAGTTTGACAAACTTGAGTTCCAAAAGAAATGCCACGTAACAAGGATAGAGCTAGAACTTTGAGTTAGGAGGGGCGGCTTTACTGTTGGCTGTTTTGGTTAATTGAGCTTAATTTTTTTTTTTAGTTTTACTATTAGTAATTTTTGTTGTTGAGCTATTTTGTTTTTGGTTTGTATATTTTGTTTTAAATTTTAGATCTATATATTTTTTTATGGTCACTAAAATGAGGAAAATGTTAGAGTTACAAGCTTTTTTTATAAATTATATGATAAATGGTTATTGGTAGGTAAAAAATGATGTAAGTGGTGGACCCATTATGCGAACCATTAAGAACTTGCTACCAAAATAGTTTGTAAAAATACTGTAAAAAAGTTTGTGAGTATAACATTATACTTAAAAGAATCGATAATATTGTTTAAAGAAAACAAAATGTAATTTTATAGAACAAGATTGCGAAAATTAGTACACATATATATATATATATATATAATATATATATATATATATATATTTTTTTTTTTTAATTTGGGGGGCCATTGGCCCTCTAGTCCAATGATAGCTCCATCCCTACTACGTAACTAAATAAGTTTAGTCCCATGCTTTTTAATTTTTTCCTGAAAGTATGCTATTTGGCGAAAAAGGCCTACTATTCTATGTAGATATATGCACATACTAAATATTATTCTAGATTCCCGATTGAAACTGAACTTTTCTAATATAATTTTTTTTCTTGTTAAACCATAGGTTGATGCCGCAATTGTACGACTAATGAAGACTAGAAAAGTGCTCAGTTACACACTACGGATAACTGAACTCTTCCAACAAGTAAATGTTTTCTGCTTTATTTATCTTTTTCTTTTACACTGGGATTGGTTGGGGTGATTTTAAGGAGGATGGAAAACATAGGAAGGAAAAGTGGTTGGAAAACAGTGTTTTCCACTGTTTGGCAAAAGGAGGAAAACACTGAGAATGAAAAACCCAAGAGAAAATTTTCTCTCCTGGGCCCACAAATCTCATCCTCCCAAATCGGGAGGAAAATTGTGGGGAGAAAAGTGGACTTATGAAATTTTTACACAAATGCCCTCTGGAATCAAGTTTAAAAAAAAAATAATAATAATAATATACAAACAAAGAGAGAGCACTGGAGAATGAGAGCTATGCCTGCTAGTGCTGGAAGCCTGGAACATTCTTGAATGAGGGAGACAAAGCAAATAAAAGAAGGATAGAGATAAGGACAACGTATGGAGGAGGAGGAAAAAAGAAAAAAAAGAAAAAGAAAAGGAAAACGTATGGATGAAGGCTGAGATAGGACAGATAATATAGAGAATAAAAAATCTTGAGAAATGTTACCACAATATTTTTACAATAAATTTTAAGTAACAAATTTTTATTAGTTAATATTGGTGAGTAAAAAAATAATTTCAGTAGTAGGTTCAAATTAGAACTAATAACAACTTTCCACATAAATTTTGTTGCGAAAGTATTGCGAAAAATGTTGTAAACGTAACACTTTTCATTAAAAAATATAATTGTTGGTAAATTTTATATTATTTAATGAGTACAAATAAATCTATTTCTTACCTATTATGTAATAAGGGTATAATAGTCAATTTATATAAACAACATTTTCTATTATCTCACTTTTCTTTTCATCCAAACAAAAGAGTTTTCCACCCTCTCACTTTTCCATCCCTCCAACCAAACATGCACGAGGGAAAACTAAATATTTTCTATCCTCCCACTAATTTTCCATCCTCCCAATTTTCCACTCCTCCATTCAAACGGACCCTTAATATTGAGATCTCTACAAAGTAGGGCCCAGGCAAAATCAAATATCATGGCAGGCATGTGCTATTAGGCTTCCATGTAAGAAGAGAAAATGGTTGATTTTACAGAATCATTGAATTTATGGAAGCCCCTTCTAAACTAGGATTAAACACAATGTGATTGAATTGGATTGTATTAGTGATGTGGGGATTTTTTATTTTATTTTATTTTCCTTCTCCTGTGAACAGCTAAAATTTCCAATAAAGCCAGCTGATTTGAAGAAACGGATTGAAAGCCTTATTGACAGGGAGTATCTAGAGCGTAACAAGAACAACCCGCAGATCCACAACTACTTGGCATAATCATTTTTTTTTTTAATCTATTTGTAAAACCACCTTTTTGACTTCTACTTGAACTAAAAGTTTATTATCAACATTTTTAAAACAACTAATTAGTAAATTAATTTTATATTATTTATTATGATAATTTTTTTCAAATTAAGAGATAATATTTCATAACTATTTAATTTAAATAAAACTAAAAGTTTATCATTAAAATTTTCTAAAATTAAATTCCACCAAACTCACGTTTTTTTTCCTCAAGTTGCATCTTATTAAATTAATATTTTATTAGAATATTAAGCCACAAGACTTTTGACCAGGGGATAAAATTTAATTTAGATAAAACTTTGTCATCTAAGTTTTAGAAATTTAAATTTTGCTCCAACTAACCGTCTATTATTAAAAATTTCATATATATATATATATATACACACACACACTACTATTACTTAATTAAACAAGATTACAACTACAAAGGAAGAAATTTACAAGCACAGAGTCTTCTACAAGGCCTAAGAACTACTTGATCTCTTAAGAAATTCTAGATCTCCCAAGAATCTAAGTACATATGATCTTAGAAATTACTTTGGTATGTTATAAGTTGTAAGTGGTTCATTTCTTGTAGAATAAGCCACTATTTATACTTGAGACCTTAACAGTTATGCTTAATTTCACTTTTCACAACTTGGCTCAATAAAAAAAAAACTTGTTCATATTTGTTTGTTTATAAACAAGTCAATTTTGACATTAATTTTAGGCTTGTTAATAAACGAGCCAAGCCCAAGCAAAAAATATATATATATATATATATATATTCATGAACAAGCTCATGAATAATAAGGCTTGATAAAAAAAAATAAGCTACACTTAGGTTAGTTTATGTGCTTAGTAATAAGCTTGATATGAACTTGAAAAATAAACTTATATTTACTAAGTCTTTAATTATTTGGAAGTTGAGACCACATGACTAAAACCAAATGAACTTGATAATGTGCTTAATATAAGTTTGATAATGTACTTGTATTGGATTTCGAGCTCAAAAACATGATATTGAGCTCAAGTTTGACTTGACTAATAAATCAAGTCAAGCCAAGCCAAGCTCAAGCTTTCAAACTATCTGACAAGCTTAAGCCTAAACATTTGTTTGTAAACTTGGTTTGAGCTCAAGCCAAGCTTGAAAATTTTACATTTATTGCCGTGCTGAGCTTAAACATTCAATACTTGATAAAGCTCGACTCGTTTACAAACCTAATTAAAATCACCAGATTAATTCCAATTGTCATCCTTTTGTCTTTAACCCTGAATACGATTTAGTATGACCCGACAAACATGTCATTGCTTTCTTTCTACATGATCTTAACCTGTTTTATCTTCAACCCCAACAAACATATTAACACACTTTGTCCAAAAATGCTGCCTCACACTTTACAGATTTTTTTTTCTTCTTTACTTCAACCTTAAACTTTTCAATAAAAGGAAATATTCCCTCTCATGCACACTCACCCTCCAACATTTCACTCTCACATCATAAGAGAAATTATGGCACAATATGTTCAATACTTCAATATTTCATTTTTTTTTTCTATCTAGAAGAATATCTAATTCAAGAAACTAATGCAACTTTAAAATCCATTTTCGCAGCTTTGGGGGCAACGGGGAGTATGCCTCGGCCGAGTGGATCGTGGCGAAGAAAAGGAGTTGCCACCTAGGTTTATGGTCTAGGAACCATGTATATAGCGCCCTTATATGGAATGACTGATCTTATTACCAGAGTATGGATTCAGAATTTAGGTACGATTTTAGGAAGGTGTTAGGCACCCAAAACCGCCTGACCCGTGGGTCGGCTTCCACTCATTATGTCTTATGTCTTAATCTCATTAAAGACACACTCAACATTGCATCCTATACTCGCACACACACACTAACATACATCTAGCAATCAACATGGCATCTATCCCACACTTATCCATAACATAAAACTCTACCATTCATCTAGCAATATATATCCAATGGCAACAATCACATCACAAGGTTGTGGCATCAACAAGGCATTTAATCAAGCATATTCAATCATTCAAACCTAGCATCATGGTATTCATCAATCAAGGAGACCAATCATCATATTTAAAGATGCATGTTCATATTCATATGCATGACTTACCTTCACTTACCTCGCTGCACCATTACACTTTAGCACCTATGCATCAATGCATGTTCATGTTCATATGCATGTTCATGTGGTGCAAAATCAACTCTCTCTTGCTAGGGTTTGAGTTTGGAGGCATAAGGTTGTATTTATATGTTTAAACTAGGGTTTTCAGGCTCATTTAGAGGGTTTTGGACGTTCCAAAGAGTCTAGGGGCTGGACCCCATCAAAGAGGGAGGCTTTTGGCCCTAAAAAATGAAGTTCTGGGCCTCTAGAAATCGGCTTGCATGCGTACACATACAGGCTTCCCGCGAACGCTTGCGTCCCCAAAAACCCTAATTTTGACAAATGGGTTAGCCTGACTTCAAATGGTTATAACTCCCTCAATATAAAAACCAAATTAGGCAAAATTTGTGTCCAAATTGAATCCCAAGATGTCTACTTTCCAATGAAATAAACCTCACTCAAAATTTATTTGTGGATCAAAAGTTATGGTCAAAACAATGAAAAAATGTCATTTTTCAGCATCGTTTTCAAAGCAATTTGAACACTTTTGAGTTATGATTACATCCATTAAAATAACTTCAATTACCTTTTGTAGACCTATCAAGCTCATTATTGGGACCAGAGCTAAAGTTTATTAATCGGGTACAAAATGAGGTATCTACATTAGTAACTTTACATGGGCCTCTTATTGTGGCACATTGGCATAGGAGAATTCACTAGATAATGTAAAAGATTCAACCCATAGCAAATATATATGAACCATTCTCATCAAATTTCCCATTGGAATCAAATAGGTGAGAAGTGTTTCCACCTCTTGATATACTTCTAATTTGGGAAAGAGTTCATTATCCTTAATGAAGGGTTGACCACACAATAATGAATGTAAGTGAACAGTCTCATTTTATACTTTATAAAAAGTTACGTTCTTATATTTTACAGTATTACATTGAATAATTAATAACCATTATTATTATTATTATTATTATTATTATTAGGCGAAAACCATATTTTCGTCCTTACATTTTCACGCGATTCTCACTTTCATTCCTAACTTTTTTTTCTATCGCTTTTAGTCCCTATTCTGGAAAACGCATCTCGTTTTTGTCTCTGCCGTTACATCAAAGACGGAAAATGCACACGTGGCAAATGTCATAAGTTAAAAATATTAAAATAATATCCACAAGTCTCCACGTCAGTATCTAAATTTAAAAAAATTAATTTATTAATTTTAACTAAATAAAAAAATTAAAAGCAGAAATAAAAACCAAAAATCACATGAATTGGGATCTAAATGTGTCTTAAACAAGAACAACAAGAACACAAACCCAAATCAAAGACACATATTAAATCAAAATTTTCATTTTCCTCTTTTTTTTTTTTTTTTGGTGCAATATCACACTACAACAACACAATCCTATAAATTCAATAGGAAATTAAAATAACAGAGAAATTAAAAACACAACCAAACAGATAATCAAGCAAAATCCCAATCAAAACTTTTAAGTCGAATAATAGTACGATAATCATCTAGAAAATTTTTTTAAAAAAACAACACAACCTAGTAGTTCAAATCCATATCATCTGCTATTTCAAAATTAAAACATATTATAAATAAAATAAAATAAAACAAAACATAAAACCTAATCACTGCCAGCCTTCTGCTACACATAGGTCAAGCCACACTTGCCACAGTAGTGACAGTCAAAGTGGTTTGCCATGAAAGTTTTGACACTGCACTCAGAGTTAAGGCACTCCTTGCGAAGCCTTTGGACCTTTCCGGAATCGTCCACCTTGTAAAATTGAAGGATCGCGAGCTTCACCTTCTTGTGCTTGTGCTTGATCTTCTTGGGCTTGGTGTAGGTCTTCTTCTTGCACTTCTTGGCGCTGCCGCGGAGGCGGAGCATGAGGTGGAGGGTGGACTCCTTCTGGATGTTGTAGTCGGCTAGGGTTCGATCGTCTTCTTTGTCTCCGACACCCTCTTCCGTGCTTTGCTCTCCTTCTTCTCGTTTGAGAGAAGGGCTTGTGTTGGTGTATGATTCCGTTGGTGGAGAGTGGAGTAGAGGACCAGATCTGCCTGAGGTTATACAACACGCCACTTGAATCTGAGGTTTGTGTTTGGTTTTTCAAAAAGGATAAGAAAATTTGGGTTTTGAGATTTGAGTTTAGGGGCCAAAATTTTGGGTTTGAATTTAGTGTTTTGGGACCGAAAATCTGGATTTGATTTTTGTGTTTGATGTTTTGGTGGTGTGGGGGTTTGAAATATGGGTTTAAATCTGGGTTTGAATTTAAATTTTTGAATCTAGGTTTGAATCTGGGTTTGAATTTTATTTTTTGGGTTTTAAATTTGCTGGGCTTATGTTCTTGTTCAAATATTTAATGTGTTCATGTTTAATTTATCAATTTTATCTGGGTTTGTCAAGAATGTTGGCATGAATTCTAATTCTAGGTTTTGGCTCTAAGGTTCGAATTTTTTGGGTTTTAAATTTTGTTTTCATCTTTAATTTCTTGTTCATGTTTAATTTGATGTGGATCTATAGTTTAATTTTCTATTCTTATTTTCTAGGTTTGTGATTTTTGGATTTTAATTTTGTGTTCTTAGATATGGGTTTGTGTTCTTGTTGTTCTTGTTCAAGACACACTTAGATTTCAATTCATGTAATTTTTGGTTTTTATATATATTTTTAATTTTTTTATTTAGTTAAAATTAATAAATTAATTTTTTAATGATGTGGCATTTTTAAATGCCAAATAACATTTTTTTATTATTATTTTAATGGCCACGTCAGCTTTTAGTGTGCCAACAGTGCACTCTATTTGCCACGTGTGCATTTTCTGTCTCTGATGTAACAGCATGGACAAAAACGAGACGCGTTTTCAAGGATATGGACTAAAAGCGGTGGAAAAAAAAAATTAGGGATCAAAGTGGAATCGAGTGAAAATGTAGGGACGAAAATGTGAGTTTCACCTTATTATTATTATTTTCTTTACTATTGACGAAAAATATCATTGAATTAATAAATTAAAAAACCTTTCATCTAATATCTGAAACTTGAATATTTCAACAACTAATATCCAAAAAAATTTTGGTAAAACAATCTTTTATTGATAAGATAACAACATTACAAACAAGAGGCCATTAAAGACCCAATACAAAAAACATTAGAGATGTAGAAAGCCTTTTGACTACACAAGATAGCACTAAAAACAAAGGAAAAAAAAAGTATTTTAATTCCAAAAGAGAAGAAAAACATAATAAACGTACTAAGAACATCTTAAAGAAACAAGAAAAAGATCGGCCATCTTTTCTTGAGACAATCATGATAGAAGAATTCATACCACACCTAACTATGGCAAAGATTCCAAATAAGAACTTAGTTGTGAAATTTGGTTTTGAATCCCAAACAAGCTCTAACATCCTTCTTAATACTTCTTAGGATTTGCTTCTCTGATCAAACTATCTCAATTCATGAACCATAGCATCTCTTATAATTAAATATAGTTTACAGTAGACCACAAAGAAAGCTCAAGCAAATGGAGGTTCTCAAGAATTTCCCTTTTTGATTTGTATATTGCTAGTTACTATTGGCCTCTCAAGATAGCCCTACAATAGTATCCCCAATTCTTTTGATAAAAAAATACTCAAAGAGTAAGTGATTTATACTTTCAATGCATCTCATACAAAAAACACACAAACTATCACCAATATAGCCCCTCCGAATTTAACAAACCTTCTTAAACATAAACATATACATAAACATAAAATATATTTTAAACAAGTGAAAGAAATTTATAATTTTCAGATTAATTCCACATGTGCACTTTTTTAATATGCTACATATAATTTTCATTTTCACCAAATTGTACCACAGACAAATAAGTTTAGGCTAAGCACTTGAAAATCGTGTGTAAAACTATGTAAAGTAACGAGTGTGTAATATATATTGCTAAAAGGTGACTTCCTTAATGTAATATTATTTTTTTAGAAAAAAAATTACTAAGATTTTGTTTTTTCTTAACTTTGGAGAACTCTATCCAACTAATGACACGTTCAATTTCCTTATTCTTAAAAAAAAATATATATATATATATATATATTCTAAAATATCCAACAAGCATGCCAACATTACTACAATACAAAAATTCCTTGTACAATAATAATGTTGTATATCAATCATCTCAATTTAAAAAATTTTAAGTTTTACTACATTTATTCATCAGGTTATATTCACTTGTATTAATAACATCATAACACCATTTAAAAATACAAATATTGTAAACGTTTCTAGCCACATATGTTATCTTTGTTAATCCTTATTATCTGCTCTAGATTGGCTCACAAACATTCCAACTGTATAATAGTTTCTGCATGTCTCCCATTTTCAAGTGAAAATATTCTTTAAAACTTGACATATTGTTTAGTACCACCTAACATTTTTTTATGAATATTATGCACAAATAAGGTCTAGAATAAGAAAAATAGATATAAAAAAACATTTAAATTCAATAAGTATAAAGAGCTTTTATACAAGCCTTCGTTTGCTTGTGCGCCGATTCCTCAATCGTATTCCTATAAAATATTTAATATAAAATAATCTATCATTTGTCAATAAAAATTTGAAAAACGTACCATATTTATTATAAATGTGAAGTTAACATAAAACTAATCATCTTTTTATATGTTTAAAATTTATGTTTAGATTTGACAAGAACCATGTAACTCAACTAACAACTTCTGGCGTTTCTCACAAAAATGACTAGGGTTCAAATCCTCCCACCCCTATGGTTGTAACAATTATTTAAAAAAATTATGTTTACATTTAAGTATAAGTTTATGTTTAGAAAAATAAAAAGGTTGGGCTATGTAATGTAAGATAGATATTTTAAAACCAATGTCCTAAATCTATATATATAATAATAGATGAAATTGAGAAAAACTCAAATTTGAATTCCAAATTAGAATAAAATGTGGGACCACATCATAAATATTCATCTAAGTGAGTTATTGAGTACAAAAATGAAAGAGTCTAGAATAAATGAATCGTAAAAAAATAAAAAATAAAAAAATAAAAAAAGTGCTTCATAATAATTAAAAAAAAATGGACAATTTACATTTTATACCTAATAATATCCTTACAATTTTTTTAAAAGAGTTAACAAAATATAAAAATGACTATCAATATTATTTAAATTATATATATATGAATTAAATTATGCATCTTATTGTATATTTTAAGTATATCCATGCATATGCATGGGGTTACAAGCTAGTTCTCATAATATATATATGACTAAAATAATGAATATCATATCTTCAATTTGCTAATCAAATCTAAGAAATCTCTCTTTAGAAAGTTCCTTTCTCCGCATTCTCTAAAATGTCGATGATTAAAAGAGTACACTTGGTTATTTTCTTTGTTTATATTTCCTTTTTAATTGAAAGTTCTATACTTTTTGAAAATGAACCCATTTGATGTGCCGAAGAAGAATATTGAGAATCGATTTTCTACCCAAATTTTAAAAGTTTTATGAGTGTAAAACATTGGATTCAATTTTTGGACATTTTTTCTATTATCTTTTATAACTTTTTTTTTAGATAATGGTTTTTTTTTTTTTTTTTTTTCAAGTCAAGAACTCGAACTATGGATATTTGATGAACCAAAAGAACTGAAGATGTATGGTGTCAATTATCAACTGGATGAAGTGAATACAGAATTTAGATGTGGCTCCAAAGAGAGAGAGAGAGAGAGAGATGAATATATTCAAATCAACATGGGACATAACCGGTTTGGCTAGAGTTGTCATTTTTTTTTTTCATGAGTATGAAAGTATTAATTTGTTTTCTCTAGCACTTTTGTTTTATTAAATTGAATACCCATCTTTCAATCTTTGTTATTTGGGATTAAATTTTTGTTATTGGTTTTTCCACTACTTCATATATATTTTTTGTGTTCAAAATCTATAACTTCATCAAATCTTGTAACAAATTATATATACCACAGATTGTAATTTTTCAATAATCAATATATCCTTGATAGCATTACTAGATTTTTTAATGGCATTACCAAAATCAATGTAATGTAATAACACATTATTAATTATTTCTAGGCTAAAATGCAAAAACCCACCCTCGAAGTTCTCCAAAGTTTATTTCAGTTCTCTAACTTTGCTTTCGTTCATTTTTGTCTTCTAAGTTTCAAATTTATTCAATTATGGCATCTTTTTCAACTTTCATTAAATTTTTTTTAAAAAAAATAAATTGTGGAAAATATTTTTCAATCATTAATTGATTTTTTTTTTTAATTTGAAAAATATGAAGAAAAAAATTAAAAAATTGAACAATTAATTGCAACATATAACAAAAGTTGATGGACAAGCCTTAATTGAATAAATTTAAAATTTAGATGACTGAACTGAACAAAAATAGAGTTAGAAGACTGAAATGAATTATGATGAAATATAGAGGATAAGTTTTGCATTTTAGCCATATTTCTATTATCAATGATTGTTTTAATAAGTGTTGTAAAATTTTAAAGTACTTGCAAGTGCACGAACCATATCGAAGTATGGTGACAAGAATAAGGTCAAACCCACAAGGGCTTGTTTGAACGTAGAAAAATTAATCAAATGTTAACTAGATTAATCCTAATTTAGTTTAATAAAAATTGGTTGTTTTGAAATCTATATATACAATAATAGGTGAAGCTGAGAGAAACTCAAATTAGAATTCCCAATTAGAGTTCCAATTTTACACCATGTGTCTTAAATTGTTTATTCTTAAAGAATTTTATTTCTTAATTTTAGAATAAAATGTGGGACCACGTCATAAATATTTATTCAAGTGATTTATTAAATATAAAAACCAAAGAGTCTAGAATAAATTAATTGTAAAAAAAAAAAAAAAATGTGCTTCGCAGTAATTTTTTTTTTTAAATGGACAATTTACATTTTATACCTAAAGAGTTAGCAAAATATAAAAAATGACTATCAATAATATTTAAATTATATATATAGGAATTATATTATGCATCTTATTAGATATCTTTAAGTATATCCATACATACGTATGGGATTACAAGCTAGTTAAAATAAACTAAACAAATAATTAAACTCTTCCTCAAAAAAAAAAAAAAAAAGGCAAATAATTAAACTAAGCAAAAGATATAACATAAAGTGATAAAGAAATGTAAACAATCAAGAGAAAGGAATTAAGGTTTTGGAATCCACCTTATTAATTCATATCAGCATATATTCATGGTCATTAATTTTTCCTAACCACTAGTTGATAATCTAGAAATCAATCATGCTATCATGGAATATTTTATCATTAAAACTTATGTATAAAAATCTAAACTATGAGTCTTCTTCTCTTCTTAGGTATAAAATCAAATCTTCAATTGTATCCATAGCTAAACAAATCACAAAAGGTGTTCAATTTTAAAATCAAACAACTATAAAACCAAGCATTCAATTAATTAAGATAAATCCTAAATCATGAGAAAAACATAATTGAACTCATATCTAGAATCCTATCTTAGTCAATTTAGATAAAGCAAGAACAATATAAATCATTAAAAAAACAATTGTGGTAGGAAAAATTAGATCACATATATAATACTGATAATCTTTAACAAAATTTCATCTTCTACTTTAATTGAAAATTTAACTACTCATAATAATTGAAATAAAATACAAAAATAAAATACTAAACATTAAACAAGTCAAGTAAAATAAAACTAGAATGGAAGAGAGAAGTCACCGTGCTAGAGAAAAGCAACAGAGGAAGCCACATGCGGCTGCCTACGCTCCATCCCTGGTACGCTTTTATTTTTCTGTTTTGCTCTTCTATTTAATATTGATAATCACCACAAACCGCTTGACAGTGACGCGCACACACCTACGCAGGCCAAAATGGCCCAATACCACTTTTTTTTTAAATTTTTAGCAAAAAATCACTGTTTCGGAAATAAATAGCAGAGTACCACTTTTTCTGGAAATCGAGTTTCAGAAACTCGAATTCCCCTCAATTCTGCCACCGTGGCATTGCTGACATGGAATTTCTATGATTAAAAAAATTTATGTGGTACTCGAGTTTGAGAAACTCGAGTTCCATGCAACTCGTTACTCGAGTTTGGGTTTTATAAATAAAATAAAATGCGGGAAAAAAAAAAATTTACACAGTACTCGAGTTTGGGAAACTCGAGTACTGTGTAAATTTTTTTTTTTTTTGTTTTTGTTTTTGTTTTTGTTTTTGTTTGGGGATAATGAACAAATAAACATAAATGTAAAAATAAGTGACTTTTTTATGTTTTTATTTATTTAAACAGAAGCACTGTAAAATATAGAGATTTTAATTTCTACATTAATTAAAATTGTTCATTGTTTTCTCATAAAAATTTTCATTGTTTTCTGTATAAACTATTTCTACAATTTTGCATAAAATTATTTTCTGTTCAGCATTATTTAAGAAATTGTTCACTCTCTTTTTTGCATAAATTATTTTCTGTTTACTATTTAAAAAATTGTTCATTGTTTTCTCATAAAACACCTAGTGAAATTGTGTTTTCTAAATTTAAATGCCAAATCTAAATGCTTTTTCATGTTTGAATTTCACAATAATCGAATATATTTTTCTGCATTGATAAAATCTGTTTCTACATTAATAAAATTTGCTCTTTGCACATCATATTTACTGTATATTCAAATCTACTTACTGCATTCATTAATTTTTTTTTTTTACATTAATTAAAACTATTCACTGTTTTCTCATAAAAATTGTTCACTGTTTTCTACATAAACTATTTCTAGCATTCTGCATAAAATTATTTTCTGTTCAGCATTATTTAAAAAATTGTTCACTCTCTTTTTTGCGTATATTATTTTCTGTTCACTATTTAAAAAATTTTTCACTGTTTTCTCATGTAACACCTAGTGAAATCGTGTTTTCTAAATTTAAAAGCCAAATCTGGATGCTTTTCATGTTTAAATTTCACAATAATTGAATTTGTTTTTCTGCATTGATAAAATTTGTTTCTACGTTAATAAAATTTGTTCTCTACACATCATGTTTACTATATATTCGAAGCTGCTTACCGCATTCATAAAATTTGCTTTTTGCATTAATTAAAACTGTTCACTGTTTTGTCATAAAAATTGTTCACTATTTTCTGCATAAACTGTTTTTAGCATTGGCACAGTTATTGCATTTAAATGGTTTTTGTGCTTTTTTAAATATGTAACCATCTGAATAATGGACAAACTCCATGAAAGAAAAATGAATGATTCGCATAGATCACCTAACGGTAAATGCCTCGAAAAATTTGAATTTGTAAGAAAGTTCGAATTAGTTGAATGTAGAACTGTTCATTAAGTAAAACTGTTTTCTGCATTAAGTAAAACTGTTCACTGTTTTCTCATGAAAATTGTTCACTATTTTCTGCATAAACTATTTATAGTATTTTGCATAAAATTATTTTCTGTTCAGCATTATTGAAAAAAAAAATTCACTCTCTTTTTTGTGCAAATTATTCTCTGTTCACTATTTAAAAAATTGTTTACTGTTTTCTCATAAAACACCTAGTGAAATCGTGCTTTCTAAATTTAAAAGCCAAATCTGAATACTTTTTCATGTTTAAATTTCACAATAATCGAATTTGTTTTTTTGCATTGATAAAATCTATTTCTACATTAATAAAATTTGTTCTCTACACATTATGTTTACTATATATTCGAAGCTGCTTACCGCATTCATAAAATTTTCTTTTTGCATTAATTATAACTGTTCACTGTTTTGTCATAAAAATTGTTCACTATTTTCTGCATAAACTGTTTTTAGCATTGGCGCAATTATTGCATTTAAATGGTTTTTGTGTTTTTTTAAATATGTAACCATCTGAATAATGGACAAACTCCATGAAAGAAAAATGAATGATTCGCATAGATCACCTAACGGTAAATGCCTCGAAAAATTTGAATTTGTAAAAAAGTTCGAATTAGTTGAATGTAGAACTGTTCATTAAGTAAAACTATTTTCTGCATTAAGTAAACCTGTTCACTGTTTTCTCATGAAAATTGTTCACTATTTTCTGCATAAACTATTTATAGTATTTTGCATAAAATTATTTTCTGTTCAACATTATTGAAAAAAAAATTCACTCTCTTTTTGTGCAAATTATTCTCTGCTCACTATTTAAAAAATTGTTTACTGTTTTCTCATAAAACACCTAGTGAAATCGTGTTTTCTAAATTTAAAAGCCACATCTGAATACTTTTTCATGTTTAAATTTCACAATAATCGAATTTGTGATCAAGCCATATAACACCAAGGGCCAGTTGAACAAAAAATATACCAAAAAAATGAGGGTTCCTTGTTCATGAAATTTTTTCCTTAAGGCTTCCAATTCAAAGAAATATTTGGCACTAAAGAACAATACCTTTAATACCAGCCAAATTACTTTTGACTACTTAATTGAAATATGTGAATAATATACACAAAAGAGAAAATAAATGAAACACATTTACCTTGCTTTCTAATGTTTACAATCAGAGAATAAAATTGTTGGAAGCAAACCACAATACAAGTAAATAGGGAAGATATAAAGAACATAAGAAAAACTATATTTAACATATATAGAATTGCGCCTTTCCATCATAATGCAAATCACCTTATTAAATTGTTTATCAAATCCATTATTTCACTATGTTCAAAGTATAGACAAATATAGTTTCTAAAACATAAAATAGCTCAAATTGCGACAAACACATAAATTGCCTAGTGTATTTTAGTAGGAAGAGATGGACTTGCTCAACTAATTTGAAAAGAACAAAACAATATTTTTCAATGGTTCAGTTCTTATGACATTTTGCTGCAGCCTAACAATCAAATTATAGGTCTGCTCTGAATTGAAAGTACTTGCAAACTGCTTAGCAAATTGCCTGAGGAGCTCCAGATCACCAAAGATGACTTGCTAAACTCTATTTCAAAAATAACATAAAAAATGCTAGCATTAAGATCAGATCAGGACACAACTAATAACAGCCCTAATAGATTCATGTTTTTTGTTTGGTGATGTAGGAAAAACAGATGTGTTAAAAAAAAATACACAAGAATGTGAGTTCATTAGCTCGAGCTTTTGGTAGCTAGATCGAGGGGAGACTATTTAGATGGAGACGGCGTTAGATTTGAGAGTATGATATACATGTGGATTTGGGTCCTAGTTACACTTTGTGTAACTCTAAGTTATTTTACATCATGCAATATTTCTTTGTTGGATGTGAATTTTAACAAATCTTTCGTTGGGTTAAATTCACTTCTAATACTCTATGTGCTAGCAAAATATACATACACACACTATAGCTGAGGAGTTGTTGGATTCTAATAAAAATATGGTATTATTGCATAGTTATTGCTTGCTAAATTATTTAATTCTAGAACATTTTTTTCTCTCTTTTATTTATTACAACTATCTAAGAAAGAAGAAAAAAATTATGCAAAAAAATAAAACCTTTAGAGAGATAAGAGTCTGTTTGGCATCAATTTCAGCTTTTAACTTTTAGTTTTTGTGTACAGCTTTTTAAAACCTCATTTTTTCCTGCATTATTTTTCACCTTTTCAAATTTTTTCAAAGTACAAATGTAATTTAGCACACTTTCAACAAAAAGTTTAGCAAACAGCTAAATAAGCTGTAAACGGACACTAAGCTTAAAAATAGTAGAACCTTAGAAATAGCTATTATATTACCATTTTTTTTCGATAGTAACACCCTATGTTCCACCCCAGGAATAATTTTAGGTCATTCCGATGTGTTTTGGCCATTTTGGATTCAGAGATGGAGATAGAAGTTTGATTGAGGGGATTAAAATATAAACAAAAAATGTGTATCATCTATTTAGTATTAAGAAACTATCAACAAATAAAAAATACAAAATAATTATTTTCTGTTCAGCATTATTTAAAAAATTGTTCACTCTCTTTTCTGTATAAATTATTTTTTGTTCACTATTTAAAAAATTGTTCACAGTTTTCTCGTAAAACACCTAGTAAAATCGTGTTTTCTAATTTAAACGCCAAATCTAAATGCTTTTTCATGTTTAAATTTCACAATAATTGAATTTGTTTTTCTGCATTGATAAAATTTGTTTCTACGTTAATAAAATTTGCTCTCTGCACATTATGTTTACTCTATATTCGAATCTGCTTATTGCATTTATAAAATCTGTTTTCTGCATTAATTAAAACTGTTCATTGTTTTCTCATAAAAATTGTTCACTGTTTTCTACATAAACTATTTCTCTGATTTTGCATAAAATTATTTTCTGTTCAGCATTATTTAAAAAATTGTTCACTCTCTTTTCTGTATAAATTATTTTCTGTTCACTATTTAAAACATTGTTTGCTGTTTTCTCATAAAACACCTAGTGAAATTGTGTTTTTGAAATTGAAAAGCCAAATCTGTATGTTTTTTCATGTTTGAATTTCACAATAATCGAACTTTTTTTTTTTGCATTGATAAAATCTATTTTGATACACACTTTGTCAAAATTATCCAACAATGATGGATTGTGATTGGTTGTTTATCACTTTCTAATAAACTCACTATTTTTTCTACTTCACCTACAGTCTATTGGCGCATGTGGTTCGTATGACTACAGTTGGTGCTACAGCAGCAGGCTAGTGACGTGTCTTCAAATGCCGTAGTTGGTGCTACATTATGTTTACTGTATATTCAAATCTGCTTACTGCATTCATAAAATCTGTTTTCTATATTAATTCAAACTGTTTTCTGCATGTGGTTCGTATGACTATAGTTGGCGTCTGTGTAAATTATTTTATGTTCATTATTTAAAAAAATGTTCACTGTTTTCTCATAAAACATCTATTAAAATCGTGTTTTCTAAATTTAAAAGCCAAATTTGAATGCTTTTTCATGTTTAAATTTCACAATAATTGAATTGGTTTTTTTGCATTAATAAAATTTGCTCTTTGTACATCATGTTTACTGTATATTCAAATCTGCTTACTGCATTCATAAAATCTATTTTCTGCATTAATTAAAACTGTTCACTATTTTCTGATAAAATTTTTTACTGTTTTCTGCATAAACTATTTTTAGCATTCTGCATAAAAGTATTTTCTCTTCAGCATTATTTGAAAAATTGTTTACTATTTTTTCTGCATAAATTATTCAATGTTCATTAGGTGTTTTATGATCTGGATGCTCTAATAGCAATGACTATCCAGGAAAAAGCACAGCAATAATATGGAAGCATAAACAATGATAAAATAGATAATAAAGAAGTAAATAGCAAAATAGATATATTCAAAATAAGGTTAAAATACAGTGTGGAATATGAAAATAGAAACTAGTAAAATCTTACTTAAACTAGTAAAATCTTACTTGAATAAAAACTTCAGTCTTTGATAAACTTGAAAACAAATTGCTGTCTTTGATACAAGCTTGCAAATAAAACTGTCTAAAGAGAAAGGTTACAAGATTACAAGAGGGGAGAGAGTACAAAAGTCTTTCTGAGAGAGATGGAAGGCTATTACAAAAGGCTTTCTAAAACTTGGAACTTAAAAGCTTAGAATCTTAGAAACTTGTCTTTTGTCATAATAGTCCGTCTCTTTTATAGGTGAAATGAACCATGGTAAAGTAACTTGAGTAGGTAAATTGAACTCAAGTTAATCTGTTGGTGGTATGGAAATTAGTACTAATGAGTAATAGTCTGTCTGCGTCTGTCTGGGAATCTTTCAAATCTTGGGAATCTAATAGATCTCTTTTTACGCATGCTAGTAAACAGTTGTAACTTTTGAACATCTGTCTGTATCTATCTGGACTATCTAGCAAAATTGAGCCATTTGCATAGTGAAATATTGGTTAGTGAAGGATTTAATTCTTAATAATCTGTTTGGCATTTGCATAGTCTGTTTGGCATCAATTTCAACTTTTACCTTTTAGTTTTTGTGTACAGCTTTTTAAAACCTCATTTTTTCCTGCATTATTTTTCACCTTTTCAAATTTTTTCAAAGTACAAATATACTTTAGCACACTTTTAGCAGAAAGTTTAGCAAACAGCTAAATAAGTTATAAACGGAAACTAAGTTTAAAAATAGTAGAACCTTAGAAATTGCTATTATATTACCATTTTGTTTCAGTAGTAGCACCACATGTTCCACCTCGGGAATAATTTCAGGTCATTTCGATGTGTTTCAGGGTCATTCCAATGTGTTTCGGCCATTTTGGATTTAGAGATGGAGATAGAAGTTTGATTGAGGGGATTAAAATATAAACAAAAAATGTGTATCATCTATCTGTACATCTAATGTAAACAATTTTTCCTTGAGTTTTCACAGTTTTGTACATTCAAAGAATTCAAATTTTTAAATAAATTCATACGATCTATACATCTAACGTACATACTTTTCCATTGAATTTTCATTATTTTGTACTTTCAATGAAATAAAATTTCTCAACAAGTCTAGACTATCTGTACATCTTATGTACACCTTCATGATTTGGTACGTTCATTGATTTTCCATCGATTTTTCTCGAATTTCTACATTCAACTAATTCGAACTTTTTTACAAATTCGAATTTTTAGAGGCATTTACCATTAGGTGATTTATACGAATCATTCATTTTTCTTTCATGGAGTTTGTCCATTATACATATGGTTACATATTTAAAAAAACACAAAAACCATTTAAGTGCAATAACTGCGCCAATGCTAGAAATAGTTTATGTAGAAAACAGTGAACAATTTTTATGAGAAAACAGGGAATAGTTTTAATTAATGCAAAAAAAAAAAAATTTAATGAATGCAGTAAGTAGATTTGAATATACATTAAATATGATGTGCAAAGAGCAAATTTTATTAATGTAGAAACAGATTTTATCAATGCAGAAAAATATATTCGATTATTGTGAAATTCAAACATGAAAAAGCATTCAGATTTAGCGTTTAAATTTAGAAAACGCGATTTCACTAGGTGTTTTATGAGAAAACAATGAACAATTTTTTAAACAGTAAACAGAAAAAAATTTATGCAGAAAAGAGAGTGAACAATTTCTTAAATAATGCTGAACAGAAAATAATTTTATGCAAAATCATAGAAATAGTTTATACAGAAAACAGTGAACAATTTTTATGAGAAAATAATAAACAATTTTAATTAATGTAGAAATTAAATTCATATTTTGAAATTAAAATCTCTATATTTTACAATGCTTCTGTTTAAATAAATAAAAACATAAAAAAAGTCACTTATTTTTACATTTATGTTTATTTGTTCATTATCCCCAAACAAAAACAAAAACAAAAACAAAAACAAAAAAAAAAAAAAAAAATTTACACAGTACTCGAGTTTTCCAAACTCGAGTACTGTGTAAATTTTTTTTTTTCCTGCATTTTATTTATAAAACGTACTCGAGTTTGGTATACTCGAGTACCGTGTTGCATGGAACTCGAGTTTCTCAAACTCGAGTACCACATAAATTTTTTCAATCATAGAAATTCCATGTCAGCAATGCCACGGTGGCAGAATTGAGGGGAACTCGAGTTTCTGAAACTCGATTTCCAGAAAAAGTGGTACTCTGCTGTTTATTTCCGAAACAGTGATTTTTTGCTAAAAATTTCAAAAAAAAGTGGTATTGGGCCATTTTGGCCCACCTACGCAAGTCGGTTTGGCATTGTCTACTATTACCTTGTTTTGGTCCTCGTATTCACCCAACACACTGACCTTAAAGCCTTTCTTCACAAAACCAAAACAAAAGCGGCCCATTAAGAACTCTTTTGAGTCCTTTCAATTTCGTTGGATTAATGGATAGCCCATCAAATTAGGACCTTCAAGCCCTGTAGATTTCTTATCCCACGAAACTTCCTTAGTTCCTTTTATTTATTTATTTTCTTTCTTTCCTTTGCTTTCACGTATGCATCCTGGAGCTCACTCCTTATTCTTTTCCTTTGTGATTTTTTCTTCTCTTCTTCACTTCAAGCTTCACTAGTTCACATATGCCTGAGCTGAATCTCTCAAATTGGCCCATCATGTAGCATGTCTACCTAAATAGCCTTTAATATAAGACAAGGATAACTTATAATCAATCTCAAAATAGCATAAAAGTAAAGCTAAATATGTAGATATGAGAGTATTTTATTATCTGTATTTCATGCACATCAATAAGTTATCTCAAGGATATAAACTAAGCTGCTTTGATAACAGGATATTAAAGTATTTCTATTATATCTCAGAGAAAGCTTCAATGAGATTGCTTTGTTTATGTGATTTTCATCTTAGTTTTTCCTTCACCATTACAAACTTAGTGAATAATTCATTGGGCTTTGTTTTATTTGTTAGTGGGAGTGAGCCTTGATGCTACTTAAAAATATTCCAACTATTGATACTCACCAATTTTTAAGGTATATTGTGGGTGTATGTCCAATTATTAGAAGGCAAAGAATAAGCATTTTTTTGCCAATGAACTTAATGGTCTAATGTCACCTCCCTAGGAGTAGGCGCTCTTAAGTTCGAGACTTGGGAGCACGGGTGAGGGTTGATTTAAGATATTTCTAACCTACTGGGTAAATTTTGACTCGGGTGATATGTTTATGAATGGGAAAAACCACCGAGACAAAACCCTACCGGGTAAATTTAAGGTCATCACTCCCGAGAATCTACTATTATCAAAACAAGCGTTACAAGTAAAGGAATCCCAGTACCTTATACCAACCTACAGTTGAACCCTTACCCTAAGACCCAATTAGACTTATGATGTAGTGACAATCTCTCTTTTTAATGCACGACTCCAAGTACGTGACTAACCAATCAATGCACGGATCCTAGTACGTGACTAACACACCAACTTGAGAAGGATGTTGGCTGCAAAGTTCTTCAGTTCATCCACACGATGAAAATACGATGAAGATCAAGAAGCTCCTTGATTACAAAACCCTTAGCGTAAAAACGCAGCAGTTTCTTCAAGAGAAAGATGAACTAGAGCAAATTGTCTCCGGTCACAGTATGCATCAATAAAACATTTGCATCAAGTTGCATCAACTGAGCCCTTAAAATAATCCTTATATAGGTATAGGGTTGTGAGAAAAGAAACCCTACACAAATAACTTGGATATGCGTGAAAAACAAATCTGGAAATCTGAATTTTGTAATTCTCGATAGATACAGCTGTCGAGTTATCTGTCGAGCTTCAAATATTCAATCTCGATAGATACATCTGTCTAACTTTAATGAACAGCACTTCTTCACTTGATTCTTGGATAGATTTGCATGGCTTCAACACTTTGACTTGAACTCTTGTTCCTTGAAGTATTAAACACATCCTATATCTACCAAATTACAAGTAAAGTGCGTTTTGTCAAAGGATTAGCTAATTTTAAATGACATATGTTCATAACATGTTCCACATATGTCCTAACACTTTTAACCATTTGTGATAAATAAGTATATGGATACAGATAAACTTTCATAGCCCAACTATAGTAGATAATGATATGTTGCTCAAATGAAGATGTAGCATTTAATTGAAGTGTCCCAGTGTGCACTTGCATAGTCCACCTAGGATTATTTTTTGTTCCTATGTAGTCATTAATTTAATTTCTTTTAAAATAAAAATTGTAAAGCATAGTTTTTGTTAACTGTAGCTTTTATACACACACACACACAAGGTTGGGTTCAAGTTATACTTGATATAACTCTAAACAATGTTACACCACCTAATCACTTGTTATAAAATTCAAAATTTGAAAATATCACCGTTAAATTGCATGTTATATATATTCTTAACATTCATGTCAATTAGATGTTATTTACCATTCAATCCATAAACTCATCTTTTGTGCATTATTTTAAACTATAAAAACTTGAATTTAAACAATTGATTGATAACATAGCTATTAATCTTTGTTCACCTTGAAATTTTGCAAGTATGAAGAATATAAGAAGATAATGTAATGTAATGGTGGATTTGTCAAAATTCACATCCAAATAAAAAATATTGGGTAGTGTAATATTGTTTAAAGTTACACCAGATGTAACTTGAACCTAACCCCCATATATATATATATATATACATATATAATTTGATATTCATATTAGGGCAATTCAATTGGGATTGCAAGTGCTGGTTTTCTTATTGATAACTTTGAGTACTCTCCTTAATTTGGGTGTGGATTGAATTGCAACAATGGGATGCAAGTAAAGGAGGTTAGAAGTAGACAAACTCATTCATCTCTTCTTATTGAAAATATTTGAGGAAGAGATTGTTGTATTGAGAATTTCTATATTATGTATACTAGTTTCTTACTAGTGCAATGCACGGAAATTTTTTTGGTTATTTATTAATATGTACATGTCTTAATATTTTTTTTTTTTAATTTCTATTATTTGAAAGTTGAACTGACTCCAAAATAAGATGAAAATTGTAATTTAAAATTTTCTTATAAAAAAATTTTCAAAATTTTACACATAAGATCCTTAAAAATGAGAAAGATACAAATATTATAAAGTAATATATTATAGTTACTATAACATGCTCTTACATTTGGTTTAATAGTATTACAAAAAAAAAAAAAAAAAAAAATTAGAAAACAAAATAAATATACAATTTTGCTTACATTTTCAATCTTTATACAATACTTTCAAGAATCTATTTCTTCTCATAGGTTCTTCCCTTTTCTCGACTTCTTCAAACTACTTAATTTTTCACCAAATTTGTATAAGTATAACAAAATTCAGGATTTTGTTATATTTCACTGTTCAAATACAATTTCACACATTTTATTAGGGAAAGAACAACACAAAAGAGCATAGTCGTTATTATCGATCACCCACCTAATCTAAAGGAAGAATAGCATCAAATTTGTCCACTCCAACCATGCGCAAAATTGGATAGAGTGCATGGTTTTGAAACCCGGACTGTTTATTGAATTGTAAAAGGGAGAGGTTCAAGGTTCTTGAGGTCGAACCGAGGTTGAACCAGGTCGAACCGAGGTTGAACCAGGTCAAACCGTGATGACGTCATAATTAATTTAATAATTATTTTAAATATATATAAAAATATTAAATTAATGAAAATTGAAAAATTAACTAAAATAGTAGAATTAAAATAATAATCAAAATTTCAAATATGTTTTTCATATCATAATTTTTACAAAATAAATAAAAAATATCAAATCATAAGCAAATATAGAAATAGTATTTATTTATTTATTTATATGTTAATTAGTAAAACCTTGATAATAATAATAATAATAGTATAGTAATCTATATATATAATAATAGGTGAAGTTAAGAGAAACTCAAATTAGAATTCCAAACTAGAATCTTAATTTTGCGCCATGTGTCCTAAATCATTTATTCTTAAAGAGTTTTATTTCTTAATTTTAGAATTAAATGTGGAACCACATCATAAATATTCATCAAAGTGAGTTATTAAATATAAAAACCAAAGAGTCTAGAATAAATGAATCGTAAAAAAAAAAAAAAAAAAAAAATTACTTCACAATAAATTTTTTTTTTAAATAGACAATTTACATTTTATATCTAATAATATCTTTACAATTTTTTTTTAAAGAGTTAAAAAAATATAAAAATGACTATCAATAGTATTAAAAATATTTATATAGGAATTATATTATGCATCTTATTGTATATTTTTAAATGTATATATGCATATGCAAGGAGTTACAAGCTAGTTATTATAATATAAGAACTTGTGGGCTCTGGGCAAATTGGCAATTCATGTATATTATGTCACGTCACATCACATTGGGCTCAAGGTTGCTCAAAGCTGAAAAAGAAGTCATGAATGAAACATTCAGCTCATTTAAATTAATCTTATGTTATGCCCAACAGCCCATATCCATTTAAATGGTCAACTATGTATTGAATTACAAAAAAATAAACTGTAAAAACAGAAGAGTGGCAGACTTGCCCATTAAAAAATTAGTCAAACAATAACTATTAATAGAAGGTACAAGTAAATGATTGACAGCCAAGCATTTGGTACAAGTAAAAGAAGAAAGGATTGATACTTCGACAGCCAAGCATTTATTGACTTATGGAAGACTCTGATAGAAAAAAGTAAAAAGTTCATCTTCATCATTGTGGGTGAAGTATAGCAGACTTCAGCAAGAGCAAAAATGCAGAAACGGCAAAAATACAGAAAAAAAAGAAAGAAAGAAAGAGAGACAAAGAAGAAAAAGAAGAAGAAAAATGAAGAAGAAGAAATGGAGATGCAAGCTCAAGGTCTAACAACATCTCACTGTGGTTGAGAAGCTTCAACAATGGTTGTAAGTATAAAAAAAAAAAAAAAATCTGTCTTGAAGTTGAACCTTTAAGAACCGTTCACGGTTCTTAAAATCGGCAGGTTCAACCGCAGTTCGTGCAGTTCGCTGCTTTTTCTACTTGTGCCAGTTTTGGAAGCTAAAAGAATTGTTTTGATGAACGGTTCCCGGTTAACCCAATCAAACCGTACGGTTGGGTCTGGGTTTCAAAACCATGATAGAGTGGAGGTCTTGCAAATAATTCAAGTGTAACTAAGTGTTATATGTTCTAAAAAGGTTTAAGCATAACCAATCATTTTAGCAGCATCATGACAAAGATTTCGCTGCCTCAAGTTTTAATTTTTCTTGATTTCTTTCCTTTTCCCAAAATGGATTTCAAGATTTCTCTTAGAACTGGGAAGCATTCAATCGTTAGCTCTGCCATGCAAGCCACCATAGTCACTACCGGATCCTACTTTTCACAATCTCCAGGTTTATTTCTTTTGATTTGTTTATTTTTCCCAAAATAGATTTCAAGATAGTGATTTTTATGTAATTTTGAAAATTTTCTTTTAACTCTTGTCATTTAGATTTATGTATCTATTCTATCGCGTGATGAGAGCAGTAGATAGATCTTCATAATGTTGTATTGGTTTAATGGACATAGCTTTGTACTGTAAATGCTATTTTGGATTTTCAACTTGATTATTTGAGTTCTTCCAATCTTTTCATTTGTTGTGTGTGTATTGTTGTTGATCTATTACAATTTTGAGTTCTGTGAAGCATATATTAGTATGGAAAAAAAGACAAACTATGGATGGTAAAATCTTACCTTTTGGACAAAGATAGATTGAACATTGGCCTGAATTAGTGTTCATTGAAACAATGAACCCATTCACACATATATATGTCACTCCCATAGTGCAGGAATTTTAATATCAATCAAAAGATAGGCTAGTAAATTAAGAAGCCAAATTTCTTACGTTGTTGAGATGACTATGAACATGCCTCTTACCAAACTTGTCTAGCTAGTTGAGCATTGTGAGTCTCTTATGGAGCTTAGATTAACAGTATTTAGGACATGGACTCAAGACAGCTGGCCATGATTGGCCTTAGGTTTATTGATTAATTAGAGCTGTTGTTTGGGATCCAAAGTTCACGAATTGGCCATTTTTATCTTACTTTGTGTCAAACACCTTACCAAACTCATTGAAAAGCTGTACTAGCATTTTTAGCATGTGCAATGATCTCTTTATAAATTATAACATCATGTTTATTGTGGGTAAAGAAAATGCAATAGATATGTTGATAACTGACGGAGTTTAAAATTCTGGAAATTTTCCCTTTCATCTCTTTTCCTTAGAAACCCAAATTCTATGGAGTAACATAGAAGACATTATTTGTTATTTTCCCACTCAACAATATGTGGCTCATTCTTTTTTCAATTTTTTGATAATTCAGGTATTTTTATGAAAAACACGCTGAGTCTAAAATTCATGTCTGGACATTACACCTCCCTAGCCAATCTAATGAACAAGGTTCAAAGGGGACAAGACCTAATGTAGGACAGTATCTACAATTAGACTTTTGTTATTTATTAGTTTTGATATTTAATTTGTAATTTTCGAAATTTTAGGTTTAGGTTATTATTTCCTTGTTTTTAGGAGCTTTTAATACTTTTTAGGTTAAATTTGATTCCTATTATGGTTATGTATTAATTAATATTTATTCTAGAATAAATTTTCTTGTCTTTTAAGTTTTATGGAGCCCTTAAATAAGCCTCCAAGTCTGTAAACTTTTTCATTTTTATTGATTTTAATAAAAATATAGACTTTTGTCTATTGTCTTTCTAGTGAATTCCAGAATCCATTCTCCTTGTGAATTCAAGGAACCCTTGTGGATTCGAGGTTATTTTTCAAAAGCAAACATGTTTTGTGTCTTGTTTTCTAGAAGTAGATGTGTTCTGCATTTTATCGCTTCTGCATCCCACATTAGTTGGTATCAGAGCCTTGTCCATACCCTAGTTTGATGGCTACTAAATGTGACAGTAGCATTTTTAATAACCGAAAGGTTAAAGCAGAAGTTATTAGGAAGGAATTCCTTCAACCTCAACATGATGTCCAGCAAGTATTACACGAACTATAGCCAGCAGTCACTACCCCTCTTACTAGGAAATCATCCCAGGGCAACACCAATAGACACACTCCTAAATATAAGAAAATTTCATTTTTTGATGGAGAGATGAGTAAGTTGGATTTTATTGATTTGCTTCTTGATTTGGTAGAGTATTTTGATTATTGGGAAATTTTTTTATGAAGAAAGAGTACTGCTTGCATTCAATAAATTCAATGGTGAAACAAAGGAATGATGAGAAGACATACAAATTGATAAGAAGCATTGAGGTAAGCATCCAATTCGCTCTTGGAAAATAATGAAAAATGTGTTGTTTGATTTATGATTTCCTCATGATTATTATGATATACTAGATTATACAAGTGTTAATTATAAAATTGTATATTTATATGATTCAAGAAAAGAAAAATGTTTAAGGGTCGACAAGATGAAGCCAATTTCTAAAGAAATTGGTGAAGAGATTGAAGAAAATAAAGTTTTATTATCACAAGTTGAAAAAATTATCATAAGTTGAAGACTTATTTAAGGGCTCCATAAAACTTGACAGACAAGAAATTTTATTTTAAAATAGATCATAATTAATACCTAACCATAATGGGAACCAAATTGGACCTAAAAAGCATTAAAAGCACATAAAAACAAGGAAATAACCCTAAACCTAAAATTACAAAAATTATAAATTAAATACCAAAATTAATAAATAACAAAAGTCTAATTGCAGATTCCGTCCAACATCAGACCCCTTCACTTGAAAAAAACTCATCCTCAAGTTGATAGTTGAGATTTGAAATCTTCCATGCCAAGCAAACAAATAATTGGAATACTTGAGTCCCTTGGTCTTCTTTCCAAACTTGCAACTCATCAATTGAGGAAAGAAATTAACTAGAGATTCTCTTTCTTTAGCCTTCATGCAATTGAAAATATTCACCAAATGAGAGTTGATGATTGAATCAAATCTTTCAACCCCAACAAAATCAATAAATTTCGGTGTATCGTGTACCATAGAAATAACATGAGCGTCGGACTTGCAATCACCTGATTTGGGTTCATCAAGTTCTTGGACGATGTTCTCTACAATTTCTGCCTCACAATGACAAGGGAAACTTCAGTCCTCAACAGAAGGAAGAATGCCCCTTTGTCTGTCTGTACTGTAGTTTGTAGCTTTCATTTTTGTTGTGTTTAACACTATTAACTGTAAAGCATATTTAGTTGCTATTTTGAAATTTTCTTCCTTCAGAGGACTTGGTATTCTTGATAATAATCGGCACTTTTTGGCAATAGGGTTACTGGAATGTAAAATCCGATTGTGTGGTCAATTTCATTTTCTCATTTCAATATTATTTTCTTCATATCCCTTAATCAATCTTTTTCATTTGGAATAGCGCTGGCGTCCACACTAGAGCACTCAACATAAGTGGGCATATAATACTGTATATGCCCACTATAATAATGTATATTTACTCAAAAACTACCCGTTCAGTTTATTTATAATACTGTATGTTTGTTACGGTAACTTTGTATTTGAATATTTTATTAATCTCTTCAATTTTTAATTCTTTTCTCATTGTTTCACCTCTCTCCCTCTCTTCTTTGCTTCATATTTGTGCCAAATTAGCTATATAATGTAGAGTCCTGTTAACGGATGCCCTTAGGGTATTTGTTAATTGGTCATTTTATGAAAGTTTTGATACCGCTTTCAAGAGAATTATAAAATTGTGTCAAAAAAATTAGTTGCTTTTTTATTTTCTCATAAAAAGTTTCTAAAAATATATCCTAAACCAATCCTTCAAGGTATCTGTTACTTTTTCCTAAAACAAAGTTTTAGGGTAAATTAATCATGTCCTACACATTTTTGGAGAATCACATGGTTAGGAATCAAAGTTAGCCGTGAGCCCGTATGAGTATTTTTGTCATGGAAATTGTTCCTATCTTTGCTACACAAAACAACTGTTAAGATTTATGAAAATTTTCCTCTTAGGCAAATTTCGTTTTGGCCAATTTTAGAACATTTGAGTTATTGATCTTCTTTGGTTAAAGCGGCTATAAATGGCTATCATCAATAGGATGGAAATTTTGCCTCGTCACGCTTGACTCGCCCCTCCCCACTTTGCTCCACGCGAGTTTTTCCCACCCTACAAAGGTGATGGGACAAGGATGGGATAAGATTTCAGCCTCGCACTATAAGGCTAGATGAGAATGTATTTAGACTTTTTAGAGACCCAAGCCGTCCCGCATTGATAAGGGTTAAATTGTAAATTTTTCATACTCAAAACCCTACTATTTAAACAAACATATCATTAGCTTATTTTATTCTACCTAATAAGGATTTTTGCCTCTCTTTTTTCTCCAGCAAGGTTGAAAATAAGGTACCAATTTTAACATTTTCTTTTGTCTTTATTACGAACAAATTTAAATATTATTGAATCATTAATTTTGTATTATGAGATTTTTGTTTTTGCTGTGATATTGTCTTATTAAACATTTTAATAATATTATTTAATTTTTGCTAAAAATTATTTTGATGTGATGGGATAATTTTTTTTTAATTTCAAATATATTTTTATTAACGAAACATGTTTTATTAAAAAAAATTGCAATAGTTGTGGATAAATTAAAAAATAGTAGAATTTTACGGAATGGGGCAGGGCTTCACAAGGCCTCAAGGAGTCGATGGGGCAAGAAAATTTCCCCATCATGCGGGGCGGGATAGAGATGAGGTAAAAAAAAACCATTCGGGGGAGGGGTAAAGACCCCCTCCTTCGGACCCGCCCCACCCCATTGCCATCTCTCATCAAGGCAACAAGGAGAACAAATTACAAGAGAAGGTTTCATTCGTTGTCCGTTAAATCTCTTCCAAATGAATTGTTGGAAGTTCTTGGTCATGTTGCCTCAACTTCGTTTTCTGACCTATTTAATGTCAAGTTGAGTTGCAAATACTTTCTTGAAGTAGCAAAGGATGATTATATATTTCAACGCATATCACTTGAGAAATTTCCAATAGTTCTTTGTATAAGTAATAATGAAGCATCACCTTTTTTTAAACGTTGTGAGGAGTTTGGAAACCCTGAGTCCTTATTTAGACAAGGGATGATTGATTATTTTAGTTTGGCGATGATAGAATCAGGACTAGAGTACTTGAAAAGAGTGGTGGAGAGAGGTCATTTGGAAGAAACATACGTAAATGGGATTATCTTGTTATGTTCTGAAGGTCAATTAAAGCAAGAGGGCATAAAGATTTTTATCTTCTTTGAAAATGACTAAGGGTGAGTTTGGTTCAACTTTTTGTAAAAGTGCATAATGAAAAAAATGTAGTTTTCAAAAAGTGTATAATGAAAAAGTGCATTTTCAGAAAGCAGAGTGTTTGGTAAAAGCTGTTAAAAAGTGTTTTTTGAAAAAACTTAGTGTTTGACTATCACTTATAAAAGTGGCAATTTGAGGGATAAATTACCAAAAAGGACAATGTATATATAAGAGAGTTTATTTCATACTTTTTTTTTTTTTTTGGATGTGAGTTTGTTTCATACTTAAATCAACCACTTCATCATACTTAAATCAATTTTTCTCTTTCTAAAAAAATTATTTTTTTCTCACCAATATTAGCTAATAATAACCTATCACTTAAGATTTATTGTGAAAGTATTGTGAAAATATTGTGATAAAAATTGATACTAATTTTAATTTTAACGTGTGGGGCCCCAAGTATTTAAACAACCCCGGCCCACTCCATAGCCGGCCCAAGGCCTGCGCCGAGGAGAATATAGAGGCCGAGGATAAAAGGGAAAAGCCCAGGCCTTTAAGGGGCCTCGCCGAGGATGCCCACCTCCTCAGCAAACCGACGTTGATAGGATGAAAATATCTCTCATCCCTTAAAACTTACGCTACCAACCTTCTGGCCGCTTTAATGGTAAAGTGACCAAAAAACCCAGGTGCCTGGGTCACTCCAACTAATAAAAAGTCTGCAAAGGCGGCTGAGAACTAACATAAAGCTGCAAAAGCAGATGATAGGACAAACCCTGATACGCAGAGTTTAGATAACCGACAGATGGACGGCTAAGATTAACTAAAACAATACTATATAACAAAGAGGATTCCCAACAGAAAAAAGGGGGATGGATTAGTCCTAGAAAAAGGAGAGGATTCAGATAAACTCTAATAGAAAGAGATCCTCGAACTGAACCGAGGACGAAAACATTTCCCAAAAACTTAATCAAAATCAACATGATCCTCACAAACGTTTAGTCAAAATCTTGATAAAGATCTTCATCAACGCCTAACCAAAGTCATGGTCCTTATCCTCACAGAAGGTACTTAGTTAAATTATTTGGGCAACCATCCTTATGATTTTCATGCCATCTACTGTTTGTTATGTTGGTGTCTAGCCCTTCTACCCACATCTCTACAAATTTCATTGTTAAGGGTCCATTACAAATTGAGTCCCTACAATTGGCGCCCACCGTGGGGCCGACTTGTACACTAGCAAGCGTGACGGTTGGTGTGAAAAAGTCCAGAGTAACACTTTTTTTTTAAAAAAAAACACATCAAAACAGTACTTTTTATAGCAATAGCATTCATTCAGAAACCAACAATCACAAAGAACAAGAGTATGCGAAAAATAAAAAGAGACAAAACAAGTCTACTTCTTTATTAATATATGAAGAAAAAGTTACATCTCTTACAAGTGATGCCCGTGGGGCTTGTTCTAAAGCTAACTACAAAGACAGACGCCTAACAAAGCTAGCAGAGGAACAAAAGATAGAAAAGAAGGCTTGTTGAGGAACAAAAGATAGAAAAGAAGGCTGGATGAGAAGCAAGAGAAGAGGAAATGAAAAGCGGGAGACTGGTTGAGGAGCAAAAATAGAAGAGATAAAAGGGAAAAGAGGGAAGAAAGGCAACATGGAAGGCGGAAGAGGCCGCGGCACAGAACGGCTCCACTTCTGGGTTCCGCCTGGTTTCCCTCCCACCCCCACTGCTGCCGGCTTGGAGGGTCACCGACCTATATCCAAGGGAAAGAGGTTACGTTCTTCCTGGATCTTCCTCCAGACGGCGAGGAGGGTTCCTCCTCTGGTTAGGTTGAAAAGAAGGAGAATCTTCGAATTTCTCCTACCCCAACCCCTATTGACGTCCAGGGTCAGAGTGCCATCCTCGGCTCCTGATAGGGGCTGTGCATCCTTGGGACCGCTCTTTCCAAGGGCCAACCCATCTGAAGGGGCTCAAACTGCTATTTCTTGTAAGACCTCTGGGCAATATTTTTGGGAGAAGCTTAAGACGAATGTTTGTCAAGTGTGAAGGAAAAGGTTGCTACAAAGACGCCTTTTATAGAGGGCGAAAAGTTGGTGAGGGCCAATTTGCATTAAATCTCAAGGAGAGATTTTCGGAGGCAATAATTTCGCCCAAATTCCAAGCGGCTTACCGGCCGTTAGATCCTCGTAAATCCACGACTGACGTTAATGAGGAGACGCCTCATTAACGATGAGACACCGAAGCAGCAGAACGCGTTACTCGAATGACTAAAGAGACGCCTCGTAATCAGAAGAGTCACGTCAAACGAAGAGGCAGAACGGAGCAGGGTTTTCTCATACTCCAACCCCAGCATGCGTTTGTGATTATTTTGCTTGAAAAGTATATTCATTTAATGTGTATTATAGATTGTAGCAATGTAAAATTAAATGGCTAAGGATAAATAGATAAGATAGTAAATAAATGAGAAAACTAGGTACTGGACAGAATTAGGGAATTGCATGGTCCTCGGACCCAAACATCTGGGGAAACCAGATACTTCAGATGAAAATGAGAAAACTAGGTACTGGACAGAACCAAGACATTGCATGGTCCTCGAACCCTAGTCTCTAGGGAAACCAGATACTTCAGATGAAAATGAGAAAACTAGGTATTGGACAGAATCAAGGCATTGCATGGTTCTCGGACCCAAGCTTCTGGGGAAATCAGATACTTCAGATGAAAATGAGAAAACTAGGTACTGGACAGAACCAAGGCATTGCATGGTCCTCGGACCCTAGCCTCTGGGAAACCAGATACTTCAGGTGAAAATGAGAAAACTATGTTCTGGACAGAACCAAAGCATTGCATGGTCCTCGGACCCAAGCCTCTGGGGAAATCATATACTTCAGATGAAAATGAGAAAAACTAGGTACTGGACAGAACCAAGGCATTGCATGGTCCTTGGACTCTAGCCTCTGGGGAAACCAGATACTTCAGATGAAAATGAGAAAACTAGGTACTGGACAGAACCAAGGCATTGCATGGTTCTCGGACCCTAGCCTCTGGGGAAACCAGATACTTCAGATGAAAATGAGAAAACTAGGTACTGGACAGAACCAAGGCATTACATGGTCCTCGGACCCAAGCCTCTGGGGAAACTAGATACTTCAGATGAAAATGAGAAAACTAGGTACTGGACAGAATCAAGGCATTGCATGGTCCTCGGACCCTAGCCTCTAGGGAAACCAGATACTTCAAATGAAAATGAGAAAACTAGGTACTGGACAAAACCAAGGCATTGCATGGTCCTCAGACCCAAGCCTCTGGGGAAACCAGACACTTCAGATGAAAATGAGAAAACTAGGTACTGGACAGAACCAAGGTATTGCATGGTCCTCGGACCCTAGCCTCTGGGGAAACCAGATACTTCAGATGAAAATGAGAAAACTAGGTACTGGACAGAACCAAGGCATTGCATGGTCCTCGGACCCAAGCCTCTAGGGAAACCAGATACTTCAGATGAAAATGAGAAAAACTAGGTACTGGACAGAACCAAAGCATTGTATGGTCCTCAGACTCTAGCCTCTAGGGAAACTAGATACTTCAGATGAAAATGAGAAAACTAGGTACTGGACAGAACCAAGGCATTGCATGGTCCACGAACCCTAGCCTCTGGGGAAACCAGATACTTCAGATGAAAATGAGAAAACTAGGTACTCGACAGAACTAAGGCATTGCATGGTCCTCAGACCCTAGCCTCTGGGGAAACCAGATACTTCAGATGAAAATGAGAAAACTAGGTACTGGACAGAACCAAGGCATTGCATGGTCCTCGGACCCAAGCCTCTGGGGAAACCAGATACTTCAGATGAAAATAAGAAAACTAGGTACTGGACAGAACCAAGGCATTGCATGGTCTTTGGACCCTAGCCTCTGGGGAAACTAGATACTTCAGATGAAAATGAGAAAACTAGGTACTAGACAGAACCAAGGCATTGCATGGTCCTCGGACCCAAGCCTTTGGGGAAACCAGATACTTCAAATGAAAATGAGAAAAACTAGGTACTGGACAAAACCAAGACATTATATGGTCCTCGAACCCTAGCCTCTAGGGAAACCAGATACTTGAAAATAAAAACCAAGTGTTAGACAAAACTTAAACATTGCATGGTCCAAGGTCTCAGGCCAACAGGAAGACCATTTTCTCATGAAAAACTAAGTGCTAGGAAAAGTCAGGGTCTTGCATGGTCTTCGGACCCAAACCAATGTGGAAACTGGTCACTATAGGGCAATATAAGCGCTGAACGGAACCAGGGTCCTTGTACTGACCACGGGCCAAAATCTACGGCGAAGCCAACCCCTTTGATGCTAAATAATGAGCCCTATCAGGGACGAAAACCATGAGAAACTGAGCGCTAAAGCATAAACGACTTATACCTACCCATCCTAGGGGAACCAATAAAAAGCTCAGGTAGAAAAGTATAACTAGAAAGATAAAAGCCTTGCAAAAACAAGGAAAAACTCATCAAACAGGCTCTTAGCGCCAAAAAGAAATTGCAAGAGCGGGTAAAGTAACGGTAACACTAACAGAAAGGTAAGGCTCAACAGGGCATGAAAATGTGCCGGGAAAGTCAAAATCCTCCTCCCTACCCTAAAAGACGGGTAGCAGAATTTTGAGGGGCTATTGTGAGGCCCCAAGTATTTAAACAACCCTGGCCCACTCCATAGCCGGCCCAAGGCCCGCGCCGAGAAGAATATAGAGGCTAAGGATAAAAGGGAAAAGCCCAGGCCCTCAAGGGGCCTCGCCGAGGATGCCCACCTCTTCGGCAAACCGACGTTGATAGGATGAAAATATCTCTCACCCCTTAAAACTTACGCCACCAACCTTCTGGCCGCTTTAATGGTGAAGTGACCAGAAAACCCAAGTGCCTTAATCACTCCAACTAATAAAAAATCTGCAAAGACGGCTGAGAACTAACATAAATCTACAAAAGCAGATGATGGGACAAACCCTGATACGCAAAGTTCAGATAATCGACAGATGGACGGCTAAAATTAACTAAAACAATACTATGTAACAAAGAGGATTCCCAACAGAAAAAAGGGGGATGGATCAGTCCTAGAAAAAGGAGAGGATTCAGATAAACTCTAATAGAAAAAGATCATCGGACTGAACCGAGGACAAAAACATTTCCCAAACACTTAACCAAAATCAACATGATCCTCACAAACATTTAGTCAAAATCTTGATAAAGATCTTCATCAACGCCTAACCAAAGTCATGGTCCTTATCCTCACAGAAGGTACTTAGTTAAATTATTTGAGCAACCATCCTTATGATTTTCATGCCATCCACTATTTGTTATGTTGGTGTTTAGCCCTTCTACCCACATCTCTACAAATTTCATTGTCAAGAGTCCATTACAAATTGAGTCCTTACATAACGTGTTATTAAAATTATTTTTTTCTCTTTAAAAAAAAATTATTTTTTTCTCACAAATATTAGCTAATAATAACATACCACTTAAGATTTATTGTGAAAGTATTGTGAAAATATTGTGACAAAAATTGATACTGATTTTAATTTTAACATACTATTAAAATTATTTTTTTTCTCTTTCTAGAAAAATTATTTTATTCTCACCAATATTAGCTAATAATAACCTACCCCTTAAAATTTATTGTGAAAGAATTGTGAAAATATTGTGATAACATTTTATTTTTCTTGTTTTTTTTCCCTCTTTTTTTCTCCCCCACACACGTGCCCTTACTCTTTTCTTTTTTATCCTTCTTTCCTCCTTTTTTTTTCCCCTGTCATTCCTCCAAACTTCAAAACGTTCCAGAGCTCTCCTTCTTCCTCTCTTTTTTTATTTTTTTATTTTTTTTTTATTTTTTTTTAGCACTTCATCTGTTGGTTCTTGGCGGAATCGATAGTGTCCTTGGTTCTGGCGATGCAGAATCCATCAGAGTGCGCGACGAAGATGAGGCGGTGGAGTTCGGAGACGACAAGTGGCTGAGAGGGAAGGACTTGGAGACTGAAAATGGGGTCAGAGTTGGAGTCAGAGTCAGAGGATTTTATTGGGAGGGGTTTGCCGATTTGATCGAAGTAGAAGTCGGTGTTGTTGATGCATTCGCCTTCAATTTCGTCTTGTAATTCTATCATTTTGCTATGTTCTGATGTTTTTTTTTGTTTTGCATTTTGAGGAATCCTAATTTGCAAGGGATTGATTTTTTTTTTTTTTCCTTAGTTGATTTGGGAATTTGTTATAAATTTTTTTGTGTTTGGATTTGAAAATTTGTTATTGAGAGGGCAGAGGGCAGAGCACAGAGATGAGAGGAATGAGGAATGGTGTGAAATGATAATTTGGTAATATTCCTGCGAGTCCAACGGATAGATATCAAACGCGCACGGGGCTTTTTCCAAAATGGACCTCCAGAGCTCCATAATTGGCTTACGCGTTTATGCCTTGGCCCAAAACGGAACTTTTTCAAAAAAGTTGCATTTATGCTGAAGCAAACGAACTTTGGACTCCAAATTTCTTCAAAACGTGCGTTTCAACTTCTAAAAGCCGAAAAAAACGGGCGCTAAATCAAGTAGCATGAAAGAATGTTGAAAGAGAATGAGGAATGTTATGCGTGATATGTGGATTAGGAATTCTATTGTTAGACAACAAGTATTGTGTTCCCTTAAAGAACCATGCCAAGTTCTTAAAAAATAATAATAATAATTATTATTATTATTATAAAAAAAAGAAAAAAAAGAGAGAGGATGGGAATCAAGTGACAACGAGCTAGATGAAGATGACAATACACTCTGTGAAGCTTGTAGCTGCAATTGTGAAGTTACTTGGTTTTCTAATATGCTAGGTCAAATATTATATTAACCATTAGAAATTGTACTAAAAAATAAAAAAATTACCGATAGAAATTGTAATTTTGTATAAGAGAGTTTTCCTCAAAAAAAAAAAAAAAAAAAAAAAAAAAAAAAAAAAAAAAAAAAAAAAGGAAGAAGAAGAAGAAGAAGAGTGTATTATAGATTATATTTTTCTTCACATATTTTCCACATTTTTTACATGTGCCTTTTTAATTAGCTAGAATTAGTTAGCTTGTCTAATTTCCATTACAGCTTTCTCAAGCTGCTGCAAGTGAGCTCACTTATGGACTGAACAAGCACAGTTAAAGGTCTCATCAAGAGCACCTAGTTATAGGCCTAAAGCAAGTGTCTCGTGAAAATAATCTTAGCCCCACCTTCAAGTGGAAGTACACATTTCAATTTTCTCCAAGCATGGATTTCAATCAAGTCTCACCTAGTACGACTGTTCCTCATCATCTGGCAAAATGTTTTTCCAAGGAGAATATGACATTTATTTTTCTTCAGAACTTATAGTTGTGGCAGGCAGATGGGGCACGTTTGTACATAACTCCCAAGTACTCTCTGGTCCTTCTAAAGTATCTTAATGCAATTATATTGGTCCAGAAAAAAGGAATTGTATAAAACTTTGTCAAATGCATTTTAAGTGATCCGACTCAAATGACTGAGAACTCTACAGACAACAATGTACTTCATCATTGATAGCAAAATCTTCATCACTCCACTCAGTGACATACTAATTCCCATCAAGCAGAAATAATAGAACAGAACTTAATCTAACCCCCACTGCAAAAATAAATTAAACAAGCAACTTTAAAATCTTTTTCCCATTGTCCACAAAATGTTTTAAGAACACATAATGAAAACTATTCATGTGCCACGGCAGCGCACAAACAATCTAAAACCAAATACATTCAAAGACAAAACAAATTGATGCCTTCTCGAAACAGCAACACAACAACACGTAATGCGCGGATAAGGGAGAGTCTATAAAAGAGAATTAGGAAATATCAAAATCGATTACCATATCCCAAATTTCAACATAAAGCTCAAGAATGTTGCCCAAATCTAAACCCATCTCAAACTCCAATTTTTGAACACTACAAAATGTCTTCTCACTGAAGACATAAGAAACATTTGATAACACAAAGTTGTTTTGGTCTGCTAACTTATGAGCAACTAACATTTACAGTCGAACAATCGAAGTAGACAAAATCCTTGATTTTTGGAACATCATAATAATTTAAAAATCATTCACATTGTTTTTCCCAGAACGAACCGCCAGAACAAGGAAAAAAAATGTATAATAAACTGTGATCTGATCCAAAACAACAACAACAAAGAACAAAAATCACAAATTCATGTCATTAACAAATCCGAACTCACAAAATCTTTTCATTTCATTTCCACCATTAACACAAACAACAACTAAAAAAACCCAAAAAATATGAGGGGGGATATTGTAAATACCTGGGGAAAAGCGGGGCAGTGAGTGAGTGAGAGCGAGAATTCAGATGGGCTTGACAGAAGAATCGTAGGAAGTGGTGGAAGAAGCAACAACAACAGGATCATCAGATTCAGAGGTGATGAGAGGGGCGCGAATGTTGTTGTTGGTGGTGGTGGTGGCAGAAACGGCGTCGTCTGGGTCGTAGTCGGGATTGAGGGAGCGATCGATGGCTTCGCGGCCTTGTTCTAGGCAAGGCTTGCAAGCGATCTCGATGGCGATCCAACCCAGTACCACTCCTGCTATTGCTATCAATGCGCTTGTTATTGCTGCCATCTGATCTCTCTCTCTTTTTCTCAAAGCTAGTTTTTTTCTGAGTCCCTGGTCTATTTCAATTGTAGTAGTGTTTACGGGTTTTGAAAATTTTTATCTGCAAAATTCGTTCAATGCTGTTTGTGGTCTGGAGGAGTTGTTGGTGGGTGTAAAAAAATCTATTAATTTTAATGTAAGGTAAAGTAACGGGATGGGGATGGAGTTTCCAGTGGGACCCACCGTGTGTGACCTCAGCTTGATCCGGTTGGAATTTGGATTTGGGTATCGCTTGATTCTCTCAAATGCTCTCTTCTACAAGAGAGCTTTCAATTCCGGACAACCTATGTAATAATTAATTAATGTTGGAAAATAAAAGAAATATATAAAAATATAGAAATCCCCACACCCACCCCTACGGACTTTACCCATTCCAAATAACCCTTTCATTGTCCAAGTATTACGCATTTCAATTAGAATTGATTTCTAACAATTAATTATCTCTATATATTAAGTATCCGTTTGAATAGTACTGAAAAGCACTTGCGTTTACATTTCACTTTTTTTTTTTTTTTTTTTTTTTGAGAAGAGCGTTTCACGTTTTCAAACATGGGATTATGATTTTTCAGTGGGTCTCATACATTGTTCACGGTACCCGCAAGTACTTTATTAAAAAAAAAAACTTTAAAAATGAGTTCTACAGTACTATTCACACATTTAAAAATTATTTTGCTACGGTGTTTTCAGTTTTCAGCAAAAGAAGCGATATTCAAACAAACCCTAAGAGAATTTAGAAAGTTAGTTGCTTCTACTTCTATCGACTAAAATACCCCTAATATATTATATTTCTCACTATACTTAAAAAATAAAAAATAGGACATTTAAGGAAATTCAATAACTAAATTAAAAAAAAAAAAAATCAAATCCCACGTTCACCCATCTTCCTAAAATTTAGCATACCTTTTCAAATCTCAGGTGCACGTTCTCCTATTTGAATTCAATTTTTTTTTTCTTGATTTCAATTGAAGCTTTACTCTTAACTTCTAATCATTGTCTTTTATTTTTATTAAAAAAATTTAATTGTTCAAAATTCTTTCTTATTCCTTAACTAACCACCGATATTGCCAGCCAAAAAAGAAAAAAAAAGAAAAAAAAATTTAACAATTGGATAAGATAAACTACGATAAACTATCGCTTTAAAAAAATCCGCCTACAAATTCTTACAAACACAACTTCAAACTTCCACCCATTATCATTAAGCAGTTATAATGTTTTCCCTCCATCCTTATCCTCCATAGCAACAACTATTTTTGTATGTAGCCTCTGTAATGAACTTTGTTTTATGTTTTCAGGATAAAAGTTTGCAATCAATGGGTAGGGGACGTGAAGCCCATGCTACAAATGATATGCCACCATTTTGAAGTCCCTTCATGTTGACAACCCGGCTGCTAAAGTTCATTATGGAGTCTACATTCCTAACAGAGCAACATCATCTCTAGAGATAATTATTTCATGTTGTCTGGATCTAAATATATGTTAGAATGTATTATGGGAGTTGGATTTGGGAAGTGCCTTCCTAAGTTTAGTAAGCCCAGAGTCACAAGTTTAATTTTTTAGTACTTTCTGTGTATTAGATCAAAAAATTATTAAAATTTACCCAGAAAATAGAAGAGCGTACGCACATGCTCAAAGGCTAGTGTGTGTCTATATATATATATTACACCTTGTAGGATGAATTTTTATTTTCATCCTTATATTTTTTGTTAAAGTTCAATTTAATGATTTTTTTTTTTTTTTTTGGAGAAGAAGAAAGCTGTAATCTATATATATATATATATATATAAAACCGAAGCTTTTGAAGCTCTCACAATTTTCCACATCATCACTATTTATTTATTTATTTTAGGTTTTATATCTTATATAGAATCAACCATAAAAACAATAGACAAAAGTTTGAATTTTTATTAATATCAATAATATTGAAAAACGTATACAAACTTGGAGGCCTATTTAAGGACTCCATAAAACTTGATGGACAAGAAAATATATTCTAAAATAAGCCTTAATTAATACCTAACCATAATAGGCACCAAATTTGACCTAAAAAAACATTAAAAGAACCTAAAAATAAGGAAATAAATCACCTAGACCTAAAATAACGTTTTTTGCATAAAAATACCAAAATTAAATAATTACAAAAATTAAATTGTAAATTCTATCATACATCAACTTATCACAAAAATCATCATCTATATTTATTATTATTATTATTATTATTATTATCTATATATATATATATATTATTATTATTATTATCTATATATTCTATATATATATATATATAACCGAAACTTTTGAAGCTCCCACAAATTTTCACATTATCACTATTTTCTTTTTCTTTTTATTTTCGTTCCCTCATTATATAGAGTTTTGGTCATGGTGATGTCCTTACTCCGAGGACACTTTGGAGGTAGTTTAAACATAGTATAATTCTAATTATTAGGTCATTGCACAGCCAAAAAAAAAAAAAAAAAAAAAAAACTTTGCTATACGTGTTTCAATCCATAAACATAACAATTCGTCTGCCTAAATTCATATCTACATTAGCTAATATTTTGTTTAGAGGGGGGCGTAAAAAAAATTATTGATATTGTTTATTATAATTAGAATTCTACAATACAAACCAACACTCTTCTAATCCGTTGTTTAAAAAAATAATAAAATAAGAGAGAGAATTCTATTATATATATATATATATATATAAAACCGAAACTTTTGAAGTTCTCATAATTTTTCATGTCAGCACAATGTTAAAAAAATAATAATAAAACAAAAAAATAAAACCAAAAAAAAAAAAAAAAAGTGTCATAAATTTTTAATTTTTAAATCTGATTTATTTCTTTTTTATTAAATATATATACTCTCCTTTCACAAACCAAATACCCTTCCCCGGTATAATTCTGAAACCAAAACCCTTTGAAACCAAAACACGCAAGGCAGAACCTCACCTCTCGACAAAACTAAACCCAGCACCCCTCCTTTCGACGTTACTCACCAAATGCAGAACCTATACACTCTCTCAAACGCAGATCCAAGCTATTTCACAGAAAGCTTACAAGGGCACGACCATGGGAGCCAACGTTTTCAATCTCCGACCCAGCCTCTGTATCAAAGCATTCTCTCTCGGTATCTCTCAATTAATCTATCAATAAACTCTTTTCCTATTGTCTTTAATTAGGTTTTTTTTTGTCAATTTAAGGATTTCGTCTTTAATTAGGTTTTTTTTTGTCAATTTAGGGATTTCAATTCCTATCCCCTTTTTCTCTCTATTCTTTTTTGTTGAAGTCAGGGAAACACTCATAGAAATTCAAATTCTACAGGTTTTGTAAGAAAGTGGAAATGTATTGAAGAGCCTCCCAACCTTCAGAATCTGACAACAATCCTACAGGTTTTGCTTTATTTTGCTATCTAGGTTTTTTAGCACGTCTGATTTAGCTTAGCTTAATCATTTGTTTGATTGAATAATTATTTGGGTACCTAAAACACTAGCCTTCTTCAGTCCCCTGTTTTTTTTTTTTTTCAAACCTTCTACCTCTTCTGTACAAGTTCATGTCTTTTTTAATCAAATTTGTCAAATTTGTTTAGAAATCTATAACTATAAACAAATTTAATTAGGACTCTATAACCATTATCTTATAAATAGTTTTTGCGATAATGTTTTTTTTTTAATATTATATATATTATCTGTGCACCAAACCAATTCACGACTGTTTAGTTTATAATTCTTTGTACATTTGTGTTGTTCCTTCTCTGCAACAGATTTAAAACAGCAGATTTCAATGAATACCAAACAGCAACAGATTTAATTCTTTGTACATTCGTTTGTTATTTTAAAGCAGGTTTCATTCTTAATTTTTTCTCTTCCATTCACTTTTATTTAGATTTAATATTCCTAATTAATTTCTGCTTTTTTATTGCCTTTCCCTTCAATCTTTTCCTCCATTCAAATCAAGGTTAAAGGTATGGTATTCATTTGCCTCTATACTAAATTTCTGAGTTTTTTTTAGTATAGGGTTAACTATTTGTCTATGTACATCTAATTTCTAAATATTGTAGTGTTCTCTTTACTTTTAAAGAACTCATGAAACTCAATTTGAATTGTAACTTATCATGTATAAATAATTTTTTTTCAAATTTTAAGTAATTAATAATTGCATTGGTATGCTGTTGAGACACACAATACAAATAAAATTGTAAAAGAGTCATGAAGGTTGGTTGAATTTTACTCTGTTTTAATGATCATGTTGATTATATGTGTGCTTTACCTATAAACAATATCATTGTTGTATCTTCTGGAGTTTGATTTTTACAGACTTAACTTGAATGTTTTAAAGCTAGAACTCGCATGAGCCAATTATATACATATATATATATATATATATATATATATACATATTTAGAAATCTTGCTCCCACAATGATGATTGCTACAATATATATATATATATATATATATTACATGTAATTTATTTCTTCTAATTTGATATACAATTTAAAGAATCTATGTGCAAAACGTGCCTAAGACCATCTATCAAGTTACATATTAGATGAAAAGGATGAACAGTTTCATTTTTGTTGTTTGTTTTATTATTATTATTATTATTATTATTATTATTATTATTATTATTATTATTATAAGTTCCTCTGAATGCAAAGTTAGCATTGGATTTTGTGGTTGGGAGAGTGGAAAAGAAGACTTGCTGATTGGAAGCATGGTAGACTAAAGGAGTATATTCCATCTAATTCTTTATTGTGATGTCTTTGTGATCTTCTTTCAAAGCAAAGTTGGTACTTTTCTGTAGAGTTTTTGATCTGTTAGATAGAGAGGTTTTTGTGTGCTTTTGTTGTTGGAATTCTGGATTTTAAGTTTTAGTCTTGAAATTCAATCTCAAAGTAAGCAAAAATAGAAATACATGTTTGATCTGATTCTCTCTCTTATATACCTACGACTGTTTTTGTTGTCTCTTTGAGTTTTTGTTATAATATGTAACATTGGTTACACATTTTTGGATTGGATATTAGCTTTAGGATGTTGATTATAATGACAAAATTTTGTATAACCTTATACACATTCTTATGCAGTGACCACATGGCACTTCTTAAAGCTTTTGAAGGATAGAAGGATGCAAACCGTAATCAAAAGAGTCCTTTCACCTTGCAAATGACAGAGGATATGAGAATGCAATTGGTTGATCTATTTAGCATTGGCTTTGTAAGCAAATTGATGAGTGCTAATGTAAGTTCTTTAAGATTTTCAAATTTTAAGGCATTTGATTTGCTAAAATCTTATAGTTACTAAAAACTTTCCCGTGCATCACACGGGTTAGCGACTAGTATTATTAAAAAAGGGATGCCAAGTCGGCAACAATTACAGCATTTACCAGATTTTTCTTTACAGGGATATAATTTTTGCAAACTCTCCAAACAAAATTTCTCACCTTATCCGGAATTGACAAGCTCCAAATCTTCTTCCATTCAGCCTGACCGAGAGACAAGGCTTCTGACTAGCCGAGAAGCAAACCATCAACATCAAAATTCTGCTACTCTTCAGCTAAAAATTGGAATCCAAATTAAACAGCGTACAAACCCGATTGACATAAAGGCCAAAAAACTTTATCAACAACTCGATTCCTGCATAGTGGAATAGACAGAATAGAACTGACCTTATGGGGAAGAAACAAATTCTGCAGAAGAGATAAATTCCATTGTTTGGTTAGTGGGTTAATGAGATCAACAACAAGAGCTCCATTAAGAATTTCTGGAAAAGGAGGTTGGAGCCTCGGATTTTCAAGGCTTGGCAACCACAGATTTGCCCATAGATTTATACTTTCACCGGTTCCCACCCTCCAATGAACACCTCTTTTAAGCACATCTGTACATTTTAAAATACTCCTCCAAGCATATGAGCCCCTAGAATTTTCTTTGGCATCTAAAACTGAACAACGAGGAAAATTTTTTGATTAAAACACCCTGTAAAATAGTGATTCTTTATTATGAAGAAGTCGCCAAACTTGTTTTGCAAGGACATCATTAAACAAAGCCAAATCTTTAAAACTCATTCCTCCCTCCTTTTTTGGCTTGCACAATTCATACCATTTTAACCAATGAATTTTCCTTCGACCACCCCTTTGACCCCACCAAAATTTTCTAATCAAACTTTCAAGGTCATTACATAAACCTAATGGCAATTTAAAATAATTCATTGAATAAGTAGAGATAGCTTGTAACACCGCCTTAATCAAAACTTCCCTCACTGCTTGTGACAAAAGTTTTTCCTCCCACCCTTGTAATTTCTTCCAAACCCTCTCTTTGATGTAATCAAAGCTAGCCTTCTTTTTCCTCCCCACAAAAGATGGCAATCCCATATACTTCTCATACTGCTTTATTTCCATAATTCCCAAAGCATCTTTAATTTCATTCCTCCTATCTTCCAAAGTTGATTTACTAAAAAAGATAGTCATCTTGTTCTTATTTATTTGTTGACCCGAACATTTCTCATAAGTTCCAAGGATATCCATAATTTTTTGACATTCCTCAGAAGTGGATCTACAAGACAAAAGGCTATCATCTGCAAAAAGGAGATGCGTCAATTTTGGATTGCTTTTACACAAAGAAAAGCCATGAATATCACCCTGATAAGCAGCCTACGAAATAAGTCCATTGAGTCCTTCAGTGCATAGGAGAAAAAGAAAAGGTGAAAGAGGATCACCTGGTCGAATACCTCTTGTATGATGAATAAATACTTTAGGTTCTCCATTAACAAGAATGGAATATGAGACTGATTTTACACAAAGCATCAACAAAGAAATCCATTGATCATCAAACCCAAATTTCCTCATAACAACCTCCAAGATAGACCATTCCACACTATCATATGCTTTACTCATGTCAAGTTTAAGAGCTATATAACCTTATTTGACTGATTTGTGCTTCTGCATGCTATGAAGAGTTTCAAAAGCTACCAAAATATTGTCAAATATAAGCCAATTCTTGGTAAAAGCACTCTGATGTTCTATAATTATTTGAGGGAGAATTTTTTTGAGCCTATTTGCCAAAACCTTAGAAAAATTTTTTGTACAAAACATTGCACAGGCTAATAGGTCTAAACTTAGAAACTAATTATGGATTATTCACCTTTGGTATAAGAGTAATAAAAGTGTGATTGAGGTGTTGGGGAAGAGAAGTAGAATTAAGGAAAGACAAAAATAGACTGTGAAATGTCCGTACCTACAAGGTTCCAGTAATTCTGATTGAAGAGTGGGGGGATTCCATTAGGACCAGGGGCTTTGAGAGGAGTTATTTGCTTTAAAGCAGCTTGATCTTCCCATAACATGAAATCTGATGTAAGTTATGCATTCATTTCTAGATTGATTATACTAGGAATGGTACTAACGGCTTCTTTAAGTTGACAAGTACCAGAAGAGGTGAATAAGGTCTGGTAGTAACTGACAAGGCCGTTAGCAACTTTTGTTGGATTAGTAACCCATTGGGCAGCCGAATTTTTGATTCCCCCAATTTTATTTCTTCTAAGCCTCTATGTGGCTTTAATGTGAAAATATTTAGAGTTTCTGTCTTTGTGAACAACCCATAAAGATCTTGATCTTTGAAACCACATCTGATTCTCTTTATCAAGTAGATCATTAAATTTGCTCCTCAACTCTAAAATTTAGAAGTTAACCCTTGAAATCGAAGCATCCTTTTCGGCCTGCACAAGTTTTTTCCTAGTTTGTTCCAAATCCCTCCTTACACTACCAAAGTATCTTCGGCTCCAAGATGTAAGAGCTTTTCCACATTTATCAATCTTATGGACAACTTGAATACCAGGATCCATATGATCAATGTTAATCCAAACAGCTTCAATAGTTTTAGAACAACCACTATCAGAAAGCCACATCTCTTTAAAACGAAAAGGCTTTAATGGTTGTCAGGGACGTTTTTTCCAACAAGGGCCAAAAATGTGATATTAGCCCAAATCTCCCATTGGGTTCTTTAGAAGTGTTTATTGTGGAGAATTAAGTCAAAAATTCCAAATGTATAATGAACAAAAGGTAATGGTTCTTTGACAAGAGAGAATCAAAATGCTAATAACAAAAGTGCAGAAAAAGTATAAAAACATAACAGGTCTGAAACTTCGACGCACAGTCACTGAGAAGAGGAAATTGAGAGCGGTTATGAGGAAGAGAGGGAAGGTTCCCTTGTACCTATATTTCCATCCCTAAGGTTCAGAATTGTGAGAATGTTTCTTGGCTTAGTGGGTTTTTGCTCTCAAGTTTCAGCTCTATGGAAAAAACATGGTTCAACAGGTCTGAAACTTCGACCCACAGTCACCGAGAAGAGGAAATTGAGAGAGGTTGTGAGGAAGTGAGGGAAGGTTCCCCTATACCCATATTTCCACCCCCAAGCTTCAGAATTGTGAGATTGTTGACTGGTTGAATAGGCTTTTGCTCTGAAGTTTTAGTTATGTGGGTAGAACGTGGTTCAATAAGTCCGAAACTTCAACCCACAGTCACTGAGAAGAGGATATTGAGAGAGGTTGTGAGGAAGAGAGGGAAGGTTCCCTTGTACCCATATTTCCACCCCCAAACTTCGGAATTGTGAGATTGTTGACTAGCTGAATGGGCTTTTGCTCTTAAATTTTAGGTATGTGGGTAAAACATGGTTAGTTGATTTTGAATCTGATTGGAGCTTTTTGTATTGAACTTGGGGTGCTCTAAGTGACTATTTTTGGTCAATAGAAGAGGCTTTGAACCCTAAGATATGAATCAAAGAAGTATGATTAGATTTGATTTAATTAGGCAAGAGGGATGCCTTGCTTTTTGCATAATTTGGGAAATAAAGTAGCCTAAATTTGTGGGCTGATATTTCCTAGACATGGTAGGTCCTTGGAGATTGCATTTGGTTGTTGTAACAGACCAAGCCAGCCATTTAGGGTCAGCTATGTGTTTTAGGCAAAAAATGGTAAAGCAGAAAAGTTGGGCCACAGTCACTCAGAGCATAAAAACTATTTTAGGGTAGAAATTTTGGATACAAGACCTCCTCCATAAACCTGAGGTGCTACTAGTGTCCCTTTTCCACTTGGCAGCACGCATGGGCTGGGCTCATGCAAAAGGTCCAAAAAGAACTGACCCATACCCTCCAAACCACACTTCCTCAATTTTCCCAATAAGTCGCATGGGCTTGGGCCATGCTTAAAAGAATAAAATATAATATAATACATGAATTGAGCCCACAAGGAAGTCGGGCTTGGTTGAATCAGGCTTGTACAAAACGTGTCGCGGAAATAAGTATCAACATTAGCCCCCCGAGCATGCGTGGCGCTTGCGACATATGTGTGACTAGTTGATGCTTCCCATTGCTTATAGATGTTGAGGGTTTGTGAATTAGCATACCCAAAAGCTTCATTTTTTTTTTTTTTTTTTTGGAGATGATATAAGTTGAAAAAGCCCTCCTTGTAAAATCATGTTGGTCGAAGAAGCCCATTTGTGTAGAGCTTTTGTAGATCATGAAGCCTAAAAGAGTCAAGTTATGACCTCATTTATCTCAGACAAAACTCTCAAAATTAGGATCTATAATTTTCCTTTTCATACTCCTTATTGTTCATAGACTCCCTTAAGCTTCTCCAAATATTCCACCTCCAACTCCTCACAACACCCATGTCGTTGAGATCCAAGGAAGGCAATAAGGTGGTGAGATCCTTGATGGTGAAGAGAGAGGATGTTCAATGGAAACAATTTCAAGGGATTGACGTCGTCCTTAGTCCAAAAGTCAAGATTTAGGCAGGATGAAGCGCCGCTGCCAAAGAAGAGAGAGGACCCACTGGTAAGGAGTAGGGTTTTCCCGCTAGCGACACTATAGAATGTTTGTGGCAGCTTGCCACTAATGACTGAGGGACTTATTCAAGATGACATGGGTGAAGCAGTGCTTATGACGAATCGATAAGTTGTTGAAACCATTCTTCGCAAAAACTTGATGTTGGATATGATATCAACCTTGGTGAGCCTTTTTTTTTTGGTCCTTTGTCGCTATCTCTTGGTTAAGCTTGCTAATATGTCGAACAAACCCTTCAATTAAATTTGTAGAGTGGATTTTCTTTGAAAAAATGATAGTCTCATTGCATCGATTCATGAGGTTGAGCCATTGTTCTCATTGAAGTTGAAGCTCACGTTGAAGCTAATTCCCATTGATCTCGATAGTCACAAGGCATGGAAATCAGGCTGTAGCATAACCACGCCTAATATTGAGTTGGCATTGACGTTGGAAGTAGGAGTAGCATACTTGACTGTAAATTTGACTTGGGTCCATAGGAGAAAATGATGATGGATGAGACGCAATCTTAAACCTTTATGCAAATTGTACCACATTGAGGATGCTTCAATTTTCTTGAGTTGCTTGATTGTCAGTCAATTTGGTGAGATTGTGTTTGCCAAGATTTGTTTTAATGAAGTTGTAACCATGAGTGATGAGCAATATTGTTGGCTACCTTGGGATAGCGTATTTGAGGTGGAATGGAGCGAAGATATCACTTGCCGATGTAGTATAGGGGTGTGATATAGCTGATGTATGTGCTGCCAACCCCTGGTATTGTGTCCTTGTGGCAAATGCGAATAATAATGCAGAGTCACAAGTTGTTGTTGCTTCATGCTTTTTGTAATGATGAGGAAATATTGGTTGAGACACCATTAGGATGGGCATTAACATTAAGACACCAAAGGTGTTACTGATTGTGCGATGTAGAAGACAAGGTTGTTGGCGACTATAAAAGGGTTAGAGGGGCACCTTCAGCGGCTTTCCCTCTCTTCACTCCAAGCATTATGCATTAAAACGTGACCTTTTTAAAGCTGAAAAAAGGTTGTCGAGCATTGGAGAAGCATAAGCTTACTCATATGCAAGAAATTTCATACTTAGAGTATTATCATTGCTTGTTTGGCCGCTTAATAATTGTAAAGCATCAAGTGTTGAGACCATTGAGTAAAGAATGTGTTCCATTACTTTGTTACTAGAGAGTGTCGGTGTTGAGATTGGTGATTTCATAGAGCGTCTATCATTTGATCATGGTGCTGTCCATCCGATACAGAGATGCTTATGTTTGTGGCAATGTTACAACCACTATTCCTTCTATGCAATTGTCGATGCACAGATAGCAATTCTGTTTGTTTGAGAATGAAGCTACAATTTCTCTAGCAAGTTAAAATTTGTTGTGGCTAGTCAAAACTCACTGCCAACCCCTTTTCATGTCAATAGGAATTGTTGAGTGTGTTGTAGTATGGTTTCTTGTAAGATGACTTTGGCATAGACAATCATGATGCCATCATTGGCATTTTCATTCCCGAGGCCAATCCCATTGCAATGTATCATTTTCTGAGGTCAATGCCACTGCAGACAACAACATAGAGCTGTAATAGATGGTGCCATGGTAATTATTAGTAACTTTGAACCATTTTGGTCCGTCTCTCACTTGCGGTTTTGAAGTAAAGAAGAGAGTGACTGCGAGCCAATGTCCTAAAGACGGTGATGTTGGATGGGGACTACGACATTGCTTCAACTTTTTTTTCCTTCGCCTCATTTCTTGTTTTGCTTTTTTTTTTTTTTTTTTTTAATCCGATTGTCTTGTATTGAGCCCCAAGCTTTGAAATTTCAAACTAGTTGAATTGTGTAATATGGGCTACTACCTTGGAGACAATTTCTCTTGTATTTCACCCTTGTGGACAACTCACTTATGTATAGAGTAGCTCCTCTCCAGTTGTATTGGTGTCACTTTGAGTTTACACTGTTATGGTTAGTAGACACAATTTGCATTTTGTACAAAGCAAACAAATATGACATTTGGATGTAAATTTTGAATTTTGGAATGAAAAAATGATTTGTACCTCAAGGATGCATATGACTTTGTACCTTTCTTTGATAGGCTATGAGTATGTTTTTGTTGTGAAAATAGCCCCTATGCGGTTATGAATGCTTTGATATGTTGAGGAAAACTTGCTTGAAAAGACCTTGCATACCTTGTAGTTGAGTAGCATAGCTTTGATAGATTGTACACACTTAGTCTCTTAAGAATGACTCGTGCTTGATTGGATATGTTGTGAATTTGATTTTACCTTTGCAAAGGCAAGTTAGTAGACATGTTGCTTGGTTCCCATGCCCTTGCGGACAGGTTCTAGCTAAGCACACATCTCGCTGGTTGTGCACAATTTTTCAATGCTCTATTAACGGGCATGTTTGGTTTTACAGACAGCAGCTCATATATATTGAAACTTGGCTTGCCACGAGGTAGTCGACTTATCCTCGACATGTATTAGGTTGCTACTTTGTTAGTTTTAAGAAGCCCCCACATATGGGCTGCGTTTTCGCATATTGTAGGATATGGTGCACTTGTTTGTCACCATTTCATTGAGGTTGATCGCATTTTCATAGACAGTGGCTTGAATGAAACTTGTATCGCTGTCATCTTTTGAGGATATCACATTCTTGCATAAAACGACTTATAGAATGACAAGTTTGCTATTTTCTTGAGGAGTTTTATTCTTACATATAGCGAATTACCATATGGCAATAGGGTAATAGTTCATTGACTTCCTTGCCGCTTTACAAGGTTTATGCATTAGCTTTCTCATCCTTTTGAGGGCTGGCTATGTCCCCGCATGTAGTGGATCACCATGCTTGAATTTTAAGATATTATGTTGGCTTGCTTATCGATTTGTAAGGCTTGCCGTCAAGAAAATGTTGGCTTTCCCTACTTTGTCGAGGGCATTGCATCCTCGTAAGTAGGGGTCTTGCCACGTATGAATGATATGACATCTCGCCGGCTTTCTAATCATTCGACAGGGATTTCCTTTGAGGACGCATTGGCTTCCCTACCTTGTTGAGGGTTAGTCATGCCCTCACAAGTAAGGGTATCACTATAATAAAACGTCTCATTGGCTTCTTAGCCATTTGATAGGGCTTACCACTGAAAGAGTATGTGTTTGGCTTTCCCTACCTTATTGAGAGTATTTTTTACCCTCGCACGTAGAGGCTTTGCTGTAAGAGTAATTTGTTGGTTTTCTTGCTCTTCATAAGGTTTTTCATTAGAAGAAAGCTTTGGCTTTCCCTACCTTATTGAGAGTATTTTTTACCCTCGCATGTAGAGGCTTTGCTGTTAGAGTAATTTGTTGGTTTTCTTGCCACTTCTCAAGGTTTCTCATTAGAAGAAAGCATTGGCTTTCCCTACCTTATTGAAAGCATTGCACCTTCGCATGTAGGGACCTCACCATGCTTTGATAACATAATAGTTCGTCGGCTTCCAAGTATTTCATAGGGCTTGCCTTCAAAAATTGGTATAAGCGAGATGTATTGTTGTTGCTTATGAACGAGATGTCAAAGAGACAAATGATATGCTTCTTGATGAGTTTGGCTACAACCATTCCCATCGCTTTTCTTGAGTAAAATTGCTTCCACCCACTTAGTGAACTATTTAGTGGCGGCAAAGACCCAAATGTACTCATTCAAGGGTGTATGGATAGGTTCGATCAGATAAAGCCCCCGAGTATAAAAGGTTATGTAGCACTCACGTCTTGAAGGCTTATATGGTGTGTGTGTATAAACTTGGAGTGCACTTGGAAGTGTGGCGACTTTAGCGAATTTGGTTATGCCAAACCAATGGTATCCCATCGCCAAAAGTTGTTGGTGGGATTTATTCCTCCCTTAGTACTCACCATATTCGTCCAAGATGAATTCAAAAATAGGGTTCCTTATTTGCTATATAGAGGGCAGAATATAATTTCTCTTTGTCAAAGATTTGTTGTGCCACAGACAACATCTCCATACTCAGCTAACTTGGCTTCTAATTTTGGGACAATGATAGGCTAAGCGTCAGAGATGTTGGTATAGTGTTGTTTCATTCCTAGCACAACAGTTTTTCTCCCACGCTTCTGTTAGCTTGTTTGTCAAAGATACATGGTACCGCAGACAGCGGCTCCATACTTTGCTTGCTTGGCTTCTAACTTTCTGACAATGATGGGCTAAGCATTAGAGACATCGGTATAGGGTTGTCGCATCCCTAGCACAACAATTTTTCTCGTTGGCTTCTATGCCGCTTATGCCAAGCTTTCAAATCAATACCAAGATTCCACTTGAAAATCTTTGGAATGGATTTCCAACAGCTAGCTTGTGATTTTGAGTTGTTTGACATCAATGTTTAAAGCAAGCTCTAGTAAAGCATTCTTCAAAGGTGCGCACGAACTCTCCTTATTAGTTGGCTTGGCCGTGGAGTTCAATTGCAAGAATTGAGTGACAAGAACAATTTTATTGATGATGGCAACGTTTGAACTTCCCTCTTCATGTATAATCTCAAATTCAAGAAGGATTAAGGTATTGTCATGGCTTAGAATGCATGCGCTTGTCACGACTTGAGATATATGAACATGCTATGGCTAGGTGTGCGCGGATCAACCATGACTTTGAATGTGTGAGCTATTCATGGCTTAGAATGCATGCGCTTGTCACGACTCAAGTTATATGAACATGCTATGGCTAGACGTGCGCGGATCGACCATGATTTTGGATGTGTGAGCTTTTTCATGGCTTAGAATGCATGAGCATGTCATGGCTTCTAAGAGAGGGAATCGAGTCTAACTTTCCTTCTTTGTCGGATGCTCCGAGAATGTTTCCGTTCTGTCCCCTAGTGTAATTATCATTTATATTAGTAAATGATAGTCATGGCTAAACATTAATACAAATGACTTATAGAAAATATTTTGGCAACAAGTCTAGAGTATTGAAATGGTTTAAACGATATATAAAATAATTAATTAGCAAGGATAATGCTTGAGAGTCTTAGCTTAAGCGTGCTTTGATGATAGTATATCGCTCGTATGACTTCAAGACTTGGCGTATGGAATGTCGCTACTTCAAGACTTAGTGTATGGTATGTTGCTACCTCAAGGCTTGGTGTATGGAATATCTAGCGACTTGCGCTAGACCATTTAACTATGACCTTTAGCCATTTGGTGAAGACTTCATTTAGCGGTGACACCAAAAAATATTCAGCTACGAAGGGTCACACACAGCGTCCATTATACTTGTCCCAAAATGAGTAAATCACCCGCAATAGCCCCCATATGCTTTTTATGGAAAAATTAAAAAGTTACCAACTTTTTTGACAGTTGTTTCAATTTCCCTTAAAATGTTTCCAAAAATGATTGATTAATGTGTGCCCTAAGAGCATACATTAACTAAACCCTTAAAAAAAAAAAAACTTTTGTGTATTTTTGTTTGTTGTATTAAGGTCCGCTCCCTATTATTTATGGGGTAATTAATATCACATGTCTAGCCTCTTCAATCTTTGTAGCTTTCATAATTAGTTTTGGCAGCAGTGTAATTGGATTGTTTGATATTTGCTACTACTATATTCTGACTTTTGAGCAAAAAGTTATTACGGAAACAAAAATTATTATAAACGGCAAAACTGCAGTTTTCAGTGCCTAAATGAAGGAATTCGTTATTTTCAAGGGTACTGCGTGGCAAAGCTATGATTATTGCTCAGAATGCCATGTTGCTTTAGGCTGCCAAATTTCACATGATTCCAACTCTAAAACCTATGATTTCTACTAGTGCATTTTTGCCTTATGTGATGATTTCAGGCACGCGTGAAAGTCTAGGAAGGTCTTAGCTATCTATTCTCCATCAACTACCCTTAACTAGGAAGGAAGTTATTTTAGTCATTTTGGTATAGAATGTCAAAGATACCGGAGAATCCTAGTTTTCCTCTAGAAGCTGAAAGTCTTTTAGCAAAACGCGTAGCAGCATTTCGTTTAACTAGTTCTGAAATAATAGAGCACCTCGTCAGCAATTGCACGCTGAGGCGCGTTTGACACATTTGCCAGGAAGCTCTAGTTGCATTATTAATTCACTCCATCAGCCAAATTGTCCGAGCACTATATATAACCACTTAATCAGCTACCATTTCCATAAACTACTTTCAAAAAACTAACTAGCAAGAGCGTAAAGAAATAGAAAAAGCTTTTGTATTCACTGTTCCAAGAGAAGAAAATGGCAGAGAAAACGAACCAGCAGGCATACCCCATGGCACCAGCAACTAAGCAACCCAGAAGTGATGAAGAGTCTGCCACTTTAACATCTGAGGAGCTCCGTCGAAAGAAAAGGATAAAGTTGGCCATATATATTGCTGCTTTTGCTGTGTTTCAGACCATTGTCATCTTGGTGTTTGCACTCGTTGTGATGCGTGTTAAGACCCCTAAGGTCAGATTGGGCACTGATGTCACGTTCCAGAACTTCAGCGCTGGTACCCAAGCATCACCTTCCTTTGACTTGAGCTTCACAACCCAAGTTAGGGTTAAGAACACAAACTTTGGTCCCTACAAATTTGATAGCACCACTGCCATGTTCATGTACCAGGGTGTGACAGTGGGGCAAGTCACTATTCCTAATGGTAAGGCTGGCCTACAATCGACCAAAAAAGTTGGTGTCACAGTAAATGTGAATTCAAATGCGCTGCCAAGTACTACCAATCTTGGAAGTGAGTTAGGTGCTGGGGTCTTAACTCTGAACAGCCATGCCAAACTTAGTGGGAAAGTGGAATTGATGTTTGTAATGAAGAAGAAAAAGTCAGCCGAAATGAACTGCACTATGACTATTGATTTGTCAGCAAAGGCGGTCCAATCTATTATTTGCTAGTAAACATAGAAGCTGTTTAATTTCATTTCTTTTAATTCTGTTCTTTGAATGGTATTGTAATTGTTTTGTTCTTCTTATTATTATAGTTGTTTGGAAATATTTGTATTGACCTTTATTTACTGTGAGAGTTAGAATATATTTTAGCAAAATTTAAATTTGGTGAATTCTCATTTTAGTTCTTTTATTTTATTATTTTCTGTCCGTTAACTTTTAAGGATGTCATTTTAGTCTTTTCATTCAATTCTCATTTGAAAAATATTGTTAATCCTCTTAAAATAATTTCGTTGAATTTTTTATTTTTTATTTTTTATGTTATAATGATAATATTGTCAAAATTAATGGTGAAAAGCAAACCAAATTTGACAAATTTTTTTGGGGGGTATATTGCATGATATATATAGTACTATATTTGTAAAGTACAACTGTACAAGACTATCATGAAAAACAAACCAAATTTGATTATCAGAATATAACGAGTAATCTCTTAGAGCATTCCCATTAAGAATGCTAAAAGTCGCATATGCTAAATTTTAGCGCCAATACACCAAAAAACCAACTCCATCAAAAATTTTAAATCTCAAAAATTTTGAGATACTGCTATAATGAGATTATATCAATACAATTTCATTGCTACAATGAGACCCCAAATATAAGATATTTAGTCTCTCATACCTTTTGGTGATAGACTTGTCTCATGATAAAGAGATGTGTCTCATCTAAAAGATATATATGTTCAATTAACCAATGTTTAATTAATTCATTTGCATTAGTGAAGCAACATCATCCATTAAAGAGAGGGTTATTGCAATAGTGAGGGTGCACTATATTAGGGTATGATCAACCATCACAATTATACACAAACAGATTTCTTCTAGGATAAATTGTCTAGAGGACAGGGACCATCTCTTCTGGGATTATGAAATGCAACTTTGCCTTATCTTTGATGCTATTTATAATGGGAAGATTTGGTAGTTGGGGAATCACTCGTCTGAAAGGTAACGGCCTGAGAGTTTCTATTTTGTAAACTGGCACGGTGGCCTGTTGTCTAATGTCTATAGCATAAGGCTGCAAAGCAATTGCAATTATTCATGCTGGTTCTGTCTGGACTGAGGGGCAGATTTTGAAGAAGACCGAAAGAGACATTAGATATCGGCTGGAATGTCAAGAAAAGTACCAAATTCTGCTTTAAATCACCGATTGATTGTGCTATTTTTTGGTATCTTGCTTGGGTCTGTCTTGGTTAAAGTTACTCTGAGGGGTTCATCTCTAGTTTATTGTAGAGTCCCTTTTGACTTGTTTTGCTGGTTAATACTAATATTCACTGATTTACTCTTTAAAAAAAAAAAAAAAAATGTTACCACAGAAGAAAGCGGTAAACGCCACAAAAGTCTACGTTTTCCTCTAGAAGCTTAATAAAATACTCTTAAAAGAACCTTAAAAAGTCCGTTACCGTAAGCAAAAGGACTCACAGCAGCATTTCCTTTAAATAAAATATTGATTCTTTCAAAGACGGGGGACCATCATCAAGACGTCTATAATCAACCACCCTAAGACGCGTTTGTTGGCTGCATTATTAATTCACACTATAAGCACCTACTCTGCTTCCATTTCCACAAACAAATCCTAGCATCCTAAACTCTTTTTTCAAGAGAAGAATTAGCATCAACAAACAAAAGAAAACTTCTCTATTCACTATTCCCAAAGAAGAAAATGGCTGAGAAAACGAACCAGCAGGTGTTCCCTTTCTCACCAGCAACCCAGAAGTGATGTAGAGTTGTTGTAAAATAGCGGAAGCTCAAATTACCAAGATTAATTGTGAAAATATTTTAGGCTTGTGAAAGATCTTCAAACTAACAATAAGAAAGAAGAACATTAATCCAAAAAAAAAAATAAACACAAAACACCAAGAATTATGTAGTGCGGTAATAGCCTACATCGAGTAGGGCAAGTCATTATTCCTAAAGGTAAGGCAGGGTTGCGTTCTACCACAAAAGTTTCTGTCACAGTTAATGTGAATTCCAATGCCTTGCCTACCACTACCGGTCTTGGAAGTGAGTTAGGTGCTGGGGTGTTAACTCTGAACAGCCAGGCCAAGCTTATTGGGAAAGTGGAATTGATGTTTGTGATGAAGAGGAAGAAATTCACCGAAATGAACTGCACCATGACCATTGATTTGTCAACAAAGGCGGTCCAATCTATGATTTGCGAATAAACAATAAAACTGTTTTGTTTAGCTTCATTCCTTTTAATTCTATTCCTTTGATGGATTTTTTATTTTTATTTTTTATTTTTTTTTTCATTTTTGGGATTACTTGTATTGACCACGAATTACTATGTGAGAATATTTTTTCTTATGAAATGATATATACAGTTCTAGGTGAGTATTTTTCTCTCTAGAGACAGACTTTTCTTCTCACATTCTGGATGAGGACTAGATTCTCAGTGTTTGTCCGCAATTTTTTTAGAGTTTCAGTGTGGTCTATTTAGTGTTTTCCTACTCACATGATGGATTTGGATTTTATAGACAAGTTGCAAAGTATAACTTTGATGGAGGATGAGGGAGAAGTCATTAAGGTTGAGGGGAAGGATGTTAGAAGAATGTTCCCTCAGTTTGTTGGGGAGGTTTCTCACAACACGAACTTTCAACCAGCGTATAGCCAAGGGTCTACTACAGTCTGTATGGAGGATGGGCTCAGATTTATGCATTGTTGATGTAGGGGATAATCTTTTTCAATTCAAGTTTACAATGGACAGTCAGTTGAAATGGGTGCTAGCAAATGGTCCGTGGAGTTTTGAGGACCACCATCTGGCGTTACGAAGATGGGAGCGAGGTATGACAGCCACTTTGGTTAGATTCTCTTCAATGTCGATGTGGCTTCAGGTGTGGGCTTTACCTTTTGATTTGTTATTGGAAGAGATGGGTGAGGATATTGGCAGTGGTTTGGAAGAGATGACCAAGCTTGCTTTTTCAGAGTAAGGGCGGAGTTACCGTTGGATAAACCATTACGTCGAGAAGGAGTTGTCGCTAGTCCTGAAGGAGATAAGGTTTGTATTGGCTTCAAGTATGAACGTTTAGTTGGGCTTTGCTATCAATGTGGTCTGATTGGTCATGAGGTAAATGAGTGCTCTGTTCCAAGGGACCGAAAACAGGGGTGTCTTCCTTATGGGGAGTGGTTGAAGGCAGGTTATCGTAGAAATTATGGTAATGCAAACAAAGCAAGACCTAGCCCAAGGCGGTGGAATGGTGATGCTCAAGCTGATTAGGGGAATCGGGTTTCTTCACAATGGAAGGTAAATGAGCAAGGTGTTCCAACAATTGGAAGTGGAAGTCTACCTGAAGGTGGTAGCTTCGACGGTGCTCCAGCAGATGGAGGTGTTACAGTTGAGAAGGATGCAATCTTGACTGTGAAGAATCACGTTCCCGTTTTTGACGAGTTGCTCATGGAGATTGATCGTGCCATCCAAACTGATTCAAAATTTTCAAATTCAAAAGCGACTCCAACTGACTGCGTGCTAGATAATAGTGTGATTTCCTCTGACTTGATTGAGGTGGTAGTCATGGATGAGGATACTGTCACCCTCAATCGTGACTTAATGGGGAAATAAGTTGAGCAAAAATCTCCATTGGGTTTTGAGGGATCAAAAATAGGTTTTAAGGTTGGTTGTGGTAACGTGCATGGAAACAAGAATACTAGCAAGGGCCGGCCCAAAAGAAGTGGTAATCAAGATAAAAGTGTGACTCAATCTTTGCATAGCCCAAAAAAAGTTGAGTCTGTGGAGGAGTCTACAATTGGAAGCCCAAAAACAATGAAAAATTGGAAGAGGCTTACCACAAGACCTCAGATTCTTAATAATTCTTCAATTGTTGACGTGGAACCTGGGCACAAAAGGAAGCAAACATAAATTTTGAATTGGGAGGCTATGGGTGTTAAGGGAGAAAAGAAATATAGAATTGTGGGGAATGAGCAACGCGTTGTGTCAACTATAGGATCGATGGAGGTTGCAGGGCAACCATGCCGGGCACGAAAACACTCCTAAGATGGTTTAAAAAAATAAAAAATAAAAATAAATAAAAATAAAAATAAAAGAACTCATCATTTTGATGTCCATGTATATGAGGAAGGTGTCGTTCGGCAGTTTTTCAAGTTTTCTGGGCGTCCAAGAGAAGTTTCGCTTTTCTTACAGTTGTTTGGATTTTGAACTTTTTTTGTTGTTTCTTTTTTCTTTTCTTTCTTTGTTTACGATGTAATCATGCTACTCTAGCGTATGCTAGTGATGCAAAAGAGAAAGAGGGGGTCATATGTCCCTCTTTCTCTTCCTCATTGTATATGTTGTTTCTTAATTAATAAAATCTACTATCGTTTCCTCTCCAAAAAAAAAAAAAAAAAAAAAAAAAAAACACAAAATTGGAAATTGATTAGAACTTTTAGAATATATATGAACCTTATAAAATCTCTAGTTCCAAAGGGGAGGTAAATCCACAATAAATTTAATTAGTACATATATTGTTATATAATAAGAGATGAATTATGTCATTGAACTCCCAAAGCATTAAAAAATTACACCTTTTTTTTTTTTGCTCGTTTTTACTTTTGTTAATTGAATATGACATTTTCACACTTACAAAACTAACCACTATCGATCAATATACTACTAAAATTTGGTTTGATATTTTTCTCAAACACCTACTATACTATAACGATAAATCGGTCGTCAAAAAAATCCTAAATTTGAAATCTCAATATTCTGAAACCCCAAAATCAATCAACCAAAACAAATGGTGAATCCATCAAACTGAAATCCAAAACAAAACCATCAAAATCCATACCATCAATTTATGCTTATCTGGTTCAATTTCATGTCGTTCAAGTCTACAATATTTGTATATGATGAGTGTGAGGGGTGCTTCAGATTAATATGAAAATAAGGGTTATTTACTCTTTTTTTTTTTTTTTCCGGTAAGTTAAAGTGTTAGGAAAAATCTAGACTCTGGTTGACTTCTTTTAATCGAAAGTTGACAACTTGATTATTTAAATTAGTTATGCAATGGATACCAGTTAAGAAGTAATGGGCACAACCATATTGCAAAAATTAACTGCAGTTGAAAACAAAAAAAACATGTATTTGGGTTTTGAGTTTTAGGTTTCAAAAAGGGATTAGTTTAGAAGTTAGAACTAAAATGTATTTGGGTTAGATGGTTTGGTTTGATGACTAAATAAGCTGAGTCTTTTAACAGGTGGCATGTATTTATTGGGTGCTATTTAATGGAGGACCACCTCATCTGTCCACCCAGGAGGGCCTAATAATTTCTCCAAGTTTAGTTGATACATATGCTACTTTGTTGGTTTTTCCTAGGACAACGTATGCTTGGCAATGGAGAAAATAAAATTCAAAATGTCTACAAATACTGTCAAGAAGTCTCAATCAATTACCCCAATTCTCTCTCAAACAAAAATTTTACCATTTTCACTTATAATTTTCTCTTATTTATTCAACGGTTGAAATTGAATGGTTCTTTTTTCAACTTTCTTGAGAGCAATTGCATCAATCTTGTTGTCGACTATCTAATTCAATGATGTGTTCTGCACAAAAGTCCCACTACGCGGAGCTTCATTTAGACCCACAATGTACAAAAAATTAAATAAATAAATTGTAGGTTCACAAACGTTTTCACCACAACTTTGTCTGGAAAATTTTGAGAGAGAAGGAAAAATGATGAGTTTATGAGGAAGTGGTAAACAATAATTCAGAGTCTTGTGAGAAGTTTATGAAGAAATAGCTTTCCAATTGTGTTAACCTTACTATTAATTTTTCTTAAGGATTGATCAAGGTAGCCCTAAGGCCCATAACTATAAAAGCCTTAAAATTATTCTTAAAAAAAAGCCTTAAATTTGTTTAATGATGTTCAAAATTTATTCCAAACCCTTGGATTTTGTTTTTATTTTTTATAATTTAATAGTTGGGGTTGTGGGATTTAAAACGCATGCATTGCTTAAGAGCAGTTATTTTTTACCTAAAACTGTTTCAAAATTAAATTTTACCTACAATTGAAATAAAAATTAAGGATATCATATCACGCAACCCTCTAGAGCTTATAGTTGTGAGAACCCACCCCAAAGTCAAAGATCTTCGTAGTTTCTACCATGTTTTTGTTTTAGTGTTTTTCCCCTGAGGAAAAATAAAAAATATTATTTCAGATTGTTAATTGTGGGATACCATTGCAATGGATCCTTTTTACTAAATAGAATTCGTATTGGTTCATCCACCTATTGAATCTTATGTTGTTATCATGGCTTCAGCCAGTGACTTCAACATTTTACTGTACATTGGAGGAATTATAAGGTTCTCATGGTAGACAAGTGATGTGGTCTACCATTCCAGTAAAAGACTCTCACTTGTTTAATATTGTGGAGTTTTAAATAAAAACTAAATACTGACTCAGCAATTTTAAATAGGTGGAAGTCTTTTACTAGAATGGCGGACCACATCACTTATCCACTATAAGGACCTTATAATTTCTTGTACATTGAGGTATACATATGGAGATTAACCATCTTTGACACATTGATTTCATTTCACAAATAATATCTTCTACATCTCTACCAAAGCATTGAATAATACTAACTTCAATTAATGTTTGCAATCTTCTCTTTTCATCAACCTAGCTGTTCTACTTAAGAGGCCAACTTGTTTGTTGTCATACAAATGTTTGGAGGATATTTCCCTACAGTTAGTTGTAAAGTTGTTATTTACAACTGTGTATTTTGTTGGCTTTTATTCCGTGCCAAATTTGATTATAATTGTATTCAATCTTTTGTACCCTGTATTTAATATGAGATTTGATTGTAAGGGTTGTGTGATAGAGAGAGAGTGTGAAGACTTAAGCTAATTGAAGACTGAAGTGTTTTCGTGGGTAGCTCACGACTTAGCATCCCACAAAGTGACCCATGTGCCTTGCACATGCTAGAATGCGAAGAGTCAGGCCAGGATGGAGACAGCTGTGTCTCGCAAGTACCTCATGGGTAAGGCCTTCCTGCGAGACACCCGCGAGACATTCTGTTTTGCTAGCCTGTCCATTCTGATACACACTTTCTATGCTTACACTATTTATACCCACATTACCCACAAAAGTTGAGGAGTGCTTCTAAGAGAAAACCCTAGCCAAACACATTGAGAATTAGAGATTGTCATACCCACAATTCTCTACACACTTGCTTGTTGTATTTCCTAAACTCCTACCTCTCTATTTCCATACCATTAAGAGGTTGATAGCCCAAATACACACCACGCCCTTTCTGATTGTTAAGTGACATTTTGGTGCTGCTGGGAAGCATTGGAAGAAGCCAAGGATGGCAGATGCAACACGGAGCTTGTTGCGGGATCTGGAGAACTAGACAAGACATGGTTCCGAGAAGCCTTGTTGGAGTAAGAGCTTGGAGGGCTTAGGTACATCAGGTAGATTAGGCTTGGAGGGTCTCTTACTAACCCATGTATCCCAACTGATTGTCTAGTGGATTGATTTCTGCTTGGAGGGCGGTGGAGAGGTTTTCGCCGAGTTCTTCGGTTTCCTCTTCGATAACACATCGGCGTGTTATCTTGTGTTTGCATCTTTCTTCCCTACTCTTTTATATTCCATTTTACTACTGTGTTGCTTAGATTATGGATTAGAGTAAGTTGTTTATTTATCCGCTCGCATTTACACTATTCCGCACTTAGTATTTAGTTAATGTAAAATCTATCGAGCCGTAATTCTAATTTGGGGGTCTAAACAGCTCTTGTGTTTTCAACACATTTTCGAGCATTCAATTGGTATCAGAGCAGGTACACTCGCTGTGGTTTAAATACCTAAGTGTGATCCTTAACCCTTTTGAGATGGATAGGTCTCAATCCCTAAATGTTCCACCATTTTTTTTATGGTAACAATTATGCTTTCTGGAAAGTCAGAATGAGAGCATTTTTATGCTCTATTGATGATACCATTTGGGATGCGGTTGAAGTAGGTTGGACTAGACCGAAGGCTGCTAAATCCACTTGGGATAAGGCAGCTCTTGCAGCAGCCAATGCTAATAGTAAAGCTTTAAATGCTATTTTCTGCGGTGTGTCTCCAGATGAATTCCACAGGATCTCTCACATGATAGTTACCAAGGAAGCATGTGAGATTTTGGAGACTACCTATGAAGGTACAAAGAAAGTTAAGGACATAAAGTTCCAGATGCTTATCACCAAATTTGAAGAGCTCAAAATGGGTGATGATGAACCTTTCGATTCGTTCTATGGGAAGGTTAACGAAATTGTAATTGCTAAACTCAATTTTGGTGAGAAAATTAAAGATACGAAGGTGGTGAGAAAGATATTGAGGTCCTTTCTGGAAAGCTTTAGAGCAAAAGTCATTGCCATAGAAGAGAGCAAAGACTTGGATGAGATCAAAATCTAAGAGTTAATTGGGTCTCTCCAAACGTATGAGCTGGGATTGCCTTCTCATAAATCTAGTAAATCTCTTGCTCTTAAAATCATCGCTAAAAGAATGGATGATTTCTCTGAAGAAGATGGTGTGGAGAAGGAAGTGGCATTTCTTGCGAAAAACTTCCGGAAATTCCTAAGGATGAAGAACAGCTGGAGAAAATTCAGTAAAGGGAAGTTTTCATCTTCAAAAAGTGATAAGAAAGAGTTTAAAAAGAAAGAGGAGAAGGAGTCTCAATATCCTCAAGGCATTGTTTGCTATGAGTGCAATGGCCATGGACATCTAAAGAAGAAGTGTCCAAATTTTCTAAGAGGAAAAGGCAAGGCTTATGCCACAACAGTCAGTGATACAAACTCTTCCAATTCTGACTCAGAAGAGAGTTGTGACAGAGAAGGAAATTACTCCGCCTTTATGGCTATTGAGCAGATTGAGCCCTCGGAGGACTTGAAACAACTTGTACAAGAACTTGGAGAGCACAGTGATGAAGAATCCATGGGATTGTGGAAGAATCAGATGCTGAAGAGGATGAGGACACAGCTGGTCTTCAAGAGAATTACACCTTACTCCTTGAGAAGTCGGGAGAGTATGCAAAGGTGGCTGTGAGGAAAATGAAGAAAGCAGAGGAAGATTACCGGAGTCTCTTGGTCAGACATAAGGAGGCCAAATGCGAAATGGAAAAGCTAAATGGTAAGCTGTCAAAAGCTTACTTAAAGATTAGATTCTTGGAGCTTGAGGTGGTTCAAGCAAATGCCAAAGTAGAAAGGGTCTCTACCAAGAAGCTGGATGATGTAATTTTCTCTCAAAAGTAATTCTTAGATAAATCCGGACTAGGATACACTGGAGAAAGCAGTGCAACTGCTGTGAATATCTCCAAAGAAGTAAAGTTTGTGAAGGTTAAAGAGCCAGTTGCAGTTGCCCCCACTATGGAGAAGATTAAGGTTGAAAAGAAGAAAATTGTGACTGATCAAAGGGTATTGAATAAGCGCCGGAACCAAATTGTAGTGAGGACTGAAGCAAAAAAGAGATCTCTTTCACGACCACAAAGAGGTCCTAGAACGAACCACTTTTGTCATCATTATGGTCTTCAAGGATGTTAGGTTCTAAAGACTTAGGATTTTATGTATTTAGAACTCTAATGTGTATTGTTGGTAAATCATGATCAAAACAATATGTTTATTCTTGTTTAGGCATGCTCAAAGTTGTGCAATTCATGTAAAGTTGGAATCGAGAGGCTATAGATGTATTAGTGCATTTCGGCCTGGCTCAATCGATCGAAGGACAGACTCGATCGATTGAAAGTCGGCTAGATTGTGTTTTCTGCAGAATTTCCAACTTAGCCCTATCTCATTAAACGTTTAGGGTTTTATGTTTTTGCCCTAGGTATATAAGGCAAAACCCTAGCCACGTTTTGAGAGTTGCTTCTGTTGTATTGTTGCTCATACTTTTCTGTTTTTTGTAAATCTCTTATGAGATCTAGAGGAGCTTCCCTTTACACAAAACTTAGGGTTTTCAAGGTAGAGATTACTTCAACATTTTGATGATCAACTCAATTGCTGCCATTGCAGCTTAAAGAAAAACAAGCGGGGAGCTTGTATCTTATTGGAGAATCCAAGAAAGAAGAAGTCCGTGGATTCGGAGCTTGCACGTGGTCGTGTCAGTAAGTTCTACTGGTGGGTAGCATTAGAAAGTCAAGCGGGGAGCTTGTAAGTCCTTTTGTATGAACTTCGATTCTTTCATAGTGGATTCAGGTTTACCTTGAGGATAGCTAGATCAAATCCTCCCTAGGTTTTTACCGTGTGGTTTCCTAGGTCATCATATCATTGTGTTCTTTTTATTTTCGCTGCTTTATATTCTTGATATGATTGTATGATTGTGATAACCTAGAATTGCATAAATTGACTAAGTTAATCACTTGGCTAATTAATTAGGTTAATCCAATTGTGGTTTAAGGGGTCTAAAAACTTAACAGGTGGTATAAGAGCGGGTAGCTCTCTTGTTTGAGATTTTTTGATCTCTGAGCTGATCCTTGACCCTTGTTATCATGAAACACGGACACTCTCTTGTTGTTCCTCCTTACTTTGATGGGAATAACTATGCTTATTGGAAAGTAAGAATGAAAGTATTCCTGAAATCCATTGATGAGAAAGTTTGGAATTCCGTTGAGTACGGATGGGAGAAGCCCACTACTTTTGTGAGTGAGTGGCAGACTTCTCAAAAAGAAGTAGCTGCATTTAATAACAAAGCTATGAATGCCATCTTTAATGCTGTTTCTATGGAGGAGTTTAAGAGAATCTCAAATGTTGAGGTTGCTCATACTGCTTGGAAAATCCTCCAAACTGTGCATGAAGTCACAAAGGCTGTCAAAATAAATAAGTTGTAGCAATTAACTTCTAGGTTTGAAAGCATTAGGATGTCTAATGATGAATCCTTTGATGAATTTTATGCCAAACTGAATGATATTGTTAATTCTGCTTTTAATTTGGGTGAAATCTATAATCAACCTAAAATTGTTAGGAAGATTCTTAGATCTTTGACTGAAGACTTTAGACCCAAAGTGACTGCCATTACTGAGAGCAAGAATGTGGACTCCATCCCTATAGATGAGCTTGTAGGATCTCTTCAGTCCTATGAGCTAGACCTATCCAAAACTAACAAATCCAAGTCAATGGCTCTTAAGTCTGTTGATGATGTTGAGGTTGGTGGATTTGATGATGAGCTCTCTGCTACAGAGATTGCTTACCTTGCCAAGAACTTTAGAAACTTTCTTAGGAATACTAATAGAATGGCAAGGAATACAAACACTGCTAAACCTAGAAATTTTAGGAAGAATGATCCCATTAAGGTTAGCAACACTGAAAAACCTAGAGATAAAGTAGGTCAATCTTCCAATAATTCTTTGGGTTCTCAATGTTTTTGTTGTCAAGGGTATGGTCATGTTAAATCTGAATGTCCAACATTCTTGAGGTCTAAGGGCAAAGCTATGGCTGTAACCCTTAGTGATAATGAGGTTTCTGATGATGAGTCTAAATGTGATAAGGATGGAAACTTCATTACTTTCACTGCTATTGCTGTAGTCAATGAAAGCATATCTGCTGAGGAGAACCCTTTTGATGGGGAACTCTCTGAGGATGCAGATCTTCAAGAGGCCTATAATAAACTTTGCGAAGTTGCTGCAAAGGATACTATGAATGTTGAACTTGGCCTGAAGAAAATTGAATCTCTTGACCTTGATAAGAAAAATTTGCTTGTTAAATTGTTTGATGCTAATGATCTTTTGAACAATGTGAAAACTGAGAATATTCTGTTGATTGATAAAGTTAAGAAATTAGAACTTGATTTATCTGTTGCTAGATTTGTTAGTTCTAAACTTGATTAAATGTTGAGTGTTCAAAAGTATCCTTCTGACAAATCTGGTTTAGGTTTTGTTGAGAGCATCTTTGTGTCTACACCCCATTCCACTATCTTTGTTCCTTCATCTTCTTCTGAACCTTCTATGAGCGAGGGTGTGAGTGAAACTGTCAAACCCCCTGTGAGTGAGGTTGTCAAACCTTTAGAAGTTTCACCACTTAAGAAGATTAGGGTTGATTTGAAAGAGTCTAAACCTAAGAAGCCTACCCAATCTAAGGACAAGATGCATGGTAAACCTGTTTGGGTTTGCTATTATTGTGGAAAGTCTGGACACATTCGTCCTAACTGTTACAAGCTTCAAGTTGCTAAGAGAGCAAACAAACCAAAAGTGCCTATGCCTTAAGTATAAGATCCTATGGCACTAATTGGTGAATTGGTAAAAGCGTTAAACCTTTATTCCAATCTTGGAATTGGAAATCACTCGAACGTGAATAAGAACTCCAATGCTCGTAGTGCATCTAAAAGGTTTTGGATGCAAAAGACTCGATCTAATTAAGTCTTTCTGGCATGGTCCTTGTGCTTCATTGCTCTATTCTTTTGTGACCATTGTTCTTTGGTTTTTGATGTTTTTGTTTCTAGGATTTGCATTGCATAACATTCATGCATTTCATTCTAGGACTTCTTTTTGTTTTTCCTTTTTAATAATAATAAAAAAAAAAAAAAAAAAAAAAAAGGAGGAAGCAAAATTGTGTTTGATATTATTTTTTCTTGGTTTTTGAAAACAAGGTTGGTTAACTTATTTACACATAACATGTCTTGTGTACCTTGTTTAGCTTTGATGAGCTTATTCATTGCACTTTACTAGTTAAAGCTTTGTAGTGCATGTTGTGTGGGAAAGATGTTTGTGGTCATTAATCACTTTGTCTTAATCTTGAAGTCACATGTTATTTGACTGTCGGACTTGATCCTTTTGAGAAATGCATAAATAACCATCTCATCACTATTTACTAGCCAATCGTGACCACCTTAGTGCATATCATAAGATTTTGTGTTTGAGAAAGTGTAGCACATACACAAAAAGAACATAAGGTGTAGCCTCGGTTTAAATTGCTTAATGCTTAAAATTGGTGTGTACTATTAGGCTTGATGCCATCTCACATAAATTAAAATTGGTGTGTATATTATGAGGCAAAAATTCAAGAAACTTACATGATTGTAAGTTTTTGCTCTAGGAGATGTGAGAGTTATAGGATGTAACTTTTTTTGTGATAGTTTCTTTTAAATTCTATGTGATGAATTTTGTAGACTTTGTGTTTGATTGCTATTCACATATCACCTCACATGTATCTCAAGTTTTTGCTAGTAGCACACACTATACAAGTTACTCTTTGCTAAACACTGTACATGTTATTGTGTGTGTTTTTGGTCTGACCAACCAAGTTTGAAAATATCTTGAGAATTATGCACAACATATGTATTGCTTGAGAATCTAAAGGGAGAATGGTTGAAAATTTGTTTTGAGAAATTGGGTTTAAAATTTTGGGTTTTTGAAAAAGTATTTCATCTCATACTCATGCATTTTGTGCATCAATTTTTAATGCTTTGAGGAGTTTGTGCCAAATTGTGCTGGTCCTTCAAAAACTGTGATTTTCCTAAAAAAATTTGTGAGCCTCTGCCTATTTCGATCGATCCAATCTATTTTTTGATCGATCGAAAATGTTATTAAAATGTTTATGAGTCTCAGGGCACTTCGATTGATCGAATGTAATATTCGATCAATCGAAGATCGCAAATCAGGTTTTTTAAAAACTCAGTTTTGACTTGTTCAAAACACTTTTCAAATAGTTTCAAAACCTTTTTCTCTCTCTCTCCGACTAGGCAAGACACAATCATCAAGTTTTTGTTATTTTTCTCCAAATCTTTTGCAAGGTTTTTGTCATCTTAAGCCGGTAAGACTATTTTGCCCTTCCTTTTGAATTAATTTTCATTTTTCATGCATAAATCCATGCATTTTAGGGATATTTTCGGACTTTGCATCTTTTTGGGGTTTTTGATGATTCACGCCTTATTTTATGAAATTGATCAATGGGTTTTTGTGGGGACTTGATATAATTATGATCTATATTGGTTAATTTGATCAATTTGAGGTTTTGTGAAAAATTAAAAATTTTAGGGCTTGTTTTGAATCCGAATTGGGGATTTTGTTCAATTAGAGTGAAATTGATGAAATTGGCTTGTTGTTTTGATGTAATTAAGCATTACAATATGTGTGTTGTGTTTTGAGATGCTCAATTCATCAATTTGTTTAAAAAATTTCAACAAGTGGTTTTTCAATTTTGGGGTTTTTGTTAGAAACCCTATGCTCAAGCCAATTTTGTTAATTGGAACTTTAATTGAACTTAATTTTTAACTACATTAGAGCATGCATCATAACATTTTAATTATTCATGCATCATATAGATTTTTATTCTATTTTTTTGTGCTAATTTGCAGTTTGCCCTTGGATTTTTGTTTTGTTTTTGTTCTTTTAGTTCTTCTATGCTTCTTTGTCCTTTCCTTAGCATCATGCCTAGGAAGACTAGAGCTCGTAGGTCTATTCCCTCACCTTTTCCTCTCCCACCTTCCTTTGACCGTGAGAGATTTCCAAGTGAGAAAAACCAAGAGACCTTTGAGAAGCTGAATCTTAAGAGGAAAATTTGGGTTGAGCATTCTGTTGTGCTAGATGAGTTAGATCCTACCATTAGGGAAAATTTTGAGCGTCGGGGCTGGTTACCTTTGTTGGATATTTCTAATCCTCCTCCTCCAACTACCTTGATTAGAGAGCTCTTTTCGAACATCTTTATCCGCATCTATGATTCCAACACTTTAGTAAAGAGTTGGATACGAGGTGTAGAGTACGTCATTACATCTAATGTAGTGGCTGATGCTCTAGGGGTACCTTTGGTCCAGCATCCTGTTTACCCATATGACGAGTATCCACTCTTGGATGATGTCATATCATATATCACTGGGTCTTCTATCCAGTGGGGTTCTGATCCTTGGATCACTTCTGCTGAGCTTCCTGAGACTGTCTATCTTTTTCTTAGGATAGCATGCCATTCTATCTGGCCTATTTCTCATCTTCACACCATTTCTCTTGAGCGGTGTGTCTTTTTGTATGCTTTAGTTACTGATGCTCCTATGAGTTTTCCTCATCTGTTTCTTCGTTCTTTGAACGAAGTTTATAAGAGTTTATCTTCTGTTCATGTTCTTGTTCATCCTGTTTTTATTCATAGGATTTTGCTTCATCTTGGTCTAGATGATTTCCCTTCTTCTGAACCCGTCTATGTTATTGCTCCCATAGGAGCATATTTTCTTAGACAAAGGGCTGCTCAATTTCGAGTTGGCTCTAAACACCCTAGGTCTGAGCCTTCTGATACCGCACCTCCTCTTCCTTCTTCTACAGGTCCTGCTCGTGAGGCTGTTCCTGATCCTGCTGGTGCTGTTGGTGCGCTGCTGTTCCTCCACCTCCTTCGACTGACTTCGATGTTCGTCGTACCTTGGAGACTGTCATGACCGTTCAAGCGGCTCATGGTCAGATTTGGTGGACTTGCTTGATGAGCTATATGCTTTGAGAGCTGACTTGGCACATCTTCGTTCACCCTTACCACCTCCTTTTGATGATGGCATATGATTGTCCTTTGGCATTCCGTCACAAAAAGGGGGAGTAGAGTTTTGAGACTTGTAGAGGAGTTTTTGTAGTTAGGGGGAGTTTTCTTTTGTTTTTGCGGAGCTAGTGGAGATATTTGATACTAGATTGTATCTAGGTGCTTCACCGTGTATACTTTCTTTTGATTTTTGGGCTATTCATGTTGGGAAATACATTTCTTTTGTTATATGATTCTTGATTCATGTGTTCACTGCTTATTGATTTATATTTATGAGTTATTCATTGATATATGTCTTTATTATGTGTTGTGTGAACTTTCAAGAATGCTTTTATTTTTTATGTATCTAACTTAGGGGGAGAGTTAGTTTACATATGTGTTGATTTACTGTTTTTCTATCACACATGTGTTTATGTGTTTGTTGAGTGTTTCAGGAATATACAAGTTGATTCGATTTTGCTGCTGTCTACACTTGCAACTGATGGATAGTAGTTAGGATTGAATTTTATGTTTATGAGCATTATTTTTGTAAAGGACTTTTATTTGTAAACTTTGAGCTTTTAATTTGTGTTTTGTCACGGATTGCCAAAGGGGGAGTTTGTTAGGTTCTAAAGACTTAGGATTTTATGTATTTAGAACTCTAATGTGTATTGTTGGCAAACCATGATCAAAACAATATGTTTAGTCTTGTTTAGGCTTGCTCAAAGTTGTGTATTTCATGTAAAGTTGGAATCGAGAGGCTGCAGATGTATTAGTGCATTTCGGCTTGGCTCGATCGATCGAAGGACAGACTCGATCGATCGAAAGTCAACCAGATTGCGTTTTCTGCAGAATTTCCAACTCAGCCCTATCTCATTAAACTTTTAGGGTTTTATGTTTTTACCCTAGGTATATAAGGCAAAACCCTAGCCACGTTTTGAGAGTTGCTCCTATTGTATTGTTGCTCATACTTTTCTGTTTTGTGTAAATCTCTTGTGAGATCTAAAGGAGCTTTCCTTTACACAAAGCTTAGGGTTTCAAGGTAGAGATTACTTCAACATCTTGATGATCAACTCAGTTGCTGCTATTGGAGCTTAAAGAAAAACAAGCGGGGAGCTTGTATCTTATTGGAGAATCCAAGAAAGAAGGAGTTCGTGGATTCGGAGTTCGCATGTGGTCGTGTCAGTAAGTTCTACTGGTGGGTAGCATTAGGAAGTCAAGCGGGGTGCTTGTAAGCCCTTTTGTATGAACTTCAATTCTTTCATAGTGGATTCAGGTTTACCTTGAGAATAGCTAGGTCAAATCCTCCCCAGGGTTTTACCGTGTGGTTTCTTGGGTCATTATATCATTGTGTTCTTTTTATTTCCGCTGCTTTATATTCTTGATATGATTGTATGATTGTGATAACCTAGAATTGCATAAATTGACTAAGTTAATCACTTGGCTAATTAACCAGGTTAATCCAACTGTGGTTTAAGGGGTCTAAAAACCTAACAAAGGACATACTTGACCCAATTGTCATAAGCTGAGAGCATTAAAGAATGCAACAGATCGAAGGTCAAGAGGACCAAGAAATGACAAGAGAACTTGGGCTACTGCGCCATCAAGAGGTCGAAATGGAGATCCAGGTGTGATGGAAGTGATGAAAATGATAGGAGCATTCACCACTTGTTTGGAAAGTTTCTCCAAGAGGTTTGAAAGTCCTAACTCCTGTACCCAATCCTATAAATGCACGTGCCGTGTGGGTGAAAAGGGGTACTCATGCATAAGCATTAAAACATGTCCATGCACTAATACTTCCTGTGTTTAGGGACATTTGCTCATGCACCTTATCATGCATTGATATCAGTTTTAGCATGTTTCTTTTACTTGGTTGGTTTGTACCTGTTTTGTTGATCTTACTTTTCTTGTTCTGTTTTGGGTTTGTTTAAAAAATTCAAAAACCCATAAAAAATTGAAAAATCTTCAAAAAGTTTGATCGCTTATTTTGTGTATATCACATGTGAGTTTAGCCTAGTACCTTCGTACTAATGGCATAGTGCATTTATGATCTTGACTTATTTTGTATGCACTTATTTATGTGTGGAAGAAATCTTGAAAACTATGTGTGACTGTTGTAAATAAATCTTCAAACTTGTCATGAATGAGTGATCAATAGTCTTGTTGGTCTTGATACTTGCATAGACTTGTGTTTATATCTCTTCCCATTTTTTTTTGTTTTTTTTGTTTTACAAAAGAGCTCACCAAATGTAAATCTCTGAATGAAAAGAGATATTGAGCTGTAAAAGCCTATCGCACATACTAGTATTTGACTAGAAAAAAGGAAAAGCGGCTTTTTTAATATAAATGTATGGTGCTTAAAAAGCCAAAGGCTAACTCTCAATGTTGAAATATCAAAAATTTCAAGCACCGATCTCAAAAAGAGATGTATTATCCAAAAAATGGATCAAATGTTATGCTTTATGCAGAAGCCAAATGAAAAGCTTCTAATTTGTGTAATCAATTTGTGGGAGGTCATATATACTCATTTCTATAATTGAGATAGTCTACTTGATTTCGTATCAATTGTGTATGACTTGTTTGAATTGATCATTGAAGCTCCACTCTAGTCTAAGGACTATTCTACATTTGATACTCACACACAACACACAAGACTTTGATTCAATTATTGCCTATCTCATTTATGTGATTGTATATGTTCAAATGTGATGTGTATGCTCAATTATTTGTGATCAAACTCAAAAATATTTTTGAGTGTTTTATATGTTTTTGAAAGTGTTTTATACTTTCGTGTATTTAGTTTTTGTTCAAAATGCATTTTATGTGTTTTTATTCAAAAAACTAGTTCAGAGGTTATTTTGCAAGAAGCTCGCGACTTAGAGCTTCCCGCGAAATAAGCTTGAGGGAAATAAAATTTTTCAGTACTTTACACAAAGACTCTCGCGACTGTCTCGCGAGTATTTCGCGACCAATAGCTTCTCGCGAAATGTTGTTTGGCAAAACTGGAATTTCTTCAAATTTAGACAGAGGGTATTGCGACTGTTTCGCGACTTAAAACTTCTCGCGAAAGTATTTGTGCTTCAGTGGCCAATCTCACGACTGTCTCGTGACTTTCTCGCTACTCTCTAACCCGCTAAAAATGCGTGTTTTCAGTTTTATATAGCAAATGTGACAATTTTTCAAATCACTCTCATTTCCCTCGCTCAACCTCTCTCAACCCAAAATCAATTTTACTCAAACCCCATCAATTTCAAGCATATTTTTTGCATTTCAAATCTCAAGGTATGTTTTCTAAAACATTGTCTTCATGTTTTTCTAAGATTATGCAGATATTTTGTTAGAGTTTCAAAATTGGGGATTTTTTTTTCGAAAATGGGTTAGGATTCTAAATTGTGTGTAAATTTTTTTTCAATTCTTTGATTGGGTTGAGTCCCATTTGGTATTTATGTACTTGTGTTGGCCCCATGAGGCATTTTAACTTGTATTGAGGCTTGATTTCACCATGTTCATGAATTTTTTCTATTTGATGTGCTTTATTGCATATTAGGTGTTTGTCAAAATGTCCGAGTGACATTTTTGTGCTTAATTGGATTCAAGTGAATTCCAATTTCTGGGTTTTCACTTATTTGACCTTGGTTAATTTGTTTTGGTCATTGTTTATGTGTCTCACACTCTTTGCCCATGTTGCACACACTAGGCACACACCTAGGCACCCCTCATGCATCTTGTGCTGCACCCTCATGCATCTCGTGCTGCACTATTATGCATCAACACATGCCCACACATGCATTAGCACATGCACACGTATGCACACACATGCACAATTTCTTGTTTTAGGCATTGTGTTTATGTTTCCTTGTTTTATGTGTTTTAGCATGTTGTTTAGAGTTGGTTTTGTTTGTTTTAAGCTATTTTACCTTGGTTTTGGAACTAACTTGAATCTAATCAAGTTTTTGTGTTTTGGTTTGTGTTTGTACACATGTTTCCTGTTTGCTTTGTGTACTTGTGCAGATGTCTCCCACTAAGCATGCGGCCTCCAAGAAATCATCCTCAAAGCGTGCTCGTACTGATTCTAATCATTTCAAGTCAACAAAAGCTGATATGAAGTACAATGACTGTTATAAGCACATAACAATCATCATGGAAAGAGTGGTTCCATTGGAATCTCTGGAGGGCACCTTCATACTTGATATATTCATAGAAAGGACATGGACCAAGTTGTTGAACCCAAGTGGAGTGGTCTACTCAGAAATAATCAGAGAATTCTTCTCAAATGCTACTGCAGAAGAAGATCACATTAATTACTGGGTGAGAAGGAAAGAGTTTGTAATTACTAAGGATAGCATTCAGGACTTTCTTGAAGTTCTTCCTCCATCTCAGCCTATCACTACCCAATATGAGGATAAATTGGGGTCTATTGCAGAGATGGTGAGGATACTTAATGGGACACACAATACCATTCTCACCAGAGATGAGGACTTTGGCCTATGTGATGATTCACAACATGTACCCAGTGAAAAACCTCACTACACTGTCTGCTTCAAGGAGCTTCTTCCTATATGAACTCTTCACTCACAAAGAGATTGATATTTGTGGGCACATCTTCCATTTATTGAAGAAGAGCATTCGTAAGCAGAACTATCATGCCCTTCCCCACTCTCATTATGGGCCTTATTGCAAAGGAGAGGCTCAAACTTCCGAGTGTCCTCATGGTAGTTCAGAGAGACTACCCCCTTAGTGCTCACACATTGACTGGGAGTATAGCTCATATCAAAGGCTTCAAAACTGGTGTATATACCATACCACAACCACGTGTTGAGCAAGAGGAAGGTGACATAAAGGATGAGATATAACACTTTACTACTGCCCTAGAGTCATCTGATCAGCCCTCAGCTCAACCATCATCGTCTGCACCAGCTTGGGGACCGGACAGACTTAATCATCTTCTAGCTAAAGTTGAGCAGATGTACACTTTGCTGGATTCTCATGTACAGCACACAACAAACCAATTTGCTTATGTTCAAGGATAGATCACAGTCATATCTACTCAGATAAAGGAGTTATCCCTAGGTCATGGTTCTGACTCAGAGTCAGATCAGTTCTAGCCCTTTGGCAATTCCGGTCAAAAAGGGGGAGAAATTTTTGAGGGGGAGTTGAGGAAGAGCTTGCACAGTGTTAGGGGAAGCATAGTTTCAGGCTTATAAATATTGGTTATTGGTTCATAGGCGATTTACTTGTTTTATGTTTTGTTTTTATAACTACTCTTTGTTTACTGTTTTTACTGCTTTTGTTTAAAGCTTTGATACTATGGTTTAATTTCAGTATATTTTCAGTAGTTTGTGATTATCTCTATGCTTTGTAGCATATTTGTTTGTACTTTTAAGATATTGCAAATATGTCTTAAGTGCCTCACTCTTGTGCCCTTGTAAGATTTTTCCTAGATGCTTATATGTTTTGTGCATTGGTTGAGTGTTGGACATGCAAATGATACTTTGCAAATAAGCTTATTAGCTTGCATGTTCGGATGTTCATTCCTTGTGTGAATTAGCATTGTGATCACTTTTGTATAGTGATTGCCTGTTTTGGTCAAGCCATGGTTTATTACTTTATTGCTTAAGTCCATTCTTACTTGATCGCATTTTAATTGTTCATGTACGTACCTTGTATTCAACTTGTCATAAGCTAAATGAGATTTTTGTTTATGTACAAGTGTTTCAGGTTACAGGTATATACGTGCAAGTGCTTCACAGGTTCTAGAATTAGGTGTGAGTGAGTTTTGCCATTGTTCCCAAACTCACGTTTAAGTCTAGAGTCTGTTATAGGGTGTTTTGTCACGGAATAGCCAAAGGGGGAGATTGTAAAGTTGTTATTTACAACTGTGTATTTTGTTGGCTTTTATTCCGTGCCAAATTTGATTGTAATTGTATTCAATCGTCTGTACCCTATATTTAATGTGGGATTTGATTGTAAGGGTTGTGTGATAGAGAGAGAGTGTGAAGACTCAAGCTAATTGAAGACTAAAGTGTTTTCGCGGGTAGCTCACGGCTTAGCATCCCACGAAGTGACCCATGTGCCTTGCACATGTTGGAATGCGAAGAGTCAGGCTAGGATGGAGACAGCTGTGTCTCGCGAGTACCTTGCAGGTAAGGCCTTCTCGTGAGACACCCACGAGACATTCTGTTCTGCCAGCCTGTCCATTCTGATACACACTTTCTATGCTTACACTATTTATACCCACATTACCCACAAAAGTTGAGGAGTGCTTCTGAGAGAAAATCCTAACCAAACACATTGAGAATTAGAGATTGTCATACCCACAATTCTCTACACACACGCTTGTGGTATTTCCTCAACTCCTACCTCTCCATTTCCATACCATTGAGAGATTGATAGCCCAAACACACACCACACCCATTTTTAGTGTTAAGTGATATTTTGGTGCTACTGGGGAGCATTGGAAGAAGCCAAGGATGGCAGATGCAACATGGAGCTTATTGCTGGATCCGGAGAACTAGACAAGACACGGTTCCGAAAATCCTTGTTGGAGTAGGAGCTTAGAGGGCTTAGGTACATTAGGTAGATTAGGCTTGGAAGGTCTGTTGCTAACCTATGTATCCCAACTGATTATCTAGTGGATTGATTTCTGCTTGGGGGGTGGCAGAGAGGTTTTTCGCTGAGTTCTTCGGTTTCCTCTTCGATAACATATCGACATGTTATCTTGTGTTTGCATCTTTCTTTCTTACTCTTTTATATTCCATTTTACTGCTGTGTTGCTTAGATTATGGATTAGAGTAGGTTGTTTATTTATCCGTTCGCATTTACACTATTCCATACTTAGTATTAAGTTAATGTAAAATCTATCGAGCTATAATTCTAATTTGGGGGTCTAAATAGCTCTTGTGTTTTCAACACATTTTCGAGCATTCATTAGTAGTTAAAGTAATGGACGTATTTCTATCTAAGTTGACTTATATTTGTTATCAATTAGTAAGACATTAATTATATTACTAACTGTAAGGATCCGGTTCGGACACTTCCTTCCTAGGGATGAGTTGACCAGAGCCTAGGCGACCCTGTATAATAAATTTGTAGAGAGTGGATAGAAGGACTAGGCATTAGCAAAAGATACAACAGTCAATGAGGGTTTACAGGATCAATAACTGGGATTTGGTTAAGTGTTCTAAGGGAAAGTTCGTCCTCGGCCTAGTTTGAGGAGCTCTTCCCTTAGAACTAATGAGTACAAGGGTTGTCCTTGAACACCCTGAAAAACCTCTTAACCTCCCAACCGAAGACCAACCCCCTCAACTTTGGGGGTTCAATCTATTATATAGTCTTGTTCAGTTGATCTCTGCCGTCCACTTGTCGGCCATCTGAACCTGTGTCTGAGGGTTCGTCCCATCAGCCGCTTTTGCAAGCTTTCTGTTAGTTGAAGTAACCAAGCATCACTGTTCACTGGTCAAGCCAGAGCGTTGGTTGCGTACATTTAATGAGTGGATGATAGCTTCCTTTCTTCAATGTTAGCCTGCCGAGGACGTGGGCCTCCTCGGTGAAGTTCCTTGATGACTTGGGCCTCTCCTACTCATCCTCGAATTCTGTACTCTCCTCAGTATGGGCCTTGGGTTCGATATGGAGTGGGCGAGGGTTGCCAAATATTTGGGCCCCACAATAGCCCCTCAAAATTCTGCTGCCCGGCTCCTCGGGCGGGGAGGAAGATTTTGATGTCCTTAGGTCCCTGCCCTAGCCTGGCGAATCTTATCTTCCTGTCAGTACCAAAATCCTTTCAATTGCTCAGAGAACATCCCTGGCGTTTTGGTACTTGGAGCGTGCCTTTATTAAATTTCGGCGACTCATTGTCCTCCACGTTCAACGGTGTGATGATGAATGGACGGTAGGGATACTTCTAATTCATTGGGCGGGAAAGCCCGTACGGTTACTTTTAATTAGGGGTATATATACCCAATCAAACTGATTTGACCATTCACTTTTGCATTCAAGAGCCCTTGCGAACATACGCTAAACTTGATTAAGCCTCCAATCATCTTTACGCCTCCTTTTAACATAAAAGGCCTGTCCAAAGAGCATTTCCTCATTCTTGTAAGTTTTCTTCTCTCTCTGGTTCATACTTTTCTGCCTGAGTTCTTTGTCCTCTTATTCTTCTTTCTCCCTCCTTCATTTTCCCTAAGCCCCTTGTTAGCTCTTTAGGATGGATAGGTTTAAGAAGTTAGTCGAGTCTGAAGAGATGATGGACAAATTTGTTTTTGACTATAAGATCCCCGATATAGTGGGTTTGAGATACTGTGGAGAAGGGGAATGGAGTTCTAGGAGAAAAAAAGGTGAGGTGGCGATTCCTATAATCGCCTTTCTAAAGGGTGGAATAAGGATCCCCATGGGGCCGTTGATGAGGGATTATCTTAGGCACTTTGGCTTATCTCCCACCAGTGTGCCATTAACGTATTTAAAATCTTAGGCTGTGTGGATGCCCTGAATAAGAAGATAGAGCTGAGGCTAACCCATTATGATGTGAACTAGTGCTACAACCTTCAGTGCCTGAGGGGAAGTCTTATTACATGAAGACGAGGGACGATAGGGTCCGGCTTATCCAGTGCCTCCCTGAGTCCAGCAAGGGTTTGAACAAAGACTTCCTCATTGTATCTGGAGAGTGGCATGAGGGCCTTCATTGTCCAATAATGGAAGGTACACCAGGTGGGGCATTCAGACTAGGAGAGGGTATAAGTTTTTGTGTTTTAGCGCTCCGCTTTGCTTGTTTTTTGACAGGAACTTGCTTTCTTTTATGCAGATTTGCGCGCTTTTGAGCTTCACTTCGGCTTGGTCAACAAGGAGGACTTGGAGAAGGTTTTGAGGTTAGAGATCTTTGTGAACAAAGCCGACAACCAAGTTAGAGCCACTCACGAGATCCTAGGGTACGATCCGATCCAAAAATCGTTTTCGGCTCCAAAGTACGTGATCTGAGCTAAAGATCCTTGGCTGCGTAGCATCACCGTAGTCGAGCACAGATTTCTGATCCCCGAAGGGTCTCCCATTCCCGAGGGCGTACCGTTGGTGGGTGCCTCTTCATTAGCTCAAGCTGCCGAGGCTGAAGGGGGAGAGCTAAGGGAAGAGGAAGTTGCTGACTCAAGTCCGTCCAAGGACGAGTTTGGCGTGTTCAACTAGTTCCATTCGCCCGAGGACCCTTCTGGCGATTTGGGTGACCCCTGCTTAACTGAAGTGGATTTTTTATCCGAAGAAGCCTTTCTCCAATCGAAGATGAGTCTAAAAAAATGGCTCCAGGCAAGCTTGCTGGCCCTGATTGAGGGGCAGCTGGGGAAGGACGCGCCGGGGAAGTTTACTCCCAAGCTTCCTCCTCCCCCACCCCAACAGAGTTCACCATTTGGGTCCAAGCCCACCAACCCTTACAGAAGAAGGACAAAGGCAAGAGGCCTAGGGGGGGCGAGGAGACTGATCCTTCCCGAGGTGATGGCAACGCTCGGCAGCCATCGAAACAACTGAGGGTAGGGCGTCGAGGTCAGGAAAAACAGGCCTCCATCCAGCCCGAGGCCCAAGCTTGGCTTCCTACCCCTATGCTCTATGGGAAGCCCCTGACGGATGACGCCTCCCTCAGGGACCCTCAAGGGGGCGAGGGTGCGCTCGTGGCTGAGGCATTAGGGAGGTCCTTGCTACTCCTTGCGGACATGGCCCAGCTGGAGGCTCTGAGGAGCAAGGAGGTCTTCCTCGGCCTTAAGCAATACTTAGGCATGGTAAGTTTCCTAATCGCTTGTAATTCTCTTTACTTTCTGTTTCTTGGCTCCTTATCTGTTGCGCATTGGTTTCAATTGACAGGCTATCCAGACTACCTTTAGGTTGGAGGATATAGCCAGTAGCCAAAGCAAGGCCGCGGGCTCGAAACGTATTAAGCTGCTAGACACTATGCGGACCCTCAATGCCTCCAAGGTTGATCTTTCAAAGGCGATGGACTAGTTTGAGGAGATGACGAGGGCTCGAGACATCGCCGAGTCAGCCCTTGCTGCCGCTAAAAACTTGGCCTTAGACCAAACTGAGGGCCTGTTTAAGGCAGAGGATCAGCTGAGGGTCGCCAAAGAGGAGATCGCGACCCTACAGAAGAGGGTGCTTGAGGCAAAGGGGGCCATAGGCGCCGCGGAGTCTGCCAGGGACGAGGCCCTAAAAGCCAAGGAAAAGGCTGAGTCTGTCAGGGCGAAGGCCAAGGCTTCCAAAGGCAAGGCCGTGCAGAGGCCTATGAGGTAGAGGTAGCTGAAACAGAGGACAACCTTAGAGCCTAAATGCCTAGGGTGTGCAGACTTTACTGCCCCCAAGTTTGGAGTGAGGCCTTTAAACAAGCTGGGGTTGAGGTCTCGTCTGACCTGTGGAATGTGGAGAATGTATATTATCCCCTTGCCATTCACGAGGCTGTCCCTTCAAGTTCTGAGGCCGAGATGGCCGCCGAAGGAGTTGGGGTTGTTCCTGAGGAAGGCGTCCCAACTGCTATCACTTCGGGCGAGCCTATCAAGGAAGCTGATCCTCTTGGGGCCGTTAAGACAAGCGAGGGTCCTACTGAGGATATTCCTCTTCCAGCTGACCTTCTCCAGGCTGCAGTCCCAAGCGAGAGCCACAAGGACCCTGAGACCTCTTCTGCCCAGCCCCTTAAAGGGGGAGTTGAGATGAAGCCGAAGAAGTGATCCTCCGTTGCGCCTTTGCCTTTTTTTTTTTTTTTTTTTTTTTTTTTTTTTTTTTTTTTTTTTTTTTAGCATTGTAATGGCACATTTGCCTTGTATAACTTTTTTAAAGATTCAGTGAAGTGCATATTTTGTTTCCTTTTATCCGTTTTGCTTGTATTATATTATTTATACACACACACACACACACACACACACACACATATATATATATATATATATATTTTACTTGCACGATTCTGGATTTAATTGCGCCTCAGCCGACTACATTGATCATCGTCCACTGCAGTGCTCATTACTAGTACCAAAGTGGTCAGCTTCGTCGTAGGTTTGGGCCCACGGTCAATACAAGACCTTGGTTCTGTTCAATGCTTAGATCCTACTAAAGTGACTAGTTTCCCCATAGGTTTGAGTCCTTAGACCATGCAAGACCTTGGTTCTGTCTAGTACTTGGATTCCCTTGAAGCAACTAGTTTCCCTATAGGTTTGACCCCGAGGAACATACAAGGCCTTGGCTCTGCCTAACACTTAGTACTTCGTGATGGGATGGTTTCTCCACTAGCTTAAGTCCAAGGACCATGCAAGGCCTTAGTTCTGTCTGGTACTTGATTTTTCTTTAGTAACTGGTTTCCTATAGGCTTGAGTCCGAGGACCATGCAAGGCTTTGGTTTTGTCCAGCACTTGTCTTCTAAAGTAACTAGTTTCCCTATAGGTTTGAGTTCTTGGACCATACAAGACCTTGACTCTGTCTAGCACTTAGTTCTTCTTTAGTAGTTAGTTTCCCCGTAGGCTTGAGTCCAAGGACCATGCAAGGCCTAGGTTCTGTCTAATACTCATCTTCTGAAGTAACTAGTTTCCCTGTAGGTTCGAGTCTAAGGACTATGCAAGACCTAGGTTTTGTCTAGCACTTAGTTCTTCTTTAGTAGTTAGTTTCCCCGTAGGCTTGAGTCCGAGGACCAAGCAAGGTCTAGGTTCTGTCTAACACTTGTCTTTTAAAGTAACTAGTTTCCCCATAGGTTTGAGTCCGAGAACTATGCAAGACCTTGGTTCTGTCTAGTACTTAGTTCTTCTTTAGAAGTTAGTTTCCCCGTAGGCTTGAGTCCGAGGACCATGCAAGGCCTAGGTTCTATCTAACACTTATCTTCTAAAGTAACTAGTTTCCCCATAGGTTTGAGTCCGAGGACTATGCAAGACCTTGGTTCTATCTAGTACTTAGTTCTTCTTTAATAGTTAGTTTTCCCGTAGGCTTGAGTCCGAGGACCATGCAAGGCTTAGGTTCTGTCTAACACTCGTCTTTTGAAGTAACTAGTTTCCCTGTAGGTTCGAGTCCGAGGACTATGCAAGACCTAGGTTCTGTCTAGCACTTAGTTCTTCTTTAGTAGTTAGTTTTCCTGTAGGCTTAAGTCCGAGGACCATGCAAGGCCTAGGTTCTATCTAACACTTGTCTTCTGAAGTAACTAGTTTCCCCATAGGTTTGAGTCCGAGGACTATGCAAGACCTTAGTTCTGTCTAGTACTTAGTTCTTCTTTAGTAGTTAGTTTCCCCGTAAGCTTGAGTCCGAGAACCATGCAAGGCCTAGGTTCTGTCCAACTCTTATCTTCTGAAGTAACTAGTTTCCCCGTAGGTTTGAGTCTGAGGACTATGCAAGACCTAGGTTCTGTCTAGCACTTAGTTCTTCTTTAGTAGTTAGTTTCCCCTTAAGCTTGAGTCCGAGGACCATGCAAGGCCTAGGTTCTGTCTAACACTTGTCTTCTGAAGTAACTAGTTTCCCCATAGGTTTGAGTCCAAGGACTATGCAAGACCTTGGTTCTATCTAGTACTTAGTTCTTCTTTAGTAGTTAGTTTCCCCGTAGGCTTGAGTCCGAGGACCATGCAAGACCTAGGTTCTGTCTAGCACTCGTCTTTTGAAGTAACTAGTTTCCCTGTAAGTTCGAGTCCGAGGACTATGCAAGATCTAGGTTCTGTCTAGCACTTAGTTCTTCTTTAGTAGTTAGTTTCCCCGTAGGCTTGAGTCCGACGACCATGCAAGGCCTAGGTTCTGTCTAACACTTGTCTTCTGAAGTAACTAGTTTCCCCATAGGTTTGAGTCCGAGGACTATGCAAGACCTTAGTTCTATCTAGTACTTAGTTCTTCTTTAGTAGTTAGTTTCCCTATAAGCTTGAGTCCGATGACCATGCAAGGCCTAGGTTCTGTCTAACACTTATTTTCTGAAGTAAGTAGTTTCCCCGTAGGTTTGAGTCCAAGGACTATGCAAGACCTTGGTTCTGTCTAGCACTTAGTTCTTCTTTAGTAGTTAGTTTCCCCATAGGCTTAAGTCCGAAAACCATGCAAGGCCTAGGTTTTGTCTAACACTCGTCTTTTGAAGTAACTAGTTTCCCTATAGGTTTGAGTTCGAGGACTATGCAAGACCTTGGTTCTGTCTAGTACTTAGCTCTTCTTTAGCAGTTAGTTTCCTCATAGGCTTGAGTCCGAGGACCATGCAAGGCCTAGGTTCTGTCTAACACTTGTCCTCTGAAATAATTAGTTTTCCCATAGGTTTGAGTCCAAGGACTATACAAAACCTAGTTTCTATCTAGCATTTAGTTCTTCCTTAGTAGTTAGTTTGCTCGTAGGCTTGAGTCCGAGGACCATGTAAGGCCTAGGTTCTGTCTAACACTTGTCTTCTGAAGTAACTAGTTTCCCCATAGGTTTGAGTCTAAGGACTATGCAAGACCTTGGTTCTATCTAGTACTTAGTTCTTCTTTAGAAGTTAGTTTCCCTGTAGGCTTAAGTCCGAGGACCATGCAAGGCCTAGGTTCTGTCTAACACTCGTCTTTTGAAGTAACTAGTTTCCCCGTAGGTTTGAGTCCGAGGACTATGTAAGACCTAAGTTCTGTCTAGCACTTAGTTCTTCTTTAGTAGTTAGTTTCCCCGTAGGCTTGAGTTCGAGGACCATGCAAGGCCTTGGTTCTGTCTAACACTTGTCTTTTGAAGTAACTAGTTTCCCCATAGGTTTGAGTCCAAGGACTATGCAAGACCTTGGTTCTGTCTAGTACTTAGTTCTTCTTTATTAGTTAGTTTCCCCATAAGCTTGAGTCTGAGGACCATGCAAGGTCTAGGTTCTGTCTAACACTTGTCTTCTGAAGTAACTAGTTTCCCTATAGGTTTGAGTCCAAGGACTATGCAAGACCTTGGTTTTGTCTAGTACTTAGTTCTTCTTTAGTAGTTAGTTTCCTCATAGGCTTGAGTCTGAGGACCATGCATGGCCTAGGTTTTGTCTAACACTTATCTTCTGAAATAACTAGTTTCGCCATAGGTTTGAGTCCGAGGACTATGCAAAACCTAGGTTCTATCTAGCACTTAGTTCTTCTTTAGTAGTTAGTTTCCCCGTAGGCTTGAGTCCGAAAACCATACAAGGCCTAGGTTCTGTCTAACACTTATCTTTTGAAGTAACTAGTTTCCTCGTAGGTTTGAGTTCGAGGACCATGGAAGGCTTAGGTTCTGTCTAACACTTGTCTTCTGAAGTAACTAGTTTCCCCGTAGGTTTGAGTCCGAGGACTATGCAAGACCTAGGTTCTGTCTAGTACTTAGTTCTTCTTTAGTAGTTAGTTTTCCCGTAGGCTTGTGTCCGAGGACCATGTAAGGCCTAGGTTCTGTTTAACACTTGTCTTTTAAAGTAACTAGTTTCCCCATAGGTTTGAGTCTGAGGACTATACAAGACCTTGGTTCTGTCTAGTACTTAGTTCTTCTTTAGTAACTTGTTTCCCATAGGCTTGAGTCCAAGGACCATGCAAGGCCTTAGTTCTGTCCAGTACTTGGTTCTTCTAGACTGCTTAGAGCTAGGGAGCTCATCCTCAGCGTTGGGGAGTCTGCACTTAGAGTGATGGCGGCCTTAAGCTTGCTCCACCAAGAGGGGGCTCTTCTTCGGTCTAGCCCCTTCATCCAGCGCGCCTTTTCTGATTGCGAGGCGTCTTTTGGGCTATTCGAGTAATGTGCCTGACGCTTCAATGTGCGAGGGGCTCCCTCATTAATATCCTTACGGATTTACGAGGATCTAGCGGCTGATAGGCCCTTTGAAAATTAGGTGGAGTTAATATCTCCGGTATTTTCTCCTTAGGATTCTATGTGGGTTGACTTTCACCAGTTCTTGCCTTCTATATAAGCATTTTGGGGTAGTCTTTTCTTCAAACTTCACAAACACCTGGGTTCAAATCTCACAAACACACCGTTTTCTGGGCATTTCAAGAGTCTTGCCAGAATAATAACTTGTGCTTAAGGAGATGAAGTGGCCCTAGGAAAGGGCGGTGATAAGGAAGCCGAGCCCCCTTTAGGAGCCGAGGATGCCACTTTGATTTTGGACGACACAATAGAGGTGGGATAGGCAGAGGCCGAAGATCCTCATTCTTTTCAACCTAGTCAGAGATGGGACTCCCTTTGCTATTTGGAGGGGGATCCGAAAGGAACGTAACGTCTCTCCTCCGTGTGCAGATCTACCGGCCCTCCAAGCTAGTAGTGATTCGCCGGCTCCCAGTCGTCGTGGGACTGGGAGGGAAACCAGGAGAAACCTTGAGGTGGCACCGTCAGTCGCTAGGCCTCTTCTTCCTTCTCATTTAAAGTGCCGCAAGTGTTGGTTGGGGAGCTGTCGACGGCCTTAGCATAGGTCTGTCTCCACCTCTCCTTCCAACACTTGGCTTGGCTTTAAAACATGCCTGCCTAGGCCCTTTTTTTTTTTTTTTTTTTTCTTTTAGTTTCAACACAAGCCCGTTTAGGCATTTACCTTCGTAGTTAGCTTTAGAGCAAGCCTGCTTGGGTATTTGTTGTACGATGTAATTTTTCTTCACTTAATAAAGAAGTAACCCCATTTCGTTTCTTTTATTTCTTGCATCTTTTCATTTCTTTGTGACGGTTGCCTTCTAAATGAGTATATTGCCATTGCTTGTATATATTTTTTTGTGAACTTGAAAGAAGTGTTGTTCTTGATCTTTCCGCACCAACCGTCGCACTTGCTAATTTATAAGTCCTTCCCACAGACGGCGCCAATTGTAGGGACTCGGTTCGAGCACTTCCCTCCTAGGGATAAGTTGACCCGAGCCCATGCGACCCTGTACAATAAATTTGTAGAGAGTGGATAGAAGGACTAGGCATTAGCGAAAGATATAATAGTCGATGAGGGTTTACAGGATCAATAACTGGGATTTGGCTAAGTGTTCTAAAGGAAAGTTCGTCCTCGGCCCAGTCCGAGGAGCTCTTCCCTTAGAACTAATGAATACAAGAGTTGTCCTTGAACACCTTGAAAAACCTCTTAACCTCCCAACCGAAGACCAACCTCCTCAACTTTGGGGGTTCAATCTATTATATAGTCTTGTTCAGTTGATCTCTGCTGTCCACTTGTCGGCCATCTGAACCTGTGTCTGAGGGCTCGTCCCATCAGTCGCCTTTGCAGGCTTTCTGTTAGTTAAAGTAACCAAGGCATCACTGTTCGCTGGTCAATTCACCATTAATGCGGCTAAAGTGTTGGTTGCATACATTTAATGAGTGGATGACAGCTTCCTTTCTTCAATGTCGGCCTGCCGAGGACGTGGACATCCTCGGCGAAGTTCCTTGATGACTTGGGCCTTTCTCACTCATCCTCGGATTCTGTACTCTCCTTGGCATGGGCCTTGGGCCCGATATGGAGTGGGCCGGGATTGCCAAATCTTTGGGCCCCACACTAACAAATATGGCTTTAAATTTTTAAGAACTAAGTCAATTAAGTTGACTTATATTTTACCCGTAACTAGCCAAAGATGCAATAGTTGAGAACATCTTTTCCCTGATCACATTTTTGTTTGGATAAGCAAGAAAAATAGAGGGCATAAGAGATTCAAATTAGTGACATTTGTTTATTATTGAATTATAACCACTTGAATTGGTTAATGAGTATTTTTAACTTATGTGAACAGGAAACATTGGAATTCATTATTATAATTAGCATGGGTATTGAGAACAAGAAAGATTAGACTATGTCGATAACATTGCAAATTATTCCAAATAATATATTATATGGGGGGATTAATAGTAGGTATAACGCAGTGTAGTATATCCACAATCTCACATATTATTAAATTAACATTATAATGCAGACTGTGCAGTGCCAATACTATTGGTTACACTATAACAGTTACTATATTTACAATAGTTATTAATACACTATAAATTTAATTTCCGCTGCATACTTAGTTTAATTGGTGATTTGTTTGTGCTACCACATATATTGTCTGTTAATTTGATTAATTAATAAACTTAGCTAATTAATCAATTAATTTATCACAAGGGGTCAATACGTTTTTGGCCTATCAAGTGGTATCAGAGTAGGCACAGTCTGATTAGGGTTAATCTTTGCTGTGTGATCCATTGACCCCTGTTTGTCATGGATAGAGGATATTTTCTTATTATACCTCATTTATTTGATAGCACTAACTATGCGTACTGGAAAGTACACATGAGAGCTTTCTTGCAGTCTTTAGATGAGAAAGTGTGGCAAGCTGTGGAGATAGTCCAATTTAAGTGGCAAATATTTACATATGTATGGGGATTATAATATGGAATCTACTCACTTCAAGTATTTGCAAACATATAGGGAATATGTGATATTATTAAGAAACATCATACCTGCACTTTAATAATTTAACATCAATGAAATAAACATACAAAATGAATATATGTTGACAATACCATTATAGTCTATTTTATTGTTCCTAAGTTAAAGTCTATATCCTCTAATTTCAATGCTCTATATGCCAAGGGGATGTAGAAACTATACTCCATGCTTTAAGGGATTGCCCTCGAGTTCAGCTAATTTGGAGACAACTAGGAGTGCAGGATACTAATCATGGCTTTTGGTGGTCAAATTTGCAGGATTGGTTGAGTTTAAATGGGAAGTTGAGCAAGAGTGTCATTGATGGGCACCCCCCCTAGAAGTTGTTGTTTTCCTTTGCTATTTGGCATATTTGAAAGAGTAGGAACAATTTTGTCTTCAATGGGAAACCACAAAATCCAAAATTGGCTGCTAAGATAACCAACCAAACCATGGAGTTCATGTATTGCTATTCCTCTTCTAAAATTCCTAATGGCAGTGCAACCAAGTTGGTGCTATGGGAGAAGCCACCAAGAGGCTAAACAAAACTGAACAAAGATGGAGCTTCATTAGGCAATTCAGGAGTAGCAGGTTGTGGAGGTGTTGTTCGGGATGAGAGCAGCAACTTGGTGGATAGATTTTCTTGGAGGATTGGGATCACCAGCAGCTTCGAGGTAGAGTTATGGGGGCTGAGGGATGGGTGTACTCTTTGCAGCAACTTAAATTTTTCTACTCTTATAGTTGAATTGGATGCTTAAGTGATTGTTGATATTTTTCACAATGCTAATTATGAGAATAATATTGTATCTCCCATTTTGGACGATTGCATGCAACTCATTTCCAGGCTCAGTCAAGTCCAAATTAAGCACATTTATCGCCAAGCAAATCGTTCTGCAGACGCTCTTGCTAGGATGGGTGCTGAGCAGGATATTAGCTTTTTATCTCTTTCATGTCCGCTTGTGGACATTCGAAATAGTTTGGATTTTGATTTATTTGGTTTGTATTTGATTAGGCATGGTGCTGAGTTGAACCTTTTTCTCTAGTTTTAATGAATTCGTCATTTTAACCAACAAAAAAGAAGAGTGTGATGAAAATACTCTTGTTTCTTCAAAGATATTTTCTTTCACATTGTTTTTTCTTTCTCTTACACTAACACCGTTTACTGAAATATATATTAATCTACCACTGTTTTATAAATATGTTGTAATCTACCACTTTTTGGGTACTCGAGTTCCATGAAACTTGAGTTCATGGAACTTGAGATTAAGATGAAGAATTTGGAACTCAAGGATATTCATCTGTTTAACCAAGAAACTCATTGTATATAATTGGCTATTATATACCAATCAGGAGGGGGGTGTACCATATGATACAATATTGTGAGTATTAGTAGCTTATAATTGGCATCTCCACCATCAAATTTTTAGTTAATCTAAACTTTCTTGGTAAGTTTATACTCAATAAACCAAATGTGTACTGTAGGGGCATGAAAAAAGAGCACAAATCGATGAAAATACTCATGTTTCTTCAAAGATATTTTCTTTCACGTTGTTTTTTCTTTCTCTTACACTCACACCATTTACCGAAATATATATTAATCTACCACTGTTTCATAGATATGTTGTAATCTACCACTTTTTGGGTACTCGAGTCCCATGAACTCAACTTCTTTGAAAAAATGGCCTTCAAATTTTCCGGAAAATTTTTTATGGAACTTGAGTACCATCAAAAATTTTAAAAATTTTTCCATGAAACTTGAGTTCATGGAACTTGAGATTAAGATGAAGAATTTGGAACTCAAGGATATTCATCTGTTTAACCAAGAAACTCATTGTATATAACTGGCTATTATATACCAATCGGGAGGGGGTGCACCATATGATACAATATTGTGAGTATTAGTAGCTTATAATTAGCATCTCCACCATCAAATTTTTAGTTAATCTAAACTTTCTTGGTAAGTTTTTACCTTGCTTAGTTGATCATCTTTACTAAAAATGCCAAAAAGAAAATAAGATAAAATATAATTTACTTTATAGCATCATTATGCTATTAATGTTTTTATGTATAGATACTTAAGGAACTTTTTCTTTTTGCAATTTACTTTATTTTATATTTCCACTTTATAATATATGATTTATTGATAATAATCTATTACATAGTTATCTTTACTTACTTTTTCACTTAGTTTCAATTGTGAGAAAAAAAGAGATGTTGATCTATGTTTTTGAAAAAAAAATATATCTATAAAAGTTAAATCGCATACATCTGTATAGTAATAAACAAAGTATACATAGTTATAACTTGGTCTAATAGTTCTCACACTATCAAATTTTTTTTTTTTTTTTTTACAATAAAATTATTGCATTGTGTTTTCATACATATCTCACTATATATAATATCTAACTACAAAATATAATTTGTTACACTAAAAAAAATTTCTAATTTAAAACATAATTTCAAATAACACATATTTAATTTTTAATAATATCAATTTAATATATTAATTTAATAATTATCCAATAAAAAATTATCATATTATATTTTTCCGTGCATCGCGCGGGTCTACGACTAGTATAAATAAAAGGGGGTGTTAATTTCTTCAAACCTTAAGGCTCATGGAAGGGGAATGTAATTATTATTATTTTTTTCTTAAGTCAAACCCAAGTTGTAAATATTAATAAAATTGCAATAGTTGACCAGTCCTTTGAATTGTTAACCCAACATATTAAGTATAATATTAATCAATCTCACACATTCTAGTCAATAACCTTGTTAGTTGTGTAAAGAATTGTGGGTATAACAATCTCTCACTCTCAAAGGTTGTGGTTAAGGTTTTCTCTCTGAATGCACTCTTCAACATATGTAGGCAATGAAGATATATATAGTGTGGCTAGAGATAGGGTATATCAGATATGACAAAATAGCAAAACAAAATGTTTTACGGGTATCTCGTAGGAAGGCTTTACCCACGAGACACTCGCGAAAATCAGCTGTCACCATCCTGTCATGACTCTTCGCATTCCAGTCATGTGCTGGGCACATGCTTCACTTTGCGGGAAGGCTTCTCATGAGCTACCCATGAAAACTTCTTGCTCTTCACTTTGCCTTGAGTCTTCACACTCTCTCTCACACACAACCTTTATAATAAAATCCCATATAACATACAGGGTACAAAAGATTGAACAAAATTACAATCAAATTTGGCACGGAATTAAAGCCAATACAAAACAGTTGTAAATCACAACTTTACACAAGTCAAGATTCAAAAACGTACAAGCTGCAGGAATAAGAATTCAAAATCTGAAGAGTTCGACTGATTGTACTGTGATTCTACAGATTTTTAAATCAAGCCCAACAGCCCATGAAACTTTTAGGGTTGAGTCCAACATTGCTAAGTATAAAAGGGAAACCCTAATACACATTTTTCAAGTATTATGAGTTACACCTGTGAGGTTCCGTAACTTTCTAACTTAACAAGCATCTACTGGAAATCTAATCAATACTGCTAGTACTAGTGGAGTTAAGTTGCTGCAATCAAGACAACTATAGTTGATGATCTAAATCTTTGAGTGGAGATTTCAAAGTCACAAACTAGAGTGTTTGTGTACAACAGATTCATAATAGAAGAGTCCATGGATTCAGAGTAATGTGTGGTCACGTGAGTAAGTACTACATGAGGTAGCAGTAGATTTAGAGTTATGTCTATTATAAAAACTTCCATTCTATTAGTAAATTGTCATCTTGTGGATTGTTTAGGTTAAATTCTCCCGAAGTTTTTTATTTTGAAACTAGTCTATTTAATTGGTTTCCCTAGATTATCATATCATTGTGTTCTTTACTTTTCCACTATTTATGATATGATTGATACTTGTTTAACCTAGATCTATTTAATTGAACTAAGTAACAACTTGGCTTTAAATTAGGTTAAACAATCTGTGTTTTCCAAGGGTCTAAAAACTTATCAAGTTTCAACCTATGGCATCCACTCCTGATAATAGCTATTTATCATCAAATCAAGTCACCAATTGATTTTTGGTACAGGCGATGATTAAATCTCAAATCTCTTATTCAGCTATCAAAAACTTTACGGTATGAAAGAGATTTACAATGATGTCTCCAACCTAAAAAGCCAACCCTCTCCAAAGTACTATAAGGATTAACATTTTGGAATATTAATATAGCATGTGTGTAAATTCTTTTGCGAAACAGTTTTTGAACATGAGGACATGCAAGTATACTTATTTGAACTAATTCATTAAAACAAATGAATATATCATTAATATATTACTATTATAGCTCAGAGGATATTAATCGATAACATTAAATAGTTGTGAGTATACCCTTACACCATAGTTTAATTTGGTTTGACAATTATCTCTAGTGATAATTGGCTGATATTTGATTCTTCCTGAAGTCTTGCATTTTTTTCCTTGTACATTACTTTGTGGGGACTCAGATATTCGTCTCTTTCTTTTTGCAGCAAACAAACACTGCAGACATGTTAGATTTAGCTGTTGAGTATATTAAAGGTCTTCAACAAGAAGTCGAGGTATATTACAAAAATAGATGAATATCCAGTATATCCCCCAAAATTTTTTTATCTTACTATGAAACTATAACCTTCTCAATCATTCATTCTTTTTTTGTTTTAAAATTTTCAGACACTTACTGATAAGCGTGCAAAGTGTACTTGCTCACACAAGCAGCAGCAATAACACAAAAAAGGCCCGGGTCTGACTAGCTAGCTTTTGTACATAATTATGAGAATGTGGAAAAGAATATAGAAAGCAGAGCTCGGTTCTTTTTTGCACTGAAAAGGAAGAAAATGAAATTATAAATTATGTAGGTTTGAAGGGGGAAAAGGCAGCTGATAGCTTTGACTGTAAGATCTACAAACCTATTGATGCCATTATAAAAGGCAAAGCTGTATAGTGAGTTTTTCTAGCGCATGCAACGTGTAATTTTTAGTTGTGGAGCTCAGCCAACATGATAAACAAAATTTCTTTTAGCCGTAGAGAAAGAGAAATTATGATTTTAACTCCAAGGTACACTTTTTCTGTCTTGAAAGTAAAGACTAAAGAGGGTTAGTATCAATGGCTGTCCCGTGAAAATGGCATGGGAAACATGTGGATGATAACTGATAATATATGTGCTTCTTTTTCTTTTCTTTTTTGACATAGACATGGACATGAAGAATGAGTGAAGCAGATTAAATCTTATGTAATAGAGTTCAAACTCAGCCTAGCTAGTTTAATGATCTTGGCTTATTACTCTCGCTTTTTTCCTCAAGCCAGTGCTTGGATTTCAATTTTTGTTTCCATTTTTGGACTTGGAACCGTCAACCATGTGTTCTTCATGCTTCTTTTCCCGTACTGGGTTTTGAAGTATCTGTAGTTGCATTCAAGTCTATGTGTTCATAGTGTGTTACACATGCCTTTAGATTAAGTTAATATGCTCCACTCAAATTTAAGCCCAATCAAATATACTATTAACATTATAGATGTTCACTAAGCGACAATTCTTCATGGTTATGGATGGTGGAAATCCATTATTAGAGTTTCTGTGCCTTTGTTGTAATGGGGTTGGCTTGTTTATCAAAATTGGTTATTCCCTAGTTAGGCATAAAATGAACCATATCCCAGAGACATTCATTCATGCTCTTTTGCCCTATGCCTACTAGGCCTTTAGGTTAGGCTTACATGTTTTTATTCCAAAACTTTGCTCTAATAAGTTCATATTGGAAATGCATGCCAAAAAAATAAGTGTTCAAACTGGGAAAGAGAGAGCATAAAAGACAAAAGAATAGCATACAAATTATGAGCAACTGAGCATCTGCAGTGGGCTTCTCATATGCCAAATGTAAGATACATTTGGCATACAAGCCCAACAAATGCTCAACAACTGGAAGGCCATATGGGAAAAGCCTTTTTTTTTTTTTTTTTTTTAGATTTAGCTACAGTACCATCTCAAATGTAAGATGGTACTGTAGCTGAATGGTATAAAAATAATAATTTTTTAATGCTCTTTTTACCTGGCAATTTCTCTCTCCTCTCTCATTTTTTCTCTTTCTTTTCTCTCTCTTCCTTCTCTGTTTCTCATCTGCTCTCTCTCTCGCCATTGTCAAGCTTCTCTCTTGGAGCTCACGCCGAATCACCAAGCCAAATCGGATTTCTAGATCGGCATGGTGGCGAGGCTGCGGTGGGCATGGTGGCTGGAGGTTAGCGCGGTGGAGATCGGCGTGGAGACTGATGTGGAGATCGGCATAGAGACCGGCGTTTTGTGGGTTTGGTGGTGTTGACATGGTGGCCAGATTTTGGGTTTGGTGGCCGGCATTTGGTTGGTTGGGTTGCTATGGGTTTGCTGGGTTTGTAATGGGTTTTATTTTGTGTTTTTTATTTTAGGTTTTTGGTTCCGATTTTCGATGTTTGGGTCGGATTTGGATGGCGTTTGGGTGGAGTTTGGGTTGGCATTGGGTGGTTGGATTTAGGTCCGGTGGTTGTGATTTTTTCTGATGGGTTGGGGGATTTGTTCCGATGATTTTGATGGTGGGTTTCGGTGTTTGCTGGGTTTGTTTGGGCAGAGGATAGTGGTGGCGTGGTGGTGATTGTTTGTTTAGTTATGGCTGGTGCTAGAGGTTGAGATTGTTTAGTTCTGGTGCTTTTTTGATTTGGGTGAATTTTTGTTGTAATTTGCTTCTTGTGATTTTGCTAGGTATGGGTTTGCTAGAGGTTGAAGCTGGTGCTAGAGGTTGGGGGTGAAAGAGAGGAAAAGGAGGAGAAAAAGAGGAAAAAAAAAAAAAAAAGATTAAAAAATAATATTTTAATAAAATGGTAAAATAATAGAGTTTTGGGATGCTAGGTGTATTGTAAAATGGTATAGTATAATTGATAAAGTTGCTTTTTGAGATGGTAAAATAAGATAAGATATGAGATTCGGATGTAGATGCTAAGTGCATTGGTGAAGGTAGATGTTGTGGTGGGCACATAATGGTGAGTCAGTATCACTATTTGGCCCAAATTCATGGAAGTGGGTGCCACGTCATAGATAACTTCGTGATCATCTTTATTATTCGGAAATATTCTAAGAATATATAAAATGGCACAACTTGTACCACAATTGTTCAAATAACATATTGTGAATAGTAGAGAAAAAATAGTGAGCCTTCGTAAAAATAACAGACAGACAATTATAGTCTAACACGTAAGATAATTATGATAAAAATTGTGATAATTTATACGGTGCTAGAACTATTATTATTTGTAACATAAAGGGTTGTTGTTTGTTTTGGAAGGGCACAACACAACGCAACACAATCCCTATTTCTTCTTGGTAATGAGGGCACAAGTAGACAGAGGTTTAGGAGTTACGTATGGGACAGTCACAGGCTGTACCCATGGGGTCTCATGAAGGTACAATACCTTTCAATGCAGGGACCCCTTCATTAAATCATAAACTACATGAAGCTTCTAGGCTGGTGTTTCTTAGATGTGCCCAAAGGACAATGACATATGCTTTGAACCTTATCATTCCCTCTTTTGTTAGGACAAACTACAGAAGATTAAAACACTGCTTTGCTGTGAATTTTAATTCTAGGAACAGAAAGTAAACGGGGTATAGATAGAATCAAAGACTTCTTTTACAAAAATAAGGGAAAAATGCCCATACATCTCCTAAACTTTCATCCACTGGCCAAAACATCCCCTGAACCATTATATCGGCCAATTTACTTCTTAAACTATACATACTTGTCAAACCAGTACTTCAGTTAGTCTAATGTTAAAACACTAACGGAATAAGCATGTGTGATGCACGTGTTCCCCACTTCCTCACAAAACAAATTCAATAACACAGAGGAGAGACCACTGATTGGCAGAAAAGAGAGAGAGAGAGGCGGTAGAATCAGAGTCACCGCAGAGCTTCCCTCCACTGTCTCGCCGCCCTTGTCCCGGCATTGCCTTGGTGGTTCAGCCGCACCGTTCAAGAACCCAACACCTGATTTTTTTTTTTTTTTTTTTTTTTTTTCCTTTCATTCTTTCCCTGAGTTTAAATCCACAAAGAAACTCTTTTTTTTTTTTTTTTTTTTTTTAATATCCATGTGCGAATTTCTATAGTAGAAATTCTTTGTTTGGTTTTATTCTTGGGTTGGTTTAAATCTTGTTTGTTTGATTTTTTAAGGTTCTATAGAGCTGTTGCTTTTGAGTATGCCATAGAATTGTTTGATTAAATGCCTGTGTGAGATATGGCTACTGCATTATCTTAGACTAGATATGGTGGTTGTTTCCTCACACTTAGTATTGGCTAGAATAATTGTTTTAGATTATTTAGTGTCAATTTGCAGATCGTAAGACAGATGCATTGTTTTAAGAACTCAAGTCCAAGTTATTAAAATTAGATTCCACCTTCGGGGTCATTGAGTGTTGCTTTTGAGTATGCCATAGAACTATTTGACATTGGCAGAAGTGGTCATATTAGTAGCTGTGGTCTGTTTATCAGTAGTGGTCTATTAGAATAATAGGCACTTGAACTTGTGGTTTTTACATATAGTAGTGATGTACATCTCATACAAGGTGAAGTTTAGTAGTTTTATTCATGTATATTTAAGCATGTATTATTCTGATGGATATGAGGTCTGGCACTTTTTAGCTTGCATGCCCACTCAATTGTTGAGATGTTTGAGTAGGAGATGAAATTGTTGTCTTTCACTTGTTATGTTGTTGATATTAGTGAATCGACTTACCATAAGATAATACTAGAGTGCTTCATTTCTTTTCAAACATATTTGCTTTTCTTTTCTTAATCTTTATATGCAAAAATATTGTTGCAATTATGGGTCAAAGTCCTTTGTATGAGAGGGATGAGGCCATGGGATGAAGTTATATAACAACAATATAAAATGGAAATTTGCATTAGAAATTATCAATTCTATCAACTGTTTGCTTTCATGTGACATTTATATATCTCACTGTTGTATTCTTGTGTGCTTTGGTGAGCTTAATTGACTTGTCCTTTTTTTGCATTCAAGCCTTTTTTTTCCCCACTATTTGATTAATGGAGGTGAAATCTTGATTAATTTCATTCTTATCATAACAAAAGACAAATAAAACATGAATGATATAAAACTTTTTTTTTTTTGCCTAATCCTGATTTATAAGCTAGTAAATATTGTAAATAAATAAATATATATATATATATATATATATATTTAGGGATGAAAATGGGAGAAGGCATGGTTGGTGTCTTGTCTAAAAAAGAACAAACAAATGTTTTTGGAATGATAATAGAATATGCATTAAACAAAATAAATAATAAATATGATATGTTTAAGAACATTAACATTATGCTTGGTTGTTGTGAAAAGAGAGGATATAAATAGGGGAGAGAAAATATGAGTTTTCCATTATTGGATAGGAAGGAAAATGGGGTGGATGAGTTTCCACTCATGCCCACAAACTTCAATCTCCCCAAATTGAAAAGAAGAGCGGGTGAAGATAGGAACAAGAAATGCATTTATTATTTTGCCCTTTCAAGTCCATTCAGCTAAATTATTGTGCATTATATATAATATGGCAATATAGTAATTCCAACAAACTATTTTTTTTATCATTTCATTTTTCTTTGAAACTAAATAAAGGGACTTCATCCCCATTTTTCATCATCGATACAAAATACATATCATGGAAAACTAAAATAGTTTCTGTCTTCTCATTTTTTTATCCTCCCAACATTTTATATCCTTTCACTTTTCAATTCTCCCAACCAAATAGAGTTTAAATTATATATATCAAGCAAAATGCATTATCTCCTCAAATGAGGAGCGGAGCAGGTTAAGTTGGGTTGGATGAGGTTTATAATTTTTTTTTTCATTCCTTTATATTTTTTTCCATTTCATTATTTTATGGCCCACTCATTCTATCTGTTTTTAAATTATCAAACAAAGTGTTTTAAATTATCAAAAAAAAAAGAGAAAAGAAAGAGAGAAGAGAAAGAAGTAGGAAAATGACTCTCGTTATGAATTTTGAATATAGAGAGTAAGGATTGAAACAAATGAGACTATTGTGCTTTTTACTGGTTTGGTTATTTATTTCCAAGACAAAGGAAAACATGTCTTTATATCTTTATTTGACGTATATGCCCTTATATAAGAACAACATTGGAATGAAAATATAAGGGGTGTGAAGGTAATTTCAAGATACAAGCTACTTTATTGTGCTCCCAATCTGTCCAATTTGGGGGACACAAAAAACGTGGGGCCTAGATGGAAAGGTCATCTCTCAATCTCATCTTTGTTCGACTGTTCCCCAATTCCTACCTAGGTGCGTTTGTTTTTGGTGAAAAGGGTTTCAGGAAATCATTTTACACCCCCTCTGTGTGTTTGGTAAGTTCAGGAAATTGGGTCAAACGGAAATCAGTTTCCTTGTTGACCGTAAAATAACCCTATTTTGGCGTAAAACGATTTCACCTTTTATTTTACCTTCAAACCAATTACACTCCTCACACTCCTCACACTCTCTCGAAGCTTCTCACACACACTCCTCACAGACACACTCCAAGCTCAGTTGTGACCGAGCTCCACAGAGTAAGACACGCCAAATGGTGAGCCTTCACAGACCGAGTTCCAGTCCGATGACCCACACTCCGCCGATCCATGCACGGTGAGTTTCCTTCACTGTTTAAACAAAAAATGTCCGACAACCTCACCATTTCAGTTTGATCCACCCCCTATTTCAATCCGATCCACCCTTCATTTCAATCTAATCCACCCTTTAGTCCGATCCACCCCCTATTTCACTCCGATACACCCCTTATTTCACTCTGATCCACCTTCCATTTCAGTCTGATCCACCCTTTATTTCAGTCCGATCCACCCTTTATGTTTGATCCACCCTCCATTTTAACCTGACAACCTCACCTCACCTCACCTCCAATCCACACACCTCTGACCCACCCTCTACAAAAGCTGATCCACATCCCTTAAACCCATCTAGCCAAAATCCACCCTCAAACCCATACACAACCCAATCTCACCTCACTATCTCGGATCCGATCTATATATTTATTTATTTATTTATCCATTTTTATTTAATTATTGATTTAAGAATTTAACTTTTGTTGGTGTTACAATTATATAGAAATATATGTGCGTAAAAATTTTGGTACTCGTTATCAATGTGGTTTGGATGTTTTCTGTTTGTGGCTGTTTTTATATGCTGTGTAATCAATAGCATGCTTGTTTACATACCTCTTAGACTACAATGTTTGTGATTTTTTAGATGAAGAAAAAAACCAAAGTCGCAATTCTTGCCTCAGTTGCATCTGTCCTCCTTGTGGGGGTTGCATTGTTAAGGAAATTGCAGCATAGACGACTGCCTAGGGTGCCTTATGTTAATCATGCAGCCAAGAGAGAGCATTATATAAATAGTATTCTGCATGAAAATGAGAGACATTGTGTGAGTTAAATTAGGATGAAGCCTATAGCTTTCCACCGCTTATGTCACATCCTCACTGAGGGAGAGCACGTACGCCCGACTATTCACATGTCTGTTACGGAGTAAGTGCTAATTTTCTGTCACATTATTGGTCATAATGTGAGGTTCCATGTAATTGGTAGTCGGTTCCATAGATCAACTGAGACTGTTCATAGATACTTCAAGGTCGTCCTTAGGGGGGGTCCTAAAATTATATAGAGCTCTAATAAGACTGCCTAGCAAAGATACACCCCCAGAGATAAGGAATAGCAAAAGGTTCTACCCATATTTTAAGATAAATATTGCAACTTGTGTATTTTTGTAAATTGTGAATATTTGTGTAATTTTAAACCATTATGTCTATCGAAAATTAGGATTGTGTTGGGGCAATCGATGGTACACATGTTCGTGCATCTGTGCCACCTTAAATACATGGAAGGTTTCGTGGTCGCAAAGATGGAACCATGCAAAATGTGTTAGCTGCCATTAGTTTTGACTTAAAGTTCACTTATGTATTGGTTGGATGGGAAGGTAGTGCACATGATTCACGTGTGTTAAATGATGCATTTGCTAGGCCAGGGGGATTTTCAATTCCCGAAGGTATTATAGGATTACTTCACCTTTTGGTCTATTAGTTTAATAAATATTGTGCGTTTTCCTAAACATAGTAGTGATTTGGTTTTATTTTTGAATATATGTAGGTAAATATTATCTTGGTGATGCTGGGTATGGTAATAAAAATGGAATTTTGTCACCTTATCGGAGTGTGCGATATCACTTGAAAGAGTTTAGTGATCGTCCTCCTAAGAATGAGCAAGAATTGTTCAACCTCCGACATTCTTCATTGAGAACTACCATTGAGCGAGGGTTTGGAGTGTTGAAGAAACGTTTTCGAGTGTTGGATGCAGAACCATTTTGGTCTTTTGAAACCCAAGTGAAAGTAGTGTTAGTATGTTGTGTGATTCATAATCACATTATGGGGGTTGAACCAAATGGCCATATTATGGAAGTTGCAATGAACCAAGTAAAGTCTAGTGGCCCCCAACAAGAAACACAATCACATCGGGACTCCATTGAAGATAGTAGAGTGTAGAATGCTAAAAGAGATCAGATATGCCAAGCTATATGGTCTGATTATACCAAGAGTGGAGAGTAGTACTTTATTTAGATTTCTATGATTGTAATATGTGCTATATTTTTTTTTTGTAAGGACAATGTATTTACTATAGACTTTTGGTGGTGTAAGGAAAAAGTATTTTTAGCATTACATTGTTATTTCCGGTGTTAGCATGTTTCATTATGTTGTGCACATCTATAAGCGTGGTTGTATGTGTGTTTGATTTGTTGTTCATATTCTGAGCATAATTACTAAATGCTACTCTCATTTTTAAATGTTACTTTCACTATACAATTTTCATATGTAGTAATGTCGAAGGGAAAAGAGAAGGTGGGTGGCAATAAGCAGTTTAGGTGGCTGCCCTTCATGCACACGACTATGCTTAGGCTACTTGCCGAGGAGGCTGCGAAGGGCCACAAGCCTTCTAACACTTTCAGGGCTGGCTCCTTTGCTCTTGTAGCGAAGGAGATATCTGCTTAATTTGGGGTCGAGTGCCACCCCTCTTATGTAGATAATCGGCTGCGGACTCTGAGGACCATGTGGACCACTATTCAAACTATTAGGAAGAAGAGTGGTTTCAGCTGGGATGATAACTTAAAAATGATAACATGCAATGCGAAGACCTATCAAGAAGAAGTCATGGTATCACTTCCAACTATATTTTCTTAATATAAATGATAATATATGTTTTTGGCTTTTATAATATATGAATTGAGAACAAGACAAGGCTGCTCAAGTACCCTCTTTATATGAAATTTATAGTGTCATTCTTTTTAGGATTCCATTGCTTTTACAAATTTTCAAATATAACATTCATGTGCGGATCTATTGTAAAATCTGGTCTTAGCATTTGTACATTGTATTTTCTGTTGTACTTATCTTCAAAATCATGGGTTATGTCCCCTATTTCATAACAGATTTTTTTGTTTATCATTGACCTAAATCATCTAATTGCATCTATATTGAATTGAATATTGAATTTATGAGTGAAGTGATTATTGCATTGTTATTATACGTTCCTTTCTCCCTTACAAGCGCATCATAAGCATGCGGAGTATCTAAACAAAAAGATTGAGAAATACGATGAATTGGCTATTGTAGTGGGGAATGATGCAGCCATGGGTAGCTTTTCTAAGTTGTATGTGGATATTGAGAATGAGCCAGACAATGGGGACAGTACTAAGTTTATGGCGAACAATGGGGAGGAAGGTGTGGTGGACAAAGGAAAGAATGCGGTAGAGTCATCCACCACTAGGTCGGGAATTTCCAAGTCCCGCAAAAGAGGGCGTGCATCTCCCTTTGATGATAGTGTGCTGACTGATCTGTCTGATCAGCTGAAGGAAATTGATGTGGCTTTGAAAGAAATCAATCGGGGGCCTGTTGATTACATAGCTCTTTACTCTAAGGTCATGGCTATGGTGGCGGATGGGTATAGCGAAGACATGCTCGCAACTGCCTTTGACCATCTCTGTGAAAATAAGAAGGCAGCACGAGGATTTCTAGCCAAGAATGCTAAACTGAGAAAGCTGTGGATGGATAGTTTTCTGTTCACGCACCTCTGACTTGTCTGTTTCATGTTGACTATGACCAATAGCTTTAGGGATTAACTTTTGTTATAGTACTAGTATTCACCTACCATTGTATTATATATGTAGTCTTTTGTATTATTGAGAAGATACAATTGCCCAAATTATGTATTTGTACTGTTCAGATACCACGTGTAGGTATCATTTTTGTACACCATGGAGGTGTAATGCCAATGGTGAAAGATTGATGTGGCTATTTTGATATAAATATTATGGGTATATTCATATGATAATTTTTATGTTGAAGTGGATGATTATTTTTGTACTGTTACAGGTTTGTCTAGGCAATGCAAGTGTTGAATTTGTAAGGCATTTCATATTTTCTGTAAAATGATCCACAAACCAATCGTGGGAATTGATTTTCTGTAACACGAATTCCATTTTTTGTAAAATGTTTAAACGAACCAAACATGGGAATTGATTTTCCGTAAAACGAATTCTAAGGCAGCCAAACAGCCTGAATACATTTTCCTTTACAGAAAAACAATTTCCCCTGAAATGATTTTATGCTCGGAAAAGCATTTTCGTTGAACCAAACGCAACAATGAAAAAACAAAGTGTAATTTCAAATATAAAAATTAAAAAAAAAAGTAATTTTGAAAGTGCATAAATTAGTGACATTTTCCGTAATTTTGATAGAGGGCGGCTTGGTTGGAGATTTTTAGTATTGTTGTTTAAAATGATGTGAAAATTGTGATTTAAAAATTATAGTGAAAACATGTGTTTACAATATTCATAAAGCAAAAAATGTTTTTGGTATAATATTTAAAATAATATATTTCAGTGTGTGAAAAAAAATTTTAGTTGTGTTGTTTAAATATCGTTATTTAAACAACACAACATATATTTCCACAACAATTTTTCACCCACACATATTTCCACAACACTCAAACAACGTTGTTAGAACAAAATTATCAAATGGGCTCATAATTGTGTGTTTGGTACGTGTGTGTGTGTGTGTGTGTTTTTTTTAAAGCTGACAAGCGGGTCCCCTAGTTGGAATTGAAGAATGAAGTTTTATGTGTTGTCTAATCAAGTGGCCCCATGGTTTTCAACATATTTACAAAAGTGCTACTGAGCAATATTGTTTGAAAACTGAAAAACTGGTAAGATGAGTTTCTAAATTCGTTATTTAAACACCCTAAAATAAGCAACGTAATTCAAACACTCCTTAACAAACACCCTTACCAAATGCATTGTTTTTTTTTTTTTTTTTTGAATCACAGTTTTTAGTATTTAAATACTGAAAATTGTTGTTTGGAATCACATACCTAGGGCCGGCCCTATGCCACTTAGGTCATTGCCCAGGGCCCCCTACTAGAAAATGGCCCCAAATTTGGGGGGCAATTTTTAAAAAAAAATATTTTTTGAGATATTAAAAAAAATTTTAGTTTACATTTTTTTTTTCACTATTAAGAAAGTCCAAAGAATTAAGTAATGCTAAAGATAGAGATAAGACAATTTTAAATAAATGGGTCTTATAAATAGAGATGTTACTAATCGCAAGTAATTCAAATAGGAAAATGTTAAAAATACTATAAATTTTACTACATAACTTATATAATTTAATGTGACAATGAATATGATAGGCGGACTTCAACAAATTATTAAATGCATTTTTGAATGAATTTTTGTGGTTAACGATATATCTTTGTAATTCTCATGTTGTAAATTTTATAATATCTCTAGCATTTTTGTAAGCCTAGTGTCATTGATCACATCCGTTACAACATTATTTTGTGGTAAAATTTGTTACAACTTTAGCATTTTCTCAACAACAAAAAAAATCATATTAAAAAGTAAAATGAATGGATTTTTTTCTTATAAAAAAATTATTATATAAAATGCTAGTTAAATATTATTTAAGTGATAACATAAAAGTCCCATATGAAGATTTCGCTTTAAACCTTAGAAATGTTTGGGCCGACCCTGCACATACCAAACAGCCCAAGCTACACGGCATACGTAAATTATTTTCCTTTTGGGAATACGTAAAATTATATTAGTAACAATTTATTGAGAGGCAGAATTATAATTTAAAGAATGAGGACCAAATAAAACAATAAAAATAAAAATCTAACTAATTGTATGTCTTTAACATACGGGAATACTTCTCTATGCATGTCTCTAGTGTATTGCGAGTATAACAATATCTTGAGGGGGTATAACAATTCTCTACCATATGCAAGCAGAGAATATAGTTGTAAGAATAAGGGATGTTAATAGTGAATAATATTATCCTTATATTATTCAAAAGACTGGGGTATAACAATATGAATTCAACTTTTTATTGTAATAATATAAGGATAATGAGGTTATTGGCTCATAGATTAGTCTATTGTAATAGATCCTGTGTATTTATTAGCAATGGCCTCATCCCTATGAAGAAGAATGGTCTTATCTACCCAGGGGCGGAGCCAGGAATTTTTGTTTGGGGGGCCAAGTTGCAGCACTAATATATTTATAAAGACAACCCCTCACATACACATATACACACGCTTTTTTATTATATGCACACTTTTTTATTTGATAAGTTATATACATACACACACCAAAAAAAAAAAAAAAACTTAGTATTTTCAATCAAAATTATGTTTGATTGTGATTTTTTATAAAATAAAATTCATTTTTACCATTTTTATAGTGAAATTCTTAAAAAAATTCATTTTCGATACAAATTATCTAATTTTATACTAAAGTAAGTAAAAAAATCTTTCAATTGAACTAATGAAATTTTCAAAAATATGAATAATCCAAAATTTGGAGGAATAAGTTAGGCTCCAAATATATTTGAAATTATCTTACTCTAACCCATTATGTGGCAACTAAAGAAACATTTCATGTGTACGTAATTTTAGTGACATTATTTTTTTAATGAGTCAATGACTTGTTAATTGCCACATAACTGGTTGAAAAATATATAGATTCAAACATATTTGGTGCCAAACTTTATCAAATATTTAATACATATAAGAACACATTTTACAATAAAAAATAGAATTGCAAAAAATAATGTTATGTCTCTATAACTATTAGAGCAATTATTTTTTTTAAGTTAAGAGCATCGTTGAATTGAATCAAAAATTTGGAGGGACAACTCTTATTTTGTACATGGTTTTGAAACCCGGACCAAACCGTACGGTCCAACCGGAAAAACCTCGAACCGTTCATTTTTGCGGTTCTTTTAGCCTCAAGAACCTCTCTATGTGAGAAAAGCACGGACCCGTGCGAACCGCGGTCGAACCTCACGGTTCTGAGAACCATGAATAGTTCTTGCAGTTCTCATAAGTCCCTTTAAAAAAAAAAATAAATAAAAATTAAAGCCTTAAATGGCACCATACCGGAATATTAACTATTTTTGGTCGAAAAAAAAAAATCCACTAGTAAAGAATTTGAATAAAAGCAAAAAGAAATCAGAAAAGAAAAATAAAATAAAATAGAGCTACATTACCACCCGCTATTTTATTATCTCATCAATCAAAAAATAACTTAGTTCCACTTCAGTCATTAAAACAAAATCCAAAAGTAAAATCAGAACACAAAATTTTCTGAGCAAGCAAACAAAGACTATAAGAGAGAGAGAGAGAGAGATAGAGACTGTGGTGAAGGTCGTAAACGCGATCAGAGATTTGGAGGAAGGAAGGGGTGGAAGCGACAGCGTCAGAGTGATATCATTGTAGCGTGGAGACAAAGTAGAGATGAAAGAGAGACCAGCTGGTCTAACCAAGGTGGAGACTGGAGACTTCTGAATCTAGAGCCGTTTCTGACTTCTTCTTTTTCCTTTAGCTTCATTTGCTTTTATGTGAATTGCTTTTTCTATCTCTTCCTTTAATTTCATTTACTTTTGTTTTTAGTGCCTTTTTGGGTTTGTGAATGTGAGCTGGTAACGTGGCATTGGAAAGTGGAATTGGAAAGACAATCTGAGCTTTGTTTCTTACAAAACCTTGAGCCCCACAAGATATGATTATCATCTTCTTTTGTCCACTTGCCGGTACAAATGATACTTTTAATTTTTTTTAATAAAAAAATGATTATTATTATTATTATTGGATAAATATTTCATATTTGGGCTTGAGGTAGATATATTAGGCATGATTAAAATATAAATTTATAGTTTTAATTGGACTACTTTAGTTAATTTTTTTATTTTTTATTAATTTAATATTTTTATATATATATTTAAAATAATTATTAAATTAATTATGACGTCATCACGGTTTGATCCCGGTTCGACTTCGGTTCGACTTTAAAAATCTTAAACCTCTCCTTTTTACGGTTCAATGAACGGTCCGGATCTGAAAGCCATGATTTTGTAAACTAAATTTTGAAAACATTAAAATAATTATATATATATTAAAAAAATTCAAAATGGGGGTGGGGTGCCATGGCCCCCCACCCTTACACATAGCTACGCCCCTGTTAATCTACCTAACATTCCCATTCTCCTTCCCATTTCCAGTGTAGTTTGGTGTTCGATTGGTATTTGTGTAACTAGGCCAACTTCCATGTATAGTGAATTTATGTGGTGAACTACAAGAGGAACTGTAGTTGACGGTAAGACAATAGGTTGGCGGCCACTGGAGAACTAGCTGATAGTAATCTTCGGCAACCGGGGTTGAGATGACCGAGAAGCATACTATTACCATGTTTCAACTTTCAACTATTCAGGAAATAGAGTGCCAAAAACCCTAAATTCAGCTAATAAGTTCTACAATTGAAAGCACCATTGCTAACCAAATTGCATTGGAAATAAGGTCGTTGAATCAGCATCTAGATCCAACAAATTCCATCCAGTAACTAAATTGCATAAAAATCCAGAGCAAAATCAAAGGATCGAAGCTGAAATAAACTTAAAACTAAAAGAGTTTCAGCCAAAAAATGGATATTCTTGAAAGAGAGAGACACCCTAAAATAAATTGATGGAATTGATAGAAACTTTTGAAGAGGGCATTGTGGCGCTTAAATTTGAAAATTTTAAATTTGAGAAGCGAATATATATTTGTCTGTGTTGAGGGCTGGCTGCAATAACAGTCGGACTTGGATTTATGGTTCAAAGTCCAAAGTAAGTTGGTGGCTGTGTAGCACAATGGACTACATTTGAATGGGCTTCTTTATTTTCATGTAAAGAAAGTGAATGAAATTCCCACATGCATATGAGACCAGCCCATGAAGTACCCAGCTTTGCGGGCCTCGGCTAAGAATCAAGGCCTGATTTTTAGAGCACTAGACAAGCCTGATCCAAACTTGATACAGGCTACATTAAAAAAAAATTTATTATTAACATAATATATATATATATATATATATTTTTTTTTTCCCATTTGGCCTGGAGCCGTAGTAGATGACCACTTCTGATTCGGAATCCATAGATTCAGATAATATGCTTTCAAAATTTTCTCTCTAAAATAATATGACTTAGTATTGGTGGAGGCAAATAGGTAAAATGCTATTTACCAATTAAATATAACAAAAGTGTGCTGTAGCAAAAATCATATTTTTTTTGCTGTTGAGTTACAGTGCACAACTATTTACAATGCACAACTATTGTGTTGTTTATATTATTTTATTGCGTTGAATGCCAAAATAAAATCATTGATGTTAGGTGTTTTGTAAAGTGAGGTGGTAAAATAAATAAAATAGCTTTTTGTGGTATCAAATTGTTAAATTTTTTACACCACCAATACTAATGCTCTAAGGTTCTAAGTTATCAAGTTCCAAAATTAAGTTCTAAGTGACATTCAATGCCATCAAGTATCAGGAAGTTAAGTTAACGTTATGCCAAGTTTCAATGCAAAAAGAACATATTGTTGCTAAATAAAGAACTAAGAACTTGAACCAAACTAAGTCAAACTTGATATAAATAACATTAACAAAGTAACAATTTACAAGGAAAAAACTTATTTGCATGAACACCAATTGTATAGCCCTACGAAATAAGGGGAAAACTACAAAGAAAATACAGTAAGAGATTTATCTCAATATTAACAAGTTTGTCAATGGAGAATTGTGATAATAAGGAGCTCTTCTTTTATGGGTAAAACTAATTAAAAGTGGTTGTTATTTCCGGCCAATAACTATCCCATAAGATAAGGGAATAGTTTCTTATATCTTGGACTTGGCTGGATAAGTGTCTTCAAGCCTTCTACGCACTTGACAAGTTTCTTCAAGTATTCTATGCAATGGACAATTGACATTTATTGATGCGTATAAGATAAGAAGCTAGTAGTTGTTACCTACCGATGAATGACTTATCAATATATGAAGGTGAGATACTCACCATATAGCATAATTTGCCAAATCACAAGTGGAGCAATTTGGTCCAGTTTAGGTCCCAAGTAGCCTTTAGGTAAAACAAGTGGGGAGGTTTTATAGGCGGCCGAGTAGCTGCTATCAAGGGGACATACAAAAAAGTGATAAGAAAAAGTAGAGCTTGTTTATGCTTGGTTAAATTGCACATTTTGGTTCTCAACCTTTAATCCTTATCTGAAACTTAGCTTTTTATACTTTGAAATGTTTCAATTAAGTATTTATACTTTTAAAATTCTTTCAAGAAGATCATTGTAGTTAACTAATAGATGAAAAATACTAAGGTGGTGAATGAAATTCATGTAACTGACTTCGATCACTTAAAGAACATGGAGTCTCTACATGTAAAGAAATTTGAATATAGGAAAACAAGACAGCCAAATCAGCAAATGTAGTGCATGTGTTACTAACAAATTGGGAGAGGTAGAGGATTTTGAAACAAGGGTTACATGTTTGATTATATTTGATCCTCAAATTGAAACCCTTGTTTCTTTTTCTTTTTTTAATTAACATGCAATTTAACCTTAATTTTTTTTTCAGCATTTTGTTTGCAAAATCTTTTTCTCGAATCTATTCACAGCCAGCTTAATTCAGGTTCTGAAGTATATATGTATTGGCAGCAAATAGAGTAAAATCAAATCCTGTATCCACCTAGGGGCAGAGGATTTCTCGAAGGGTTTGGCTTATGTTCTTTTGTTTGTATATTTAACGTAAATAACAAGACATAATTTGACTCGGATTCTTCCCAACGAGCTCGGCTTATGTCCTTTCTATTTTCAGTAGGTTTAATTTATGTCATCAAGACACAATTTGGCCTTCCATACCTTGCCTCCAAATCAATTTATGGGGCATTATTGAAATTGGGAGAGAAAAGGAAGTTTCGGAGAGAGAGAAAAATGAATAATGCTCTGCTGCTTATTATTAAGAACTGATTAGTTTATATACAGATTGAGTCATTAACTCATTAACAAACTTAACAAACTAATAACTCACTCACATGACCAACACGTGATGAATTAAACAAGAAAAATCAGTAAACATAAAACTATGTGTAGCACAGCAGTGACAACTAAACACTTAAAAGACTTGTAGCTTGACTGATATTTCAACACTCCCCCTCAAGATGGAGCATATATGTTGCTCATGCCCATCTTGCAGAGTAAGTTGCTAAACTGTTGGTGTCCCAGAGGCTTTGTGAGTAGATCAGCCAATTGGTGTTTAGTTGAAACATGAAAGGTCTTGACTAAACCATCTTGTATTTTCTCCCTCACAAAATGGCAATCAAGCTCTATGTGCTTTGTCCTCTCATGATAGACCGAGTTAGCTGCTATGTGGATTGCAGCTTTATTGTCACAGTACAGAAGAGCTGGATGATCATGACTAATTGACAGGTCTTTAAGCAAGCCTTTTAACCATACAAACTCACTGACAACAGCAGCCATAGACCTGTACTCTGATTCTGCAGAAGACCTGGACATAGTGTGTTGTTTCTTGGATTTCCAGGCAATCAATGACTCACCCAAAAATACACAAAATCCAGTGATAGACCTCCTTGTATCAAGACAGTTGGCCCAATCAGCATCACAGTAACCTTTCAAGTGTAAATCTAAATTTGTTGAGAAAAAGAGACCTTGTCCAGGTGTCCCTTTTAGATACTAAAGAATTCTATTGGCTGCTTGGAGATGTGGCTGTCTAGGCTGTGCAAGAAACCGACTCAGTTGATGCACACTATATGCAATATCTGGTCTGGTCAGTGTCAGATATAATAGTTTCCCAACAAGTCTCCTATATTGAGAAGGATTTGTTAACAAGTCTCCATGATAGTTTGATAGCTTGGTGTGTTGCTCCATAGGTGATTTAATAGGCTTGGCTACTAGCTGTCTAGTTTCTGCTAAAAGCTCTAAAACATATTTTCTTTGGCAAACACTTATGCTTGTGGAGGATCGAGCCACCTCTAATCCTAGAAAATATTTCAAAGGACCAAGATCTTTTAGCTTAAATTGATCATGAAGAAATTGTTTGAACTCTGAAATAGCTTCAAGATTGTTGCTAGCTACCAAAATATCATCAACATACACTAAGATAACAATGATAACATCATTATGAACTCTTGTAAACATAAAGTAGTCAGATTTGGACTGAGTGAATCCATGGTTGATGATTGTGGTTGAGAGCTTTGAAAACCATTGTCTGCTGGCCTGCTTCAGTCCATACAAAGATTTGGTGAGTTTGCAGACTAAATCAGGCTCCCCCTTGCTACCAAAACCAGGTGGAGGTAGCATGTATACATCCTCATCAAGTTCTCCATGCAAAAATGCATTATTGACATCCAATTGGACCAAATGCCAATTAAGAGCAGCTGCAACAGCCAGGATAGTCCTAACAGTGATGAACTTCACAACCGAACTAAAAGTTTCATAGTAATCTAAACCCTCCTGTTGGGTGTACCCTTTTGCTACTAGTCTAGTCTTGAACCTTTCAATACTCCCATCAGCCCTATGTTTGACTTTATAGACCCATTTGCAACCTATAGGAACCTTACCAGCTGGCAAAGGTGTAAGCTGCCAAGTATGGTTTATTTCAAGTGCTTGTATTTCATCAGACATAGTTGCCTGCCACCGACGATCTCTTGCAGCCTCAGCATAGGACTTGGGCTTAGCACAAACAGAGAGAGCAACAGTGAAAGCTCTATGAGGGATAGATAGCCTATCATAGGAAAGGACAGATTCAATAGGGAAAGGGATAGTAGAGAAGGGTAGGGGTTTGGTTGAGGCAAGTTGACAATGGAAATCCTGAAGGTAAGCAGGTGCTTTGTGAGGTCTGGAGGATTTTCTGGGTGCTGGATGGGCAGGTTGGACAGGCTGGACAGATTGGACAGGTTGTACAGGCTGGTCAGGTGGAGCAAGAGTGACTAGACTAGGGTCAAGATTGATAGGATGGTCTAGTATAGCATGTGGAAAAGAGATGGGTAAATCAGGTATGTGAGGTGCATGGGTGTCAATCATTGTGTCAGAAACTTCCATTGGTGAATTATCAAAAATGAAGGTGGGAGGTGGAAACAAAGAACCACCAGAAAGTGGTTGAGAGTTAGAAGCATTTGTAAGATGAAAATCCATAGAATGAAAAGGAAAAATGTGTTCATGGAAGACAACATCTCTAGACAAGAAAATGGATTTGGTGTCAAGGTTGAACAATTTATATCCCTTGATACTGTAGGGATAACCAAGAAAGACACAGGGAGAGGCTCTAGGATCAAATTTAGATCTATTCCTAGAGAGAGTAGATGCAAAGCATAGACAACCTAGAACTCTGAGATGAGAGTAAGAAGGAATAGTACCCAAAAGGATTTCATAGGGAGTTTTATTGTTCAACAAAGGACTAGGCAACGTATTAATAAGATAGACTGCTGTAAGGATGCAATCTCCCCAGAACTTCAAGGGCAGATTAGCTTGAAACCTAAGGGCTCTAGCAACACTCAAAATATATTGGTGTTTCCTTTCAACAACTGAGTTCTATTTAGGTGTATCTACACAACTCAGTTGATGTAAGGTACCTTTGGAAGAGAAAAATTGAGGCATATGGAATTCAGGACCATTATCTGATCTCAAGGTTTTAATTTTGAGGTGAAATTGAGTTTCAACAAAAGAAAAGAATGACTGAATAAGAGGCCTAGCATTAGATTTGAATTTCAGTAAATATATCCAAGTACATCTACTACAATCATCAACAATGGTCAGAAAGTATTTAAAACCATTAATAAAAGGAACAGAAAAAGGTCCCCAGATATCACAATGAACAAGATCAAAAATGGAAGAACAAATGTTATTCTCATTAGGAAAAGGAAGCCTTTTTTGTTTGGCTAAAGGACAAATAATGCAAACAGGAAGCTCTTTATCATAGAAAGTTACATCAGGAATTATTGAGCTAATCAAGTGCAACCTAGATGAAGAAGGATGTCCTATTCTATTATGCCACAGAACAGAATTTGAAACAGTAGTACTATTACATGAGACACGACTACAATCAGCAACAACAGAGGAAGGAGAGTAAACACTAGGATGTGAGAGAACAGTGGGCATGAAATTGGAAAATTGAATTAGGACAGAAAGCTTAGCAGAATTGGTTTGCTGTAGAATTTACAGACCACCATGCTTTCTACCCAAACCAATCGTCTTCCACTGGAGTAAGTCCTGTATAAAACAGAATTGAGAGAGGAAAATGCAGCAACACCTCAGATAATGTGTTAATTTCCCAATGGAAATGAGATTGAAAGAAAAAGAAGGAACACACAACACATTGTCAAGGACCAAATCACATGATAACTGCACTTGACCAACATGAGTGACTAAGACAGATTCACCATTAGGAAGTTTGACACTGATGTGAGCTACAGAAGTAATTTTGGTAAGATATGAAATGGAATGAACCATGTGGTCAGTAGCACCACTATCAATAATCCATTCATTAGGTAACAGGGTAGGTGGAATGACATGATTGGAAAAAAAAACTGAGTGATCTAAGTTGGTGGATGAATGCAAACAACGAGGCATGGAATAAATAGAGTCTAGGCATTCAGGTTTATCTAAAGTGGTAGTATTAAGTGTAGGTAAAATACCTGCAGAGTGAAAAGTACTAGGTGGCAAGGACTTGGTTGCAGGAGTAGTATGACTGATGAGTGTGGCAGCTTGATGAGTTCCAAGAGAAGAATCTTGATTTCCTTGTGATCCCAAGGTATGGGCCTGCAACATGGATATGAGTTGGTGACATTGAGAAGAAGTGAGAGCCACTGTAGTCAATTCCTCCATAGTATCTGTGTGATCCAGATTGGAACCCATTGAAACCTGATTGACTGAGTGCCCCTTGCCTTTGTTCTTATACCCGGGGGGGGGGGGGGGGGGGGGGGGTAACCATGAATCTTGTAGCATTTGTCCACCACATGGCCAAGAATTCCACAGTGTGAACAAATTGGCCTTTCCCTTTTTCCATTAGGCTTGTTGGTATAATTGCCCTTGTTAGATGAATTATTAGGACCTCTAGAGAAGAGTGCAGCAGATTCAACTGCAATGGCATTGGAACCAACTCTTCTTTGCTTCTCTTCTTGAGTGATGAGAGAGAAGACTTGATTCAGTGAAGGCAAGGGCTTCATCAGTAGGATCTGTCCCCTAACAGTTGCAAAGGATTCATTAAGCCCCATTAGAAAGTTCATAGTACACTCCTCTTCTTGATACTCAACCCTAGCAACCATTGAACCACAAGTGCAGATACGACAAGAACATGAGAGAATTGGCTTATAATTGACCAATTCATCCCAGATTACCTTGAATTTCGTGTAATAACTACTCACAGAGAGATTATCCTGAGAGAGAGTACTCACCATTCTTCGCAGTTCAAAAACCCTAGGGCCATTGCTCTGAGAGAATCAGTTCTTACGATCTGTCCAAACTTCTTGCACAGTATTCAAGTAAATCACACTTGAGATCAAATCGTTGGACATCGAATTGATCAACCAAGAAAGAACCATTCTGTTGCATTTCTTCCAAGCAGGGAAAATTGGATCCGATGAACTTGTTGGAGCTTTAATGGTGCCATCAACAAAATCAGTTTTGTTCTTGGAATCAGAGCATAAATGATAGCTTGGCTCCAAGTAGCATAGTTCTCTTCAGTAAGAGGCTGATTACCCAGAATTAAGCCAGGATTCTCACTACTATGCAAAAAATAGGGACTGGATGGTTTTTCCCAAGCAGGAACAGAGGATTGAGAAGTAGATGATACGGAATCTGTATTGGCAGATGCGGAAGCCATTGAAGAAGCTTGAACTAGGTTTTACAGAGAACTTAGTTTCAAGAATCAGAGAAAGCAAAGAAATAAGAGAAAGCAAAGAAATAAAAATAAAATAAAATAAAAATAAAATAAAATAAAATAAAAAACTTTGCAAGAAAGATCAATGAAAGAGGAAGGAAATACAGAGTGAAGAAAGCTTCAAGAAAACCCCAACAATGGAGGATGAGTTAGGAATTGATGGAATGCACCGAGCCAACTCGCTCTGATACCATATTGAAATTGGGAGAGAAAAGGAAGTTTCGGAGAGAGAGAAAAATGAATAATGCTATGCTGCTTATTATTAAGAACTGATTAGTTTATATACAGATTGAGTCATTAACTCATTAACAAACTTAACAAACTAATTAACAAACTAATAACTGACTCACACGACCAACACGTGATGAATTAAACAAGAAAAATTAGTAAACATAAAACTGCATGTAGCAGTAAACATAAAACTATGTGTAGCATAGTAGTGACAACTAAACACTTAAACGACTTGTAGCTTGACTGATATTTCAACAGGCATCAAATTGAACAATATTTTATCCGAGCCCTTATTTAGAATTTATTAACAACGGTGTGTTCCTTTATATAAGTCTTGCTCCATTGATTTTCAGAAAAAAAGTTATAGATTCATTATTGAGCCTAACAGTTTTTAACTATTTTTTTTCCCAGAGTTATTGAACCTAACATTTGAGCCACCATGAGGACGTATCTTGTGCTCTATATGTCACCCAGTCAAATGTGATGAGGATGGAACATGGGTGCAACGCATGTACCTTCTTGGACACTGTGGTTGTGTTCGGTGCACTAATCTATTTTGATGAGATAAAAAATTAAGTTAGATTTAATTTGATAAATTATACCTATAAGCAAGAGTCTTTAAAAAACTGTACCTAACAAAATAAATTGATTTATAATTTATAAATTAAGATATAAATGGTTATAAGTAGGATAATTTCATGATAAGATAACCTAAAGATGCATACATTTTCTAATTGGCTCACATCATATACCAGAATGAGAAGGTACTTCTTGCATCTATCTTATGCACCTTATGTGAAACTGACATGTAGATCTCAAATAAAGTGCATGAGACAGTCACATCCGGAAATTTCGCTACCAAAAATAGGGTAATAAAATTGAGACCAATCATGCTTGTGTGATTTCACGTGCTAGCTGTATGCCATATTTTACCAAACGCTAATAAACCAAATTAAACTTGTTGACTAAATTGGTTTGACTCATAAAACTAGAATATTCTTATATAAACCCATAGAAATAATTGGATTAAGCTTGTGGAGTACGGAACTTCACCAAATTATGTCCACGTAACTGATGAGCTGCGCGCAAAGACAGACAAGAGCTGAAAGCTTAAAGAAATTTCGGGTGTTTGAAAAAGAAGAGCAGCGAAATGACCAAGATCCCACGTCTCTCTTATCGTATCTCATAAAATAAGCTTAAAGTTTTTGCATGTGCGAATTGCGATGATTGGAGATCCCTCCTGGGAGTTTCCTATAATCTTTTTCAACTAAAAATTATATTTTGGATAATTAATAATATATATGATGGGAAAAGATAAGCTTGTTTTCTTTCACCAAGGTTGTAATTATGTGAAACTGACATAATTCGTCTCTCTTATCTTATCTCATAAAATAAGCTTAAAGTTTTTGCATGTGCGAATTGCGATGATTGGAGATCCCTCCTGGGAGTTTCCTATAATCTTTTTTAACTAAAAATTATATTTTGGATAATTAATAATATATATGATGGGAAAAGATAAGCTTGTTTTCTTTCACCAACGTTGTAATTATTAATTTATTTATATCCAACTTCAATGATAAACTTGTTAGGATAAATGAGATTTAATTTTGAAATGACGTTTTATTATTAATTAGTAATTTACTATGGTATCTTGATATTGTTTGGAAACATTGGGGTGATTATCTTTGAGTCAAAGTTAAATGGAACCTCCCTATAAATTTTTTTTTTTTTTTTTTAAATGGAACCTATAGGCTGATATATATATACACACATACATACACACATGTTCTTTTTAGTAAGAAGATTAAGGTTATGTGACTATTTGTTTAAAATCATGAGGTAGGAAATGATAAATTGACTCCTTAAGTATTGACTTAAACATTATCATAAAATTGTCTTACATAATAATAAAGGAATTGAACTTTAAGGTCCGTTTGGTTAGGAGGATGAAAAAGTGGGAAGATAGAAAATTGAGAGAGGATGAAAAAGTGGGAAGATAGAAAAGATTTTAATTTTTCTAATTTGTGTTTGGTTGGGAGGGTGGAAAAGTGGAGAGATGTAAAACTTTTTTGTTTGGTTGAAAATAAAGTTTGTATAAATTTACCATCATGTCTCTATTAAATAAAACAAAAAGTAACACATTATATTTTTTTAAAAAAAAATTGTGTATAGATGGACACTTCAGTAAAAAAAAAAAAAAAAAAAAGAACAAAAACAAAAACCAACCAAAATTTAATGAGAAAATAAACATATGAGCAAAAAAATAAAATAAAATAAAAAAGAAGAAGAAGAAGAAGAAGACGAAGAAGAAAGCTACACGTCCAGAAAAAAATTAAAGAAAAAAAGAAGAAGAAAAGAAGCCAACATCTCCAAACAAAAGCAAGCAAGCACCAAAAAACAAAAAAAGAGGTGAATTCTAAGGGTATTTTTGGAAGCTCATTCCATGAGCTTTCCTCTCTTAGTTTTCTCTTCATTTTAAAGAGAAAACTTTTTGGTGAGTCCAGAGAGAAAACACAGGCCCCACCATTTATTTTCCTTCCACCTTATCCAACTAAACACACTTCAAAAAAGTTTTCCTTCCTATTTTTTCTCCAAAGTTTTCCATCTACCTTATTTCACCTCCAAACAAACACACCCTTAAATAGATTTATTTACAATGAAGTTGGATATGAGTTGAACCTTAAGGAGCACTCCACTTTAATTAGTGGGAAGGAGAAAGACCTAACCAATTGGCCTTAAAGCACATGCACATGTGTGCACACCACTCTCATTGAGTTGAGGCAAGCGACCCTTATAGGGTGAAATGAAAAACTTGTTTCATTGTTTTAACCAAACTTTTTTTTTTATTAAACTTATCCCTCTAGGTTTCATTCAATAAGCTAAACTAGTAAAATATTTTTTGTGAATGAAGTACTTGGGTTCAAATCCCGTCTATACTAAAAACCAATAAATATTTTAACTTATTAATAAAGAGCAGTTATTATGAAGTGAATACTTTAAATTTAAATCATATCATATTTATATAAATACAATTTTTGTGGGTTTCAATTAAAGTATTTGATAAAAGACTAATGTCCTTGAATAAATGATAAGAGATTCTAATTTTTCCTACACAAAAAAAAAATAATTATTATCATAATCTAATGATTAAGAAGAATCAATTATAGAGTAGACACAATAAGTTCAAATATATTACCTTTAAAAATTACTTATCTTTTGTTGAAAGGTGGCAATATTACTTGCCAATCAAGCGCATCTAAAATTTAATAAAGTAAAGTATATATTATATTCTAGATGCGCTTGATTGGCAAGTAATATTGCCACCTTTCTATATGTATTTTTTTTGGCACGTGAGTGGAAAGATAGGGTAATGATGACTTTGCGAATTCGTAGATTTTTAAATCGTCGCGTGCTAATTTGACCGAGACTTTTGGATTTTGGTCCTTCTAGACTGCTGTTTTAACGGTCAATTGATTCATCCCCTCTTTAGTCTTAACTGTCAAAACCCCACATTTGTTCCCTTTTTCTCCTTAGATATTCCCAGCCCCAGTTTCTATATAAAAACCGCGCACACATACACAGTCACTACACAACTTATTCAAACAAACACACAACAAAAAAAGCACACCAAAACCCCCATTAGCAAAGCAAAGAAAAAGCTCCAAAGCTAGCTAGTAGTATTTTTTTCAATGGCATACACAAGTCGTGATGCAGTGAAAGTTGTTCTCATCAATACCCAGTACGTGGAAACAGACACCACCAGCTTCAAATCTGTAGTTCAGAGCCTTACTGGTAAGGATTCGTGTGTTGAATGGATAGAAAAAAGTTCATATGCTACTGGAAAGAGAAAGAGACCCGTTGCTGTGAATGGTGGCATTGAGAGGTCAGGCCACTTCGGAAATGGTGGTTGTGGAAGTAGTAGTGCAGTTCCGATGTTATCGAAGGGCATGTCGTTTAAAGACTTGGATAGTTTGATGTTGGAGGTGCCTCCAATGGAGGAATCTCACTGGCTATGGGCTCAGTAGATCTTGCATTTTTATTTTTATTTTTGTATAATTCGATAGTTACACTAAGAGAGAGATTTGAATCTTGCATATATCGATTAGAAATACTAAAAATTATCATTTGAGTTACAATATTCCAGATCGATTTTACACTTTGTTGTGTAATGTATATATACAAGTTAATCTCAATATGTGTTTTTGTTTGAATTTCAATGTTAGTTGTTCGAAGATATCTAGTCAATAATCTTTGTGCATTTTGATGAAGTCAAACATATACAGCGGCCCCGTAAGCTATGGTGGACAATAATTGCCACGGAACTTTCATGTATATATGATATATCTTCGTTGTTGTGGTAATGAGTGGCTGTGCTTATGCCAGTGCATGTACGTGTGGACAATGCTTTTGCTGGATATTCTATAATTTCTGTCTGAAATGATTTAACAATTCTGCTTTAAAATATTTTGTGCATCATAGAATGTAAAAAAAAAAAAAAAAAAAAAAAAAAAAAAAAAAAAAAAAAAAAATGGAATAAGATTGATTTTCCTGGTGGAAACATGATTATTTTGTCAAACTATGGTTCATTTCATTAGAGGTATTTAACGAAAAAAGTTTGAATTTGAATTTATGTTTAAATAAGTTGAATAGAATAGAATCTTTTTCTTTTTCTTTTTTCCTATTAATAAAATTGATGGATGGGTTTGGGAGATGATATTTCAAATCCATCATATTACTATACTGTTTTTGTTTGAACAAAATTTCCACAACTCGCATCATCATTTACTGTTACTTATATCTATATCAATCCATTTATACTAACCATTATTCTTCCAATTCTTTAATTTAAAATTCTTATATATCCTGTTGCGTGGCTTTCTTAACGTGGCTTGAATGGCCACAACGACCAAAAGTCGTCGGTCATGGCTCTTTGACGAAGTCCAAGCAATAATTGGAACCCCCTCGCAGAAGAGTGAAGAGTGTACGGGATAGAAGAAACAGGAAAAAAAAAAAAAAAAAAAAAAAGGTCTTCTTATCTTGTACCTTTTTATGAATGAGAGTTGAAGCGAATTCGGGGTTTGGGATTTTAGATGGTCTTGTGTTAGAGTTATAGTCTTCCTATTTGGAAAAAATTGGCAAATGCCTTTTTGAGCAAAAATTGTAGAGTTTTGTCCCATTTTCTTAAACTAATTAGGAAAATGCCAATTTTTTGTAACTCAATTTGAGATAAATTAAATTAAAAAAAAAAAAATTCTTAGAGCCTTATAGTGGCATTTTAAGGAATCTATAATGACATTTTAAGGACTTATAGTTGCGTTTTGTAACTCAACCTTCATGAACTCGAGTTATAGACAATTTTTTTTTTTTAACCTATAACTCGAGTTCATGGAGGTCGACTTACAAAATATCACTATAGGTCCTTAAATCATCACTGTAGACTCCTTAAAAACGCCATTATAGGGCCTAACTCAATTTATCTCAAATCGAGTTTCAAAAGATGGACATTTCCCTAATTAGTTTGAAAAATAGGGTAAAACGCTACATAATTTGCACGAAAAGGACATTTGCCCATTTTCTCCCTTCCTATTTTATAGTGAAAATTTTCTTTGTCGTTGTGCATAGATGTTAATAGGTAAATTGTCAACTTATGTAAATTATTGTGCTCTTTCTGTATGTGTGCTTGTTATTTATTTTTTGCATTTGCTCTTATTGATTTGAATCCTAGGGAGAACATACCCAAAACCAAACGTTACTTCAATTCAGTTAACATTGTAACTAATTAATTAACTATATTATCATTTTTACTGTGCAAATATTTTCCTTGGAATGAATTTAATGTATATGGTTTTATTCTAAGAAAAAATGTTGGCACTCTTAGTAATTGGCCAGAAGAGCGACTTAGATTAAGGAGAAGGTGCACCTTCCTTTTGGAAGACATGCTTGATTTGATTGTAGATACGTGTTGTCTCACAAAGGTGATTTCTTCGTGATCCAGTTGTTTATGCAATATATGAATTGTCCATCTGTGTTAAAATCCATAACACAGAATTAGAGTTTAGAAATGAAAAGTTCTCATTTCTGAATTAATCCTTACCATTGAAAGTTAGCCCCTTTATATCTAGAGCTGCTTGAGTACAATGAGTGCAAAGCCTAGCTGCTGCCTAACTAGTTGCTAGTTAATTAAGCTAACATAGTGTTAACGGCATAATTACCTTCTCTAATAAGTCACATGCCAATTATAAGGGTTACACGGTTTGTTGGGTTATAAATTAACCCCAAAGAAATTGATTAATTATTCAAATTACATGCAAATCAAATTATGGCACAATCAAATCATCAAACTAAATTAGAGTGAAGTATAAAATAAGTTTGACATAGCTAGACATGGCAAAACAGGCGGGTCGGATTGGATTCAGATCGGGTTGACCTATATTTTTCACATGAATTTTTTTTTTTTTATAAAGAAAATAACATGTATTTGTCATTTGAAAAGTCATGAAACAAATTACTTAATATAAAATGCATTACTTTGAATTTACCACTTTTATCAAGAATGAACTACACTTATTAATACTTATTCAATAATTTTAAAATTTTACAAATCCTAATATTGCTATCTAAAATAAATAAATAAGATAAGTAAAACAAATACACGACTTTTATTTCTACACAATATCAACGTCCCAAAATATAAAACAAAATTACAAATAACTTATTGGATAATTAATTTTATAATCTATTGTCAATTGTGGTTAGCACTCTATTTCAATTTGAGATATACATTAAAGTTTGATTATTTACTTATTTATACATGGCTTTTTTTATAAATATAATATTATTATTAAGCAACACACAATCTAGGAAATATCATAATTTTTTTTGAAAGCCGTTTATTTTGGACATAAATTGTTAAAAAATAAGTCTAAGCATTCATAATTTATGTAAATTTGATACTTTGGCTTCATTGTTTTCACACTTGTGAATATTTCTTACACATGTCTACAATTTTAAATCTATATTTTAACTGTACTATAACCAGATTATCTTGGCATGTAGTTTACTATTTGATATCTAAAAATCTTTATTCATTATAGAATGCTCAATCATTCATTTTTTAATTAATTTGCATGCAGTTATGTAAATGTTTCAATTGTTTCCCTAAAACTCACAACAAACAATTAAACCAATATTGTTTTAATTTTTTTTTTACGCAAAAAAAAAGTTTTTAAAAATGGTTCTGATTCAGGTCGGGTCACTAGTCGGGTCGGGTTGACCCGCAAAAAACACGGTTGAGTCACGGGTCAACCCTTTTTGCTTTGGGTCAAACAAAACAGGTTCGGGTCAGATTTTTTCGGGTCGGGTCAGGTCGGAAAATTCTGACCCGTTTTGCCATGTCTAGACATAGTGATTTTATCATGATGGGGAAACTTCTGCTGGCAAAACCCTATCGGGTGAATTTCAAGTCACCATACCATTTGTTGTGCAACATCGAGGTCTTCTTAAACACACTTGACACCAACACTCAATTACATATAAAGTGTGTTTTGTCTCAGGATATACCAATTTACAAAAATGACATTTACATGGTCAAGTTATGTGTTGGCTACAACCTTAACAGATTATGACTTGCAAGGAAAATCTAATACTTAACTAAATACAACCTAGTACTAAACAACCTTAACATATGCTAAGGCTTCTCACAATTTACAATATCCAAATGTTGCTCAGTAGCTTAAAAATAATAACCGGCACCACAGGCACCAGACAACTAATCAGCAACAGTGACTTGAATGGCTTGTACCCTTGGAATAGCCGATTGGCATAGCCTAGTAGTAATAGCAATGCATAGCAGCAGTAATAACAATGCAAAGTAGTACGTGTTTGGGAGATAATTGTTGAGAAAGCTATATAAATCTCACGCATAAAAAAAAAAAAACACAGCTGAATACAATCAAGATCAACTTTTATGAAGCTATATCACATGTTCTCAAGGATTTTAATTACAGTTTATAGAGTGCTCACCTTGATGCAGAAAATCACCCCCAAAAAAAAAAAAAAAGTTGCAGCAACTAGAGCTTGAGAACTCTTAGATCTTCACCTCAATGACCACCGGATCCTTGAGAGAGTGGGATCACCTTGTTGAGATTCCAACCCTAGCTGTGTAGCACCCTTAGAGAACTTTCTTTCTTCTCTCTTGTGTAGCCCTACAGCTCTAATGGCCTGTTTGGATAAAGGGAGTGGAGAGAAGAGTAGAGTAATTAGCAGGGTATGGTTAATGAACCTTGCTTGGATGTTTTTTAAGAGAGGAGAGGAATGGGTTTGAAGAGATTTGTAGGGGTATCTTACCCCTCCCAACCACACATTTTTAATTCCCCCAAATTGGAGAGATTTGGAGGGAGAGTGCAGTGGAGGGGATTAAGAAAATGTCAATTTTGCCCTTAAGATGTCAATTTATATATTATTTTTTTTTAAAATTAATTAAATAATGTCATAATTGTCAATTTATATGAAAATTCTCCTCCCCCTTTTCTCTATACTTAATTTTTAAAACATCCAAACAAATGAGAGATATATCCAAACAAAGTGGAAGTGTAACTATTCCCCTCTACTCTCATTTACTCCCCTCTCCTTCCCCTCCCTCATTATTTTATACCCCCCTATCCCTCTAAACTGCCAAACATATTGTTAGAGAGAGAGAGAGAGAGCTATTCTCTTTGCCACTTGGCCGTGTGGTGCTCTTGTGTTTTAGGCTTTTCTCAATTGACTAATTTTTTTTTTTTTCTAATGTCTGATATATAATAGATAAGCTAATGGGTGAGCCATGGGCTTTAACACAAGTAGCTAAGGATGGACTATAGCGAAAATTAAAAACACTAGTTCCAATGGGTCTTAGGCCTTTTGTCAACTTATGTTAAATCCACAATTACCGTTAATTCCACTAAACAATTATGGTTGCACTCAAGACTTTTATTTAGTCAAATAATTATCTTAGGGCTCCATTTAAATTGCATTTTCACCCCTCAATGGAATCATACATAGTGAAACAAAGTCAATTGTTATTGTCACTTTGAAAATCATTATAGCTTGAGTCCTATTTTTTTATTTAATTTTATAATTATTCTTATATTTATGTAATCAAATTTCATAAAATATAAACTTTGGTGACTCTTTACTAAAGTTTTTAGGTCCAACACTTTGAATAACAATTTCCATTAAACCTATTTCAAGGAGTTGTTTCTTGTTTCCAAAAATGATTAAGTTTTGCATCTATGTGGGTTTTGAGACCACTTTGTGGGCCACAAATAGGAATGGCAACGGGTCGGGTTCGGGCCGGGTTTTTTCATACCCGGACCCAACCCGCGGGCCAAGACCCGCGGCCCGAACCCGGCCCGTTTACTTAACGGATTTTTTTCCCGGAGCCCAGACCCGCCCCTGCCGGGCCCCGAGGGCTCCACGGGCCCCGTTGGGCCGTGGTACTTCACAAGGCCCATTCTGTGGCCCAATAAAAAAAAAATTGCCTGATACTGATTTTCTCAGCAACCAAACAGGAGGGTAAAAGAACACTCACGAAAACCCATTATTTTCCAGCAACCAACAGATCTGAACAATCGAAAACCAACAAAACCCATTATTTTCTCAACAACCAACAGATCGGAAACCCTTTTTTTTTCATTACAATATTTTCCCACATCAAAAGTAAAAACAAGAACTAACATACAAACCCTAGGTCTGAACAATAAGACCCTACAAAATCAAATCAAACTAGCCGATCCTATTCAACCAAAATAGCACTAAAACTAAATATTACAAATTTGATTCTTTAAACAAAAAGAACGATTTTCATCCTTTCAAAAAAAAAAAAAAAAGAACGATTTTCATTACAAAAGCCACAACGAGGTGAGGGAGATGAGAGAGTGACGGCCTTGTGAGGTGGAGGAGGGCCTGGCGAGGTGAGGGAAGAGCAGTGGCATCTGCAGGCTTGCGGCAAGCTGAAGGAGGGAGGGAGGAAAGACCAACAAGGTGAAGAACGGAGCGGCGCCGGCGAGGTGAGGTGCAAGAAGCAGCGGCGCCGGCTAGGTGAGGTGCAAGGAGCAGCAGCGCCAACAACGTGAGAGTGAGAGTGAGAGTGAGGGAGAGGGAGAGAATGGGAGGCGGCTTGGGAGAGAATGAGAGGGTGAGAGAATGGATCTGAACCTGAAAAATTAGTATTTATACTTAGGGTTTTTTTTTTTTAAATATTATATATACGGGTCGGGTTCGGGCCGAGTATGCCTAATACCCAGACCCGACCCGAACCCACATCGGGTTTTTTAATATAAACCCAGACCCGACCCTAATGTTAAACGGGTCAGGTAAAATCCGACCCATTAGGGTCGAGTCGGACCAGGTACCTGCGGGTCAGGTACATTTTGCCATCCCTAGCCACAAACAAGTTTCACTATAGACTTTTCACTTCACCAGTGCATCATCTATGAGCCTCTTGTATATTATTCACAGGAACCACATGTCAATCCCACATGTGCATCAATTCTAAAAAAAAAAAAAAAACAAATTAATTCACAAAAATGTCTTTCCAAGAACCCAAATTACCCAACAGTATCACCACAAAACCTTAAATGATGTTTGGTTGGGGTGAAAAGAGAGAAGATGGAAAATGGTTGAAGAAAAAGGGAGAAGAAAATTAGATTTTTCAATTATTTAGTTTGGAGTGAAAAGAGAGTGGAAAGAAAATGGCGGTGGATGAAGTTTTTCCCCCGAACCAACCAATTTTTTCCTCCTAAATTCTGATTCAAATTAGAATAAAAAGGTTAATAATTTTTTGATCTAAATTGTGTGTTTTTGTTTCCAAGGAAAATGAGAACATTCCACCAAGGGAGAAAAAAAAAATGGAAAAATAGATTTAAAAAGAAAATAATTGTTAAATATTTTTTTATTGACATCGACAAGATGACATAGTTTTGAATACATTAAAACTACATTGTTTCAAAATGAACTAGTATTTTAACAAATAGATTACAAACAAATATGGATGGAATGAGTTTTTTTTTTTTTTCCCCCAAATGTTCCGTGATATTATGGGTACAAATTTTAGGGGTCAAAATCAAAATTACCTAAAGTACGATGGTGTAATCTACAATTTCACCATTTCTTAATCAATATTATCAGCAAAGCTAAAATTTTCTTTAGTGAATGCAAACTCTAACAACCAATGTTTCTTGGACACATGGTGTTTGCTCAAATATTGAAATTCTAAAATAATAATAAAAATCAATAAATTATCTGTAATTGATTCAAAAATAATAATTAATTAATTTCAACACGTTTGTGATTATAATTTCAATTTTTTCAAAAAAAAAGGTTAACAATCTAACATGAATTTCATAGTAACTAATAAAGAATTTAACAAAACCTATAAATTTTAAACGAATATGACTTTAAATTAGAACTTTATAATTCTTATATCGTAACTAAAATTATGGTGTTTAAGATATCATTAATCACACAATTTTATTCTTTTAGCTTTTTTTCAAAAAATAAATAATAAAAATCTAACATGAATTATATACTAACTAATAAAGAATTTTAAAAAACCTATAAATCTTAAACTAATATGACATTAAATTAGAACTTTATAATTCTTATATCATAACTAAGATTATGGTGTTTGAGATATCATGAAGAACACACTTTAATTCTTTTAGCTAACCCTAAATCATGATCAAGAAAAGTATTCTTCAAAAAGAGACAAGATAATAACTTAATTTTACATTTTATATCATTATTATATACTACAAGAAAATGTATTTTTAGTGACGAAAATTTTCGTCACTAAAAGTCCAGTTTTTCGTCACTAAGAACCTTTAGTGACGAAATTGGACTTTTAGTGACGAAATTCGTGTCGTCGCTGTAGCCCCGTCGCTAAAAGTCTTGGCGACTTTTAGCGACGAAAAATTTCGTCACTAAAAATCCAATTTGGTAATAAAAAAAAAACTTTTAGTGACGAAAACGTTTCGTCGCTAAATGTTTTCCTCGCTAAAAATAGTATTTAGTGACGAAAAATTTCGTCACTAAAACTATTTTCGGGTACATATAGTGACGAAAATATTCGTCACTAAAACTATTTTTAAGAAAATCCATGCACATATAGTGACGAAAATGTTCGTCACTAAAACTATTTCTTACAAAATTTCACTGCATTTAGTGACGAAATATTTCGTAACTAAAACAATTTTTTGTTGCCATATTTGTGATGAAAAAATTCATCACTAAAACATATTTTCTGTTTTTATTATTTTCATGACGTTGATATTAACCTGTAACCTATCATTACATTATTCAAACCTCACATTTGATTAACACATTTGTTTCAACAACACATTTATAAAAAATCAATCCATACATTCCACAAGTTAAAATTAAAACAAGTATCAAATTCAAACTCCTTTCATACAATAATTGTTTGCAACACATACAATAACTTAAAATGTTTTATAACAATACAAGAAATGTAGCATAATATAATTAGAACCCCCTAAAGCCAAAAGATGTCCTCATATGTCTTCAAATAATGCCAAAAGTAATCTCCTAAAGCCACCAATAAGAAATCTGCACAAATATAAAAACACTATTACATTAAAATTGTAAAGTAAAAACATTAATTATGTTATAAAAAAATTTCTAACAATGCATTAAGAGTAGCCACACCAATGAATTAAAATCACAACTCCTAATGTATAAGTTGTAGAAAATAAATATAGATTTTCAAGTGTAATATAATACAATTCGTTTCAAATAATGCATTAAAAAAAGTAGTCACACCAAGTAGTGCGGGTCAATTGCTAAAATAAGTACTAACCAATAAGTGTTTTAATTTGAAGACGAACCACCCCATAGATAAGAGTGTCATCATAACCCTTACTCCTCAAAAAGTAAAGAATATTCTTTTGGACCTCTTCTTGCTTAGCTTGACCCTCTTGGTCCTTAGCTCTTGCCTCTGTGAGCTTCAGTATCTCACTTTCTAGACGATGGATATATTCCACCGAGGACGGTGGTTACTAGAGAATATTGAAAACAAGTATTGAAAACAATTAAATAATATCCATCACGAAACCCATTATCAACGTCACAATATATAATGCTACAAGTATAAAAAACAATTAAATAATATCAATCACATATAAATCAACAATATCCATTCACAATTCAAAAAATAAAAACACTCTCAATGTGAATTTAAACCACCTTATAACTCCATGCAAGCCATCCGCTTGCTTTAATACAACAACCCACCACAAAGCCAATCATCAACATTACAAATATAGAGTTTTTTAAGTATTTAAAAAAATTTTACTTACTATGCTCAAGCTAAGCGTACACCTTTAAGAAAAAATCCAAAGTTTCACAAACAATGAGTATTTAACCTGCAAAAAAAAAAAAAAAAAAGTCTAATTTATAAAGAGTTTATCAATACACTTATAGGCCATATCACCACTACTAGCAATACAAACTCAACAAATTCGTCTTTTTACTGTTATATATGTATAAGATACACACACAACTAAAACTAAAAGTAAAGAATGTGTAATTTATTAAGCACAAGCCCAAGTTTAAAAATTGAATCACGAAGATTATATATAAAAATAAAATTAATTTATTTACAACAATGAACCTCATTGGAAATAGACTATGTGGTTTTAATCTCTCAAACACTCTCTTGGGGATCAAAAGAGATTTGCCAATCAAAATCCTAATAGTCTCTTCCTTTGGGAATTTTGTGACTAAATCCCCATTACAATTTTTATTTTTTATTTTTAAATCCCATTATAAACTCAAGTGATACAGCCAATCCTGAGACTATCACAAAGACTTACCACCTGTTACTAGAGACTATTACTTATAAATGACAAGAATCTTTAAAGGAAGAGAAGAAAATTTAACAATAATATTCATGGTGTTTCATTGAACTTAGCATTTCCCTTTGACAGGCATTCATATGAAATAGCTCCTATGGTTTACAAACCCTTCCCTAGCTAGGAGGTATATGGATACGTCAAATATCCATTGTATCTAAATTTGATACAAATCCATACCATATATGCCGTTATACAACCGTATATTGGATACAAATTAGTAAATTTGAAATTTAACTTTTATCATGAATCTAGGATGATAAGAGAGGAACAACATGGATATTGCAAGGATACATGTCAGGGGGTGGCAGGGACGGACCCACGTATAGCCCAAAGGGGGCCCGGGCCCCCCCTGGGCCCAAAAAAAAAAAAATTTAGCAAGTAAATTTTTCAGAAAACCAAAAAAAAAAAGATTGGGCCCCCCTCTGATTTTTGCTCGGGCCCCTCCCAAAATCTTGAAACCCCAGCCCATTTTCCGGCCAGCCCCAGCCCATTTTTTCCGGCCAGATCCCAGCCCATTTTCCGGCCAGTCCATGTAAAAAAAAAAAAAAAAAAAAAAAACAACTACAACAACAACACAGCCTTCAGTTCAGAATCAGAGAGCCAAAAACACTAAAAACACCAAACACCAGACAGAGACAGAGCAAAAACACGAAGGAAAAAAGAGAGAAAAAAAAAAAAAAAAAGAGAGAGAGGAAAGGGAGAGACGGAGAGACCCACCGGCCGCCGAGACCCACACCACACCTTGGTTGCTCGATCCACCCCCTCCGGCCTCCATTCACCCATTTGGCCGCAGGCCGTTAATACCCACGCCGGCGAGAGCAGAGCGCAGCGAGCCAGAGACCCACACCACACCGCGACTCCAGTCCACACCGGCGAGAGGCGAGACCCACACCGGCGACTCCAGTCCACTCACCCACGCCGACGACACCATCTGAGACTGAGACCCACACCGGCGACTTCACAGTTCAGGTATTTACAGATTTACTCCTATCTTTTCTTCAACTTCAAAGTTCAAAACTTAATATTGCCTTGTGACTTTGTGATCTGAGATGAATTACTGATGATGAGTAACTAAATGTTGGTGATTGAGTGATTGTGAAATGAGAATTGAATATTTGAATCTTGCTGGCTTGCTAGTTGCTGCCTGTGGAAAAAAATTTTTTCTTTGGCTTTTTGGCTTTGTCTGTGTTTGTGAATTGTGAATTTGTGACTCTCTCTCTTGTTACTTTATATAGGTAAGAGAGATGGAGAGAGACAGTCAGACAGAGAGTGAGTTTGTAGAGATTTAAGATTAGTTTTTTTTTCCTTTGTTGACTGTTAGTTGGGCATAACAGGGACAAGTGACTGAGTGAGGTTGGGCAATGGGCAAGTGGCAGGAAAAAAAGAAAAAAGGTAAAGTTAAAAATTTTAAAAAAATTTCTTGTTAGTAGTGCGGGGAATAAATTTAGTGTTGATGCCTTGATGGTGAATTTTTTAGATTAGTGGGTATAAATAAAGCCGACCAAACACAAATACAAAAATAAAAGCAAACTAAATACAAAAAAAAAAAAACAAAACAAACAACTAATATATTATAGAAAATTGTCACACAAATTTAAAAAAATAACGGTGATTCTTATTTTATTTGTAGATCATGAAAATTAATATTATATGGATGCGTATTTGAAAAATTTTTTTTTTGCTTATCTCCGGCCCCCCCCCCCAACTTAAAATCCTGCGTTCGTCCCTGGGGGGTGGGGGTGATGATAATAAGACTAACAAAAACAGATTGGCAACATTATTATTAAAAATAGTATCATTATAAGTAGCACTTTTGTGGGTGACGTTTTCTACAGAATCCCATGCCTAATATGTAGTAATAATAAATAACCATTTTTTCAGCATAATATGCTGCATATTTCTAATTAACAAACCATGCCCTCATGCACATGCGCACACACTAGTTTAGATAGTTAGTCACCAAAATTTTTTTTTCTAAATTTCCTTTAGAGACAAAGACAAAATTGCCTATCCAAGACAAAGACAGACGCGGGAAACATCATATCACCTATCCTCTCAAAAAAAAAATTTGCCCGTTGGTTTCCCACTAAAGACCGCTTCCAAAAATCCATGTAGAGAGTAAATCTCGCGTAGGATAACTCTAGGCCTCACTTGAGGGCCACTACAAGCCATATAACAAGTCTTCCCTATTGTCCACGTCTAAACATGCAAAGCTTGCATCTTTTGCATGGTAGTGGTAAGTTGACCAATGAGACATCTTTACACACCCACCCATACATACACAGACCAGGGGTATAAGTATTTCTCTCAATATAAAACCATTAAGAGCCACCCATAGATGCTCCTTATAGAAAAATTGAATATTTAATGTAGAACTTTCATATCAGTATCTAGGCCCCAACATCACCATCATTTAGTTTGGTCTACATTGCACATAATAACATGAAATTAAATATATTAAGATTCACCTTGAAGCTCACACCTCTCAATATATGCTTCTCGTCAAATGACTTATAGAAATTTCTGCACTCAATAAGGATTCTTTGCTTGATTAATCAATCAAAAATTGATTGATTACTTAATACCTATTAAAATTTGTATTTAGGAACTCCTGAAACTTTTAATAGCAGAAATCAAATATAAATTGTCCCCCATAAAATTTTATTTTCGGGTTGTTGGACCATTTGCAAGCACCTACAAAATGTGAACCTGCATTTTACAGGTTTTCAGAATGTATTAAACCAAAAAGGAGAAGACAAACATAATCATACATTCGATTTTAAAATGGTTATTAAGTTTAAGAAGTCTCATAGGAACATTAAATCCAATTCAAAACAAGGGTGAGGCAACTCGTATAATATCCAATAAGCAAACAATTTTAAAACGTTAAAATTAGAAAACAAAACTTGAACAACCCAAGTGCAAATCTTGGATCTTATAGATAATCAGCTCATCTAACTAACTTTATATATATATATATATATATATAGTTTTGATAAGCAAAGTGATACATATCAGTAGAAATCATTAATATCAATCAAGAAATAACTTCAAACAAATGGGGGTAAAAAATCACACTTCCAATCGCAATTGCTATGAAAATTGAAAATCCAACAGAAACTCATTTTCATAAATTCGACCTAGATACTCAGTTGACAAATCAATCAAAAACCAAATCTAAAACGTACCTGGTTGATAAACCCAATTGAATGAACCCACCCCATCCCATAATCATCTAAGCCAAGACGCCAAGGCCTACTAATTTATTCTATTATCAAATTCATTGGTTTCAGATACTACTTCCATATATTTTAAAAAATAGAACATTGGAATCCTCATGTTATTTTCATTTTTTTTTTCAAAATTGGCAGAAAAATGAAATCAACAATTCTTATATGTCTTCTACTAGTTAATTGCTATTTCGACGATTTGAATAAGCTCTGTTTGTTTCCACTAAAATTTATTATAAAATCCATATGTTTGCTAATTCATCAGTGATCAAACAGAGTGTGAAGAAATTCTAACAATAATGATGGTAGATATAGCCCACACTATTAAAACAAGAAAAATAAATAAATTTACAGGTTGATAATTAAAAGTGGGTCATATGGTAATGATTGACTTACATATAAATTTGAGTTTCTTGGGTTGAATATCCAAAAGTTGAGTACTCATTTCTCTTCCTCAGTAACAACTCCAAATACAAAATTTAATAATCTCAGTATCCAAAAGCTCGCCACCAATGCCGAATCTTCTCTTTTCCTACATAGCCAAACACTTTACAAAACAAACCCCACATGTGCAATTCTTCAGAAAATAAAATATAAAATATAAATAAAAATTAACTCCACATAAATATTTCCCAGTACCATCATAAACAAGCTTGCTTCCCCTTTGTATTTCAAACTTTGAACCAACAAATCACCCACAACAAAACAAACATACCCATTCTCAACAAAAATAAAAATACCCATTCTCTAGTCTCTGAGTCACAGACCCACAACAAACATGAGAGAGTGAGAGTTTGAGAGACTTACCGGTGGCAATAAGAAGGAGGAACTGGAACGGTGCTGAGCAGCGGCTTTGGCGGCAAAGTTCTTAGTGTGCTTGACGGTGGAGAAGGCGGTGGCAGAGACATCCCCGGCGAGGCCAGATTCGTGGTGAGTAAGGGCTGGGTCGGCGTTGGCTTTGGCGTCGGCGTCAATGTCGTCGGCGTCGGGCGTCACCATTGGTGCCAACGGAGCTGAAGCGTCACCATTGGTGCCAACGGCAACGCTTAAGCGTCACCATTGGTGCCAACAGCGATGCTTAAGCGTCACGATCAGCGCCGTTGCGCGACCCTTAAGGGTCGCGATCGGCGCCAACGGAGCTGAAGCGTCGCGATCAGCGCCAAGGGTCGCGATCGGCGCCGTTGCGCGACCCGACCCTTGGCGCCAACGGCGACGCTTAAGCGTCGCGATCGGCGCCGTTCGCGACGCTTAAGGTCGCAACGGCGCCAATCGCGACGCTTAAGCGTCGCCGTTGGCGCCGTTGCGCGACGCTTAAGGTCGCAACGGCGCCAACGGCGACGCTTAAGCGACGCAACGGCAGCATGGAAAGCTTTATCGGCGGCGACGGCTGAGATATTGAGTGAGGGAAAGAGAGAATCAGGTAAGGGAAAGTGAAAAAAAAAAGAGAGAGAAATGAGGGAATGGGATTTTGTGGGGAAAGTTTTTTTGTGGGTATGTGAGGGAAAGGGGCTGAAGCAAAGGAAAAACCAGAAAAGAGAAGTGAAAAAATGAAAAAAAGGGGCTGAAGCTCATAAGCGTTATCACTAACACCTTTAGCAACAAACGTTTTCGTCGCTAAAAGTTTAATTTTAAACTTTTAGCGACAAACGGTTCGTCGCTGTAGCTAAATTTAGTTTGGCGGAATAATTTTTTTGGTTGGCGCCTGAGTTTATATATGTACAAAGCTTTTAGTGACGAACTTGGATTCGTCACTGTTGGATACCTTTAGCGACAAACTTGAATTCGTCGCTAATAATGTACTAATACTTTTGATTTAGAGACGAAATTCATATTTCGTCACTAAAGCATACGTTTAGTGACGGAATATGATTTCGTCACTAAAAACATATAAGTGCAAAACCTTTATTTTTTTAGTGACGAAAATATTTCGTCACTAAAGCATACGTTTAGTGACGAAATCATATTTCGTCACTAAAGCATACGTTTAGTGACGAAATCATATTTCATCACTAAAACTGATTTCATCACTAAAACTGATTTCATCACTAAAACTATCCATAGCAATACCTACAATGACGAAATATTTTGTCACTAAAAATTTCAACTTTTAGTGACAAAATATTTCGTCACTATAGGTTAATTAAGTTGGCGCCAAAGTTTCCCTCCATGGCACTTATTTTTCAGATCACAATAGCGACGAAATTTATTTTTCGTCGCTAAATGTAATAATTTTTTTCATTATTAGTGACGAAATTCATATTTCGTCACTAAAGCTGTATTTTTAGTGACGAAAAATATTTCTTCACTAATTTTCGTCACTAAAAGTACATTTTGTTGTAGTGAAATATAATTAAACTTATTTTGTGTTAAATCATGTATTTATATTTGATTTTGGAGTAATATTGTTGAATAATTAATTTTGTGCTTAAAATTTTTTAATGCATGAATGTCTGTTGTGGGAGAATGAAATTAATTCTAACAAGATTTATCAAGAAAGACGTGAGCGAATTTGTGTAATGAAGAAGGCTAATAGATTATATATTTACAAGGGTCATAATGAAATTAAAGAAGGCCATCCAATTAAATTTGAGTACAATTGTATTAAGGAATTAAAGCAAATTTGCATTAAATTCAAGTCCAATTTGGATTATTAGGATTCCAATCTGCTTAAGTGTTAGTAGTTCGGGCGCCATAACTTTCATCCAATACACTAAATTGAGATGATTCAAGTTGAATTGAAAAGATAACTTAAAGGGATACAATTTGTAGTTTATAAAAATTCCAAATTTTGATGTTTAATGCTCTATTAAAAACAATTAGTTAAGTGGAGCCTAAAAATTAAAGATTTTTCCCAAATAGGAATTCCACTTGTATAAGAATTTTTTAGCCTATTTAATGGTTTTTTTGGGTCAATATTCAAAGGGTGACATCCTTAGAGAGAAAAAAAAGGTTTTCTTAGATTTTTTTTTTCTTTTCAATTTTTATAACTTTCTTTGGTGTAATGGCCTATTGAAAGTCTTGCTAAGTCTAGTGGTGAAACCCAACCTTCAATTGGTATGTTCTTAACAATACTTTTATGATTTTAATGTTTATATTTTTGTGTTTTTGATTAATTTACTAATATAGAAAAGTATTTAGTTATTTATATATATATATATATATACACACACACAGAAACAAGAGAAACCAAAATCAAAATGTTAGGGTTTTGTAAAAGTTAATAACAAACATCTGACTCTCTCTCTCATCTTCCACGGTCTCTCTCTCGTCTTTGCCTCCCTCTTCCAGCACGTATGAATGAAGTTTTACATGGTAAGAATTAATTATAGTTACAACGAAGAGTTTTTATGACGTTATGAATGGATGGGATCAACAAAAAATCATTAGATGTGACTCCTTGATTTTTTAGATTTTACAAGCTGTGGTGATTGGCAAATATCAATTCTTATTAGAAACTAACCTAGTGCTCAGTATGGTGGAGCCCATTATCCGAGGTTGCTTCTCTTGGCACAGTGAATAAGAAGACTTAGAATCTTCTAACGCTTTATGAAACGTGGAAAGCTAGATTTAGACAAGCTTTGATTTTTGTTCAGTCGGAACAATAGCAAGTTACCTACAATTAGTAAAAGACTAAAAGCTAGTACTGAAGATTGGAGTAATGCCACACATTGATGGAAGATTTCAAAACCTTGAAGCAAATGTTCCACAAGCTTCACTGGAGTGTAGGCTTGTAGCACCCCACATTATCCTGAAGGAGGCACAGGTCACGTCAAATCAGAGGAAAAGAAGAGAGAGAGAGAGAGAGAGAGAGAGACAAAGGAAGAGGAAGAGGAAAGAGATAGTTTTTACAAAAACTTTTTGATCTTTTTTTTTTAATTTTTTTTAGAGAGAAACATAAAATGAAGCAAAAATACATATTTATTCTCACTTTTAACAAATGTGGATTACAGAGTCTTAACGAAGTGAAACTTGGGTGAGTAAAGTGTCACTTTTTAAACCACAAGTAAACAATATAAAAACAAGCATAACCACAGATGAGTTTACTCTAATTATCTCTTTATTTTATCTTGATTGTTAATCAACTTATTTTCCCCGTTGATTCAACCTTGGACTCATCAAGTTAATACTTCATGACAATCCTACACTTGGAATCAATATGACCTTAAGATGAAGTTGGATAGTTTTCAAGCTCAAAAAATAATTTAGGGCCTTAAGACCTAAAAAATTATGCCTTAAACAAAATCTACACATTCATTATGGGTCTACTTAATATATATATATATATATATATATATAAATAGTTTGATAAATGCAAACTTAATTTCATAAAAAAGATAAATGCCAACTTACTTTTTAAATTTTTATACATAATTTTAAAAAATATAAAGAGATGTGAATATATCAAGTAAGATTTTTTTAAAATAAAATACATAAACAAAAGAATAAATATAAACACAAACATAAAATTTGAACCCACAAATGTATGTTATTCATTATTCAAATAGACACATATGATAATATGTAAATTTCAATGTCAATATTTGAATTTTTTAAGTTATTCATAATTTTTTTTTTTCATTTTTAACATACAAAGCATTTTCTAAGCTCTAAAAAGTTTCAATTTCTAAATAATTAATCTAACCTTACTTTTGTGTGACATTTTTTTTATTAGTAATTTTATTGAATACTATTTCAAAGTATTCATATTTATTCCGAGAGTGTTTTATTTCAGTTGCTGAGCAAAAAGTTTTAATTTAAAACCTAGTTGTATTCTACTTAGTTAGCACGATAATTGATGTCCTACTATTTATCTAGACCAATATTACCTCCATTAACATAGGAAGTAAATGCTTAAACAACATATAGTTTCCATTCAATTTAGAAAAAAAAAAATTTATTCTATTAAATTCGATGTATAATTTTTATATATAATTTTTTTTCTCATCTACATATTGCATTAGAAGGAAAAAAATAATAAACGAATCACAATTATGGGTTCATTTATAACTATTTTTATAATGTACATGTAAGAGAAAAAATATATTATATATTTCAATATATTATTAGCAATATGAGAAATTATATTGTTTTTCTTCTTGCATCACTAATATACTGTAGAAGTGTTTCCTTAGGGGGATTTGCTTTCGTAGGACTACTTAATTTGGACTGCTAATTTTCTTACAAAGTAATTTATAGCATCTAGTGAGCTAGATACAAATATTTTTTTTAATAATATTTGTCATAAATCTTGTTACAAACAATGTAGGCTTGACTGGGACCCTTTGGTTGTTCATGAATTTTTGGTTGCTGTATTTCTTTTATTTATTTATTTATTTTTGGTTCTCTAATTTTTTTTTAACTAGTTTAAAGAATCTATTAAAACTTTAGTCTTAAGAAATCAATGTAATCTATTCATTACACGTGTACTAAAACGTTGGTAATCTTTTAATATTTAAATTTTCTTTTGTTATTTTATTTTTATTAATAGGTTGATAAATTCTTTTCTATTTTTTTTTCGATATATATAATTTAAAATTATGAAGGAGGTACAAATACATCAAAATAATTATTATTATATTTGTATACAACATTTTATTAAAAGCATAATAAACATAAACAGAAATATAAACATTAACATGAGCATTAATGTTTTTTTTTCTTCAAAATTTAATAATTAAAATATTTGAGAAATTGTTACATCAATTAGTGAATTCGTTAGCCTGTTTACACCTATTCCATATTTACTTTTTAATATACAAATTATTGATGACCATTTTTTTAATACAATACATGTTAGGATTAGTGTCATAAAACTCAATTGTATGACTCCATCTTATTAATAAAATTGTTTTTTTTTTTTTCTTTTTTAGAATATATTTATGTGAACATTTGAACACAATGTGTTGTAGCCAATGAGATGCATTGTATATATATTATTTAGGTATGAGAATGAGATTCACATACATAAGATATATATATATATGAAATCCTTATAAGCTTTGAATTTTAGTTTGTAGTTTGTAATGAGATTGCACATATTGTTTGATAAGAGTATAATATATTAATTACAATGATTAGCATTGATCATTGAAGTGGGAACTTCTAATTGATATGTTAGTGTATTTGGAATACACTAAATTGGACCACTATGAGATGTTCTACAAACTACCGTTACCTATACAAGCAATGTCATAATATCTATGTGCATCAACTCTCATTTTTGAGAGGAATGTGAACTCAAACATAAATTGTTGATTGGTTTGATGTTAGTAGGAGCAAGATCTTGTATGATAGATACCTTAGTATGTTGGGTAATCATATGAAATTTAATGGGAACTCTAATTCTCAAACAGTGCAAATTTGATCCAGACCTGGTGTAATACTCACCATTTTACACTGTTCAATAGCATCATGCCACATCAACATTTCACAAAGCAATCAAATACACCTACCAACACAATCACTCCTTAAAACCCAATTTCATAAAATCATAAAACCTACCCACGCACAATAGAATCCACCCATGCCGTCATTGGAGAGGCTTCTAAAGTGTTGCCGGACTAAACAAAAGCCATTGGTGCCACCATTTTTGTCGTCAAATTCAGCAAAACCCAAAACCCATCAAGCCCAAATTCAAATGATGGTTTTTCTCAAGTGAAAGACTCCAAAAGCTCCAATGGTTCAAATACAAAAGAGAAGTAGATGTGTAAAACCCAAAAAAAAAATAAAAATAAAAATAAAAATAAAAAAAAATAAAAAATAAAGAGAAATGAATTCTAATCTAATACATTTTCTTCAAGTCACCTAGGGTTCAATCCAAAGTTAAAGACCACCCTTACCTCCATCGCAATTCTCATGACTACTCTCCTCTTTGGCATTTGCTCTTTTTGTTTGTTAGCTTAGACATTGCTTTTAGATCTACCAAATATGCAAACTCTTTTACACAATTAAGGAAAAAAAAAAAAAAACTACTTTCACTACCATTATAGACTATTAAATTAAATGTCCGTTTTAGAACAACTTATCTAACTTTTTGTTTAAGGTACTGTAAATAAAGAGTAAAAAATAAATAAAATAAATAGTAGACACACGTGAGGCCCCCAAATAGTAGGAAAAGGGCAATAAGCTAGCTTATAATCAAGATTCAAAAGCACACTTATAGTCTCCCCCAACTTCAACCTCTTCTTCTTCACATTCATTTACCTAAATTAATTGATAAACAGATCTGAAAATGTTCTAGCACCGTCAAGACGCCACGCCAAATCATCATTTGAATCTATGTTTGATGGGTCTTAGGTACTAAATTTGACCTTAAAACAACGGCTTCAACGGCTTTTGTATTGTTTGACAACATGGGTGGGTTCTACTGTGTATGGGTGGGTATTTTTATTTTATGAAATTAGGTTTTAAAAGTGATTATGTGTGGTAGGTATATTTGATTTTTTTTTTTTTTTTTTTTTTTTTTTTTTGAAATGCTAATGTGATATGTTTCTATTGGAGAGAGTAAAATGGTGGGTTTACGCCAAGTTCGAATTGAATGTTTTCTCATTCTCAAAATGAAATCTATAATCTCATTTAGAGACACCAAACATCTCATTGAGATAATTTTAATACAAATTATTTATTTAGAGTGCTGTGCCCAACCACTTTAGCAAAGAGTTATTAAAATTTATATTTCATAAAATACAAGCATAATCAAGAGATTAAATCAGGGACTCAATGACTTACAAGGTATCAACCAAGGCATGCGAGGACAGTCTCTACTGGCCTTTCACACACAACGGGGTGTATAATAGTAAGTCTGGGTACCAGTTTCGTAAAGCAAAGGAGGCTCTTAACGAGGCTACGAAACATGTTGCTTCAGATAAGGCACTATGGAAGGGGGTTTGGTCTTTGCAAATTCCAAACAAAATGAGAAATCTATTATGGAGAGCTTGCCGGAATTCTTTACACACAAAACAGAACCTTGTTTGTCACACAATCATCGACAATCCTCTCTGTGATAGATGTAAGTTGGAACCTAAAACTCCTTTTCACGCCCTCTAGTCATGCAGCAAACTGGACATTGTATGGGAAGATGAGTCATCATGGGCTTGTTGAGGAACCATTGCATTCATGGACTTCAAAGAGTTGCTGTCGTGGATGATTAGAACACAACAGAATACAGAGTTGTTCTCGGTCATGGTTTGGACAATATGGACACATCGGAATCGATTCAGAACTAACCACCCTTGTTGCAATCCAAATTAACTCGCAAACATGGCCAAAGAACTCCTAACGAAATTCCAAGCAATCCAACAACCTTCCCTACCATAGTCCAAATCGATCCGAGTTCGTTGGAGAGCTCCTATCTTGGACATGGTAAATGTCAATTTTGATGGTGCACTATTCAATAGGGAGCAAAAATCAGGGATTGGAGTTGTTATACGTGACGCACAGGGAGCTGTCTTGGCCTCTCTATCCAGGATCCTATGTCATGTACACTCACCATTTGAAGTAAAGGGTATAGCTGCAGCCTCGGCCTTGCAGCTAGCTTCGGACCTGGGTTCCAAGAGGTCATTTTGGAGGGGGATTGTCAAGTCCTCATGCATGCCCTCAAACATGACAGCCCCTTCTTGTCAATAGATGGTATAATACTTGATGCTGTGAGATCAAAGGCTAGATATTTTAGTAAATTACACTACTCTCATGTTAAGAGAAAGGGTAATATGGTTGCTCATGTTTTAACTCGTTTTGCTTTAAATATTTCAAATTATAGTGTGTGGATGGAGGATGTTCCACCACGGTTTCATTCTTTTGTTTTAGCAGACTCTGATGGTATTCATTGAATAAAAGGCATTACCTTGATTCTCCTAAAAAAAAAAAGGTAACAATAACTTATGGCTATGCTTCACTATAGATGATTTCATAGAGAGGTTAAATGCTATTTAATAGATTCTTGGGCTAATTGAATTAAATAAATAAAAATCTTGAATGCTACCATATTTTTATAGTATAATAAAATATGGTTAATGGTAACTTTATGCTTGTTATGAGATAACAGGAGGCCAAAGCCCATTAGAGGTAGGGTTTTATTTTCTCTTTGGTCCTACTTAAAAATACATAAACTAAAGCCTGTAGTGAGCTAGCCATATATCTAATTCACTATTTATCATACGTGTAAGTAAATAAAAATAAAATAAATAAATAAAAAAAAAGTACACAAGTTGAGGAAAACTTTATAAGGCACACAACGGGTTTCAATCAACAAGGAAAGCCCACACTCTTGGCCAAGTTTGTGCACATTAAGGTAAAATCTAGGTTTCTTGTGTCAAAATCAAGGTGATTTCAAGATCAAGACTTTCTAGAATTTCAAATTTTATTTAAGGCATCTTGCATCAAGGTAAGTTTTCTTTGAACCTTAAATGTGTTCTTGCATCATGAGACGTAGATCCTATTTTATTCTGCTGCATATGATATGTATGAGATACACATACTGTTCCAACACCACAAGTGCAATGCAAGTAAAACCCGACTCTCTTTGAACCTATCACATATTGGGTAACATGTTTATTGTCTCATGGGTAGCCCAAATCTTTAATTTAAAATTCTTGTATATCCAGTTGCGTGGCTCTCTTAATGTGGCTTGAAGGGCCACAATGACCAAAAGTCGGTCGTTTCTCTTTGACTGAATCCAAGCAATAATTGGAACCCCCTTGCAGAAGAGTGAAGAGTGTGCAGGATAGAAGAACCAAAAAACAAAATTTTTTTCTTGTCTTATACCTTTTTATGAGTGAAAGTTAAAGTGTATTTGGGGTTTGGAATTTTAGATGGTCTTGTGTAAGAGTTGTATTCTTTCTATTTTATAGTGAAAAATTCTGATTCAAATTAGAATGAAAAGGTGAATCAGTTTTTTTTTTTTTTTTTTTTTTTAATCTAAATTGTTTGTTTTGTTTCCAAGGAGAATGAGAACATTCCACCAAGAAAGAAAAAGAAAAAAAAAAAGAAAAGAAAAAAAAAAGAAGGAAAAATAGATTTAAAAAGAAAAAATGACTGTTAAATTATTCTTAATTGATTCAAAAATAATAATTAATTAATTTCAAAAAGTTTAAGACTATAACTTCAATTTAAAAAATCTAACATGAATTTTATACTAACTAATAAAGAATTTAAAAACACCTGTAAACCTTAAACTAATATGACATTAATTTAGAACTTTATGATTCTTATATCGTAACTAAAATTATGATGTTTAAGATATCATTAAGAACACACTTTTATTCTTTTAGCTAACTCTAAATCATGATCCAGAAAAGTATTCTTCAAAAAGAGACATGATAAAAACTTAATTTTGTATATTTATATTATTATTATTATAAAATATAATTAAATTATTTTGTGTTAAATCATATATTTTACATTTGATTTTCGAGTGTTGAATAATTAATCTTGTGCTTAAAATTAATTTTAATGCATGAATGTTGTAGGGTCATGGTTTTGCAGCCCAAGCCCAATAAGTATGGGATTGTGGGTTAGTGAGCCTAATACAATAAATTTGTACAGAGTGGGTTGGAAAGCTATGCCCTAGTTAGTATTACAATGGCTAGGATGGGTTTATGAGATAATCACGCAAGAATGATACACACCAGGTTAGGTAAATGTATTGTCTGAGGAGGCCAATGTTCTTATAGTCTAGTGAAACTGATTACAAGTGTTATATTCGTTAACGTAGTGTTCTTTCTCTGTTTTTCGACCCCCAACTCATGGAGGGTCTCTCACGTTATATAGGTCCTTCCTAATGATCATGGCCCTCCACTTGTCAATCATCTAGGCCACCACTTGAGTGCCTGTCCCATCAGACACTTCTTTTGGCTTTCTGTGAGTTGCGGAAGCCAAGGAAACACTGTTCAGAGGTCTTCTCCACATAAATGCGGCTAGAAAAGTAGCTGCAGAGCATTTAATGCGGAGATAGCAGCCTTCCTTTAGATATTTTTGGGTTCCCTTCCTTCTCATGTGTTTATAAGGCATGCTCCTGACATTAGAGCTTCCATGGAGGTCATTCATGTTGATGGAACACGTATCTAAGCTATCTTTGCCATGGCTGAGGGGTAATTGCTTCTTGGACTGCCATTTACCCTCGTAAATATTCATCCCTCCTCGGACAGGCCAACCCCCTCGAATTGGGCTCAAGGCCCAACATACAAATTTGGGCCCCTGTCCCTATAATAGCCCCTAAAAATCCCGGTTTTTCCCTCTCATCCAAGGAGAAAAAGTGGAGTTTTGATTTTTAAGAGGCAAAAACATTTATTTATCTAGTTCACACTTGTGGGGATGCCATTTTACGCGCCCCATAATTGCCACTGACGCTTCATGCATTGTGAGGCATCATTAATAGCTCTAGGCGGCTTAATGTTCCCTGCATCCAACGGCGAAGCGCAGATCTAATGGTTGGCACTCGTTCTTGGGTTTTGAGTGGCGTAACTCCCATTCAACCCTACCCCCTATACAAATCACCCAGACAGTTCACTCCCCCCATTTTACACCTTTAAGCTCTCTAGAGATCCCAAGGGCTCAAACTCACCAAGCTCTCTCAGTCACTAAAAATCCTTAGAACTTTTTCTTAAGGAATTTCTTAAGGATCCTTCTCAAAGGTTCAGAGTTCAGTATACCCGATCCCATAAGTTTCATTTCTCCTCGGCCTTCTTCCTTTTCTTTGAAAATTTTTTCCTCATCATCCATATTCGTGTAGATGGGGAGATTCAAACACTTAGTGGACACTCCGTCCGGTATGGAGGGTTTTAAGACTAAGTACCATATCCCACAGGGAGTGGGCTTAAAGTATTGTCCCCCGGATCGGATACTTACTGATAGAGAAGTGGGCGAAGTCATCATTCCGATGATCGCCTTTATAGAGGGAGAAATGACGCTTCCCATGGGTAGGATAACTAGAGATTATTTGCTTAATCACAGAATATGCCCCCACCAGTGCGCTCCCAACATGTTTAGAGTCTTAAGGGGCGTATACGCTTTGAACGACCAGATGAACTTGGGGCTGACATGGCACGACGTCGTCCATATGTACGAGTGTCATTTCCTTGCTAGCGCGGGATATTACCTCAAGCCTCAGCCCAACGTCATTAGGTTGATATCTTGCCTTCCTAAGTCCAACAAGGGCTTGAAGGATGATTATTTGATTGCCTCTAGGGAGTGGCACAATGGTATTCCTTGCCCAACTCGGGTAGGAGAACAAGGTGGGGTACCCTAGGATTAGTTTCTTTAGGGGAGGGATTTTGCCCTTCTGTTCTTATTTCTCTTCTGACGATAATTTTCGTTGTTCTGACCACGATTTTCTTCTCGGACGTTTTTACAGATAAGAATCAGGTCGCCCTGAGGCTCAGCCTAACCAACATTCAGGCTCTTAACTACCTCCTGAGGTCAGAGGTGTTTATGAGCGAGGATGGATAGTTGCGGGCCGCTCATTTGATCTTGGACTACAACCCTTTGTCCCACATATTCCAAGACGCAGGCTAGGCAATAAGGGCTGGGAGCTCTCGGCTAGCTAGGATAGACGTTTCTAGGCCAGAATTTTTAGCTCGAAGAAACCTTCCGCCCATTCTGCCGCCAACTCAGCATGCCCTTCAAGTGGTAGCTGCTCCGAGAGAGAAGGTAGACTCTACACACTCGTCATTTCCCACTTTTCTTCTTCACCACTATGGTATTGGCTAACCACTCAGGATAAAATACTTCCTTATAGCCCCCACCTGCTTTAGTTTCCTCACCTCCTCTCTGACACCATCAGAGTGTTCCCTGGAAGAGCGCCAAGGAGGTACTACAAGAAATCTAGGTTTAGGCGGTGTTTTTTTTAGCGATGTTTCTAAATACACAACTATAGGATCTCTATTGGGATGTTTTTAAAAAACGTCGCTAAAGATGGGATATATAGTGACGTTTTTAGAAAACGTTGCTATATGTCCATTCTTTAGCGACATTTTTGCAAAACGTCGCAAAATATATAACATTTAGCAGCACTTTTATGAACTATAGCGATGTTTTAAAAAACGTCGCTATATGTCCATTCTTTATTACGTCCAGCAACACTAGTGAGGTTGAAGTGTGCTCTTTTTAAACTCTATAGCGACGTTTCTGCTCAAACCTTTAGTGACGCTTTCAAAACCGCCGCAATAGGCCTCAAATTTCAACAAAATTTTTTTTTGCCTTTCCCGCATAAAATTTCACTTTTCCCACTCTCTTAAAAGTTAAAACTCACCCACTTCAGTTTTTTCAGCCACTCACATCTCCCTCACACAAAACTCTTTGTATCTCTCCTTTTCTCTCTCTCTCTCTCTCTCTCTCTCTCTCTCTCTCATGTTACTCTCTCTTTCTCTCTCGCACAGCCCACTGACCAACTCAACCCAACCACTTGCCGATGTTGATGTCAACACCTAGCCCGGCACTTTCAGCATACCCATTTGAAAGAACATCCCTCTAAGTTTGGTTAATTCAATAGATGAGGTAAAAATATAAGTTTTCTATCATTTTCTTCTATGAAATCCTTTGGGCTTTGTTGGTTTATGATGTTTATTGTAATAACTTAGTGGGTTTGAGTGTTGTATTTCTTGGAAAACCATATGGGTTTTAATCCATGAGGAAGATTGAGATGGATTTTTGAGATTGAGTTTCTTTATGTTTTTGGAATGATTTTGATATATGTGAAAAGTTGATAGTGCTAACTATGAAATTTCTTGAATTGTGGGCTTGTGTTTGTTGCATGTCAAGTGTTTGATATTTTACCTCAATGAGTTATGAGGTTAGGTTTGATTGCTTGTAGTTGTTTATTAAACTTGAAGTTGCACTATGCAACATATATATATGTATATATATAACCATTGGGTTTCAATCTATGAGGAAGATTGAGATGAATTTTTAAATTGAGTTTCTTTATGTCTTTAGAATGATTTTGATATATGTGAAAAGTTGATAGTGTTAACTATGAAAATTGCATGAGTTGTGGGCTTGTGTTTGTTGCAAGTCAAGTGTTTGATATTTTACCTCAATGAGTTATGAGGTTAGGTTTAATTGCTTGTAGTTGTTTATTAAACTTGAAGTTGGACTATGCAACATATATATATATATATATATACAACCATATGGGTTTCAATCTATGAGGAAGATTGAGATGAATTTTTAAATTGAGTTTCTTTATGTCTTTGGAATGATTTTGATATATGTGAAAAGTTGATAGTGCTAACTATGAAAATTGCTTGAGTTGTGGGCTTGTGTTTGTTGCATGTCAAGTGTTTGATATTTGACCTCAATGGGTTATGAGGTTAGGTTTAATTGCTTGTAGTTGTTTATTAAACTTGAAGTTGGACTATGCAACATATATATATATATATACACAACCATATGGGTTTCAATCTATGAGGAAGATTGAGATGAATTTTTAAATTGAGTTTCTTTATGTCTTTGGAATGATTTTGATATATGTGAAAAGTTGATAGTGCTAACTATGAAAATTGCTTGAGTTGTGGGCTTGTGTTTGTTGCATGTCAAGTGTTTGATATTTGACCTCAATGGGTTATGAGGTTAGGTTTAATTGCTTGTAGTTGTTTATTAAACTTGAAGTTGGACTATGCAATATATATATATATATATATATAATGAGTTTTAGAACTTTGAAGTGAATTGATGTTGTGGTAATTGATTTTTATATGTGATTGAATTTCTTAACTTGTGTTGTGCTGTTTGTTATATGAGGTTATGGGTTGTAATCCTATTTGTTTTTATGTGCTAACACAGGTAACTTTGAGGTTTAATCAAGTCTCAAAGCTTTTGGCATGGTGTTAAAACTGTCCTTGACAGATTTGAGTCAGATGCACTATGTGATTTTTAATAAATTATAGAAAAATTATTTTGAGCTGAATATTTTATGGTGCATACTAGACATATAAGGTCTTCTCCATATTTAATTTCAAGCTTTTTAGATAACACTAAGTGGACCAAAAAAAAATTTTAAAAATAGCTGACCTATTGTAAATTTAATCAGAAAATATGTTCTAAATTTTGAGACTTTAAGGAATTTACTACAAGCTTTTGTTGTGTGGTTTATTTTGTAAGTTCATGCGTGCTTTATTTGACAAGTGTTTTACTTTGACTAATTTTGTGCAAGTAATGTGAGCATGTGTCTTTTGCTTGCCAAGTATTTGATAAATTGCTTATCTGAGTTATGGGATTGAATTTCTTAACTTGTGTTGTGATGATTGTTATATGAGGTTGTGGGTTGTAATCCTAGTTGTTTCTGTTACAATATTTAAGCGTCAAATTTTACAATACACTTTCAAATTCTCCCTCACTCACACATGCATGCTAACACGTGGAGACAAAAGAACCCTACATTCACCACATCAATGTTACAAATATTATAGACACGTAGGGGTTTTTTTTCTCTCTTAATTTGATGGTACCCCAAATGGTGAGTACTAGAGTATGGCATGTGTGAAAGAGTATGTTATGGGATTACAATTATTCAAGTTGGTTGGATTTGAAATAAGACTTTGCTTATGCCAATCATGTGGCATTATAGCCAATGGGGCCTTCTTTTGTACCCTGATTAGATATTGGACATTACTCAATTTGAATAGTATTTATATGAATAATGTCCATGGTCCATCTAATGCATTGCTTCAAGTCTTCAATTATCTATTGCCTTGGAGCTGTTTATTTGAGAATCTAATACTTGTCATGCCCATGATTATGACTTATGGACTGCAAAACAGGAATCAAATTTGATGTTGGTGCTTAAAATGCTTTCCAATGTCTATAGAGGATAGGAAAATACTTATTAAAAAATATGAGCCTTTATTTTTAATACCATTTCTTTAGGCATTATTTACAACCTGACAATCCATTGGAGGTATGTAAGGATTGTGTTCTATTTGCACCTTAAAATGTTAGTATTAACTTTGCAGTCTTTTTTAAATGTTTATAGAATGGTTTATGAAATTAATATAGTCCTATACAATTAATTTGCTTAGGATGTTCAAAATTGGACTTATCTACCCAGGTATTATCCATGGCATTAACAATGGTAGCCATTGGAATAAAATTTTGATAATGGGCTCACTGCATTCATGATTTCATTTAAAGCTTTTTTTTTTCTTTAACAATTATGTTATGGGATTACAATTATTACTTGATCAGTGGTATTGAGCTGTGTTTGTGTGAGTGTGTTATTGTATTAGAAATTACAATTATTACTTTTTATGAAATTATAGTAATTTCTTTATAATCTCGAAAAATTAAGAAAGTGGTGGCTTTTTTTTTTTTTTTGCTAGTTCATTTGGTGTTATTGGCCTAGGTGTTGGGTTTTCACTCTTGTCATGAGTATATAATCTCAACTAAATGCTCTTTTTTCTTTATATATATATATATATATATATATATTACTAAATTTTCATGCACCATGACTCATTAAAATTTTCTGTAATGGCACCCATATTTGCCTTAAACGTCATTTAAGTGTCTTTTATTATTTTGCAGGTTAAGCACTCATTTATTGTGATAAGTTTGGATTTTTTTTCAAAAGGTGTTTGCTTGGCTTGAGCATAGTAAGTAATTTTTGCTTAAAACTTTGTACTTGAGATGTTGATAATTGTCTTGGGGTGGATTGTTTAGTTGGAGCAAGCGGGTGGCTTGTATGGTGCTATAAGGTTGTTTACATTCATATTGGAAGCGTTTATTATTTTTTGAAAATTTGGATGGATATTTTTGAGTTATATTTGTTGATTACTTTTTGGACTTCAATACTTATAAGTATATAATATTTGTGATTATGATAATTGTATTGGGTAGATTGTTATGTTGGAGCAAGCGGGTGGCTTGCATAGTGTTATAAGGTGGTTTACATTCATATTAGGAGTGTTTATTATTTTTTGAAAATTTGTCATTGAGTTATGTTTGTTGATTACTTTTGGACTTCAATACTTGATTAGTCGACTAATGATGAGAGTTAATATGTCGTTCATCTTTCATGTATATTCCTATTTGCTTTGTTTGTGAAGAGTTTTAAGGTTATTTTGTGTAATCTTATTTGCATGTTTATAAAACTAAGTGGTTATGAAGTTGTTATATACTATAGGACAAGTTTATGTGTAATCCTCTTTAGATGGTTTTTGCTTATTTCTTAAGAGGTTAAATGCTTAATTTATTTGTGTGAATGAGGATATTAATAGACTTGATATGGTTTGTTTATTATATTTAAGATTATGTGTAGTCCTATTTGCATGTTTATGAAACTAAGTGGTTTTGAATACATTGTGCACTATATTTAAGTGTATGTGTAATTCTACTTTCATGGTTTTTGCTTAAGTTTATAGAAAGTGAATCGTTATGATAACTTGGAGGAGCGAGTAACCCAAATGATGCAACTAATGCAAAATCAGCAAAATCATTCTTTAGAAGCTAGACGGGTATTAAATTTTAATGTTTTAAGAATGTATTGGGTGTTTAAATTTTTTAAGTATAGCAACTATTATTTTGTTACTCAAAATGATTTTTTTTTTAACTTATTAGATACTTTTAATTTGTATTCAGGGTAGTTTCGGGTATTAAATTTTAATGTTTTAAGAATGTATTGGGTGTTTAAATTTTTTAATCATCAATCTCCAACTCCTCATAGATTGCAAGCTTCATCCCATCAAGAAACTAGCACATAGCGGTAAATGCAATGTTGAAGTGTTTTATAAGGATTCCATCCATAGCTGTTTTGAACAACCACATTTATTTTGGAAGTATTCTACTTTGTTTATAATATAGTCATAATTTGGGTGATGGTTCTTTTTGTGTAGGTAGATGTGTCTTGTTACAACCATATTTATTTTAGAAGTATTGTACTTTGTTTATAATATTGTCATAGTTTAGGTGGTTTTTTTTTTTTTTTTTTTTTTTTTTTTTTTTTTTTTGTGATGGTAGACAAGTGTATTGGTATTAAATATATATAGTTATATATATATATATATATATATCTATTTGAATCAATGGTTAATGTGTTAATGTGTTAGTTTGGACATTTATTGTGGAATATTTATGATTGGGTTAGTTTGAGCAAAACAATAGTTTGGACATATTGTGGAACATTGATGATCAGGTTGTTAATGTGGAATATTGTGTATTAGGCAAATCATCAATTTGGACATTTGTTAGTTTGAGCAAGTTTATATAGCGGCATTGTTAATGTTAAAAAATAATGAGAAAGTTTTAGTGACGTTTTAAAAATGTCGCTAAAAACTCTGAGGAAATTCTTTTTAGTGACATTTTTGAAAACGTCGCTATAGGTTTGATTATTTGCGGCGTTTTAAAAGCGTCGCTAAATGTATTTTTCTAAATTATAGTCGAAAACGTTATATTATATAGTGATGTTTTAAAAAACGTCACTAAAAGTTTTTGAACGCCATTAAAGATTCACATATGGTGATGTTATCGAAAACATCGCAATAAACCTATAGCGACCAGCCTATTGCGACGTTTTTGAACGTCGCAAAAAAAAAACATCATTGTAGACCATTTGTGTCTATAGCTGACGTTTTACAAATGTCGCCTAAACCCAGATTTCTTGTAGTGAGGTTGCTTCTTGGGGATAACTGACGGATTAACATTTAGATGATGGTAGATGAAGTTCGGATCCACCCCTGGGGCTTCATAAGCAGTCCATGCGAAGACATCAACGTTTCGTCTAAGAAACTCTATTAGCTCTTCCTTCTTCGGAGGAGGCAACTGGGCCCTAATTTGAAAGAATTTCTCTGGATCGTCACCGATAACAACCTTAACCAAATCTTCGCACTTCGCCTCCTCGGTCAACACACTGACGGATGACACCGAGTTTGTTAATTGCTATAAGCCTTTTTTAGTACGGGCCGAGGACTCGGCCTCAGGCCGACGCTGGATGGCGGCCACCAAGCATTGTCTAGCCGCAGATTGGCTCCCCACAATTTCTTCAATCTTAACCCTCAACGGGTATTTCACTTTCTGGTGCAGGGAAGAGGAGACAGCCCCTAGAGTATGAAGCTAGGGCCTACCGACAATCACAGTGTAAGGGGAATACGCGTCCACCACAATGAAGTCTACTTCCACTACTTCTGAGCCACTCTATATGGGCAGCCTAATCTGACCCTTCGGGATGATGACCTTCCCATCGAAGCTCACTAGGGGCGAGCTGTAGGGTGTTAAGTCCTCTGGTTTTAGATTTAGCCCCTTGTATAGGTCGAGGTACATTATCTCGGCACCACTACCTTAGTCCACCATCACCATCTTCACATCATATCCCTCAATCTTGAAAGTAACCACCAAAGCATCGTCGTGAGGTTGGATGGTTCCGATTTTATCCTTGTCCGAGAAGCCCAAAACCGGTTGGACTTCCAGTCTAGCCTTCTTTGGTTCCAGCTTACCGTCCTCAGCGGATAGCCAAGCCACAGACATCACTCGGGAAGGACAGGATCCAGTTCTCCCTAAAGCGGCGAAGATGACATTCATTGTTCCTAAGGGGGGTCTTGAGGGGTTATCTCTCCGGGATTCCAAGTTTGTCTGGCCCCCCTGTCCGCTGGAGTGGTGCAAGAGTTGTTTTAGCTTTCCTTTGTGGACAAGCTGGTCCAGGTGGTCCCACAGACTTTTACAATCCTCTGTGGTGTGTCCGTGGTCTTGCTGGTATTGGCAATAGAGGTTGGGGTTTTGCCTTGCGAGGTTTCCTACCATTTTATTCGGCCATTTGGAGAATAGCTCGTTCCTAATTTTCTCCAGAACCTGATGCACCGGTTCTTGAAACACAGCATTGACTGCCTGTTGATGGGCAGACCCCGACTGTCCGACAAAATCTCTCCCTTGGTCGATCGTTATTGTATCGGTCTGACCTGAAATCCCTCTTCTCCTAAGGGATAACCTTCTCCTTTCCTTTCCCCTACTGCTAGTCTTCCTCAACCCTTTTATACTTGTCAATTTGGTCCATAAGCTGGCGCACAATGGTGACTGGTTTTCTAGTTAGGGATTTCCTTAAATCGTGATTGGTAGGAAGGTCGAGCTTGAAGGTACTGATGGCCACATCATCAAAGTCACCATCTATTTCGTTGAACATCTCCTAGTATCTATCCAAGTACGCTTTCAGTGTCTCTCCCTCTCGCATGCTTAGGGACAGTAGAGAAGCCAAGGGCCGGGAAGCCCTGCTGTAGGTGACGAAGCGGGAACAAAATGCCTGGGTGAATTCCTTGAAAGAGCTTATAGAATCAGCCTTCAGGCTGTCGAACCATCTAATCGTAACGGGTCATAGGCTGGATGGGAAAACCTTGCACATCAAGACTTCGTCTTTAGAGTGGACAGCCATTCTTTGATTGAAATGGCTCACGTGCTCCATGGGGTCTGTTCTACCATTGTACATAGTGAAAGTAGGTTGAGTGAATCGTCTAAGAAGTCTAGCCCCCTCGATCTTGCGTGTGAAGGGTGACCTAGAGATTTGGTCCAAGGCCTTGCTTATAGCGTTGTTTCCCATGCCTTTATGAGGCGGGCTTTCGACTCTTTGTTTGCGGCAGCGTTCCTCTTGGTAGAAGGACTCGTTGGGTGGGGTTCGATATCTCCGCCTGTAACTGACGTCCTTTCTGTCATCGGAGGAGACATCAGAGTTAGAGGGAGCTCGCCTTCGTCATGCATGACGCAGCTCCCTTTTCAACTAGTCAATTTCCAGCTGCATGGCTCTGTTAGGCTGGTCTTGAGAGACGTGAGTTCTGACTCGAGCATGGCTTTTGCTTGTATCTGTAGTGTGCACACTGCCTTCTCGATCTCCTTTACGCTCAGGGTTGGTGAGGGGGTTTTCACGCTGGGATGCCATGGATTCCGCCTGGTGTGGACCTGAACTTACCATCGTTAACTACTACACTCACTATCACATAAGCTCTCCCCACAAACGACGCCAATTGTAGGGTCACGGTTTTACAGTCCAAGCCCAATAAGTATGGGATTGTGGGTTAGTGAGGCCAATACAATAAATTTGTAGAAAGTGGATTGGAGAGCTAGGCCCTAGTTAGTATTACAATGTCTAGGATGGGTTTATGAGATAATCACGCAAGAACGATACACACCAAGTTAGGTAAATGTATTGTCCGAGGAGGCCAATGTTCTTATAGTCCAGTGGAACTGATTACAAGTGCTATATTCATTAACGCAGTGTTCTTTCTCTGTTTTTTGACTCCCAACTCATGGAGGGTCTCTCACATTATATAGGTCCTTCCTGGTGATTTTGGCCCTCCACTTATCGATCATCTAGGCCACCACTTAAGTGTCTGTCCCATTAGACACTCCTTTTGGCTTTCTGTGAGTTACGGTTGCCAAGGAATCACTATTCAGAGGTCTTCTCCACATAAATATGGCCAGAAAAGTAGCTACAGAGCATTTAATACGGAGGTAGCAGCCTTTCCTTAGATATTTCTGGGTTCCCTCCCTTCTCATGTGTTTATAAGGCACGCTCCTGACACTGGAGCTTCCATGGAGGTCATTCATGTCGATGGAACACGTATCTAAGCTATCTTTGCCATGGCTGAGGGGTAATTACTCCTCGGACCGCCATTTACTCTCTTACTCGCCCAAGAGACTCTAGGCTGGATCCCCTCGTAAATATTCATCCCTCCTTGGACAGGCCAACCCCCTCGGATTGGGCTCAAGGCCCAACATACAAATTTGGGTCCCTGTCCCTACAAATGTCTTTTGTGAAAGAATAGAATTAATTCTAACAAGATTTATCGAGAAAGACATGAGCAGATTTATGTAATGAAGAAGGCTAATAGATTATATATTTACAAGGGCCATAATGAAGTTAAAGAAGGTCATCTAATTAAATTTTAGTACGATTGGATTAAGGAATCAAAAGAAATTTATATTAAATTCAATTTCAATTCGGATTAGGATTCCAATCTACTTAAGTGTTAGAAGTTCGGTCACCATAACTTTTATCCAATTTACTAAATTGAGATGATTCAAGTTGAACTGGAAAGATAACTTAAAGGGATACAATTTTGTAGTTTATGAAAATTCCAAATTATGACATTGAATGGTCCAAAAAAAAAAAAAAACAATTAGTTAAGTAAAGCTTAAAAATTACATATTTTTTTCCAAACGGGAATTCTACTTGTACTAGGATTTCTTAGCATTGAAGGCCAAAAGTGATGAAAAAGATGAATCGTCTGAAGATGAGGATGCTAAGTTAAAATCATACATCACTATACAATTCAAGAAGTTCATCAAGAATGTGAATGTCAAGGGCAATAACAAGGATCGCAAACAATCTGCCTTCTCTCAATTCAAGTCTCAAGACAAAACTAAAAGAGAAGCCAAAGATGGTGGCCAAAACAGTAATGTTCCTTCTAGGCCTAAATGCTATGGATGTCAAGGGTTTAGACACATGAAGCAAGAATGTCCTACTTATCTCAAATCTGATAGAAAGAGTAAAGCCCTAACTGCCACCTTAAGTGATACAGAACCGGAAGCCGAGTCTGATGATAGTGATCAAGAAGGGATAGTAAGTGCATTCATTGCTACTATTGATTCCCCTGAGGAAGAAGAAGAGCTGATGGGATCCAAATTTGAGAAGATGGATGAACAAGATGACATCCATACAGCCTACTCAAAGTTGTACAAAGTTTTCGAGAAACATGAGAAACTTTACATACTTGCTACAAAGAAGCTTAGTGAGGTGGAATTGGAATGAGAAGAACTCTTCACCAAGGTTGATGAAGCTAATTAGACCATTGGAGTTTTGCAGTTTAAGAACAATTTTCTGGTTGAAAGGACTAAGAAATTGGGTGCAAATTGTTCCAAGTCAGAGCTCAATTGGAAAGGGCTTAAAGTGCCAAGCTGGATAAAATGCTCAACTTCCAGAAAGTAGCTTCTGACAAAACCGGTTTGGGGTATGATCATTCTATCTCTTCTCATAATACTTCTACTAGTGCTCATAAAATGCTCAACTTCCAGAAAGCAGCTTCTGACAAAACCGATTTAGGGTATGATCATTCTATCTCTTCTCATATTACTTCTACTAGCGCTCATAATAAAGTCATTTTTATCCCTCCTACTAATAATGATAACTTTGAGGATAATGAACCTAAAACTAAAAGTGCAAGTGAGAGTGAAAATGATAAGGGAAAATTTATTCTAGAAGCAACCCCCAAGACTATTAAGAAGGAGACCAAGCAAAATGGTCATCGCTCTACTAGCAAGAAGTCTTAACCAAAGAAGCCACACTTCTGTCATCACTGGAGCATCTGGACACACTCATCCAAATTGCTATAAGTGGCTAGCCACTCAACAGAGCAATAGTGTGCCATCTTTTGGCAGCCAAAATCAACTCCAACTTTCTTTGGCGCCTCTTGGAGAACTTCTTAAGGTTGTCATGCTTCTTTCGAACTTCAATGGATTCAATTCTCCTTCTTATCCACCCGAACAAAGATTCATGCAAAAGAAAGGTTCCTCATCCAGGTCTCCCATCTGGAAGGAAAAGGATTCCAAGTGATTCTATCACTTTTCTCCCTTGTTGCTTATGTGTTTGTTGTTTTATGTTTTTTGTTTTGAGTTAGTCTAGTTTTTATGCTTTCTTTTTATATGCTTGCTTTGTTTTTTTTTTTTTTTTTTTTTTTTTTTTTTTTTTTTTGTTTCAATAAAAAAAATGAAAAAATTAGAAAAATACAAAAACAGTGTGTATTTTGGTACTTGTGTACTTTGGATGGCCTTTGAAACAAAGTTTCTCTACTTTGTATCACTTGTAGCTTAGATGAGCATCTCAATGCACAATTAATCAATGTAAGCTTTGTGGCTCATTTTTGTGATGGGTATAGTTGGTTGATCTTTTATCATTCATATTCATATCACTCTTTTTGACGGAAAATGACTAAAAAAATATTAAGAGAAAGACATAAATAACCATTTCACCACTAAAACTCATCAATTATAAAACATCTATATGCAATTCATAAAAGTCATGCTCGATAAGGTGTAGTACTTGCATAGCAAAATCAGGATGTTCAACTTGCATAATTGGGTATTTTCTTTTCTTTCTCCCATATGCCCAAGTATAATATGCTTAAAAGAAAAATATGCAAAGAACATGAAAAGCAAAAAGAATCAAATGCTTTTAATATGGTTGCAAGCGTGTTTCTAGGCAATGTGAGAGTTATATGATGTACCTCGAAGGTGATGGTCTCCATCAAACAGATATGATTGTGTGTGGGTGTAATTGATCTTCTCATATCATTACTCTTCATAATATGAATCACTTATACTTTCTTGCAAAGTTTTCACACAATACACGTACTCTTTGCTACTCTTGATACATGTGCAGGTACAATGTGATTTAGCCATCACAAGGAATACATATGGTAATATATGCTTACTAAACTGTCTAAACTTGTTTTTGAAAATAAAATTGGCCAGACTTGTTTAGAGTTTTTTGATATAGAAATGCTATGCATCTAGAGTTGATGGCGTCTTTGAGTGCTTAGCATGTTGCTTGGATGTTTGTTATAGTGTTTATCCTATTGCATACATCTTGTGTTGTTTTTCTTCCTTGAAAACCCTTGTTTCTAGCCTCTCGATAGCTGCTTGATACCTCCTTGACAGCATCTCGATAGCAATTCAACACATGCCTCTTCTATAGAGATTTCTGGGTTTGTTCTCCTACAAATAGCTCGATCTATCGAGCTAATTTCCTAGAGCTTCTATTAGCTCAATAGCTTCTCGACACCTCTTTGATCTATCGAGACCTTTTTACCGTCAACACCTCTTCGATACCTTTCGATCTATTGAGAATTAATTCTCGATACTTGCTTGATACCTCCTCGATCTGTCGAGCTATGTTTTTCTATATATAGTTGAGGTTCGGCCCGATTTTGCTCACTCTCAAACATCTTGATACCTCTCTCTTCTCTCTCAACCCAACCACTCCTTTTTCACCAATATCTCTCTTCCCTTCAAGATTTCGACCTTACCCAAGCTTCAATTTCTTAGTAAGTGTTCTTAATCCTCTCTTTTTCACCTTCTTCATGCCTTTCATGCATTTAGACCCAGATTTTCAAGTTTTGGGAAAATGTTGGGGGTTTTTGTGTTTTTGCTAAAATTTTTGGGATGGGTCTTGTTTAACTGTTATCACATGTTCATGAATTGCATTATATGTGCATTACAACATTGTTTCATGCATTCTAGGATTGTGTGACTGATTATATCTTGTGAGTGCTGTTAGATTGGATTGGGTTTTTGCCCATGATGCAATTTACTTTTGCACGTCATATGCTCATGCATTACCATGCATAGTTCTTTCTTTCCTTCTTTCCTAAACCTTATGTTGTGTTCATGTTTTCTTTTTCTTACCTCTTCTCATTTATTTTCTTGTCTATGGCACCTAAAAAGTCAACCCCTCCAGGAACATGATTTCACGTTGTCGTTCCGCTTCTTCGTCTTCTTCTATTCCTCCCTCTATTCGTTTTCATAACGAAGATGCCCAAAAGGACTTCTTCGAGAACTTCTCTGATCGGGTGATTCATTCAAAACGCCAAGTCATTCTGTCTGACTTTCCAGACACTCCTCTACCCAGTGCATTTTGCTCTCGTTGATGGGTTTCTCTATGTGAGAAACCCTCGAGGTGTCCCAACGTGTTCATATAGGAGTTTTACTCCAATATGCATGCCATCGATACTTTTGTGCCTTGGTTACCACGGTATTCCATGGTACACGTATCGTAGTTACCTCGGAGCTCATTTCAAAGGTACTACGAGTCCTTATGGTAGATCATCCGGATTACCCTAGTCATGAGCATCTCTCTTCTATCTCTAGAGACGAGTTGGCCTTACTATTTTGTGAGAAGGCCATGTTGTGGGGAGGTTCCCTAAATTTCTCCACAACCGAGTTTGCTAAGGTTCCAAGGATCCTCAATATGGTGACGACCTTTATTCTCACTCCACGATCATTAAGCCTCATGCTTGATTTTTTCTTTCTCTCATAGAGGATCTCTCTATAGATTTTCCATCACACATGATAGAGTCTATTATAGAGGTCTATCGAGACACAGCTACATGTAATAAACTCATCTTTATTTCAGCTATCACATGCATCCTCACATACATGCACATCACCATTCCTACCTCTCCTCTCTTCTATGTCATGGGTGCCATTAGCAAGGAGTCTATCTAGAGGAGTGCAGTGCACCTGGCAGCGAAGCGTCCTCGTATGGAGACGATGGATGCAACCCCTACCCGTCAACCCTCTTCTTCATCTACCCCTTCTTCCTCTTTTAGGGCAGATGTCTCTCTCGCTGACATCATGAATCAGCTTCGGCACATGCGTGCTGATTTTGGTAGTCATCTTAACCATCTGCCTGATGAGATGTGTCAGATAAATCGGTCCTCGTGGAGATGATGATGATGATGCTGATGGTTCTAGCTCTTCTAGTGATGATGAGATGACGACCTCTTAGTGATGCACCATTTGTCACTCATGACAAAAAGGGAAAGTAGCTTTGTATATGAGAGTAGTCATTATGTTAAGGGGAGAGCTAGCATAGGATATACTAGATAAGGGGAGAGTGCTTTGAGGGATGTAGTGAGTTTTGATGTATCTTTTCTCAATACATGTCCCGCAGTCTTGTGATCATTTTTACATAGATTGTATTCTTCTTTCTATATATATGATGATGTATGTTTTTCACCTTATCTCACATGTGTTGTTTATTTTCTCTATTTATACACATATTTCTTCTTTTATACAACTTGTCTATGTTTCACATTTGATGCCTTGATGAATTTTGTTTAAGTGTATCAGTTAAGACAGGTTGCAAGTCTACCATGCTATGATCTCTCTTCTTACAAAGTTTTTCAAGAGTTCATAGTAGGGTTAGACTTATGTACTTTTGTAAGTTATGGGATAGTTGTGTTAGACTTCTTTCATAATTAGTGTTTGTGTTTTTGTCACGGATTGCCAAATGGGGAGATTGTTAGGGTCATATTTTTTGTAATTGGCTAATCCTTTGACAAAATGCACTTTACTTGTAATTGGGTAGATCTAAGATGGGTTTAGTACTTCAAGAAACTGGTTGTTCAAGTCAAGTATTAAAGACATGAAGATTGATCCAAGAAACAAGTGAAGAAAAGCTGCTCATTAATTCTTGACAGATAGCTCGACAGATAACTACTATCAAGACTTAATTCGAAGCTCGATAGATAGCTCGACACCAGCTCGATCTATCGTGAATTATGATTTCAGAATTTTCAGGTTTGAAATCCGGCCCAAGCTTATGTGTATGTGTAGGGGTTCTTTTCTCACAACCCTAGACATATATAAGGCTTATTTTAAAAGCCATCATATACGAATACAGTAACTAAGTGCTTAATTTCTCTATAAGAAGTTACTGCATTTGTACGCCGTTGGGTTTTTTGTAACCAAGTGCTTCTTGATCTTCATTGTTGATGAAGTGAAGAACTTTGCAGCAAACAATAACCATTCAAGCTATTGGAGTTAGTCACGTACTGAAATTTATGCAAAGGAGTTAGTCACAAATTGGAGGTTTGTGCATCAAGGGAAATAATGCTACTACAAGATCAAGTCCAATTGGGTATTAGGGTGAAGGTTCAACTGTAGGTTGGTATTTCAGGATAGGCCCGGGTAGTTGGTAAGATTCCTTATGCTTGTAACTGCTTAATTGTTGATTAGTGGATTCTTGGGAGTTGTGACCTTAAAATCACTTGGTGGGGTTTTTGCCTTATGAGGTTTCCTCCATTAATCAACAAATCACTGTGTCAAATATATTTTCCGCTGCATTAGGTATTTTTGGTGATTTTTTGGTATCTCCATGATTTGCATGCAATTGAACCTAATTAATCAGCTTGGGTAATTGAATTAATTAACCGGATCAAGCTATCTTAACCCAACACTTATTTTGTGTTAAATCATAAATTTATATTTGGGTTTGGAATGGTGTTGAATAATTAATTTTGTGCTTATAATGAATTTTAATGCATGAATATATCTTTAATTTGTAGGAAAAAAAAATTCTAGCAAGATTTATCAAGAAAATCATGAGCGGATTTGTGTAATGAAGAAGACTAATGAATTATATTTTTACCAATGTTATAAATACCATTTCGGACCCCGTTTCGGTTTGTCTAGTGGAATGGAATATTTCGATACCAGCTTATTTCGGTGTACCGTTTTAATGTGTTTCGGGCTTCCTAAAAATTTATATATATATATATATATATTCTCTTATACAACATAAAATTATCAATTCAAAGAAAAGACTCCATTTAATTGTATAAAACTATAAATTAAACACAAATATACAAATCACGAAGTGTCAAACAACATTTAAAAAAAAATTACCCAAAATCAAAATCATTACACAAATCACAGATACCACAAATCAAAATTCAAAATCAAATGTATACCATTTCCTTTAAAAAGATATATATATATATATATATATATCAGTTTAAATTTAATTAATAGAATATCTTATATATTTTATAGTCAAAATATATTTAAAATAAAATAAAATAGTATAATAAATTATAGTGCCCGGAGAGGAAAATGAATGATAACTTCATAAATTCTTAGGTTTTTAATTTTTTAGAGAAAGAGAAAACAAATATAAAAAATAGAACATTGCTACGTAAGACAGAGAGTAAGAAAAAAGCAAAGAGAAGGCAATAAATGAGAGGAAGAAGAGAAAAAAGTAAAGTAGTAGTACCTGACAATATGACATGGACAGGAGAAACAAGTAAAAGAGAAAAGTTAAAAAAGAAAATGCAATGTAACATTGTTCCGCCCGAAATTCAAGTTTTGGCCAGAATTGGCTGAAACAGTTCGGAATAACCGAAATTCACTAGAATTGAAGCCGAGGTGGAATAAGGGGGTTTAGTGTGCCAGTTTCATGACTGGAATGGAATATTCCGCCTGTTCTAGCCGGAACGGAACGGAATTCACAACAATGATTTTTACAAGGGCAATAATGAAGTTAAAGATGCCCAAACTAATTAAATATGAGTCAAATTAAAGTAAGGAATCAAAGAAAATTTGTATTAAATCCAAGTCCAAATTCGGATTAGGATTCTAGTTTTTAGCGCATGCTTTAGTAGTTCAGACACAAATTTCGTCCCATATATCGAATTGAGATTATCAAAGTTTAATTGAAAAGAATTTAATGTTTAATTTTTTGTGTTTTTTTATTGATCTACTTATATAGAAAAATGTTTAGTTCTGTATAATTCTTTGATTTATAAGTAGTCAAACCATTGAGTTGCTAAACCAATGGGGAAGAAGTTGGACTATGGGAAGACTTCTGGCTCCCATCTAGACCCTTAAGGAATCAAATAGAAGGGCCGCTTGTTGAAGGGGAAGGAAACATGTCAATGAAGATGTTCATTTCAAACTCTAATGGGATATCCTTTAATCTTCTAGAGGCCATACTCCAAGAAATTCAAGACATGCCTTTTGCTACTAACCCGGATCTAAAAGACAAGCTTGTTTGGGCCTTCTTGAAGGATGGATTATTCTCTCTTAAATCTGCCTATCTTATTGCCAAAGATTTAAATTCTTTGAACCCTGATACTCATCCATGTTTGTGGGTTTGGGAAATGAATACCACGCCTAGAATAAAATTCTTTTTATGGCTTTGTTCCCAGAATAGCATTCCTACGCGTGAAGTTCTTGGTTCAAGAGGTTTTAATCTTGATACAATGTGTGAAATGTGTGAAAGAGCTTCTGAATCTATCACCCATGTTCTGAGAGATTGCCCTAAAGCGAGTAAGGTGTGGAAAGGGTTGGGAATTAGGGATACTAATCAAGTTTTCTATGGTCTTCCTCTCATGGACTGGCTAAAGAGCAACTGTAGCTTTTCTGATTTTTTCCCCAGGCCTCGAATCCCTTGGAAAATTCTCTTCCCACAAGAAATTTGGCTAATTTAGCTCCAGAGAAACAAGATTATCTTCCAATCTGGGAGAGTAGATCCTAATACTTATGCTCATTGCATTAAGAAATGAGCAGAGTTCTTTGCTATAGTTCCAAATAGCCCCAAGAAACTGAGGAGAATCCAAGTTCAAGTGGCTTGGAATAAACCCTAATCGAAGTGGGAAAGATAACCTCGGATGGTTCTGTGTTTGGCAACCCGAAGAAGGCTAGAGGGGGAGCAATTTTCAGATGCAATAATGGGGATTGGATTGCTGGTTGTATGAGAAAGCTTGGAAACACTTCAAGCAACTTGGATGAATTGTGGGCTCTAAGAGATGGGCTAAACCCGGCTAAACAGCTTAATATAGAGAATATCTGTGTTGAAATGGATGCTGAATTTCTTATCTACTTACTATCTAATTTATCTATAGAAAATCTTATCCTAGAACCGCTGTTAACTAAATGCCAGAACTTGATGAAGACCTTCCCTAACTACACTGTGGCACATGTGTACAAGGAAGCTAATAGATATGCAGATAAGCTAGCTAGGGTGGGGGCTGATCTTCAATCAAATTACCTTATTTTGTATAACCCATCGACTATGGTGGAAGACCTGTTGGCTAATGATAAAGCCGGCCACGTTTGTAACAGACTTGTGGTTCCTTAGTTTTGAATATATGCATGGTTAACCAAAAAAAAAAAAAAAAAAAACTTTGATTTAAGGTAGACTTTGGGCATGTTAGGGCCTATTTGGTAAGAATATTTAAATATAGTTTTTTATTTTGCAATCTATAAAACGATGGGTCCTACACTTGAATTTATTGTTTGCCTAATATTTTCTAAAAATAATTTTCCAAAAACTGCATTTTTATTTTTCATGTTTAGAAGAAAATTTTGAAAACGACTAAGGTGGTGTTTTCAAGATATAGAAAATGTTTTTAATAACATAGATGTAAATAAATTGAAAACAGTATACCCCACATATCTGTCCAAACTCTTTTATCTTTTAAATTAAGAAGCTTATCTTTATCACAAAAAGAATTTCCACACTTCAAATTTGAAACTTATCATTATAAAAAAATGAGTACATGATGAGCTCTATTCCCTTATCATTATCCACAAAAAAAAAAAAAAAAAAAAAAAGTAATTTATAGATTCTATACATTACTTTTTGTAAATATATTTTTTTTAAATCTCAAAAATTTTCTCCCAAACAATTATTTTTTATTTTTAGTATTTTAAAAATTGTTCTTAAAAGTGGAAGCCAAACACATATAATATAAAAATTACTATCTGAAAACTAGTTTCAAGTTCAATTTTTTTGAAAATTGTTTTTATACTGTTTTGAAAAAAAAAAAAGCAAAAATCATCTTACCAATTAGACCCTTAAACACTCACTACCTCAAAAAAATTATTTCTTGAGTTCTTGTTGCTAAATAATCCAAATAAAATCATCATCCGTATGAGTTTTATTTGGTTTATTTGAACTACCAATAGATGTGTTATCTAGCTAGATCCCTAAACCTTAGTGTTAACTTTTTTTTTTTTAAACATATTTTCCTCAATTTAATTTTAATTCACCAAGTCAATCATTGTTCTCTTCAATTAGATATTATTTTTTAAAAAAAAATTATTTGATCTTATGAATTGCTAATCAACTTCTTTTTCCTGTGGGTTTGACTTCGGACTCACCGAGTTATTACTTCATGACAATCCTACACTTGAAAGCAATATTGAAGTTGTAGCAAAGCAAACTAAGATAAAGTTAGATAATCTAAAAGTTCTATGTATATGTTAATTAAGAACCATTATTTTTAATATAACACTTACACAAAAGCATTTATCATAAACATAGACATAGACAAATAAATTTTTTTATTTGAACCCATAAACATATGTTTTTTTTTTTTAATTCAAATAGAAGTATAAGAAAATATGGAAATTTTGGTACCAACATTTGAATTTTTTAGGCTATTTTTCCCTATTTTCTTCATTTTTAACGTAGAAATCAATTTTTTACTGTTTATGTAAGAGAAACTTAGGTTTTAGATTTTCAGAACTCTAAATAAGTTTCAGGATTTAAAGAAAATATAACCTTGCTTTTGTGTGACATTTCTCGTATTACTAAATTCATTGAATATGATTTCAAAGTAATCGTATTTATTAAAATACTTTTCTTTTTTTTTTGAGAAAGATTAAAATACTTTTCAGTTTCAGGTGCTAAACAAGAAGTTTTAATCTAAATTCTAACTATGCTACTCAGTTGGCATGATAATTGGTCCCTACTATTCATATGTACCAATATTATCCCATCAACATAGGAAGCAAATACTAAAATATATATACATACATATCATTTTCATTCAATTCAGCAAATAAAATAAAAATTCGTCCAATTATATTAGATGTATATTTTTTTTATATAATTTTTTATTCTCACATGGAGGACGCATTTTTAAAAAAAAAATTAATTATATTTTATTAATCTTCTAATAAAGTCAGCTTTAAGAAATGTGTTTCTAAGTCCAACTTAGTCATATTATATGTGGCTCCTAAACTGGTGGACCATTTCACTATATTGCTGGGAATCACACACACAATCATTTATATAATACATCGTTATGGCATGATTGCAAAGTAAAACTGAGTCTATAAAACTAAATATAACATCTAGCAGGGCATATGCATATATTTTTATTATAAGCTTCACCCTAAATCTTATTACGAACAGTTTGGTTTGAGTGTGACTTTTTGGTCGTTTGTAGTCTTTTAATTATTGATTTGCTTATAATCATTGTTTTTTTTTTCTAATTAAAATTATAACTAGTTTAAAGAATCAACTAAAACTTCTACACCAAGAAATCAACCTAACCTATTCATTATGTGTAATGAAACGTTATTTTTTTAACATTTAAATTTCTTTTGTTATTTTATTTTTATTAATAGGTTGGTAAATTCAAATTTATTATTTATATTTCATATATATAATTAAAAATTTATTAAAGAGCTACAAATACTTCAAAATAATAATAATAATATTTAGATAAAACATTTTTAACAAAAGCATAGTAAACATTAACATAAACACAAACATTAACATGATCATGCATGTTATTTTTTATTATTCAAATTTAAAAATTAAAATATATGAGAAATTTGTACATCAATTATTGAATTCATAAGGGAGTTTACACCTCTTCCTCATTTATTTTTTAATATACAAATTATTGATGGCCGTTTTCGAATACCATACATATTAGAATTAGTGTTATAAAATCCAATTCTATGACTCCATCTTATTAATAAAATTATATTTTTTTTCCCTGAAATTATATTTGTGTGAATATTTAGAAACAATGTTTTGTAGTCCATGAGATGCATTTTATATATGCTATTTAGGTATGAAAATGAGATTTGCATATAGATGATCTAAATTGAAAATTAATCCTTATAAAATCAAAATTTTAGTTTGTAGCATGTAATAAGATTGGACATCTTGTTTGATAAGATTATAATATATTAATTATGATGATCTGTCTCGATCATGGAAGTAGAGATTTTTAATTGATATATTAGTATATTTAGAATATATTAAATTAGACCGTTGTGAAATGTTCTACAAACTACTGTCACTTGAACAAACAATCTCAAAATTGCTACGTGCATCACTCTTTTCTATTCATCTGCCGGAAGACATGGAAAAGTGTGGGTTAAATTTGTCTTTCTTTTTTACTATTTTGTTTTTGGTTTATTTCTCTTTCATTTCCGTTTTTGAATTTGTTTCAATCAAGTGGCACTCTCACTGAATGCTAAGTAAATAATTTTATCCAAAAAAAGAAAAGAAAAAGAAAAGAAAAAGCTAAAGTTCATGATGCAACAAAAAGTGGTCATAGGGTTCAATCTGTAAATTTTCACAAAAGCAAAAGACCGAAGGCAGAAGTGACCTACGTCGTGGCACCCCAAGCCCTTAAATTTCACTTCTCTAAAACCAATAATCATTCGTGCTTTTCACTTCTTTCAATTAGCTTATCTTATCATATACATGTTCATTGTCGCAAAGCGAAATTGGGCATTCTTTTTTGCCCATAGCCATCTTACATTCGTAGAAGGTAGAAACATGTAATGGTTTCCAACATGGCTTACCCTTAAAAATGGGTTGTGACATATTCTAATTCACCCAAGGCATGGAATCCATGGAAAGAATCTTGTCTTTGAACAAAAACACACATGTGCAGCTGTTTGCTAAACCTTTATGCAATGCACCTCACATACTTCCCACTTTTTTTCTTCCATGACATACTTCTTTTTACACCAAATGTCTTTAACAAAAGCATGTCCTTTACAAACTACTTTAAGATATCTCTTATACATACACCTAATAGAGAAGTCTCTCTTATTGGATGGGAAAAAAAGGAGGATATGCATTGACTAGCTAACAAGTCCTATGGTGGGTATGAGTACTTTTTTCCTTCGAGCAAAGAGATGTGTATGAGTTGGATTTTAAGACCAACAGAAATGAGATCTGCTATAGATCTTACTATTTTCCTTAGCGTTGATGACATTTAGAGATTGCTTTTTAATTTTTAAAGACATTTTGTAATGTAATTCTAGCTTTCTTTTTATCTCTTTTACTAGTGAGATCACATGTATGACCCGGGTGATGCCACACAAGGCTAACTAAAGTTAAGCTTTGCTGTAACTTGTCTCTTGCGGATCAGAAGAAAGAAAAAAAAGTACCAAGTACAGACAGCTTTAGTTAGGTCCACAACACCCTCTCCATTGATTCAATGCTTGTTACGTACTGCTCTTATCCGGAGATATGTCGGCATTGAGAAATAGACTTGGACCCGTAAAAGTGGAAAGAACCGAGCGGCTTGAGGAAAATCAGTTTACTTATCAGACAATTTTCAATTTCAACAAACATAGGCGTGATTTGATACGATATCTTATACGTATATCACGTATTCTTTAAATCATATATCATATAATATATGTTGTGATTATACTGAATGAATGCCTTTTTTTTATGTCACATAGATGATTTTTTCTCATTTCGTTATGGAATTACCCGTCTCAAAGAAAAGTATTATTTTAATAAACCTCGAGAGAGATGAATGAATGTTTTTTTCTTATGTGACATAGATAGTCTTCTTTAATTCGTTACAAAATTAACAGTTAAAAAAAAAAATTAAGTATCATTTTAATAAACCTCGAAAGAAATTGATGTAATTTATCTCTTTTTTTTTAATAATATTTTTTTAGTGGCCACCATAGCTCTAGAGAGACGGATGTATTTAATTTACCTTTTTCTATTTTAAAATATTTTAAAGTGGCCACTCACTGTATGTCCATTTTCTGCATGTGTGATAATATAACACAGACCGCAGAAACTAGAAAAGGTTGGACATGCATGGAAGTGGGCCTATTAGAATGTCCTTCTTGTTTATACCAAAATTGACAATGTTTCTAACATACTTGGGACTTTGGATTTGTGATGGTTAAACATTAAAGGTTAAGAGTTCTTTTGTAAGAGCATCCTATAAAATTTGAGGAAACACAGATTCTAAAAAAAAAAAGTCCATAAATTTTTAGGCCTAACAAAACAACAATATTCTGGCATGCAGAGAATGTTGTTATCAGACAGATGGAAGGAGATGAAAGATATGGATTAAGATAACGACATGCATCTCATCATTCCCACGTATTTCATTCAATTCCTGATCCACTTTACAACCACTAAACTTTTTTCAATTGGAAATATATTTGGTCGAATTACGTAAGTTGTTAGCTTTGAATTCTCCCACTAAATACCCGATGTTTCCACACCTAGTTTGTCTCTTTGTCAAAAGTGTTCTTACAACTTTATTCTACTCGACTAATATGACTTCCTTTTCTTCAAGATTCTTTTATTATTATTATTATTTTTTTTTTTTTTTTTTGGTTATGGTCTTACATGTGACGCCTCCATTTCTGCTTAATCACAACTTTTTTTTTTTTTTTTTTGAGATGATGCTTAATCACAATTCCACCGTGCTTTTGCTCCCTTCTTAAATTCTTGTTTTATCTTATTTAATTCTCCACCCACCCCAAAAAAAGCATCTATATTATTTTACTCTCAACGTCTAAGCATGCAGTTAGATTTTTTTTTTTTTTTTTAAATTTATTGAAAACTTATTTATTAAAAGTTGATAATAGTAGAGTTGTATTTTAGATTAATGTTTTTACTGAAAAACTTGGGTAGCTTATTCAGTGAGAGTTTGATAGAAGCAACTCTTCAAACTATAGATTCCAATTAACTTAATTGATTTTTTTTTTTTTTTTTTTTTTTGTGGTCTAACATAAAATATGAATTAGAATACCTATATAAAAAAAAATATTAAAGAAAAAAACTAATTAATTTCTTGACTTAATAATAAAAGGCAATTATCTTAAAGTGAATGTCATAATTAAAATTTTATATTATTTTTAATAAAAAAAAATAAACTACACTCTATAAACTTAAAGATCAGGCAATACAAAAATCAGTGGAATTGTATGAACCGCGAACACATTAGAGGAACTCTTACTCTTGGACGAAATGATAAAGGAATACCCGGGAACGCATCTAGAAAAGCTTTGTATCAGAATCTACAACGAAACAATCCAATTGATCGAGATGCACAATGAAGATTGTATCCATACAATTTTGCACTTCTCGACAAATATGATCTGCTTCGTTATTCTAAGTAGTTATTCTATGCTAGGTAATGAAGAACTTGTTATTCTTAACTATTGTGTTCAAGAATTTCTATATAACTTAAGTGATAGAATCAAAGTCTTTTCCATTCTTTTAGTAATTGGTTTATGTATAGGATTCCATTTGCCCCACGGCTGGGAACTAATGATTGGATCCGTATACAAAGATTTTGGATTTGCTCATAATGATCAAATTATATCCGGTCTTGCTTTTAACTTTCCGGTCATTCTAGATACAATTTTAAAATATTTGATTTTCCGTTATTTAAATCATATATCTCCCTCACTTGTAGTGATTTATCATTCAATGAATGACTGAAAAATGATTCACTGATCCAATTAGAATTGTTGGTTGTTACTTTGTACATAAGCAATCTTGAGCTTTTGTTGATATTTGCTTTGTAAAATCCTAGTATAAATACTAGGCTCCCGTAAACATTTCTCATGAGTATAAACATTAATGCAAATTCCTCTACTTTCTCTATAGGCTCTCTTTTCCTAATCCACTTTCTTTTTTGTTAGAGGGTGACAACCTCAAACTAAGTTAGATTTCCTTAAATTGCCACACACTTTCCTTAACCAAAACCAACAATTCCCATTCCTGGCCTTAATACCCAAGCTAGTTCATTATAATTGGATAGAATACTCAGGTCCAAGAGGTAAAAGGTACGAGATTCACACAATTGGATGTGAAAGACAATGAGTAGATTCATCTAGAACCTTGTATACGGTTTTCTGTGTCGCAATACATATCATCATGGCCCAAATATATGTTGCTCGTGGTGGTGCTTGAAACTAGAGCAAGTCACACAAAATCCACTGTCTAAGAACCTTGCTAAAGAGAACCCAAAGAGCTTGATGTTGGAGATGAAGCGTTCCTTCATCCTTTTGCATTTGTTATATAAATGTATTAGTTATACAGAGATTTAAAACATAAATTTTTTTATTGAAAATATCAAAATGTGTCAATCAGTTAAATTACAATTCTCTTGATTGATATTTTGATTTCTTGATTAAGGACCATTTGACTTAATAAAATTTGGATCAAATTTTAAGGGGGATCTGACCATGTCGATATGTCATATTGATTTTACTATCCCATTGGAGAATTTGTTCACTTGAATTTTCAAACCTATAATTTAAAATCAGAATCAATATTAAGTGGAAAATTGGTTCCTAATTTAAAAAATTCTAATCAAAACTCATTGAAAACGTTGAACATATCACACGTGAAGATAAAAATCTCAAAAAAAAAAAAAAATTGGTTATTTGAAATTGCATCTTATTTTTATATATTAACATTCGTTCTTTCCAAATATACGGGGTCCGCTTGAGAAATGGAGTTTGCCTCCTTATTAAAGAATTTCGTGTGTCCAGAAATGGGGTCAATGAGAAGACAATAAAAAGTAGGATGAATGCGAAAGAAAGAAAAGCAAAAAATAAAAGTGTTCGAGGTGGCCTAGCTATGCCACTTTGAAGTAGACGTACACGGTACCCCACTTGTTCAAACGAAATTCCAGAAAAGCTAGAGCATTCATCAGTAAGCAATGCAAAGATCACCAAAAAGAAGGTACCTAACGTATGCCGTTGAATTCTAAGCCGGTGTCCAGACTCAAGTAACGTTACTAACGTATGCCTATCGAGGTAGGCATATGCTAATATAAACTCCCGATTTTGCAACCTCAATTTAACATCACAAGAAGGATAAAGTAGCCATTTTGCAACACAAAGGGAAAAATCGTAATTTTGAATTCTTATTCTTTCAATGCATCATTGAAAAGAAATCTAGGAGCTCCAACGATCAAAATGGCGTCTTGTGTGCTTCAAATATGGGACCATTGGATCAAGTGCTTCAAATATGGTGGGATCATTGGATCAAAAGTCATAGTTGGAAGAAGTTTGATGGGAAACATAAACCACAAATCACAATAATTATCTATGATTGTTTTGTAAAAGGATTTTATACAAGATAAAAATTCTACTCTATCCTAATTTAAGTATATATGTGTGTGAAGATTCTCCCTAGAAACTTAAGTCCCGGCCTTACCCTCCACATTCCATAAACATTTATATTTGTAGAGTAACCATCACGCCAATAGTGTGTGGTGATTTTGTAAAAAGATTGAAACTAATTAGTTAGGTTTGGTTTCCATGAAAATAATTGTAGAGATGTATGTATGCAATAAATTCCAAAATATTGAGCTAATAAGAAAGTGCATAGGTTTTAAATAATTGATTAATTATCTTAATTAATTAAGTGTTAAAAAGTGATGAATATTCTAAAAAATGAATATGGACTTCTAAGGAGATAAATTCATAATTTTAAGTTTTTAAAAAAAAAAAAAAAAAAAAAAACCCCACAAGCTATAAAAAATTATCCAAAAGAGTCACAAATCATCAAAACTCGAAATACGATATAAGGGGTGGATTGGGTCCAAGCATCGAATTAGCACTTAGATGAGAGCCTTGAGTGCCAATCAGCATTAAAAGGCCTGGTTCAAGTGTCAATTGGCACTTGTGTTAAGTTCCCTCCAAAAGTCGCTTGATTTTTTTATTTGTTTTCAACTCCAACTCCTAATTGGCCAGTATATCTGCACATGTGCATGAAAATTAAGCCATGAAGAGTTTGAAACTCATCCAAATAAGGCTTCACTTCTTCTAAAAATAGAGGAGACCTCCTCATTTGCAATAGACAGTGAAATTCTTTGAAAGCTTTTAGGAAAGATCCACTGAAGTGATTACTGTTCTTTTTCGTCAATCACAGCATTCTACCCTTAAACCATTTTCACTCCCAAATAAATGAAGACCTATTGTTATTTTGCCAAAAACTTCAGAGAACGGTAAAGAACACACAAAAAAAGAAAAGAAAAGAAAATCTTAAACACACTTTGAATGAAGGAGATACTGCCTGAATTGTCCCGACCCGATATAGCCCTAAAAGTTGCATCTTTACTATATGCTTAAGTGTTGTATACAATGGATCCTAGTAAGTTATATATAGCCTATATATAGCCTATATGAATTAGAGTTAGCAGTTAGGGTTAGGTCTACATGGATTTACAATACAATTGGACCGTTTTAAGTATGATGGATTAAAAAAATAAAAGATAAAAAAAAAAATGTATTATATAATGAGCGATAGAATATAATAAAAATGATTATTTGGCTTAAAGTGGAATCTCTTATCATTAGGGTTAAACAAAGTTTCTCCTCGCCCCAAAATTTGGGATCCCCCATTTGCTTCCTCCTAATGGCTAATATTCAAACCAATTAGTGGGACTTCCCTTTGCTTTAATTAGAAGAAAGTGGATTGGGGCAATATGGTCAGTTGGCGTGGTTGGGAAATAGAAAATCCATTTAAAAAGGCTTCTAAGGTGAAGAAGAAGGGAAACCAACAAGTCATTTAAAACCAGTTAAGAGGTAACAGCCAAAGCCAATATTGCCAAGGCAAGCTAAAACTCTCAAACTCTCTAAAAGGACTTCAAACAAGAAAAGAAAGGAATTCATTGCACCTCTATATCTCTCTCCCTCTCTCTCTCTTTCTTCCTCTCCCTCCCTCCCTCTCTCTTTCTCTCCAAATGGCAAATTTCAATAGCAGAATTTCCATCATCCATACTTTTCTTGTGTGTTCTCTCTATTTCTCAGGTAACCCTCTTTGTTTTGCGTTGTTCTGTTTTTGCCTTTTCGTTTTTTTCACAATTAGTTCCTTGGTCTTGTCCTATATATAAGGGCATGAACCCATTTTCATTTGACTTTTTTTTGTTAACCTTTTGTGATCATTAATTATGAAGCACTCATTTTCCTCTCTAATAATGATTGCTTGTTTACTTCTACAAGGAGTCACATCATTTGGAATCAACTATGGTCAACTGGGCAATAATTTGCCACCACCCGAAGAGGTCCTCGAATTGTTAAGCTCTCTCAGGCTGACAAAAGCAAGAATTTACGACACCAATCCTCAAATTTTGTCAGCATTCGCCAACTCCAGCGTAGAGCTCATTGTCACAGTCGAAAATGGAGTTCTCGCTCAGCTAATGAACCCTCAACAAGCCCTTCAATGGGTAACCACCCACATCAAGCCCTACTTTCCAGCCACAAAAATCACAGGCATAGCCGTAGGAAATGAGATCTTCACTGATAATGATAAAACGCTAATGTCATATCTTGTTCCAGCCATGGTGAGCATTCACGGTGCTCTTGTTCAATTAGGCCTAGACTCACATATTCAAGTCTCGACACCTACTTCTCTAGCGATTCTTGCTGAGTCGTATCCACCTTCGGCCGGTAGTTTCAAAAACGAGTACTATGGTACCATGTCCCAAGTGTTACAGTTCTTGTCAAGCACCAAATCACCATTTTGGGTTAATGCCTATCCATATTTTGCTTATAATGGTGACCCAACTCGCATTTCTTTAGACTATGCGCTTTTCAGTCCTAACGCAGGAATGATTGACCCTTATACCAAGCTACATTATGATAATATGCTCTATGCCCAAGTAGATGCAGCCATTTTTGCTGTTGCTAGAATGGGTTTCAATGGAATAGAGGTCAGGGTTTCAGAGACTGGGTGGCCATCAAAAGGGGACGCAAATGAAGTTGGTGCAACTCTAGAGAATGCTGCAGTTTATAATAGAAATTTGTTGAGAAGGCAATTGAAAAATGAAGGGACTCCATTGAGGCCTAACATGAGGTTGGAAGTTTATGTGTTCGCTTTGTTCAATGAGGATTTGAAGCCTGGACCAACTTCAGAAAGGAATTATGGTCTCTATCAACCTGATGGAACCATGTGTTATAATGTAGGCCTCTCTGCCTTATCAACTCCTTCCACAACTTCCTCAACTTCAACAGCTACCGTTTCTTTTACTTCTTCTTCCACTAAGGTAAAGCCATAGGTTCTTCTTTTTTTTTTCTTTTTTTAAATGAAAGTTCTTTTGCTTTAAAAAGAATCTATAAGGAAATAAGAAAGTGTACAGGAAAATAAGGAAAAGTGTATATCATTGCAACGAAGAGTTGTAAATATATTGTAATTTTATATTTATGAAAAATTAATGCTATGGGAATGATTTATTGTTTATAACTTGTTTTATATTTCGATGAGGTAATCTAATTCTTTTCTTTTCACCTTTTCTCTTCCCTCTTTAAATGTCATTTACTTTGAAACAGGCAGCAACAATGGAATATCAAAGCTTGGTGTACTGGATGTTTGTGTATTTGCTGACCTTCCAAGTTTTTATGAGAAGATTATTTTAAGGAAATTGAAGTCATGTAAATATCACTTTTGGTAAGGAAAAAATGGGGATTTTGCTCGGGTCTTCTTGCACTTCCCGTTGCAAAACATAAACCTCTTAAGTCTTAATGACTTTCGAGTACGTACGAACATTAAACATGTTTTTAGTATTAAGCTTGTCCCATTTTTCTCAAGTTAACACTACCAAAAACCCATTCTCAACAACATTGATGTGTATTTGAAAATGATATTTACATTTAAAAAAAAAAAACGATTTCAACCTCAACGGGTCATATTAACTTTTATCAGATGGATATAACTTCCTTTACGTCCTCGACCCCACAATGATTCGGATTGTACTACTAGAAAATGAGTTTATTATTTGTAATGGATATGGGGGCAAAACCATCATATCTTTGCTATTATTGTACAACTCTATCTAGAATTTTTATTTTTCAGCTTACTTTGTCATTTTATTATATTAGTAGTTTATGTAAAAATTTACGTTGTTAGAGAATTTCCATTTATCCAAAAGAGAATGGTTTGTTGTAACAATATTATTGTAGTGAGAATTACTTCATCTTATTGGTTGTAAGGGAATTCATAAAATCTCTCTCTCTCTCTCTCTCTAAATATATATATATATATATATAAAATATAAAATTCATGTAAGATAAATAAGAGATAATGAAAATCTAAAGTGCAAAAGGTTAGGCATTGTTTGGTTCTTTTATTATCCTCAAGCGGACAATGGGGCGTCCCTAGCTAGCTTTATTCCCTGGCCAAATAACCGTCAGCATTTAGTCATTGCACCCCCTTTTTGCAAAGGAGCTTTTGAAGCTTTTCTTTTTTCTTTCTTTCTTTCTGTGCATCTGAGGTGGGGGGTGAGACATTGTAAGCTCAGCCTTAGTAGAACCTGATGCGGATTGGTCTACCAATTTGTCATCAACCAACGTGGAGCACATGCAGCCCAACAATTTTATGGTACCCAGCCCACTAAGAAAAGAAAGCAATTCTTTAAAGGACCTTTTCTTTGGCCAGTAATTTTAAGGGACCCCTCTGAAAAATTAAGGATGTTTTAGCTTAGATTTATTGTTTCTTTCTGAATCTATTAGGCTAATGACATGGCCTCGTGGACTGACTCATTTACGTCCCGAAACATGTAAACTAGCTAGCATGTGCTTTTGTTTTATTCAATTTCTATACTCAAGAAAGTTTCTTCATGATTCTTGAGTCTCCACTAATTGGTTAGCATGTGCTTTTGTTTCTTAAAAAAAAAGTTAGAATGTTTAAATTACTATCAATTATGAATTTGATTGATGTTACAACAACAATATATAAAATAAGTTTCTTAAGTGCTTTTAGGTTTTGTAATAAAAAATTCGAAACATCAATTTGTAAGGCGATCTCTAATAAAATTTATAGTAACTAGAGCATTACTCAATTAGCTAGTTTTAAATTTGGAGGGGCAATTTGTGTTAATGAGTTGTGTTCATGTCATGTAAAGATAGGAGTATTTGAACAAATAACTTAAATCTAACTTAACCCATTTGATAATTGTGTCAAACTCCTTCAATTCTAAAACAACCCATTAAGCGAGTTGATACAATACAATTCATTTCAATCTATTTAATACACAATCTAAGAAAAATAAAGTATAAAGAGCTTCTTTTCTTCTTTTTCTTTTTCTTTTTTTTTTTTTTTTTTTTTTTTTTGTTAGGGGTTTTAGAGTTCTAACGAAGAATTTATCAATATATCTACTAAAATTCTTATAATTACTTAATTATATTTAGAATTCAAAGTTATCTTAGAGAAAAAAAAAATACATTTATTTATTTTAATTGAGTTATTTTGAGTTGATAGCAAGTCATGCAACTCAATGAGATATTGATCTATTTATTAATCATGTTAAGTGTGTCAACCTATTTTTAACACTGATCCATTTACATTAAACAATAACTCACAAAAAATCACATCGTGTTCATGTCGAGTTTACGGGTTAGGTAGAATATTGTCATCCTAGTTGTAAAGTTTTATTCCTTATTTTGTATAAATTAAATATTTTATTAAATTTTCTGTATATATTGGATTGGATGGATTTCATTTTTGCTGAGACCGACACCAGATTACTAAAAAAGTAAATAAAGCCAAATGTTTGACTGATCGACTAGACATGACTAGATAAAATAAATAAAATTCCATTCCCACGCTTAATGTCTTGGTTTCCTTTCGACGGGTGGGGCATTAGCGGATGGCTTTATGTAGCTTTCGTGAGCTTGATATCTAATGGGTGTTTTTTTCAATTCCTCAACATGCTATGGTGTGTGCGTTGCACTTGCATCATCTTATATCTTCAACTGTCCCTCATTCACCTCATGTATACGTGCAAATATGTGGAGAGAGAGTGACAGAAATTGGTACTCCAAAAGCTAATCCTATCTTCCATCCCTTCTTTTCTATCTCTTCTTTTTTCCTTTTGTCAAGTAAGAGGCTAAAATCTTTCTGTTAGAGCATCACCATCGGTGGTGGAGCTATTTTACCACCTCAAGTTCTAATTTAGTATGTAACATTGGCGGAGCCAAAGGCAAATATTTTTGCCTACAATTCACTATAGCAAAAAGGCATAAAAATATATATATATTATTTTATCACTTAGTTGGGTTTTGTGGCAGAGAGGAAGAGAGAGAAAATGAGAAATAAATTAATAAAAATGAATAGTTTTTGACTGATAGTAAAAATAAGATTATTGATACAGGGTGTGTTGTGAAAATGTATATTAAAATAGACAAAGTAACTTTTTGAGATGTTAAATGCTAAAATTTTTAGCTCCGCGACGTGAATGCTCAAAAGAAAATAATGAAGAAAGTACTCAGTAATCCCTCAGGGTAGGAAGTTGCAAACAGTTTTGTTTTGTTTTTTTTTTTTTTTTTCGTGTGAAAGTGCTGAACAACACAATTATGTTTAAGTTGCAAGTAAGAATTAAAATAGTTTCAGTATTGTCCCATTAAAAGCAGAGCAACAAAAGACTGGGACAAAGTATCTTAAAGTAATTTTGGTGTTGATGATAATATCCTATATTAGCTAAAGCATTTGCGCAACGTTTCGCTTCCTGCAGATTGATATGTCTAACTGTCACTGCCCATTGTCTAGTCCAGAAGACTCCTGCCATATCACACACAAGATCCAATGTTAGAGGAGTGCTAAACTACTAATATCATTTTTTAACCAATAGGCAACAAAATGAATCAATTTTCCGCTTAAACATTTCATTAACCCTTTGTCCATGCATGCCAGGACTAAACCTAACTAATGATAACCCAGGACTAACTAGAGTCGGCAGATTTATCAGGGATGGTAATTAATGGGCAATGTATTGTGGGATTTTCCCTTAATTTCCTAACGTGTAAAGAAATTATTATGACCGAAATAAGGTTGGCCACAGCTAAACCCTGATCACCTTCTTTATTGAGAGAGAGAGAGAGAGAGAGATCTTTTGTATACATAATTGAAAGCAACAATAATAATTTTCTATTAAAAAAAAAAAAAAGCCTTTGTAGCTAAGTTTAATATTAATAATTTAATACCAATATCATGCCTATGCGATATGTGAACTAACAAAAATATTTCAATGGTATAATTAAAATAGAATAATGAGATATATATATACATACATATATATATATATATATATATATATATATATATATATATATATGTAGTACAAAAAAAAATAACAAACACTATTTTAAGTTGCATGACAAACGCACATAGTGTAAGTAAGTTAAAGTTTTTAGAAAATCAAAGATAATAATAGAATAATAGATTACAAAATAATTTAAAATAAATAATGAACCTCCTAAATTTATAGGACAAAGGTTGACTATAAACTTGCAATTGTACCATAAGACTACAATTTCCTTTAAAAAAAAAAATTTAATATTGTTACATATTTTGAAAATCTAACAATTGTATTGTATATTCTTTACACTCTTATTCATTATAGACATATGCAATGTGCCTATTAGGTTTTTTTCAGAACTTACAATTGTTTGGATTTTCAAATACTTCTTCTCTTCTCTCTTCCCATCTAAACATAATTCATAAACTCCATGTATATGTGACATAACTATTACATATTTTATATATATATATATATATATATACATATATTGCATACATGCGATCCAATCGTTAGTCATCAAGGTGGTATATATTTCAATTATTTGCTCATTTTAAAATTTTTGAATCTTTTTGTATAAGAAATATCACCTTTTTTTTTTGTGACATCAAATTTCAAAGACAATTTATATGATAATAAATTCATTTAAATTAATATCACATGAAAAACTGTCTAAAGTGCTCATTCTATGTGTTTTCTGAATAAAGTGATGTAGAAAAGAAAACATTATAACGTTTATTTTTAATCTCAGTCTTTGGATCAATTTTTTTTTTCTTTTAATTTTTACCTTTTCAACTTTTTCGCCTTACATCAGAAGTGTAATATGATAGCCAATATCCAAATTCGTCTCCAAGACTTCCTTCTCAAGTTTTGATAATTTTTGTTTCTAAAAAATAAAATATTTTGATGATACTTTTCGGTGGTTCAGATGTCGACATAATGGATGCCATAAGTTACCAAACAAAGACAAAAAGTTGGGCAACAGAAAATTCATACTGCTTTTTGGTCATTAATGCATAATTACCAAATGATTTACTTAGTGCACTGATTTGACATTGAGAATATTTGGCACTCTTTTGGGAACATTATCGTCCTTGGTGAACTATTGGATGAGTCATGGGTTGCCGCATTAACATAATATTGAGAGTGCCACGGATGAATTATTCACGATGACAAGAAATTTTGTGCTTGAAAATGATTTAGAGTTCCTTCCAAAAAAAAAGAGAAAAGGATTAGAGTTGAACAAGTTCCATGCATGTGGGAAGTGGGAACCTTTCTTGTCATGATGTAACTTTTCTGATGAGTGTGTCTTGGTCTAAATCTGCAGATATAATCGAACAAGAATTCACGTGATCTAGGGTTTGAACTTTGAACCAAGCATATTGTGATGTTTATGGCACTAATTGAATGTATTTGTGTTCCATCGACGGAATGTGAATGTTGTATACATGTTTCTACCATAAATATTGGAGAACATATTTTTCTTTTGCAAAATTAACGTGTAAAATTACTACTTAATTGGTAAAAGATTTTGCTATCTAAACAATGATTTGCGTTCGAAGTTCACTTAATAATAATAAAAATCCAATAATAATTTATTAATCTAATGATAAAAAATAATCATGAAGATCTATAAAATAAATAAATAAATAAACTACTTTGCAACATAGGGATTATGAAAATGCATACTCATTTATTTGATAATTATGATAATCTAGGGCCTAAATTTTTCTCCGTGCCTATTCAGCATCCGCTTTTCTCTCCTCATATTCTTCATTGGATGGTTCGGATGGACTTCGCAGTTATTTCACAACTAATATTTGAGAAGCATATAACGATGGTGCAATCATGAGCCACATTTAACATAAAACTTCTATACATTCATCTTGTATCCAAAGGCGATTCCTATATGATTAGTTGAAGCATGCAGGAATTGGGGAACCGCTCTCATTAACTTGCTATCACTCCTTCCTAAATCGTTCAAGATTTTATTCTTCTCTTATCCTATAGGCAACCAAATTAAAGTCATCTGACTGCCACACAAGAAAAAAAACTAAAAAAATTTAAGTCAACTGTAATTCCAAACACATGCATTCAAGTGAAACCAATTGCATCCTTTTGAGACTGGAGATAAGAAAAAAAAAATTTATGGAAGGTACTCGTATCACAAGTTTAGAATCAATTTCCACTTAGAATTTCCCTTTCACATACTTGCCTTGTAAATTAATCAAAAAACAAAAAGTTACCAAAAAATATTATTTGAATGCCGGCATTTGTTGAAGCCACGCAAGTCTTGGATGTTATGAATGGTGATGGTAACTAATTGAATGGTTTTTCTGTGTAGAATAGAGCTAGCTAGAATCCTTTCTTTGATTCCCAAAAGGGCCAAAGGCAACGGCCGGTACTGCATGTGGAAGTTAATTTCTTGATAATTGTGATTTTAATAAGAGTATAAATGATCGGTTGATTTGCTTCTGGCCATGTTTAGGTGGGAATATGATTAGGCTTTGTTTCTAAAGCTGCCTTTGATTTGCATAATTTGAGGAAGATGCTTTTTGTAAAGTGATATGAAATTTATATTCTAAGGTTATAGCAAAGATTTCTTTAGACTTGGACCAAAGGGATTGATTACACTTTGAATATGGCCAGCTTAATTAACTAGAGCAAACCTGGAAATAAAATAATAAAAGGGATTTTTTCTGGAAAAAAAAAATAAAAAAAGCCAAAACAATAATACGAAATCAGCCTAATTCTTATGAATTATACATTGATTATGGGCTACCATACTTGTATCTCTTTTAATCCACTAGGAGTGTACAGATCCCATAGAATAAATTAACAAATTTTTATTCATTATTAATAACAAAATGTCAAAAACTTACAATGAAGTTCTGTAGTGGCATAGGGCCATAGGGGCTATGGCTTTTTGTTGGGTTACAAAGATTGAGGATGTAAAGCTAGCTATTATTGAAGGGGATGACAAGTTAGTACTAGATTGCACGTCAGATTCGATTAGTCGTTGAATTGAGAAGTCTTCCAATCGATTCATGATACAGTGTAAATGCCAAAGGTAAAAAGGTTGTCTGTCCTTCAGAATATGATCCGTACCTCTCTTTGCAATTCAATCGTGTTCCACCACAGCCGCCTCAATGTTGGAGAAAAATAAAATATTTAAAATCCTCACTCACCAACAGTGTAACAATTGGCATATAGCTAGGGTGGCAACACATGTAAGGCAACGGTAAAAGTTAAACGTGCTAATCAACAGAAGAGTAATCATTATCAAGTTATGGCTAAGTGTCAACAATGTGCAAGGAAAAGATGCTACGTGAATGGAGGACTCATTTTTCACATCAACACATGACTTTCATATCGCAAAAGCTACTCAACAAAGATTATTATCTTGAAATTGTTCTTCGTTTTAGTTCTTAGGATGTTGTAAGGCATTAATGCAAGTAAATATATTGATTCTCGTTACTCTTTCATCTTTATAAAGCTTTCTTAGATTCAAAATAAGTTCTCCTTTTTTTCCTTTTAATGAGAATATTCATAGCAAGTTCTTGGTGGTGAACTTCATAGATCTTTAAGGCCAAAATGGAAAAATAGCACTATTTACTGAAATATATATCAATCTACCACTGTTACGGAAATATATGAGAAACTACTACTAATTGGAAACTCAATTTTTAGAAAATCGAGCTCTGCATATATTTTGCAAAAATGTGCTATTTGGACATTTTGGCCGATCTTTAAAGTCTTTTATTGAATTGAAATTTATTGTTTCACATCAATGTCCTTTAGTAGCCTCATAATCTCATAATGTAGAAAACTAAAATCGACCACATGATTGACCGAGTTCATTGGAAACCAGTTTGAGAACAAGTTTTTTAATTATGAGAAATCATATTTTCAAATGGTTTATGTGAATCGTATGAACTCAACTGCAATTGAATTAGAGGGTTTGCTAGAACCAATCATAGTTCATCAATGATGTGCTCTAGTATTCTTGTAATGTATTACTATTGGGAAAATCAGACCAAATCGACTAGTTCACCCAAGTTAACTGGGAATTAGTTTGAGAGCCATTATTTTTATTATGAGCCATATGAACGGTGGATGATCCGAACAACTTGCTAGAATCAGTTATCATTTAGTCTCAATCCAAGCTAATTTTTTAATATGAAAAAACAACAAAATGAAGATATTACATCTCAAATTAGGACAAAGGAAGCAATTTTTTACTTACATTAATAATGACTGCTAAGCCAAGGTTGCGCGGCTCCTATAGATTCGAACCAATTTAAAAGAAAGCCATACCAACAAAATAAATAGACTTTCATTAATATATTTGTAATTTTTATTATGTCATTTTATTTAATTAGCCATCTCAAAAGAAAATATAAATAAATTATTCAAGTATATTCATAATTTTTACTTAAAGAATTGATTATAATTATATTGTTCATTTATTATTCTTTATTGTTGTCTAACTTTCTAATATAAGTAGTAAAATATGCTTGAAAATTATTTAATTGTCCTAAAAATTTTTTAATCAAGATTATTCATTTAAAAAAAATTCATTTATATAATATTTTAGTTCATTATTAAATATTTATCATGCCATCACGATTCAACCTTCAATTTGAACCTCAATCGAATATAGACATTGAACCTTTTTTATTTTTCAACTCTTTTGAAAGATTCAAATTTTTTTTTTTTTTTTAAGAAACATAATTCTCGTTTTTCTATTACAGCCAGTAGACTTTGACCCCGAGATCGGGCTTTCATAATAACATAAAGTCACACTATTCCTCCTCAACCATATGGATAGGCATATATATACCTCAAAATTCAAAACCTCTCAGCCTCACTCACTCTTCCTCGTAGCAAATCGCAATGGCGCTTTCCTCTGCATTCCGCGAGCGCCTCGAGCAAATGGAACACACCAGATACCAACGTCTCTCTCTCCTCCAGGTCAGCTCCCCAATGCCAACCCTAATCTCTCTCCTCTATTTGTTTCGTCTCCTATAAAATTTTCTCGCCAACCAAACAGATCAGTAAATCCCTAATTTTGTCAACCTGAGGTCACCACGCCAAAAAAAATGATTGCAGGCAGAGAGAGAATTGCAAGCGAGCAAGTCTCAGGTCTTGACGTCAAAGCACGCAAACATCAGGGCCATGGAACAGAGGTGCTTGATACTCGACCAAAAGATCGCGTCTCAGAATTTCAAGATCTCGGCCCTCAAGTCCCAAATTGAAAGCCTCGACGCGAAATACTGTTCAGAATCGCAAGATTTGAGGTGAGTGAATTTAATTTTGTTCACATTTTCCAGTGGTTGAATTATGTAATTGAAATAGACTTGGTTTTTAGGGTTTTGAAGAGTGAGGTGGAGGAGCTTGAGGAGCTGGAGAAGGAGAGGGATAGGTTTTACGAATTGAAGAGTTGCGAGATGAAGGAGTTTAATCAGAACGTGGAGAAGTTCGTCGTGGAATGTCAAATGCGCGTCGAGGAATTGAGGAATACTGTGAAAGAGGTGATGAGTAAGGCTGTCAAACTCCGATTGCATTGAGTATTCTCTGGATGAATTGTTAATTACAGCATGCTTATCGGTTTACTGTATTTTCGGTACATTCACATATATGTATGTATGCATTTTACATCTGCATGTATATTATATAAAGAAAGTATCAGGATTAAACAATCTTTGTTTAAGTAATGACTGAACATGTTTTGCTTGAGAATTCTCGATGCTTAGACAGCTTCTACACAAACCTTGAAATAGATAAATGAATGGACAGAAGTTTCTTCCAAATTGGTTTGGGGAAGTTTGCTCAGATTGTTCAACCTGCTACTTGGCGATTCAAATGACCATCCACACGTGCTTTTAGTTACATAGCGTATTTGATAGTTATACAACTTATTTAAATGACTTAATAGGTCATCTAGTTGAAATACACATGGATGTTCATTCAAATCGCCGCTTAAAAGAGTTGGAGGATTCTTCCAAATTCAAGTGGAGAAAACTTTGTGTTAAATGAATAGTCAAGACTATCCAACGTATCAGAAAAATTATCTTAAAAAAAGTCATCCATGTGATTAAGGTTCATTTGAGCAATGTTTGGAGAAGGGGATGTGTAATTGCTTTATCATATCATTGAGTCAGTTTACTCCAAGGCACTGAATAAAATGGCATGATAGGGTATACCTTTATGTGCTGAGGAAGGCCTTGAAATGAGTACACACTAGGTATGCCAAATTTATAAAGAGAAGTCCTCCTGAGTTCCTATTATACCTTCCTCATTTGATTAGTTAAGTAGTGCATCACTCATTCATTCTTTGGTTAGCAATACTAAAGAAGAAATGAGCACTATACAACAAGAAGAAAGAATCAGATATCAAATCAAGACTTGTAGTAAGTAGAAAGCCAAGAGATCTCTTCTAAGGAATGGATTCAGTTGTTAAACAATGCGAGGGAGGTGTACTCTGATTACTTTTGAAGCTAAGTTTCATAAACCTGTTAGGCAAGCTCATAGTGTGCTGAGTAGATTCTCAATTGGGTCAGCATAAACTTCAACCTTGCAAAGCTCTAAAGAGGATTCTTAATGTCTTCAACAACGGAAGGGGCCTGCTGTCTCTGTAAGTAATATTTTTGTAAGAAATCCCTGGTGTTTTTCATAGAATTTAAAAAATTAATTAGATGGTGGTGGTTACAAACTTCAAATTTCTGACTTTTTAAAAAAAATCATTGGAATTAAGCTGTCTTAGAGCCCTGTTTGAAGTGGATGTGAGTGATAGAATTTGCTGACGTACCTATTGCTATGGATCCTAAACCTAATAAACCCCAATGGATTATGCCCAATAAGCCTATAATTTAGATGAGAACAATAAATAGGAAGGCAAGCTTTATTTCAAGTATATATTTGTCATTTAAAGTTTTTATGAGGCTTTAGTTTCCCCCCCCCCCCCCCCCCCCCCCCCCACTTAGAACTTTGAATGACCAATCCCTGAGAAAAAATATTCATATTTTAGCATTATGCATCATCTATTTTTCTTATCCTTAGGTTGCGTTTGGATAGGAGGATTTAAATTTAAGGGGTTTGAATAATCTTTGTTAGTATTGCTTTTAATTTAACAACACATGATGATGTGAGCTTTCATTTCAAATCCACATATTAATAAAGCTCAAATCAATCTATTAATTCAACAACAAAAAAACGTCATTTCATACTCTATTCAAGTATTTTGAACTAAAAATTCAAATTCAAATTCTTCTCTTTCAATAGCTTTTTTCAAATGGACCATTAGTGTATTCTGATTCTTGATTTGGAAAATGTTTATACTGCTTCTGGTCAAACATTTAAGATGCTTTCATTTGCCAGTTGAATTTAATAATGGCTCATTTATAGAACCTGCCCATGAAAGATTGGGTTTTTATTCTTCTTTTTCTGTAGGTTTCTTCTTCTTCTCCCCACTCCCCTCCCCCCCCCCCCCCCCCCCCCCCCCACAAATTTGCTTCTGCTTCTTCTAATAGATGGACAAATTCTTTAATTTAATAAAATTCCCTTCTCCTTGTAATTATTTTACTGTAAAAGTTCTGTCCCTTATGATAAATCTTTGTGTGGTTTTTGTTGATCCTCAATTATCCTACATTGATGTTCAAAAGTCTTGCAAAGAATTGCCGGGGGTGGTAAATCACTCTTCTCAAAGTAGTCTCTATTTATAGAGCTCATAGTGGGTTAAAATTAACTTATTGCAGCCTTTCAACTGACAGTTCTTCTGGGGGGCATGCATTGCCAAAGACAATTAGGGTAATTTTACAAGTGAGCGTGACTAGCTCCTAAGATGATTCAGGGTCTGTTTGGAATCCGATTATTTTGTTAAAACTGAAAACTTTTTGCTGAAAATACTGTAGATAAAGGTAAAAGTTAGCTGAAATAGTACAATAAGGCCCATAAATAGTAGCAAAAATAAGTTGAATAGTAAAATAAGCTGACTTTTTAATTTTTGTCAAACGGACACTCAATGTAGAGATCGAAAAGCTATGTGCTTACATCCTTTGAAGGGGATTCTCATGCGGTGGTTAAAAGCTCATTGTAATTTAGAAATTTGTATTTTGTATACACAGCAACTTATTTTAACTCAAGACTACAGAGGTTGCACATCCTCACAGACATAACATTGTCAAAAGCTCAAACTAACTTGTTATTTAGAGCCATGGCATTAACATTTTGATGGTATTGGACAACAATTTGAAAAATTGATGAAACTTGGCTGAGATAAGTGTTCTATGTTTTGTGGCTCACCAATTGACTGTGGTTGTGATCATTAGTGTTCATGTCATGCCAAATTACCATTTCCATTATGTTTGTGGGGGAGTCCAGCAGGCTTGCAAAATGGAGCAGTTCCTGAACATTTAAAATTATAATAATAATAAATTAAGAATCTAACATGATACTTGCCAGAGAGAAACTGAAATTACAATCGAACTACCAAAAGGAATTACAATGGGGCTGTTTTTTCAGTGTTAATAATTCTAGAAGTAAAAGGAATGAAAACAGAATTAGAGTGATAAAGATTTTTGATTCATGTGGATTTTTGAATGATGAACTAATAATATTTTTTGTTTGTCCTTGATGGGCAGTTGTACATATAATGCTTTATTTCCCATGATAATTTTAAAAGATAAATCTCTGTTACACAAGTTATTTCTAAGTAAAAATGATCCAACTAAAACCACACCTTTGACATCACTTGATTTTTCTTGCAGCTCCAGTCAAGCATTACAAAACTCCAGGGCGACAGTGGATATTTTAGTAATTCTGAGATATCTGCAGCTGAAATGAGAAACTCTGAACTTATAGACGTGAAGAAGAATTTGGATAGAAACTTGGCTTCTAATTACCAAAAAAGAGCAAAGTTACAAGAGCAGCTTCAGAAAATATTGTATTAATTGCAAGTTTGCTGATAAGAAGGTGCAGGCAACAAAAATGAATGCCATATTGTACAGAAGAAAGAAGGTTGAAAAGCATAGCCCATGCAAAGGGTATGACTTCACTGTCCTCGACTTTTTACTTTTTATTTTCACTTCCCCCCTCTTTGCTTTCAAGTGGGATATGGGCATTTAACTGTTATTATCTGCCATAATTGGCCTCATGCTGAAGATGGCATTGCTGTAGAAAAGATTTGCCTAGTCAAAATAGAATCATGATTGGTGCCCATGATGCTATAAAATTCGTCTGTAGATCTTGGGTATGAAGTGGATCAAATCAATTGCTATGTTCAGCTATTCGATGAATCGGATGCTAGAGTTTATCAACATCACCCTAAGGAATAGCACAATTAGTAGGGGATCATGTGGAAAATGATCGTTTCCAATTGTTCATGAAATAGAGAGGATCTATTTCATAGTGAAGATCCATTTCTCCCTTTAAAATTTCATATTTCACAAATGTATAGGTGAATAGTGCCGCCTATTTTAAAATCAATTGTCATTCCTTATTTGGTGGAATGAGATTTTATAAGATGTGGCACCTTGTACACTTTTAAATGCATAAAAATTAAAATTTCACTATGAATGGACACTGTACTCTATATTTCAAAGTAAATGAAGAGAATACGCATACAAGGACTTGAACCATGTCTTATGAAAGAGAGGGCTAAACTCAACCATCCAAAAATAAATATATAGATGACCATGTAGTCTTTGTTTGTCCAATTTTATTTCTTTAAATTTAAATCTCAACTTTTAAAATATAGTGAGTATTAGTGACATCCTATTGAGGAAAAATATTTAAATCTCTAAATAAATAAGCTAATAATATTTAAATCTCTAGATAATAATTATTAGCTTATTTATTTATTTTTCCTTTAGCCTTTAGGTCGAACCTGAACTCATCCCTTCGAGGCTTTAAATGAGAGCCGAGCCGAGTTTTCACAAGACCGAAGGCCCTGTGAGAAGTATCAGTTGTACCAACCAAATTAATCATTTTGGGCTCAAGTATTGACAGAGAGTTTTGGAGTTAAATTCCTTTTCAGTTTTTTTTTTTTTGGGGCCCGAGGCTAATAATACACTAAGGCAATCAGCCCCACGGCCCAAGTCCCTTTACCGCTAAGGCCCACTCAGCCGGGTTCCACTTCCTCGTCCTCCAACTCTGCTAGGTTTTTTTTTTTTTTTTTTTTTTTTTTTTTTTTAAGATAAGTTTACCGCAATATTATTCAGTTGGTACCTAAGGTAAGAATCAAGTAATTATAAGTTGGCACTCTTTATAACAAATTTTTTTACAACTATCTTATATGGTAGATTGTAATTATTTGCATTTCACTTTCATATAAATCCAATACTCACAACATTCTATATTAAAATTATAAAAAAAAGTGTGTAATTCTATTTTTTTTTTTTTAATAAAATTTGTTGTGCAATATTGTGTATGTAGCCTGCACCTTCTGTTAGAAGCATTATGTGTTGCTGATGATAGCATAAGGAATGAGTGTGCTTGGGTAGCATTAGGTCAATCATTTGGCTTCATGTTTTCTCAACACACTCATAACTCCTCATACCTGACTAGTGATGCTCCTAAGGGCTCTTTGAAGGAGATCAGCCCAGTTTCCCTACTCGAGTTGGATCGATGAGCAGTGATGAAGGGTAGCATGTGGATGCACCTTACTTCACATGATGCCCCAAGACCATGGCAGAGGAGGGCCACAGTGGGCAGAGATGGTTGTGGTAATGGGTAGCAGTAGGTGGTGCTAACCCTATGTAGTGGTGCATGGCATTGGTGGCACATGACATTGGTGGCTTAGTTTCTAATTCTTGTGTGTGAGCTTGGTGGCTTGAGTGCAAGGCAGGGCTGGGCTGCTGTGATGATAGAATGTTGTGTGCAAGGCATTAGGCTAGTGGGGCTGGCTGAATGCATGGACAACTGCTAGTGGGCTGATGGCAACTACTTTGTGTGCTGCATGTGGGCATGTTGTGTGGGCTGCAGTGTTGATGGGAGACCTTAAGCATGGGCCAAGCCTCTCCAAAAACGTGTGGGAACATATTGTGTGGGCTACTGGAGGATGGGTAAAGGCCCCATGGTCTGCTGAGACATGGGCTGTGTATGTGCAGCATGTGTAGTGGCAGTTGCCAAGTAGTTACCAAGCAGTTCCTAGCTTTCCTAATGATCAAACCTACTATGTAAGGGCTGGTAAGGAGAGCAAGCCAAGACAACATCAGTTGAAGGTGTCCTAAGTCAGAACACAAGTGGTAGATTTTCTAAGACCCAGACATTTACTAGGCAGTAACTGCCATAGCAGTTAATTCTATATATTTAACCCTAAGGCTGTTGAGGGTGTCAGCAGCAGAGTGTATTTGGCCTTGGGAAAATTTCTGTGTAATTCTCTAGGCTTGTAAAAGGGTTTCCTTTGTACTTGAGATTAAGTAATAAAGGTTGGGATAAGTTCCCTGTAAATATTGTGTGTGCTTTGTGTTTAAACATCCCTATATAATCTTTTCTAAGTGTTACGTACTACAGTGTGTGTGTGGTGTTGGTTAAAACTAAGTCAAGGACTTAGGGCCATCACAAGTAGAAAATTTAAGTGAAAAATTGACCCTATGACAATTGGTATTAGAGCCTAGCAACAATGTCTTTGGACACCAGGGCAAGGGTGACTGTCTTGGAGAACATACTTGGAGTTCCTGCAGAGGGAGAACAACTTTCTATGTGTGATAGATTGGATGCACTGTCTGCAGAAATTGCTGTGATACGGAATGAGATTTCTAATCAGAGGGATGTTGTGTTGATTTGTGTTGAAGAGTTGGCTGCTACACTGGATGCCCAACGCTGTGTAGCAAGAGAGGCCTAAAGCCAACTTGAGACAGAAATTGCCTTGATAAAGAGGGTAATGAGTGGCCTACCTAGGGAAGGGGAAGTGGCCACCAAAGTGAAGGTGCCTGAACCACAGCCCTTTAATGGTGCTAGGAGTTCCAAGGATTTGGAGAATTTCCTTTGGGACATGGAGCAGTACTTCAAGGCTGCTAGGGTGCCTAATCAAGAGATGGAAACCATTACTAGGATGTATCTTTTAGGGGATGCCAAGTAATGGTGGAGGACCCGTGTGGAAGATGATGCAGATGCTAGTAGAGGGAAGATTGACTCGTAGGAAGCCTTAAAGAAAGAGTTGAAGGACCAGTTCTTGCCTACCAATACTGCATGGGTTGCAAGAGACTTCTTGAAGTAATTGAAGCAAACTGGTATAGTGAGAGAATATGTCAAGACATTCATTTCTTTGATGTTGGATATCAAGAACATGTTAGAGGAAGATGTTCAATTTCATGTCTAGCTTGCAACCTTAGGCACATTTGGAGTTAAAGAGGTAGGTAGTGCAGGATCTGCCCTTTACTATGTCTGCTGCAGATGCCTTAGTAGACTACAAGTTCAATAAGCCCAGTGGGGATGGTGAAAAACGTAAGTCCAAGGACAAAGGCAAAAACAAACAGAAGAAAAATGGCAAGAAGAACAAGGATAAGCAGAAGAAAAATTGGGATAATAAGAGCAAAAGAGAGAGTTCTACCTCTCACCAAAGCAAAGAACAACCCAAGTTGAATGCAGGCTACTTCATATGTAATGGCCCTCATCAAGCAAAAGACTGCCCCAAGAGTGAAAAGTTTAATGCAATGGTTGTTGAAGATGAGAGGGGGCAGTCCGATGAAGAAGTTCCTAGCAGGGTGAACCCCTAACAATTGCTGAATGCCCTTAATGCAAAAGGTAATTCTAAGGGGCTGTCTTATGTGCAAGTATAGATGAATGGGAATGGGGCTGAGGCAATGCTTGATACTAGCAGTATCCACAATTTTGTCGATGAAAGCATGGTCCAACAACTTGGTCTGAAAGTGAGCAAGTGTCCAAGTAAGATCAAGGCAGTAAACTCTGAAGCAAAACTTGTTTCGAGAATTGCTTTTGGTGTGAGATTCAAGGTTGGCGAATGGATAAGAAAGGTGATTTTCCTGATTATGAAGTTGGATAACTTTGATGTAATTCTGGGTGATGAGTTCTTTATGGCTACCAAGGCTGCCTTGCTGCCATTCATCGGTGTGATGCTGGTTTTCGATGAAAAGCAGCCATGCTATGTTCCTATAAGGCATAGGGCAGGAAATAGCAAGACTAGCAAGGGGAAATAGCCAATGGTGTTAGCCATGCAAGTTGAGCATGGACTAAAGAAGAAGGAGATGACTTACTTGGCTGCAATGATTTAGGTCAAGCAGGACAAGTTTGTTGAAGTTCCAGATGTTGTTACTGGACTGTTGGAGGAATTTGTTGATGTGATGTCTCTAGAATTGCCTAAGACCCTTCCACCAAGGTGTGTTGTTGGTCACAAGATTGAGTTGGTTCTTGGTTCAAAGCCTCCTTTCGAAGGCTCCATACAGAATGTCCCCTATGGAGTTGGCTGAGATGAGAAAGCAATTGACTGAATTACTTGATGTAGGCTACATTCAGCCCTCCAAAGCCCCTTACGGTGTCCATGTTCTATTCCAAAAGAAGCAGGATGGATCATTATGTATGTGTGTGGACTATAGAGCCTTGAACAATGTAACGATGAAGAACAAGTACCCGATTCCTTTTATTCAAGACCTGTTTGACAGACTGTGCAAAGCCATTTACTTCACCAAGCTGAACTTGAGATCAGGATATTGGCAAGTGAGGATTGCTGAAGGGGATGAACCAAAGACAACTTGTGTAACTCGGTATGGTTCTTATGAATTTCTAGTTATGCCTAGTTATGCCTTTTGGTTTAACAAATGCCCCTGCTACATTCTGCAATTTGATGAATAATGTATTCTTTGAGTTTGCAAACCGTTTTGTTGTGGTTTACTTAGATGACATAGTGATATATAGTGAGTCCTTAAAGGATCACTTGGAACACCTTAGGAAGGTGCTGTCCCAATTAAGGGAACATCAATTGTATGTCAAGAAAGAGAAGTGTGAGTTTTCCCAGCAAGAGATTTTGTTTCTAAGACTTAAGATCGGCAAAGGTCTTATGATAATGGATGAGAGAAAGCTGCAGGCTATCCTTGATTGGCCTCCACCAAGTAAAGTTGCTGAGTTGCAGTCTTTCCTTAGGTTGGCTAACTATTATGGGAAGTTTATTCAAGGGTATTCCAAGAAGGTTGCTCCTCTTATAGATTTGCTGAAAAAGGACAATAAATAGTTGTGGACAGATACATGTCAAGAAGCTTTTGAGAAGCTTAAAGCTGTTGTGCCAAGTGAACCGGTGCTACATCTGCTAGATTTTGAGTTACTATTTGAAGTCCATACTGATGCTTCTAGAAAAGCAATTAGTGGTATGCTAGTGCAAGAGAAACATCCAGTTGCCTACAAAAGTAGGAAGCTGAATGATGCAGAGCAGAAATGTTCAACACATGAGAAGAAAATGATTGTTGTAGTTCATTGTTTGATAACCTAGAGGGTGTATCTACTAGGCCCTAAATTCGTGGTGAGGATCGATAATGTAGCCAATACCTTCTTCAACGCACAAAAGAAGCTATCTCCTAAGCAAGCTAGGTGGCAGAAGTTGCTACAAGAGTATGATTTTATGTAGGAACACAAGTCTAGCAAGCATAATCAAGTAGCAGATGTACTTAGCCGCAAACAAGTGCAAGAGTATGCTGTTGCCTTGATCAGAGTTGAGTTAGATTTTGTGGAAAGGATCAAGGAAAGTTCTAAACTTGATGCCACTTACCAAAAATTGGTGCAAGATGTAACTGCAGGCCTAGTACGTCATTGCTAGCTTGAAGATGGGTTGCTATATGCAAAGGGTGGTAAGCTGTTTATTCCTAGCGGGAAAATCCATAGGGAGTTTTTGGAAAAAGCTCATGATCTACAATGGGCAGGACAACCGGGTAAGGAAAGAATGTATGCTTTATTTTCTCATTCTTAATATTGGCCTAAGATGGAGTTAGACATTGAGTTGTACGTAAAGACTTGTCTAGTTTGCCAACAAGATAAGGGTTTAACTCAAAGGGAAGCTAGTTTGCTACAACCTTTTCCTATACCGGAAAGTCCATGGATTTCTGTTTCAATAGATTTCATTATTGGTATGCCTAAAGTGAAGGGAATAGGCTCAGTTTTTGTAGTGGTTGATCGATTTTTGAAGTATGCCGTGTTTATGGCTACACCAAGTACTTGCACAGCAGAGGTAGCTGCTGATCTGTTTTATAGAAATGTGGTGAAGTACTTTGGTTTGCCTGAAGATATTGTGAATGATAGAGACTCTCGTTTCACTGGTCGGTTTTGGACAGTTTTGTTTGGGTTGTTGGGTTCACCATTGAATTTTTTTACTGCTAATCACCCACAAACAGATGGTCAAACCAAGAGGATCAATGCTGGACTTGTTGGATTCAGCACAATTTGCTTACAATCTGCACAAGTCTTCTTCAACGGGAATAAGTCCATTCGAGGTGGCAATGGGGCAGTAGCCCTTAACACCTCATGAGATTGCAAAGCAACGTTTAGGGGGCAGGTGTCCTGCAGCATACAGATTTGCTATTACTAAACAAGAACTGATGTAGGAAGCACAAGACAGTTTGTTGAAAGCACAACGAACAATGAAAAAGTTTGCTGATAAAGAGAAGAGGCCTCTTGAGTTCTAGGTTGGGGACAAAGTGTTGTTGAAGCTAACTCCACATATTTGGAGAAAGTTTATAAGTGAGTGTACACAGAGGGTTAATTCCAAAGTATGATGGTCCCTTTGAAGTTGTGAAGAGAGTTGGTGCTATTGCTTACAAGTTGAAACTGCCTGAAAGGTTGTAGATTCACCACACAGTTAATATGACCTTTCTAAAGCCTTATCATGGGGATGAAATAGATTCTGCAAGGAATGAGGCAAGGCGTGCCCCACCTACTGTTATGGTACAGTTTGATTAAGAAGTGGACAGAATTCTTGACAAAAAGTTAAAGGGTTATCGAAAGGGTAGAAACATGATAATTTATTACTTAGTGAAGTGGAAAGAGGCAGCTAAAACAGAAGCAAGCTAGGAGAAGGCATCGACTTTATGGCAGTTTGAAAAGGAAGTGAAGGCATTTGAAGATACCCTACCGACGAGGACGTCGGCTTCTTCTGGTAGGGTGGTTTGTTAGGAGTATTATGTGTTGCTAATGATGGCATGAGGAATGAGGGTGCTTGGGCAGCATTGGGTCAATCACTTGACTTCATGTTTTCTTAACACACTTATGGCTCCTCATGCCTGATTAGTGATGCTCCTAAGGGCTCTTTGAGGGGGACCAGCGCAATCTCCCTACTCGAGTTGGATCGATGAGCAGTGATGAGGGGCAGCATGTGGAGACACCTTGCTCCACATAATGCCCCAAGGCCATGGCAGAGGAGGGCCATGGTGGGTAGAGATGGTTGTGATGATGGGCAGCAGCAGGTGATGCTGACCCTATATGGTGGTACATGACATTGGTGGCTTAGTTTATGGTTCTTATGTATGAGCTTGGTAGCTTGAGTGCAAGACAGGGTTGGGCTGCTGTGATGATAGAATGCTGTGTGCAAGGCATTGGGTTAGTGGAGCTAGCTTAATGCATGGACAAGTGCCAGTGGGCTGATGGCAATTACTTTGTGTGCTACATGTGGACATGCTGTGTGGACTGTAGTTCTGATGGGAGACCTTGAGCATGGGCCAAGCCTCTCCAAAATGTGTGGGAACATGTTGTGTGGGCTCTTGGAGGATGGGCAGAGGCCCCATAGTCTGCTGAGACATGGGTTGTGCATGTGTAGCATGTGCAATGGAAGTTACCAAGCAATTACCTAGCAATTCCTAACTTTCTTGATGATTAGACCTACTGTGTAAAGGCTGAAAACGTGGAGAGTAAGCCAAGACAGCATCAGTTGAAGGTGTCCTAATTCAGAACACAAGTGGCAGCATGCTATTTCTCTTGTTTGGATTCTAAGAGAAAAAAGAAAACAGTGAAAACACAATCCACAGAGCACACTTTTATCTATTGACCGAATTTGGACAGATTTAAAAGGAAAAAAGAGCAATAAGAAGTTTAAAACAATCACTTTAATTTTTCATGTCAAGGAAATTACCCCTTTATCCAAGATTTCAAATTTATTACTCTCAATCTCATGTGGGTATTGAAGTAAAAAAAATCATATATTTTTCTTCTCATTTCTTCTCTCTACAAAGCAAACAAAAGAAAGCATAGTAATTCTTCAATTTTCTTTTCTCTTTCTCTTTCTTATTTCCAAAGAATCCAAACATTCATTAGACAACTGGACCCAATCCTGTCCAAAAAGAAAAAATATCCTCACGTACGTACGTGTCACTTTCAGGTGAGTCCCAGACTGCTACAGAGAGAGAGTAACCCTCCAGTTCCAGAACCTTCTCTCGTTTTTTAAAAAGCCCTAATCGAAATTAATAAATACGCAATCCCCATTTTGCCCCTCTCTCTCTCTCTCTCTCTCACATATTAAAATTCTTCTAGCATTTTCCATTCCCATATATACATATATAAAACGGTCTAAAAGCTCAGTCTCTCTGTCTCTGTGGGTTGATAGTGTTAAAAAAAAAAAAAATCATAGTTTTGGTATTGTTAGCTAAAAATGGCGGACGAAGTAGCGCTAGACTTGGAGGAGCTTCGTCACCTCCAAAGCATTGCCAAGAGACCTCGCGTCCTCTCTCTCATCTCCTCCCAGATTAGCGACCTCGACAAGGTTCTCTCCTTTCTTTCTTCTTTCTTTCTTTCTTTTTCTAAATGCTATTTGCCAATTTGTAATCTCTAATTTATTGTTGCTTTTCAAATAACCACAAATGCTCATACTGCTTTTATATATATATATATATATATTAGGATTTTAAAAAAGCATGAAATTTTGATTGCCTCGTTTATTAATAATAAAAATAGTGAATTATTTGTTACAGCCAGTAAAAAGGCGTTTGTAATTGTTGCATAGAATTGAATTGAATACTAAGACGGATTAAGATTAGAATTTAATATTTACATAAAAGGGAAATGCTTTACTTGGTAACAAAGTCTACAATAATATGAGATTTTCATTTCTAGGAATCTTACAGCACAGGAATTGTTTTTTATTATTATTATTCCCAGAATATCTTTATTAAATTAATATTTAGAAAATCGCAATGAGAACGCTCCCGAATTCTAACAGATTACTTCAAACCAATTGAATTGACCAGTTAGGTATATGTGGATAGATACTAATCATGCAATTGAATTGAATGGAATTAAATAAATAAATAAATAAATTCGTGTGCTTTATTAACTAAAGCGTTGGTGACATTCCTAACACATGTTTGATGAGCAAATTTCTTTCTTCCTTTATTATTATTATTATTATTTTTTGGGTAATATAATAAAACTGTGTGTGTGAGTGTCTGTATATATAATATATCTATATTAGAATTGAGATCTAGAGTTGAACTCTATGGGATAAGTTAAATAAAGTTATGCCTGTGGAAGAAGTGTCAACTGTTTCTGATAGAGTAAGTGAAAGAAACAAAGATACAAAACCACTTTGATGATCATCTACCTGATGTTGAACCATAGACTGAATCTGCAAGAGTGGTATATCGGTTGTCTATGGTGTCATAGGAAAATGAGATAGTATTTGTTTTGCTTGTGAACACTAACCTGATCTTTTGTCTCCATATGCAGATTTTAAAAGAGGCTACCTCCGCACCTCCCTCACAAATTCCAACTCCTATTTCAACTGCACCTAAGGCATCTCCGATCCCAGCATTAAATTATGTTACGCTCGGATCATTCAGCTGGGATCAGGATGATGACAAAGTCAAGGTATGTGAATTTTTTTGTTTTCAAATTCTCAACTCTCCAATGTGTTTCTCGATGACTAACGGTTCTTGGTTCTCGTTATTGTTTAATTCTTATGGTACGTATTACCATTAGTTGCTCTAATCATGATTCTGCCTCCTGTAGATATATATATTTCTAGAGGGAGTTGAACAGGAAAAAATGGAGACTGAGTTTAAGCCAATTTCTCTTGATGTCAAATTCCATGATGTCCAAGGGAAGAACTACCGATGTGCCATACCCAAATTGAACAAGGAGATTGTTCCAGAGAAGTGTAAAGTGATAATTAAGCCAACAAGGGTCACTATCATATTATTCAAAGCTTCAAAGGGGAACTGGTTAGATTTGCAGTTTAAAGAGGACAAGGTAATTGCATAGTGTGAGGAGTATCACAGTTGGATTTTATATATTTCCTTCTCAACATAATCAACTAATTGCATTATTTCTGTAATGTTTTTACCTTATAGCTAAAGCCAAATCTGGATAAAGATCGAGATCCCATGGCAGGAATCATGGATTTAATGAAGGTGAGTTTCTCCGTGATTTATCATTAGCAACTTATGCTCTTGGATGTACATAACACAAGTGCACACACACCCACACACACACACACACACAACACACATTGTATAGGACATACTTACAATGTAGGGATGTAACCATGTATGCCTACAAAATTCAACTATCAGAGACTACTGTTAGACAGCATCCTTTTTTTCTCTCTATTTTAAAATTGTATCTTGATGTGCGTATTGCAGAATATGTACGATGAAGGGGACGAGGAAATGAAACGAACAATTGCAAAAGCATGGACTGATGCTAGGTCTGGCAAAACAGCAGACCCCTTAAAGGGGTATCGTTGAACTAATGATTCTCATTAGATGTATTGGTATTTACATGTTTTCATGATACATTTGCTAGCCTATATTTTTGTCGTGAAGAGTATCATGGGGATGTCATTTTGTGTTGAATTTGTTGGAAGCGTGTGTCTGGACTATAGTTTTGTGTCATTGTTATGAAGCAAGCGTGAGTCTGGATTATAGTTTTGCTTCATTATTATGAAGTATTATTGCATATAGCTTCTTTGATGCTCTTTTAGTGGATTTTCTTTTCCTATTTTGCTTTGTTCCTTTTTATTTTATTTTGATATCATATTAAAGTTTACATGCAGTACGATATGTGCCTTGTTTTGTTTAGTTTGGGTGTCCAATTGCATGATGTTAGCTGATCAAGAAACAGATCTTCAGTAATTTCATCAGTGGAAGCTCTAAATTAGCATCTCTAGCAATGCATGATCGACAGATTATTAGGAATATTCTCTGCTGAAAATGATGTATACCGAAATGGAGCCAAATTGGCTTCGTAAAGGTGTGCACAGCACAACCCTGCGGAGATGGAGCATACCTTTCTATTCCCCTGGTTTTGTAATAGGTTGCATACTACACTTTTGACATGCTCAAGGTACTGTCAGGTAAGCAATCCGCTCAAAACTTCGAATACAACACTTTTAAACTTGGATTGGAATTAATATTCCAATTGTGTTTATTGTAATTATTTATTGAATAATGGACTTAAGTAGTTAAATGAAACCCGAAACCCTATTTTTAGACTGAACACAATGACCTCAACCTGAAGGCCCAACTTGAGCTAGATTGAGTTGGTTTTAAAGATACCATGGCTTGATAGATTTCTTAAATCGAGGAGGTACGGTTGGGCTGAAAAGTACCTCAAACTCAATCCAACCCAATTTAACCTGAACCTTCTCTCACTCTTAGTCAAGTTTTTCCTCTCTACACTATTTTTTGAGGGAAAACACATCAAAGTCTTTTATTAAGATAAACTCGATAAATCGGTTTGGAATACAGAATAAAACTACGATGGAACATCCTTCATCTAAACTAGAAAATCTGGAATGTCAACTGCATATCTAACCAAACAATACGCTAAACTGTTGCCTTCTCTCTTTGTATGAGAGTAAAGCAATTCATCAAATTGTTGAGACAAAATCTTTGCATCCTTCAATAGTAGTTTGCATGGTACCAATACATTCTCATCCTCCTTAAACCTGTAATAAATGCCATGGAATCACCCTCTGACATAGCCCACCTTACACCCACGTCTGATGCAAAAGATAAAGCCCACGGAGTAGCCATTGCTTCGATGTCAGAACTACCTAGCACTTGATGCACCACCTTCGAACACGATGCAATTACTAGACCTCTATTATCTCTATTGACTACACCAACACTAGATTTTTTCTCCTTTAGGAAAGCCGTCCCATCAAAGTTAATTTTAAGGCAACCTGATGGGGGTGGCTTCCACCTACAACTCCTTGGTTGAGTATGGTTCACTAATGTACCATGGTTGACCTGTCTTACATGGAATTCAGCTAACCAAGTTCTGGAGAGGTGAGAGATCTAACGGATGGCATCTGCAGGTTGGTTAAGCCGAACTTGGTTTCACTGGTTCCATATGGACCAAACTGTGATTGCAAATAACTTCAGCTGCTGGTTGTTCTTGATTATCCATGATAAGTTCGTTGAAGTCGAAGAACTGAACTTCACTTCGAAAACTCCATAGTTCTGGTTTTGCCCCCACCAAATCAAGCTCAGGACACGACCATAACGCATGTACGGAATTTTCTATTAAAACTCAGCATCTCACACATAAATCATCCTCTATAATTTTGTGCCGAAATAGGGAGTGTTTTGTTGGCACGGCTTCACAGCAAGCCCGCCACAACAATGTCTTCACCTTTTGTGTTACACGCATGGACCATATTTGCTTCCAAACCTTTGTCTCCATTTGTCGACGATTCATGTGCACTATCAATCAGCTCTTCCTCCATTTTTAAGAACTTGTAACTTGACTTGCAGCTGTACAGTCCGTACAGTCCGTTGCTTGAATAGGGCCAATACAAGATGTCTTTTGATGCAAATCGGCTTAGTGGAATTTGCTTGATTAACTCTGCCTCTTCCTCATTGAATAACCCTTCCACCATCTCTACGTTCCACTGTCTAGTATGCGGATCAATAAGAATATCCACAGTAGACTCTTCAAAATCTGCTATTGGACATTCGGATAATAGGGGGGGATGCTTTTTTGGCAGCTAGTGATCCTGCCAAATTCTAATTTTTTTTCCCATTTGCCAACCCTCTATCTCGCACCCCTTTGAATAACATCCCTCCCTATAAGTATACTCCTCCATGCATAAGAACCCAATCTTGAATCCTTAGCCTCCATGATCGTTGTGTTTGGAAAAAACTGTGCCTTGAAAACCTTGTAGAAGAGAGTATTTTGGTCATGCAAAAGATGACAAGCTTGCTTTGCTAATAGTGAGTCACTGAACATGGCAAGATCTCTAAAACCCATACCACCCATTGCATTTGATTTAGTCAAATCTTTCCATTTTAACCCAATGGATTTTTCTCCGATCACCTCGCTGTCTCCACCAAAACTTTTTTATCATAGCTTCAATCTCATTGCATAGACCCAATGGAATTTTAAAACATCGCATAGTGTATGTTGGAATGGCTTGGATGACTGATTTTATCAATACTTCCCTACCCGCTTGTGAAAGTAGCTTCCCTTCCCATCCTTGTATTTTTCTTCACACCCTCTCCTTAATATAGTTGAAACTTGCTTTTTTCCCTTTCCCAACAGATAAAGGTAGACCCAAGTATTTCTTATATTGCATAATTTTCGAAACTGCCAAGCTTTTTTGATATTGTTCTTTATTTCGAAATCAGTTGCTTTGCTAAAGAAAAGTGTTGTTTTATTTTTGTTTATTTTTTGTCTTGATGCCTCCTTATAACCATTCAAAATATCCAACACCTTCCCACACTCATCCATAGTTGCCCTGCAAAAAAGAAGACAATCATCTGCAAAAAGCAAATGAGTTAGTTTTGGGCCTCTCCTACATAGGAAAAACCCTTGGATGTCCCATCCCTGTTACAAACCCATGGGTAGAACTCACCCTTGAAAACCAGCTTGCAAGGAAAGAGTGCCTAAGAGTTTATAAACACATGGTTAAGCTTATACTTAATCCATGTAGGACACTAGAATTATAACATACCACCACGCTCCGCAGCCGACGTCCACGACGGCTCACTCTAGTGACACTAACCTGTTGGTAGCCCATTCTCTTTTTGATGGCTCCACTCAACTATCAGTAATTTTAATCTAGCCTCTAGGTTGCCCCTTCCGAGATCCGACTACAAAACCGCAACTCATTTGATCCCATACTCAATGAGTTACACCCGATTAATCGGGGTGGTGATTGGCTCTGATACCCAATGTTACAAACCCATAGGTAGAACTCACTCTTGAAAACCGGCTTGCAATGGGAGGGTGTCCAAGAGCTTATAAACACATGGTTAAGTTTATACTTAATCCATGTGGGATACTAGGATCATAACAATCCCTCTCCATTTTTTTAATCATCTCATTCAGCCCTTCAGTGCAAAGTAAAAACAGGAATGGAGATAATGGGTCTCCTTGCCTTATACCCCTTGTTGGGTGAATCAAACCACTAGGCTCTCTATTCACCAATACTGAATAGGTAACTATTCTAACACACACCATAATAAGATTAATCCACCCTTCATTAAAACCCATCTTCCTCATAATTCCTTCAAGAAAATGTCATTCTACCCAGTCATAGGCCTTACTCATATAAAGTTTTATGGCCATATAGTCATGGCTACCAGAATTATATCTTTGCAAGCAATGTAAAGTCTCAAATGCCACCATAATGTTATCAAGTCCAGGAGTTTTTAAAGGAGTCATTTGTTGCAAAGCCACATTAACTTCACTCACTTCAAAGGCACGGCTTAGTGAGAAATTCATCTCATCCGTAATCACTGTTGGCACACACTCCAACACCTTTGAAAACCCATTATGTCTCGATGAAGAAAAAAGTTTGTTGTAGTAACTTACAAAAACTGGTGCTATCTCCTCCGGGTGGTCTCTCCATATACCATCTCCATCTCTAAATCCTTCAATCAAATTTTTCCTATATCTCTTTGTGGCACAACTATGGAAATACTTTGTATTTCTATCCCCTTGCCTTGCCCATAGTAGCCTTCACCTTTGGGCCCACATAGTTGCCTCCCTATCCTTCAATACTTCAATATCTTTCTTCAGTTGTCTAACCCAAGCATTATCCCCACTTCAGACAGCATCACCTTCTGCCTTAAGGAGTAAATTCCTCAATTTTTCCAACTTCCTTCGCACATTCCCAAAGACGTTCCTATTCCACCAACTCAAATCCCTACCACACTTCTCTACTCTTTGTAAAATTCCTTTATCAAATTCGGTCACACTAGAGCTATGCCACACGGCTTCAATAATCTCATTAGAACCCAGATTGGACAGCCACATTTCCTCAAACCGAAACAACTTCTTTCTTTTGGAGGATCCAAACCTGAAAAAATAATGCGGAGGGGGATGTGATCAGATGAGTCACAACGTAAATGGTGAACCTTCGTGCCTGGAAATTTTAAAAACCAACTATTTGTGGCTAATCCTCTATCTAGTCTTTTCCATATTGAGTTGCCATTTTCAAAGTGCCTAGCCCATGTGAATTTAGGACCTACATATCCCAAATCCATAAATCCATATTCATCAATTACTTCCCTAAAAAGTTGCATTTGAATGTGAGGCCTAATTCCACCACCCACCTTCTCATCTTGTCTAATGATCTCATCAAAGTCCCCAACGCACAACCATGGAATATTAGTTTGAGAATTGAGATACCTAAGTTGTTCCCATGCTTCAAATCTTCTTGCTGTCTCTAGTTCACCATAAAACCCGTCAAACGCCATTCATTATCTAAATCCTTATCAATGACTGCATCAATATAATACTTCGAAGATCCTACTACTGTCAGATTGATCAAAGACTTCCATAATAAAGCCAATTCACCACCTCTACCTTCCCTTGGGACCACCCATCGATGATCATGCTCAATACTTCTTTGTACAATTTCCAGCCTCGCATCATCTACAAGTGTCTTGGCCAAAAACACTACAGAGGAATCTTTTGCTCATGTGATTTCCACAAACTCTCTTCTTGTACACAGATTCCCAAGCCCACAACAGTTCCATACTAAGCAACTCATTGCTTCTGGCAAGGCTGATGATCAGCCTTCGCCAATATAAATGAAACTCCATCATCTTTCTGAGAAGCCTGAAATTGCTTTGAAGGCAATTATGAGAAATCATCTGAAGTCAAATTTTGTCTTTTTCTTCCTGTGGTGAATTGAGTGGGTGGGATTTCACTAATTGTTGCTGGCCTGCTTCTGCGTGTGCATGATGGGAGAACACGCCCCTGCCCAATATTTTTTGAAACCCTATCAAGCACGTGAGGAGATGGTGCTTCATTTAGCCGACCTGGACTTGTTTCACTAGGAATGTCACGTGGCTTAGAGACCCCAAATGTATCCGGACCTTTCCTAAGTCCTCTGACTTTTGTGACTCTTCATCCACCTCCTTTAATACCGGTTCAATCCCATTTGCACAGCTTGACATCCCATTAATCTTGGGATTTAATGGCAGTGAAAATATTGGACATGCATGATTAATGGGATTCATTCCATTTTGGCCGTTACACACTGATTGCTTGACAGCTCCTTGCATGTAACGTTCAACGCCGTTTGGTTCACGCTCCGGCTCGGAATTATCCTCGATCTGGTTCTACGGGTTTAGTGGCTCCTCTTCCATTGGTTGAGAAGCAGGTCTGGCCTTCATGTTCATCTTCCTCGTAGAATAGTATCCTTGCACCATAATAGTATTCTTTTTGGAGACCACAAATGGGGGAGCACGTAGGCTGGATCCGAATTCCTTGCTTTCAATCCAAATCTCGCAGTCCCTATCATCATGAGTAAGTCGACCACACCAATAGCAGATGTTTGGCAATCTTTCGTACTTGAATGAGACCCACACTTGCTTGTCATCTTTCAAGGAGATAAGTCGACTTCTACGTAAAGGAATAGTGATGTCTAATGAGACTTTTACACGAATGAAATTGCCCCCATCGTAAACCTTTGACTTAGATTGCTTGATAACTTCTCCCACCACTCCGCATATTTTTTCCGCCGCCTCAATGGTCATGCACCTCATTGGGAGTCAGTGGACTTGTACCCAAAAGGTAGTCCTATCATACTTAATATCCTCGAGTGGTCTATCATTGTCATAGCACTGCATAACAACCAAGTGCTTGTCAAAACTCCACGGTTCGCTACCCATGATTCTGTCTATATCCTCTCTGTCTTCGAAAGAAAAAAAAAATCCTTATGATCACCAATATGTTGAATTTTGAAGCCCCTTCTTGCTCGCCACAGAGGTGTAAAAGTTCTAGCAATCGCTTCAACATTTAGAGCTCTTTTAGTAAGAAAATATGCTGAAGGTTTTGACACTCTCCTCTATCGTAAGGCAGCATCCTGGCCCTTATCTCTCGAATAGGGAAAGACGTGTCGAAGATTGTGCAAGGTCCTCCATAGAGATTGGCTGAGAGCCCAATTCGCTTCCTTGAAATCTGTTTCCCAAACCCCTGAAAAAAAAAAATAAAAAAATAAAAAAATAAATCCCACAAGCCGAGGAATACACGTGGTATTCCAAGGAACCTAACAGCACCTTCAGATGAAGGGAACAATCAATTCTACAGTGCAAGAGAGGTCAAAAGTACAGACTGAGCTCTCAAGCAGCAGAGAAACAACATGAACATGTGTTTGTTACTTGCAAAGCCAGAAATCTCTCTACACTCTCTATAGGTGTGAAATACAAAGTTTAATTCATTATTTCCACTTTGCTATGCTCCACAAAGGGAAATGATTTAATATATTTGAGACTTTAATTCATATAATTAAAAATTTTGGACCTAATCTTAAACAAGATATAAATACAGTTTTTTTAATGTAATTTCCTCTCTTTTTTTTTTTTTTTTTTTTTGAGAATCAATTTCCTCTATTCTTTATTCTACATGATGAGGCTGAATTTTATGTTCTATGCGCAATGGGCTTCAAAATACTAAAGATAATTAATTAGTCAACAAATAAAAGAATACACTCTTTAAATAATATTTTTTTTTCTCTCAAAATCCTTCAACCTGAGATTTTCCATCAACTTACACCCCATTTATAACCAAAAAAAAAAGATCCTCTGAAATAAAATACAGAGGATGCTATTCCCTTTACAACAGATAGCCAAGATCACGAACTTCTCTTTTTAAGTCATGTGACCCTTGCCTAGTTGCTTTTACTTCTTAGTCTAAACTCATGAGAAATTATTATTATTATTATTATTATTATTATTATTATACTTAAGAGAATGATGGATCTCCTTGAATCTTGAACTATCCTTCCACAAACTTCACTGATCCAATCGATTTAGCACACTTATTACATCCTAAATGAGCAGTGATTATCTTTTGCGCTTGTTCCAAAAGATACAACCTCATAAGCTAGAGTCTAGTAACCTTCAAGTGGTCATCATTATTGAGAAAGTGATGTTAGCTGCTCAAATCTAACTAAACCTCCATTTAAAAGACTAGGAGAATTCTTTTTTTCTTGCCTCCTAGAATCCCTTTTTCCCCTCATTTATACTTTATTTTAAATGTTTCTCAACCTGAATTTTTAGGTAAATTTCCTTTGACTTACGTTGATTTGGTTAAATAGGTAAACGTTAAGGTAAAAGTTTAACATCTATTTAGTTGTTTCTGGTCTTCATAATTAAAGTTCGTTGGCCTAACCATCTACAGTCGCCAATCGCTATTACCCTTCCAACCTTGGCACCCTGCACACATTGCTTGCGAGATAAATAAGAATTTACATACCATCTTTCCCTTTCCACTAGCAAGATATTCCTTGTGTCAAGACGTAGCTTCTTTATAAGTTAGCCTTGATTATTGAGATCTCCTTGTTCTTTACTTTTTATACATGTTTGTGATCTTGTTTCTACTTTATATTATACTTTAATTGCCTTATTAGCTATATTGCGATTCTATCCGAATTATTGAGATATCTCTACTTTTTGACTTCTTTTTTGGCTGTTTTGTGATGTATAACATTGTTTCCAAAGTTATTTTGCAAAACAGCCATCACTTAAACCTATTTAGGGCGGTAGCCCTTATTTAGAACTCAACTTTTGTAAAATCGAGTTTCCAATATGACTCAACTTCTTGAAAGGCAAGATTTAGGCCACATTGACTAAGATTGCAGAAACTGATGTAGTGATTCCCCAAAAGAATTTCTCCAATTAGAATTGGACTTTTTAAATGATGAGTTCAAAGGGAAAATTTTGAAAAAAGAACCCAACTTTGTGAAATTCAAATTTCTAAAGAGAACTCAATTATATAAAAGTGTTTAAAATTTGGAGATTCGTGTCCAAAGCTGGTATAACTCAATAGAACCCCACATAACCTTCATTTCAATTTTCTACATACCGTTTTTGAAGAAGAGCTCTCTCACCCTTCCTCCTCCTCTTCCTTTGCAATTTGAATCAATCAAAACCTTCAAATCTTCTTACTCCATTTTTTCATTTGATATATTAATTTACAAGTAAAAAACCTAGATTTTTAGTCTATAAATTTTCTTAGATCTAGTTGATATAAATTTTCTTTTCTTAGCTGTTGAATTTTTAATGTTTATTTGATATTGAATAACTGTATTAGGTTGTAGTCTTGTATATGGGTATGAGTTTTCAATGGGTTTGTTACATTTTCTAGAAACAAATGAAAAGCACAAACAATTATAAGCAGTTTTATGCCGCATTATATCCCCTATCAAAACTCCAACCTTTTACACCTATGAAGGTTAATCTATCCATTAATTTATAAACTAATTTGCATGATATGACAACATTACGAATTAAACTATGATAAATTTTGTATTATAAATTATAAAATGTGCAAGATGCTTATTGTATTACTTAATAATTAGGATTAAGATTTCCCCAAATAAGATTTCTCCAAATAAAAAACTACGAATAATCTTAAAAAAATTTAATGAACACCTTGCTATGCACACTGATGTCCCACTAGTGTCGCCTAGACCATTTGTTTATTCTTGGAACAGGCCTAAGCAAGGAGCTGTAAAGATAAATTGCGATGCAACATGGGGCTGGACCATTCATTTATTGCCATCGTGGCGAGAGATTGGAGAGGGGACCTAATTTTCTTCTTGTCTAAACAAGTGGAAACCAACCTCCCTCTTCAAGCAGAGGTTGAAGCCATTAATTTGGCAACTTGTGTAGCTGTTAATCGTCGGTTTGAGAATGTAGTGGTTGAGAGTGATGCCAAAGCATGTATTGAAGCTCTTAAAGCCCCCACTGATGCCGTGCCTTGGAGAATATCAACTATAACTACCGATACTCTTTTGTGGGCATTCCACGGTCAGCAATTTATTTTTAGGTGGAGTTCGAGAGAATGAAACAAAGCAGCCCATTTATTAGCTTCCTGGTGCCTTGAGAAAATTTTGTCTAGATGTTTTGGTTAGGGTTATGGTCCTAGCCCTTTTATGAATGTAATTAATTCAGAGCATCTTAATGTTATAGTTGCTGTTTAGACTTTGTTCCTTGTTTAGTTAATAAAATTTTGTGTTCATAAAAAAAAAAAAAAAAAAAAAAAAAAAAAAAAAAAAAAAAAAAAAAAAAAAACTCGATAATTAGGAATGGAGGCTTTTAACCCCCTGAATGTTTCAGTTGAAGAAACCATGGGGTGTTAGTCAAATCACAAGCCTCTCAAGTCTCAATGCCCTGGATTTGAACCTTGGATGCTCAATATATTACTCTAAATGTTTGAAGTGGGTAGTTAAAATTTACTCTAATTGTTCACATCAAAAAATTAAATATATAATGCGACATTAGCGAGTGGCATCAACAATGTCTCAGCAAAATTTTAGTGGATTTACATGAAAAGATTAAATTGAAACAATGTAAAATTTAGAAGACAATTCTAACAATTGAAAAAATAGGGACCAGATTTACGTATTGATAATCAACTACTTCGATATAGAACATGAGATATTTGAAAGGTATTCTTTCTTTAAAGTACTATCAAATAACTTGATTTCGTAGACCTGCTTACTGACACTGCTGCTAGAAAGGGTATTGAAGTGAGAGAGTATGAGGAAACAAGCTGGTTGAAACAAAACAAGCCAACGGGTGCAAACAGAAAATTATTCTTTATTATTTCAGATCCAGCCAAATTAGCTCACTGAAATATAAATACTGCTTAAGAGATGACAAATAATTGAGCTATTTGCAAAGTCTGAAGCGCTTGAAATAGCTGATAATTAGGCATTCTACTTTGTTCTCTATAAATACGCTGCTTGAAAATCACGATAGTTAAAGAAATGATAACCACCTGATAAATTAATTAAACTTGGACAGGTACATTTCACAATTTGTGTGCCTTCATTGGAGAATTTGACTACCATAATCGGTATTGAACTTTTCGTAACGGTGAGCATGCAAATTAGCAGATGGTCGAGTGTTCTTTATAGCTATCTCTATATCTTCATGTCTGATTGGCCCGACCTTTGGTAAATCTGCAAGTCAAAAATTAATCATTCAGCTCAAGATTATGTTCAAAAAATATTTATAGGCACCAAAGTTGCAGGAAGAACAAAACCAACTATAAAAATGTTCCATTTTTATAGTTGGCGAACTACATTTTAAATCTTATAGTTTTAAGGGTGGTTTTAAATTGAATCTCAAAGCGTGAAATGTTCCATTTACAATTTTAGAGTTTATCAACCGTTTAAAAACCCATTTCCATCTATTTTTTCCTTAATGTCATGTGCCTATAGTGACCATGTTTTACAAAGCCTCATAACACAAAAAAATTTGACCCTCATAACTTGAAACAACATAGTTGTGATGCCTGATAAAAATAAATAAATAGCCAAACTACCCAACTCAACTCCCAAACTGTCACCATCTGCCACCCTAAATCCCAAAATAGCCGGAAGACCTTCAACCCACCACAACTGGTCGGTCCATATCTGAAAGACTAAAACTCAGTTTGCCTCCATCCAAAAGCCATCTCCATCTTCAAAAATCGTCCAAACCGGCCACACACCATCATGAACTCCAGCAAGATGACACCAACCTAGGCCCAATCATGACCTAAAGCCTTCCAACCACACAACCTCACAACCATAAACACCACCACCTCCAGAAGCAACACAAACTCAAGATGGTCATAGCCATACACATGATTGCCAATTCTTCAAATCATTATTATCTTTGTTAACAACCAAATCAACCTGTTCATACCTGGTATCTACATGGAACAGAAGTGCCTGCTGACGAAGATGGCCCACAAAAACAGCAGTTACAGCACATAGCAACCATTGTTCCTCACTATTGCACAAATAAGCCTAGCACCTCCACATAACTCAATGTGTTGATCAGTAGAGAAAGCATCCAATTCAGACCCGTTCTCGACCAAAATCTCCATTAATACACACTACAATTCAGCAACTAAGTTTCCATTCCACAAGATCATACTCACACCCCATCAACTTTTCTAATTTCTTCGAACTCATGTCAATAATGCTCCAGATTTCAATTTCTCTCTACTGTTTAGCAACAAATAAATGGACTAAACATCAGTAACAGCCTAACACTAAATGATGCAAAAATACACACCACCCGACTGCTCCAGCCACCAGAACTTAGCAGGCCTTGGGTGACTGGAAAATTCTAACAGAAGGCCAAGTGACTGCCCCACCATGCCCCATGTTATGACTAACCACCACCTGCAGCTGCCACAGTCCACTCTACAACCACAGAAACTCTTTACTTTGACCCACCTTTTACCTTACCCACCTTAATGCAAACCTTTCCCAAATCCCAACCCCACCCTTTTTGTTACACCCTTGATCTTCAGAATAGTTGGCTGCTTGCACTAGCACCTTGCATCCATGCCAGCCACACAAACCATGGGCATGAGGGAGGCACACCATGGGTTGCAGGGGTGGAGCTAGGAATCTTTATTTGAGGGGGGCTGACTTATGATATTGTTACAACAATCAAGAGATTCAAAACAAACACACACACACATGCACAATTGATGCATGTATATAAAGAATATAAATTTTAATTTTCTAATATTATAGCAAATCATAACTTACTCTAATAATTTGTAAGATAATTTATCATCTTCATAAACCTTAATGAGTATACACAAGTTTCCTCATTTGCTATAGATATGTGCCAAAAAATCACACTAAATATATTGTAACATTAAATCTCCCATGTTTAGCTATTTCTTTAAGAAATCCTAATGAATTTAACATTTTGACCCCCAATCAAGTATTTAAAAATAACTGGAAACTTATAACAAAAGTCTTAGTTCCAAAATAAAATAAAAAATATATTTATACTATTCCATATATTATACACCTATGTCCAACTTATATTCATAAGTCAAACAAAATAAAAGAAAATTCTAATGGCCCCAATCAAGTCCTCAAGCCATGAATGATTTAAAGTTAAAATGAGCAAAGAGGAAATTGTTTATATTAAAAACTCTTTTTCTAAGCGAAACTCACCAAGCCACCAGACAAGATAAGAAAAGATAAAAACACTATTATAGCATTACTTTTTTTTTTCTCCTTGTCAGAAACAAGGAAACTTTGTTTTGTTAAAAGCTGTTTTTAGAACCACTGGCTAGCCAGTCCCTCACCCCCCACCGCCCCCCACAAAAAAAAAAGAAGGGTGGTGGGTGGCTCTTTCTAATGGATCTCGATGTTTGTAGTTTCCTAAGTACACTTCTTGTGTACATGGGGAGGATTTCCCTTTTTCTTTTTCTATTTAGAACATGGATGGAAGGGGATTTTTGTAACAATCCAGGTTCAATTGAAACCACTCCTAAAGTATAGGGTTTAAAAGGAATAACAGTTACTAGCAATTTGAGTTTTAAAATCACTGAAGTAATGGTTTGAAACTTCTACACGTTTGGAATTGATAACTTAAAGAAATAATAGATTTAATCAATTATAACAACACAATGGACAAGAAAGTGTCGAACAATTTTTGGTGTTGAATTAACAGTTATCATACACAAAAAGGAGGGATAGTAAAATACTACTGCACAAATAGAAGGGAATAAAAGTAAATATGTAAAAGAAAGTTCAACAAAACAAAATCATAAGAAATTTATGTAACTCATCCTCAACTCCTTATATCAGGCATTTTTGTAAATTTATAAACTGCATAAAGTATTGGAGGCACATACCATCCTCAGGCACCACTTCCTGTCTCTCTTCAAGGAGCGCCATTACACGTCTAAGAGGTTGCATGGCAGCCTCTTTGCACAGTAACCGAATATCTGAACCTGAAAAACCTTCTGTCTTTTCAACTAAGAGATCATAAGGAAGCTTCTCCTCATCAGGCTGTGATGGCAGGAGCTCCTCAAGCATGGATCTTCTTGCTTCTGGCTCTGGAAGAGGCACTAGTATCTTATTTATCATGGTCAAAGGAGACTCATTTGATTAATAAAAGATATCCTGGACTTTAGTTGCTAGCTCTGTTCCTTTATCACCTATAATATAACCGTTAGACTGGAAATATTAAATATATATTTTGTTCTCATAGGAAACTACAACGATGATCTCCATCTCCACTCCATATTTGGTTGGAGATGTCATTTGGTCCAAGCACCATTGCCTAAACAACAATTAGAATAAGAGTCGAGAAGAAATGGGTACTGTAGACCAAGTCCAGCACACTTTATACCATAATTGAGTTAAGCATAATTATAATCAACGCTGGAAGTAGGAGCCAATGATTAAAATAACTTGGTATGGCAATGTAAAACCATATAGATTTTTTTTTTTTTTTTTTAACTTGATAGCAACACTAAATCTCAAATTATATTAATCAGCAGTCAATTAATTCCCAATTCATCTTAGATCCAGAATCCAATGTTTTTAAGTTGGAAAACAGCTTAAGTATTTTGTAATGCAACTCTCTGCTAATAGTTGCCACATATATTTAGAGTGACCACCAATACTATGATAATATGCACCAATCAAGGCTCTTCTATAATAAAATTAGCTCAGTGTAATAACCAAAATTACCTAGATAGCCATTAGTAAACCATAACCTTTTAGCCTAATCCTTTTTATCATTGCATAAAACTGGACAGACTTATCAAAAGGATACTCGCTTCTCAAGACGCCGGAGCATGGCTGCATCAAGTTCCCAGGGGAGATTTGTTGCCGCCAAAACAAAAACCAGTTCATCTGTCCGTGTTAAACCATCCATCTGAAATCTAATCAAAATGATCAATTTTGAGAAAGTAAAGCTAAAATCATTTAAGATTGCATCTCCGTACTCTAGTGTACTATTGTAGATTATAACTGAGTCAACAATATGATTTATTTGATGTGTGGAATTTCATAAATGGACGCTGACAATGCCAATCATGAAGAGAGATGAACACAGTGACATGGATGTTGATACAAGACAGAACTACCTCCAAACAAATAAGACCAAAGTGGGGCTGCTGCTGCTTGTATCAGACATGCATACTAGTACTTTGACACTACAATAATGCTAGTATTCAATTGTAATAATTGAGTAACTTGGATAAAGTTGGCTAAAAAAAATCGTTTTTTCATAAAATAATGCTCTTTAACAGAAATGCAATGAACAAATGAAGAGGGTGCTGTTGGCCACCATGAGAAGATAAATCATCCAACATCCTTCTGAAAGTTGTATAAACTGTCTTACTCTTTAATGTTTAATAGTCAAAAATATATGTATGAATGAATAAATGTATGAATGTACATGTCTACACTCCACAGTTACACATTAGGCCATGCACCTCAAAGAAACAAACATCACCTGTATGAGTAGCTCAGTTTTCAAACGCCTACTTGCTTCATGCTCACTACGTCCTTCACCACCACGTTGACTAATGATAGCATCAATCTCATCAAGAAATATAGTTGATGGTGCATGGTGCCTAGCAAGCTCAAATAACACCTTAACTAACTTCTCTGAGTCACCTGCAATGTCATATAAGCAAATCTCCATTCAACCGCTACATGAATTAAGTTTTTATAAAGAAAAGTGCACATCAAATACTATAAGTTTGTCCTTTTTTCCCCTTTTTTTTATCAGCCCTTTTTTTCCCTTCTCCTAAAATCAGTAAAGGAGTAAGAAAAAAAAATTAAGAATGGGAGAAATCAACAATGAAGGGCACCACATCTTTATGACGAGGTTGCACCACTTTAATACACAATAAGTGGGGCAATTTTAGACTACAAGCATTTTTTAATTGAGGACACCTTACTTGAAAGTTGATATAAAGAGAGAATTTTTGCAACATAACATGATTAGTATGAATTAATAAGCTTAATAATATGCCATCACACAAAGAAAAGGACTGTATATTTTATTTGGATTTTACCAGTGCAAGTAAAATATACAATTATAAATAATATTTTACTAGTGCAAATGCACCATAGTAGCAGTTCTCCAGCCCTCTAGAGAAATATATTTTTAATTCACAGTTGGATCAGGACCCTATTCAGTTCATGTATGAACTTGCACTGCCCCCCACTCCACCTTGACAACTGATCCTGCCTTAATATGCCAGCTTCCCTACCCTACATCAGTATCCATCAACTATAAATGCCACCATGACAATTGATCAGGACCCTATTCAGTGCATGTGTGACATTGCTACCTTCTCCAAGAAACAACAACAAAGCCCATATTCCCAAAACTTTGGAATATGCTATAAATCATCAACAGAATAATCAAAATCGGCCGCATGTATTCTTTTCTGCTATTCTATCCTAATCCTCTCAAATAGCTTCCTCTATAACATTCTGACTTTTGAACAAAATGCAATATTTGAAAACCAAATAAAATGCTATATTTGAAAACCGTATCATTCATTGATCACTTGATTGCCATATTGTCAATTAATAATTGTTTTCAAATTTACTACATTAAAATTGTGCTTTACTTCAATTAGGAGTGCACTTGAACTTTACATTTAGAATCCAAAAGGCCTCTGTGTTGACTCATGCTTTCACCATCAGTACTTCATTCAGTTTGAGAGTAGCATAACTAAACAAAATTGATGCAGAAGCAGCAAAATTAATAGCAAAAAGTAATTCATAGGGTATTGCTCACAGTAGCTATACCGGTACCATTCATGTCACTGTAGCAATACTGCTCATGTACTGTACTGCGGTACTGTAGAAGAGTTTCATTTAGGGGTTTTCGTGTATTTTTATGTCCTTTTATTTGGGTTATCTAAGATGGCTTTTATATTCTTAAAGTTTAGTATTTAATTTTAATTAGGGCTTATATGATATAAAAGAGAGGTTAAGGGTGTAATCAGATTATTATTCAGAATTAATAAATGTTTTTGATTGGTCAGGTTTAAAAAAATTTTGGCAAAGAATTTTTTTGATCTAGTAGCCTGGAAGACCAGCCCATTTGGAAGTGATTTTGATATAATATTGCTATCTCTTTGAACTAATAGCGATTAGAGATTTTTTTTTTTCTTCACATTTTCACTTCAAGGCACTATGAGTAGAAAAAGAATCAAACCAAGTACCAACGTAAGCCCCCACCAAAAAAAAAAAAAAAATACATGTTTGATACTGACGTACCACGCCATTTGCTGACAACAGAAGATGCTGAAATATTGAAAAATGTGGTGTTGCACTCTGTTGCAACAGCCTTCGCTAGCATTGTCTGCAAACAAGATATGATAATTTATTTAACTTCTAAAATATCAATCATTAAGATAGCAAGATCAAACAACATCAGAGATTCAAACCATTTCCTCACACATAGTTTACTTAGTATCTCATAGGACAAGATCACAAGAAGAATATAAAAATATTTGATTCAGCTTTCTGACAGGATCTTCTGTTGCATGGAGGACTGCAATGAAAAGACCAGACTGTTCGTCTGACATATAACCTTTAAAGTTTCCTATATGATGGTCCCTTGGTCCCGAATAGCACTATACCCTGCTATTTCTTTGAAATTGCTAATTATATATATATATATATATAATAATTTTTTATCCCCATCTCCCACATTGCAATGGAAAGTTGGAAAATCAATTATTGAAGTACAAAGAAAACTATTAATTCACTGAAACATTATAATGGCAAAGAACTCTGAGTAACAGTGCTTTATAGGGTAGGGGAATTAATAGGAATATCATGAAAGCACATAAAGTTGAGAAAAACACAAAAATTAAAATAAAATAAATGGAATACAAAATTTACAAACCTTTCCTGTCCCTGGAGGGCCAAAAAGAAGAATGCCTTTCCATGGTGTTAGAAGACCAGTAAAGTACCTAGAAAAATTGGGAGAGATCAACAGAACTTCAGCAATGTAATTAACTTGTTGAGATATTATGGTCCACAATGTGCTCATGAACAAGACCTACTTGGGATATTTTATTGGCATGACAACTGCCTCCTTAAGTAAACGTTTGGCATTCTCTAACCCCTTTATGCTCTCCCACTTAACATCTGGATTCCCACGGATGATATCTCTGCACAGATGTAAAGCAACAAAACAAGTTAATATAAATAACATTTCTTAACTTAAACTGCAAAATCCTTGGCCACCTAGATGGTACAGATGCAATAATAGTAACAGTTATCCCCTTAGAGACTTTCATATTAGCAATTACCTACTTAAACTTTCAGCCAAATTACGCATTTCTGTAGATTCAAAAGCTGGGAGCAGAGACTTCTGGCTGAAAAGGTGGACATAAAAAGGTCAGCAGGTTCTCCAAGAATTCATAATTCCATGTTATTAAATTGTCAGAAACAGAAACTCCAGTTGATGTAACTAAAAATATAAAATGAATTTTTAGCGTATTATTATTACTGTGTGTTTCTTTCCCTTGGTTAGTATCTTCAAGGTAATAAATATCACTAAGGAAAAATAACAATGAAAGGGCACGATGAATTATTTTAGCACCATCACAGTAAGGAGGGCAGAGCTCTGGCAGTCTGGCACAGTGGCACAAGAGTTGGGAGGTTGAGATCAAGAAGTAGCTGGTTTGAAGGGCCAAAACTGCTTCCCCTTTTAATAACAAAGAGTACTTATCCATTTTAGACAGACAATTTTAACCAATAAATTATAACACACACATATTCATGAAGCTAAATATTGCAAGCTAGCCCTGAGAAAGGAGGAAACATCTGCTAGGTTGATAGGCGACACAAAAAATTTTAGTCAAATTCTTACAAAATGAGATCTCGACAATAATCCCAACCCAGACAAAAGAACAAGATAAAATATCCATAGTATGAAAGGATTTGCATAGCCATAGTCAGTTGAGAAGAGGATTTGCATAGCCATAGTCAGTTGGGAAGAAATCTAATTTAACTTAAACTCCTACTCATGTATGTAGATTACAAATTCACCTCAGCTAGGTAAGGGTTACTCCACAATGCCTATAAATGTCTCTAGCATAACTCAAAAACACAAGGCACACACTCAAGCACAACATAGTTCCTTCTTTCATTCTCAAAAACACACATCAACGATCTTTTTAGGCTAAAATAAATAGATCATTCCACAACATTTATACCCTTTCGTTAAAGCCAGCTACTTGAGTCCAACGATCATCAAAACATGATTTGCATCAAATGGAATACTTCAGCACCAAGATTCAAACCCAGATAGATTCAACTCTGATTACTAAGTCATTTCAAACTTTCTTCAGAGTTTAGCAACTAACAGTGATAAAATTTTCGATCTTTACTAACTTATACCAATAGCATTATACCCTAGTAGAAACATAAAAACAAAATTCAGCCAACAAAATGTAATTAATCAAGGAATCTTACGGTCTCCACTCAGTTCCATTAGACAAAACTCCATTTGTGTGCACGGAGCTCCGATTCTGAAAACAAACAAAATTAAGCCAATCAAGCTCCCGAATAAACTATACCATCACAAATTCACAATTGGATAAAATCAAATGCAAGCGGCTACCTGGTTCTGGAACTGTTCATAGATGGCCAAGTCAGCAGTTTTCTTCACATGTGTGCTCCCATTCGACGTCTCAGCCCCATTACTTGCAGGTTTATCCATTTCGCCATCTTGCGACTCCGGCAGCCTCTTTCTACCAAACTTGGCATCATAAAACATTTTAAAATCCTATAAATTCACATAATAGTTCTTATAAATGCACATGTCTCAGTAAATTTCTATTCACTAGATTTATTATTATTATTATTATTATTATTATTAAATACACATAATAGTTCTTATAAATGCACATGTCTCAGTAAATTTCTATTCACTAGATTTATTATTATTATTATTATTATTATTATTATTAAAATTTCTGAATCTGCTGGATCAAGATTTGCAATTTTTTATGAGCATGATTAATCAAAATCTACTCCAACATTTGTTAACAAAACAAATATGATATCTGTTCTAAGACAAACAAAAGAGATTAATTTTTCTGTTTGGATGCTGAGATATGACAGGAAGAAAATGTAAACAAACTTAAAAACCAGCTCAATTCGATTATTTTAATATCTTCAAAAAAAAAAAAAAAAAAAAAAGAGTCTATAAGTCGAAACGGCCAATAATTGTAGTAAGCGAAGTTTCTAGTTCCAATACAATGTTAAATCTAAGATTCAATATATCTCCAAAATTTTCTTTCGTTTTCCTCACAAATTTTCTCAACAAAACAAACACAGAGAGAGAGAGAAAGAGAGAGAGAGAGAGAGAGAAATTGGTACCAGAAAGGACCAGCGAGTTTGTGAAGGATCTTCGGCCATTATGCTTTGATTGAATCTGCGAGAGGAGAAAGACAAATCTGCGAGAAAATAAAAAGGAAGCAGAGAGATTTTTATGAAAATAAAAAATGCACTCTCTCTCTTTCTCTTTCTCACTCTCTCAGACTGTCTGGGAAATACAGCGCAGCAGATAAAAGAATAAAGCACATGGCGTAGAAGAAAGCACGTGCCGAGCGCGTGACAGCTTAAAAAAAAAAAAAAAAAAAGTAAATTATCATTTTCGTCCCTAAACTGTCACAAAACTGACAAAAGTTTATTTTTCGTTCCTAAATTTTCAAAAATTCTATTTTCGTTCCTAAACTTTTCCAAACGTATTGACTTTCGTCCCTCCGTCTATTTGGCCTGACGGAGTGCTGATGTGGCATCTGACTTGGTCAGCACTCCGTTAACGGAAACTGACGGAGAGACGAAAATCAACACGTTTGGAAAAGTTTAGAGATGAAAATAGAACTTTTAAAAGTTTAGGGACGAAAAACGAACTTTTGTGATAATTTAGGGACGAAAATGATATTTTACCCTTAAAAAAATATTGTCTTGCACGAAGCGATCAGCGAACACTCTAGAGTTTAAAAATAAGTCAAATAACTATTGTTGGATTAAAACCGATACGCAACACATAAATTATTGCGGCTAATTTAAGTCAAGCACTTCTTTGATGAGAAATGCTATATCAATAATTTACCCAAAAATTGGAAATGCTATATGGAATATATTTTCACGGTATTTTTGCAACGGTGCTGAAGTAGTAGGTTGTTATTGACTAATGTTAGTAAATAAAAAATTAATTTTACTAGTAGAAACTTATCATTTATGATTTGTTATTAAAATATTATGAACATAAAATTTTTATTTTTTTATGAGAAATGTTATATTCACAATATTTTTCCAACAAATCTTAAGTAGTAGGTTGCTATAGGTTGTTATTGGTGAGGTAAAAAAATAATTTCAATGGTAGGTTCAAATTTGAACCAATAACAACTAACCACCTATAATTTATTGTGAAAATCTTATATGTGTGTGTGTGTGTGTGTGTTTTATTTTTTGAAGATAATTTTTTGAGCTGATCAAATATTGGATAGAGATATAATTAATAAAAATACTCGTATTAGGTATTATATATACAATAGATTATATAGACATACATATAACTCAAGGTTATCATATTACTTTAAAAAAAACAAAAAAAAAAAAAAAAAAAAAAAAAAAAACCAAACAAACAAACAAACAAACCTCATGCTTATCATAAGAAATAAAATGTTGGATATATCATTTAACTCATGGGCGGTTGACATGCCACCCAACTTAAATATATACAAGGGATGGCAAGGAGTAGCCCAAGTGCCCAACCTACGGGATTTTGTCTCTCGGACTTTAAATGTGTGTTTGTTTGGTGGTGAAATAAGGTTATTATTAAGGTTATTATAAAGAATACGAAAGGAAAGAAAAGGACAACCTGAGATTTTTGTTGCAATTGAATACTCATTGTCAATGACTGATGCTCGCTCAAAAAACCGAAACCTCTCTAGGGAGGAGGAAGCCTAATTATCCAGGAGTAAAAAGAAGGTGAAGGACGTTCACCATGCTGACTTTGTCGATGGTTCAAGTGAGAGTGGCCATTCCTAGGGATTTTAGAATATGTGGGGGACATCTAAGAGAACTTTTAAAGAGAAACTGGTGGGGGAAATACTAGGTGCTTATGCCACAACTTTTGATTTTACAAATTTCTTGGACATGGAAGTGGATTCAGATGAGGAGATGGATGAACTTCGTGAAGGTCTTGTGGCGGTTAAACTTTCTAGGGAAACAAAGATCCGAATTAGGAAGCCACAGTCAAACGCGCTAATCATCAAGCTGTATGGTAGAACGGTGGGGTTCAACGTTCTCCAAAACAAGCTCAATCTCTTCTGGAAACCAATTGGGAGACTCGACTGTGTAGGTTTAGGAGAAGATTTCTACTCAGTTAGATTTTCCTTGAGAGAAGACATGGAGGCAATCCTTAAGAATGGACTGTGGTTCATTGCCGGTCATTTTCTATCTATCAGACTGTGGGAGCCTTTCTTTAAGCCCATGTGTGCGTGCGTTTCTTCCATAGCAACCTGGGTTCGGCTACATGGACTCCCTATGGAACTCTATGAATCTGAAGTTCTACAACAGATTGGAGGAGCAATTGGAAGGGTGCTTAGAATAGACACCCACACAGCTTTGGAGGCCAGAGGGAGGTACGTTAGGCTCTGTATTCAGATCGATGTTAACAAGCCGCTCGTTGATACGATCCTTATAGGGAGATTTAAGCAACCGATGATATACGAAGGAATCCAGAAACTTTGTTTTTCATGTGGAAGAATTGGGCACAAGAAAGAGGCAAGTCCGTTCACCATTAGAGGTCCGACGGAGGGAAAGCCGGTGAGTGAAAGAGCGGGTGATGGTCTGACTCAGACAGCTAACTCACGCAAGGTGCATGTCACGCACAATACTATACCAGGGAGTGGAACGACGGAGGATAGGGGTGCAGGTACAGAGGATGAAAGGTACAGTCCCTGGATGTTAGTGGAGCGTAGAAAGACTGGGCAAAGAAGGACAAAGAATATCGGTAGTCCTGGGGGCCACACGAATGTTGGATTGGGACCACTGGCACACAATAATAGGGAAGGACCTGTGGGTGGGCTGACGGAATGGGCTAAGGGTTTGGGCAGTAAAGCAGCTACTGAAGCCCAAGGGAGATGTATGACTAATGAGCCTATAAAACTGGGCCGCGAGGTTAGTATTAAGGAAAGGGGTAGTGTGAGGCCTATTACCTGTTCTAACGCATCAGTTAAGGGTAAAAAAGAGATAGCGTGTAATAGGTCAAATAAGTTGACTACCAAGGAAGCTACTGGAAGTACTAGAAATTTCTCCCTAAATACATTAGTACAGTGGTCCTTACTTAACAAGATTAGTGATGGAGAATGTTCTCATGGCCACTTCCAGTTCATAGCTGCTGACCGAGCCGAAGAGGGCAATTAAGCACGGAGACAAGACGAGGGAGATAAGAGCGAAGATCACATGTGTGATGGGCTAGTGTGATAGACAGGTGAAGCAGATAGTGGAACTCATCATCCTGGTGACGACGGACAGAGTAAGGATGGGATTCTTAAATTCCACGGATCCAGCAAGGGGGTTGATGCTTCCCCAAATAGCAGCTACCAGATTCCAAGCCATGGTGAGGGAATTGAAGTTGGGTCTTACTCTGTTCACAGGAAAAGGGAAGACAAAATTGGTGCTGGCGGTGATGTGATGGAATGTGAGGAGGGAAGTGAAGCTACTACCCCCTTTTGAAGTGCCCAATTTTTATCATCAGATAGTCATGAATATAATAGTGTGGAATTGTAGGGGTGCTCTGAAGCCCAACTTTCAGAGTCATGTTAAGGAGCTTGCAAGGAATTATAATCCTGCTATTATGGTAATAATGGAAACCCGTTTTGGGAGAGACAGAGCTAAGGAGATAACTGACCGTCTTCCATTTGACGGCATTATTCGTACGGAGACAATCGGTTTTGTTGGTGGCATTTGGCTGCTATGGAACTCTGATAGGGTGGAGGTAGTGCAGCTTGCAAACACGGAGCAAGAGATTCACGTGGAAGTTAAGCTATTACCTTTTAACCTTTCTTGGATTTTTTCGATTGTATATGCTAGCCCTAGATGTGTAGAAAGGCAGATTCTGTGGGGGAATCTTTCTAAAGTCACTAATCTTCATAATTTGCCTTGGGTTTTAGCTAGGGACTTTAATGAGCCCCTCGTTGATGAGGATAAATTTGGGGGTAGGTTGGTTAGCATACCTAAATCTCTTTTCTACAAGGAGTACCTGGATAAATGTAATATGGTGGATATGGGGTTGAATGGGCCAAAATATGCGTGGACTAACAGAAGGGAGGTTAGTAGTCTTATTCAAGAGAGAATAGACAGGTTTTTTATGGACCCCAGTTGGTGTCTGCTTTATACGGATGCTAAGGTGACTCACCTCACGAGGCGTTACTTGGATCATTGCTCTGTTCTAATGGAAACTAATCCTAGAGGGCAAATGTTTCTGAATAGGCCCTTTAAATTTCAGGGTTTTTGGCTATCTGGCCCCTCTTTTCGCTCTGTAGTGAATCAGGCATAAAGACAACCAAGGAAGCTTATGGAGGCAATTGACTCTTTCGCCAAGCAAGCTACCCTGTGGAATAAAAACCATTTCGGAAATATCTTTCATAAAAACAAGAGAATCATGGCCCGGCTTGATGGTGTTCAAAGGGCTTTGGCCTCAGATCCTTCTGCCTCTTTAGTAAATCTTGAGAACCACCTTATTAAGGAGTTGACTATCAAAGATTAAGCTCCAAAAATGCTAGCAGGTTACCAAGTTCCAGAACTTGGAAAGGTTTAAAGCAAGGTGAAGATATTTTTGGAAAGGGTATTAGATGGCTGCCTGGCTCTGAAAGCAAGCTTGATTTTTGGAATGATAGTTGGTCTACTCTCGGCCCGATTAGGAAGATTATTCATGGCCCTTTGTCTCGGGAAGCATCAAAGCTTAAGTTTAAGGATGTTGTAGATTGTGCGGGCATATGGAATTGGAGTATTCTGCAGATGGCCTTTCCAAGTGAAATCATTAGTGAACTTAAAGCTACACCCATCCCTTTAACCACTAGAATGAATGACAGACTAGCTTGGAAGTATTCTCCGAGAGGAGGTTTTGATCTTAAAAGTACATATTTACTAACCATTGATTCTAGAGGGGATGCTCCTTTCATGGGTAATTGGATTTGGAAGTTGAAAACCATGTCGAGAATTCAAACCTTTGTATGGAAATGTATGCATTATAGTATAGGAGTTAATCAATGCCTAATGTTTAGAGGTGTTCACGTTGAGGCTAATTGTCCTCGCTGCCATAGAGAAGCTGAGTCCGTTTTTCATGCACTGCGTGATTGTCCTGTTAGTACGAGGATCTGGCAGTAGTTGGGTAGGCAAGTTACAGATTCATTCTTTTCCAACCAAAACCTCTAGGAGTGGCTCAGGTCGAATGCCAAATCTGGACAACAGTTTGGGTCAGGCCACGTACCTTGGTAATAGGTTTTTCTTTTTGCTATTTGGATGATTTGGAAGGACAAAAACCAGCTTGTGTTTAGGAATAAAAACTTGAATCCCAATCAGGCGAAAGAAATCTTGGACTGTGCCTCGGAGTACTTTTTTTGTGCTTGTAATCAATTAACTACTAAAAGGCTGATCTTGAAGAGTATAAGGTGGGAGAAGCTGAGGGATGGGTGGCTGACTCTAAACGCAGATGGTTCGACAGCAGGAAGTTCTGGGATGGCCGGAGGAGGAGGTCTAATCAAAGATGGCAATGGAGAACGGGTAATAGGATTTGTAAGAAAGATCGGGAGCACTACCAATTTCCTGGCGGAGCTTTGGGCTCTCCGGGATAGTCTTCTTCTCTGCTTACAAATTCAAGCCCAAGCTGTCCTTGTTGAGTTAGATGCAAAAGCCGTTGTTGATGCTTTTAACCTGCAAAGTTATTCTAATACTGTTGTATCCTCTATTATGGATGATTGCAGGCACTTGGCTACCCAAATCCCCAAAATGAGAGTTAGACATGTCTATAGAGAAGCCAACAGATGCGCGGACTTCTTAGCTAAATTAGGCACTTCCATTGATAGTGATTGTGCTGTGTTTTCTAGTCCGCCTGTGGACCCTATTCATATTCTGGAGGCTGATGCCTGTGGTTTGGCTGTAAACAGGCTTTGTCCTGAATCTTTGTTTTCTGTTTAGTTTTTAATACACTCCTTTTCTACCAAAAAAAAAAAAAAGGTTTTTATTTCAATATTGTTGCGAGCACTTCTTTGATGAGAAATGCCATATCAATAATTTACCCAAAAAATAGAAATGGTATATGGAATATATTTTCACAACATTTTTACAATCACATTGAAATAGTAGGTTGTTATTGACTAAAATTAATAGGTAAAAAAGTAATTTTAGCAGTAAAAACTTACCATTTATGATTTTTTATTATAAAAAAAAACTGTGAACATAAAACTTCTTTTTTTTTTTTTTTTGAAAAATGTAATGTTCACAATATTTTCACAACAAATTTTAAGTAGTAGGTTGCTATAGGTTGTTATTAGTGGGTAAAAATAATAATTTTAGTAGTAGGTTTAAATTTGAACTAATAACAACTAACCACCTATAATTTGTTATGAAATTTTTTTTATATATGTTTTTAAAATTTTTTAAAGATAATTGAGTTGTCATGTCAATGCCAGAAAAACTAAAATTAAATAAATAAAAATAAAAAGAAAATGGGTTGTCATGAGTCTACAATCTACGTTGTAGGTAACTAGGTATTAAAGGGGGTGGATATATCCCCGGAGACACCAAATTTTGTCTTATAAAGGGGTATAATTAACAAAAATACAGGTATATAGGGATATAATTAATAAAAATACCCAAATTATATTGGTAGTATACTATATACTTATTTACTTATGTTTATCGTACCAATTGACTGTAGCAAGTTTGATGGGCATGAAATATATACAATAAACTACTCTCATATTTGCATATTTTACATCATTTTTATGATTAATTTGTGACGAATTATAATCTATCTTTGTTTTATAGGTTATAAAGGCTTTGCATGCTTACAAGAATTAGTGGAAGGCAAGACAAATGAAGAAGAAGCAGAGCAAGTGAAGCGTAATTGACTATGCTGAAACTACAAGGTGGGGCCTATTGATTCAAGAAGCCAACTTACAGAGAATTGTAATTTGCAAGGCTGGAAGGCGTGAAGTGTCAGATAAGGAAAAGTAATGACAAGAAGTTTGCGTGTTTGTGGGCTTTCTCCAGTCCAATAGTTCCCTATAACTTCACTGACATACAAGAATTAAACAAGGAATTTCTATTGGGCCACTTTGGTTTTGGTCTTTGTAAAGAAAAGCCTTAGGTCAGCCGCACGTGTTTTGTGACTATAAATGGGTAAAATAAAACACTAGAAAGGAAGGTTAGTCCGAATTGTATTAGGAGTGACCTCTCTTATATAATGCTTTAGGTTAGTTTGTTTAAGGGGAGGACTGAGGGCTGAAAGTATAGAGAGCTGCGGTTGTGGCTACCTCTTTGGTTTTTTTCCATGACAGTTAGTTTTAATTATTTTTCTAGTTTAATGTTTAGTATTTTATTTTTGTGTTTTCTTTCAATTACTATGAGTAGCTAAATTTATAATTAGGGTTGAGAATGAAACTTTGTTAAGGATTATTAGTAATATTTATGTGATTTAATTTTTCCCACAATAGTTGTTCTTTAATGATTTAAATTGTTCTTGCTTCATATCAATTGACTAAGATGGAATTCTAGATATGAGTTCAATCATATTTTTCTCATGATTTAGGATTTATCTTAATTAATTGAATGTTTGGTTTATTATTTCTTGATTTTAAAATTGGATATCTCTTGTAATTTGTTTGGCTACGGATACAATTGATAATTTGGTTTTATACCTAAGAAGCGAAGAAGAGCATGCTTTAGATATTTAAATAGAAGTTTTAATGATAATATTTTCCATGATAGCAAGATTGATTTCTAGATTATCCTGCAGTGGTTGAGAAAAATTAATGATCATAAATATATATTGATATGAATTAACAAGGCAAATGCCAAAACTTTAATTCCTTTCTTTAGATTGTTTATATCTCTTTACTGCTTTAAATCTTTGCTTAATTTAATTATTTGTTTAGTTTATTTAATTGCAAACAACCAATTTTTATTAAACTAGATTAGGATTAATTTGGTTAAGGTTTAATTAATTTTCCTACATTCATTCAAGTCCCTGTAGGTTCGACCTTGTTTTTGTCAAACTATACTTCGGTACGGTTCGTATACTTGCGAGTAATTTAAAATTTCACAACAAAGTTGTTAAAAATAAAATACAATATTTTATTAAGATTATTTCTCTACCTTCAATTAAAAAACTCAAATTCTCTCTCCTCCTTTATTATTTTAATGAATTGTTTATGATATTTAAAATGAAGTGGGGAAAAAAAGAAAACATAAGAATATTTGATGTTGGGTGTATTGTAAAGTATGGTGGAAAAATAGATAAATTAGCATTTTGAGGTGCTAAAAACTAAATTTTTTTAGCACCACTACTGTGAATGTTTTCAGTTAAAAAAAATAAAATCCTAGCTAGCCTAGTATTTTAAAAAAAAAAAAAACTTTTTTTTTGGGTCTTTTTTAATAGATGATTGCATTTTAATGTATTAAGAAATAACGATTTTATGTATTTATAATTTGTTAATACTATATGGATGCCTATTTGGAATTTTTTTTCTTATACTCCGGCCCCCTCTAACTTGAAATCCTAAGTTCGTCCCTGGATAGAGGTATAATTAATAAAAATACTCATATTAGGTATTATATATACAATAGATTATATACACATCCATATAACTCAAGGTTATCATATTACTTAAATAAAATAAAATAAAATAAAAACCTCATGCCTATCATAGGAAATAAAGTGTTGGATGTATCATTTAACTCATGGGCGGTTGACATGCCACCCAACTTAAATATATATTTCGGGGATGGCAAGGAGTAGCCCAAGTGCCCAACCTAAGGGATTTGGCCTCTCACCGCTCTTGGGCTTTAAGTCTCTCCTCCCTCTATATATGTGTAAACATTTAAAGTAATAGACTAACTCACAGTTCTTTTTTGCTTTGAGTGTCAAAGTTGATATCTAACACCTAAGAGTTATGGCCTTAGTCGCTAACGCTCCTTATATAGATTTTAAAAGGACAGGTGTCAAGTTATGATAACTTGACACGCGGCATAATCCTAACGAATCTAGGATTATAATTGGACGGATGTCGTTCCAACATATTCTGTGTCTTGGAACAGCCACAGGCTCCCGTAATACTAAGTGGGGAGCCTGTCCCAAGGTCGTTACATAAAAGACACAGAGTAGAGGGGGCGTTTCGCAAATATTAAAACTTATGCCACGTCATCAGAGGGTATAAATGAATTATCAAAGGGGTATAAGTGCATAGACCCCAAGCGCAAGGATGACACAATGCCCGACGGCCTGAAGAAACGGGCCTAACGGCCCAATAGCTTTTTTGGGTAAAGGATTAACAGAGGCCTTCTTTAAACAAACAATTGGGCTAAAGCCCACTTTCTATTAAACATATTCATACAAAAAAAAATGAAATATATTATTTAATTGATACATGACGTGGCAATACAATCTCTTCATCAACATAATTAACACGAAGCTTTTTTTTTTTGCTGAATTAATTAACACGAAGCTTTCCTCCGAAGAATTCTTCCTTTACATCATCGTGCTTACGCACTAAGATTAAAAGATGCTTCGCAGTACACATAGGACACGTGGAATCATCAGGATGATTCCCATCATACAAACTCCTTTCTTGAATACAATTGGGCTTCTTCAAAGCCCAACAGACTAACCACATAACATAAAAATAAATAACAAGAAATAAATAAGAAATATAAAATATATAACTTAATCATTAAGTTTCAAATAAAACACGTAGTACATGACGTGGCATTACAACTTTACTTCTTCTCCTCCAGAATCGACTTCAACACCTCGACAGCTTTATCAAATTCTTTCTGTTTCTTCTTACAATTCTCAAGAAAGATATCAATATCAATATCAGAATGTACATATGAAGAACACTCAGCAGATTTATCAATCTTAAGAACTAAGTCTTCAGGCTTCTTTCCAATCTCTTTGATAATGACATCAGCACCATTGAAAGCATTTTCAATAACATCTTCTGTATCACTAACAGGAATTCCTTCAGCATTGATGTAAGCACCTTCTTCAAGCTCTGTAATGGCGGACAGAGCATAACTTCCACGAACAGGATGCTTAAATATAATTAAGCATTTATTAAATAACTTCGTATCTGAATAATGAGATATAATCCCATTTTCGGCATTCGTATCATCAACATAAGGAAACTTAAAAGCTTCTGATGTAAAGTCTGAGTAATCTCAATTAACCAGACTTTACTGTAACGAACAATCCCATAAACAAACCTTACCTTCATCAGACCAACGTCTATACTGTTGGTCCATGTCATTGACGGAGAGCTTCCTCTCCTTCTGCTTCTCCAGAAAACTTGCAGAGCTCTCATCGCTCGCCTTAACATCAAAACGCGCTCTCTTCATTTTTTATAAATGAGCTTCGTAACGCCTACGGCCTACCCCCTTCGCTATTTATAATAAAAAAGCGCCACACGGGAACACAACTGAGGGAACACAGTAGCTTATGATACACCTTATGATACACAATAGCGAGATGTTGTTGAAGCCGATTCAGGAGAAGAAGTAAAGTTGTATCTCACTCCTGCACTTTGGAACCCTTCTCGCGAACTTCTTGCGAGCTACTCGCGAAATGCACTGATTTTTCAATTAAGTTTGAGTTTTCACAAACTTAATACTAAACTCAATACAATAAAATCCCACAAAATACAAGGAAATAAATTAAAGCAATTACAACACTTTTTATCATGGAATAAAGCCAACATAAAATATAGTTGTAAATTACAACTTTACAAATCTTATGAACCAAACATTGTGCTCCGCTTCATACTCCATCAGTAAAATTTTGATAGCTAGCTTCTTTTATCAAGTGAGGTAACGTGCCTTAACATTTGAGTTTTAATGTTAATGTTCTTGAATTTAATGTTATTGAGGTAAGTCTCACGTGGGTCCCTTAGTTCTACCTCACGTGATTAACATTTTTTTACTAATGTTGTTAAGGTAAGTCACAATCATTAAGGCAAATTATCTCACTTAATAAAAGATGGGGGAAAATTCCACAACACCCCTTGAACTTTAGGATAGTGGTCATTACCACCTCCCCCCCCCCCCCCCCCTCACCGCCCCGAACTTTTATTTTATCTAATTTACTCCATAAACTTCACATGTTTGCAAATTGATACTTCTGTTAGTCTACTGTTAAAATTTACTAACAGTTCTATTAGGATGTTGTTGGCAATAAGATTCTGATATGGTCCTGAATGTGCTAAACTCTATCATGTCTATGGCTGATATCAATAAAACCAACACCACTCTGATTCCAAAAACAAAACTCCCATCAGGAATGTCTGAATTTAGGCTTATAAGCCTTAGCAATGTCATTTACAAACTAGTATCCAAAGTCCTTGCTAATAGGCTTAAAATAATTTTGCCCCATATTATCACTGAAAATCAGAGTGCTTTTCTATTAGAAAGGCTTATTATTGATAATATACTTGGAGCTTTTAAACTCATGCATTATCTAGACCATAAAAAAGAGGGCAAAGACAATTTTATGGCTGTTAAATTGGATATAAGCAAGGCATATGATAGAGTAGAATAGACTTTTATTGAGAAGGTTATGGAGAGAATAGGTTTTCATGAAAAATGGATTAGCATGGTCATGCATTGTATATCCACTGTTGCCTACTCTATTCTTATTAATGGCGTTGCTTATGGTTATATAAGGCCTACTAGGGGTCTCCATCAAGGTGACCCCTTGTCATCCTATCTATTTTTGTTTTGTGCAGAAGGATTCTCATCTCTTATTAGTCAAGCTGCTAGGAATCAAATGATAAGTGATATATCTATACGTAGAGGATGCCCAATGATGACCCATTTGTTCTTTCCAGATGATAGCCTTCTGTTCTGTAAGGCTAACACCCAGGAATGTTAGAAGTTGATTGAAATTCTTAAGCTTTATGAAGTTGCTTTAAGCCAAAAATAAATACTGACAAATCTTCAATCTTCTTCAGCCACAATACCCCTCAACAATTAAGATATGATGTGTTTAACACTCTTGGACCTATGCAAGGATCATGGCACAACAAATACTTGGGGCTACCCTCAATTGTAGGGAAAAAAAAAATGAAGTCTTTGTGGAGATTAAAGAAAGGGTAGGGAAAAAGCTATTTGGGTGGAAAGAAAAAATGCTATCCATGGGAGGAAGAGAGATTCTTATTAAAGCAGTTGTCGAAGTAATCCCAATCTACACCATGAGTTGCTTCCAACTTCCAAAAGGCTTGTGTGATGACTTAGAAGGAATGATGAGGAGATTTTGGTGGGGACAAAGGACACAAGAATCAAAGATAACTTGGGTCAGTTGGAAAAAGATGTGTAAATCTAAGCTTAAAGGTAGGATGGGCTTCCAAAACATTCAAGCTTTCAACCTAGCAATGTTAGCAAAATAGGGTTGGAGATTGTTGATAAACCTAGATTCTCTTGTGGCTTGAATTTATAAGGCCAAATATTATCTGCGTGGGGATGTCCTTAAGGCCAAATTAGGATCGAATTTCTCATACACATTGAAAGTTCAAAATGGGTATGAAACACCCTTGAACGTTTAGACCCTAAATACAAAATTACCAATTCAAGCTTTATATCAAACAGTTAATGTACGGAATATGATAACAAGCTTATAACAGAATTGATAAACAATCTAAGCCAAATATAAACACATCTACAGCAGTAAATATAAGGCAAAGATAAAGGAAAGGAAGATGCAAACACACAAACAACACACAATGTGTTATCGAAGAGGAAACTGAAGCCCTCGGTGTAAAACCTCTCCGCTGCCCTCCAAGCGGTTAAATAATCCAATAAAGAATATAGTTGGGATACATGAATAGCAGAAGACCCTCCAAGCCTAATATACCCAAGTACCTAAGCCCTCCAAGCTTTTTGCTCCAACGAGGTTACGCCGAACCTATTTTTTCTTTAGCTTACCGGATTCCGCTACTAGACCATAGCATTAACCAATGTAGATTGGTTCCTTCCTAACTGCTTCCCAACAGTACCAAATAAACCTTCTCACAGACGTGGGTGTGGTGAGATAAGGATTTGGCTAAAGGCCTCTCAAAGGTATAACAATAGAGAGGAAGAGAGAAGAGGAATTTGTAGAGTCTCTAAGGTAAAGATTGGGGATGAGGCAATCTTGTTTTTCTCTAGGGTTTCTCTCACAAAATTCTCTCTGGAAGCTCTCTCAATATCGTGGGAATGAGGGGTATTTATATTGGAATGAGAAAGGAATGTGAAACGTCAGATTTTCCCAAATAGGACATTTTGGCGATTTGACCTCGCGACTGGGTTTAGTCACGAGTTCAAGCCGCGAACTAACGGCCTGGCCAGCCTGAAACTTTTGTCCTGTAGTGCAACAGCTGGCGCGACTCTTCAGCTTCTGACATGCTTGGCACGTGTGCAGACTTTTGGCGACTTGCAAGCCGCGACTAACCCGTGAGATCCAGTCGCGAGACTCTGTTTCTTTGCACACTCTTAAACATTTTTTTACACTCTCTCACTCACTACCCTTACAAGTTTCTCACCTAAATACAGGGTTACTAAGTACTGAATTACAAGCAAATTGGCAGGAAATAAAGCCAACAAGATGGTTGATTAAATTCAACCTTACAATCTCCTCTTTTGGCTATTTCGTGACAAAACCCTACAACAAACTCTAGACTTAATGCGTGAGTTGGGAACAGTTGAACAAAACTCACTCACACTTAACTTTAGATTCTAAACAGCTCTTGAACATATGAACTAGTATCTCCTGAAAACATAACAACATAGCAATATCATTGTATGCAGAAACACTTGAGATGCATATGGAGCAATAAAAGTATGATCAAGCAAAATAGAATAAAGCAATAGACCATAGCAAGATCAAACAAGCAATCACTATACACAAGTGATTACTATGCTCATTCACACAAGGAATGAACATCTGGACATGCAAGGTGATAAGCTTAATTGAAGAGTATCATTTGCAAGTCCAACACTCAACCAATGCATACAAACATATATGTATCTAGGAACAATCCTACAAGGGCACAGGAGTGATGTACTTAAGATAATGCATAGCATTAACAAGTACTAAAGCACAATGCATAAAGGCTGTATAAGGAAAGTGTTGCAAATACATGGTACAGACCAAAAAAGCCTACAAAATAGCATAAGTGCATGGAAACAAACCTTTAAAGCTTACAAAAGCAACATGGGTACAAATGATAAAATACTTCCCTATCATATTACTCCCCTTATTATGAATCATAGGAGCTGTGATGAGCTTGGAACATATATACCTGTACCCTGAAACATTTGCACAAAACACATTAGACCCTCAAGGTAAAGCAAGTGATAAACAGACAAGTATAATGTAACAAATAAATTGCGATCAAGTAAACATGATGTGAAACATGTGAGCAACTTGATCATACACCATACACCAAGACAAAGTATTTTTTATTAGCTTCATGTCTTCTCCCCCTTGGTACATGCATCTTCCCTATGGAATATCTCTCCCCCTACAAATGTGCACAAGAAATAGAATTTCTCCCCCTAAGAATGTGCACAAGGGTTATATAAAAATGACAAAAACTCTCTGTTATACTCCCTAGAGTATACTCTCCCCCTTTTTATCAGGAATAGACAAAGGGTCAAGAAGAAACGAGGGCAAGAGATGAAGGCATGAACAATGACAATGATGCATGGGGGGTGCAATGATGCATGAGAAAATGAAGCTCAAACCTAAGATGAAACAAAATGCTACAAAGTATAAGGCAAACATGACATGCTAGGATGAAGAAATAAGGTATAAACCAATGCATGACAAGGGTAGCAAGGTGTGTGCAAAAAGTGGCAAAGTGCAATGCATGGAAAATGCAAAAGTAGGGTAAGGTGTGTTAAATACACAACCAATGAACCAAACATGTTCCTAATGAGAAAACATGAGAAATCCCAAAGTTTGATACTCATCGGAGTCCAAATAGGCGAGAAAATGCCTAAGAGACATTTTATCAAACACCTAGCATGCACACTATGAACAACAATGTGAAAACAATGCATGAAAAACATGAAATCCACCCTTAATACATGTTCTTTTTGCCACAAGGGGCCAACATCCAAAGAAAATCATCAAAAGAAACCAATTCCATTCAAAAATTTGACACAAATAAAGTTTCCCCAACCCCTATGATGAAAAACTCAACCAAGAGAACAAAACTCTCCAAAACATAGTCTAAGGATCAAAAACAATGAAAAAAAGTTCATAATTACCTTAGAGATGTTAATGGAATGAAAAACCATTAAATGATTGAGTTTTGATGTAAAAATAGTGAAAGAAGGGTTTAACAGAGGATGGGAGAGGTTTAAAATAGGTTTCCCACGAAAAGCCCTTTAAAAAGCTAATTTTGGGCGTTTCGCGACTGGGCGAGTTGAGAAATTCAGTCGCGAAAATTTTGCGAGTCGCGAGTGAGTAGCAAGTGAGTCGCCAAAGCTTCTGTATGAAACTCGCGACTGGGGTTGGCGACTTGCGAGTCGCAAGTAAGTCAGGAGCAAGTCGTGAGTGAGTCGCGAAAAACTCTGACACCAGTTTTTCAACACAAAACATGTTTAAACACTGAAAAACAATGTAAGCACTAAACATGAACACAAAGAGTGATAAAAATAACTTCCAAAAACATATAAAATGATTAAAAATCTTTTTGGATTGATCCATATATAGTTGAGCACACACACATCACATTTAAACAAGTACAATCGAACAAATGAATAAAGCATTCATTGAACAATAGGCATGTGTGTTGTGTGTGTGTGTATCAAGTGTGGAATAGTCCTTAGTCTAGAATGAAATTTCAATGATCAATTCAATCAAGTCATACACAACTAGTACTAAGTCAAGTAGTCTATCTCAATTATAGAAATGAACATATATGACCTTCCACAAGAAAATGATTACATATCTTTGAAACTTTTCATTTGGCTTTTTTACAATTCATATCATTTGATCTTTTTGAATCAATACATCTCATTTTAGAGATCGATGCCTGAAATTTTTGATATTTCAATTTGATGAACAAGCCTTTGGCTTTTTGGGGCATCATATATTTTATTTTGGTCGCTTTTTCTTTTTCCTAGTCAAATACTAGTATGTGCGACAGGCTTTTGCAGCTCAATATTTCTTTTCATTTGGAGATTTACATTTGGTGAGCTCTTTTAAGCAAAAACAAAAATAAATGGTGGGAAGATATATAGGCAGAAGTCTATGCATGTATCAAAACCAACATGACTATTGACTAATCATTCATGACAAGCTTGAAGATCGATTTACAACAATCACACAAAGATGTCAAGATTTTTCCCACAAAGATATAAGTGCATAAAGAACAAGCTAAGCTCGTAAATGCATAAAGCCATTAGTACAAAGGTACAAGGAAAAACTCACATGTGATATGTGCTCAAACATATACGATCAAACTTTTTGAATTTTTCACTTTTTATGTGATTTTGGATTTTTACTCACACAAAAATAAAAAGTAAGATCAAAACAAAAGTAATGCATACAAATAAATGCAAAATGCACATATGCATGAAGATATGACATTCAATGCATAAAGGGTCCTACAAAGATCGAAAGAATAAGATCAAGGACCAAGAGAGCAAAAGCTCAACCATATGAACCCTTTCTCATCCAAACGGAACGATTGTTTGGAATGAGTGTCTCAAAAGCAGTGAGATGAGGGTTAGAGGAATGAGAATCGGAGATGCATATAGTCAAGGAGTTAAAAGCATTAAACAATTTCTTTAACAACATGCTATCTTCACTCAAAACCGGTTTACTCTTTTTATCACAACTTCCAAGAAGCTCAAGTTTCTCTTTTCTATTAATTCTTTTAAGAGCATGAAACATAGAGCATTGTGGTCTTAGATGACCAAAAACACCACAATGGTGACAAACAATGTGTTTAGGTCCACTAGGCCTTTTGGGAAAGGATCTAGCAACATTGTTTTGTTCCCTCTTCAACTTATGACATTGAGGTCTTATATGACCAATCACACCACAATGGTGGCAAGTTAGAACAAACTTAGATCTATCCAAAGTCTTAGGTTGAGACCTAAACAGAGGCTTTGGCTTAACAGCCTTTCTCTCCACCTTTTGATTTCTTTTATGTGGAGGAATGTACACCGATTTGTCTTTAGAGATAGAACTCACAATCGGGACAAAATCGGGTAACACAACATGATTGCAACAAATATTTTCATCCTTTTTAGCAATAGGTTCAGCAATCAAACACTTGGCATGCATCTTAAGAGATTCATTTTCAGATTTAAGATCATCAACAAGTTTGTTAGACAAAGCAAGTTTAGCATCCAAGTCTATGTTCAAAGATTCAAACTCTTTCATCTTTTTAAGAGAATTTTCAGCAAGCTTCTTATATTTTTCAATCAATTTATTGGATTCATTGAGCTTAGCAATCAAATCATCCTTTTCACAAATGAACTTGCTCAAATTCTTTTGAAACTTCTTAGCTTCTTTCTTTAAGAGTTTGTCAACAACACCCATAGATTCAAGTAACATGTCATCACAATTATGAGGATTAACACTCATAGAGGCATTTTCACAAACACATGGCATGTTACATTCATCACTTACCAAATCATACAAAGAGGCATACAAAGCACAATCTATGGCAAGAAGACACAAGGGGTCAAGGATCACACTTAGGTAATGAAACCAAATCAAGTGTACCCGTTCTGATACTAATTGAAAGTTCAAAATGGGTATGAAACACCCTTGAACGTTTAGACCCCAAATACAAAATTACCAATTCAAGCTTTATATCAAACAGTTAATGTGCGGAACATAATAACAAGCTTATAATAGAATTGATAAACAATTTAAACCAAATATAAACACATTCACAGCAGTAAATATAAGGTAAAGATAAAAGAAAGGAAGATACAAACACACGAACAACACACGATGTGTTATCGAAGAGGAAACCGAAGCCCTCGGCGTAAAACCTCTCCGCCGCCCTCCAAGCGGTTAAATAATCCACTAAAGAATATAGTTGGGATACATGAACAGCAGAAGACCCTCCAAGCCTAATCTACTCAAGTACCTAAGCCCTCCAAGTTTTTTGCTCCAACGAGGTTACGCCGAACCTATTTCTTCTTTAGCTTACCGGATTCCGCTACTAGACCATAGCATCAACTAATGTAGATTAGTTCCTTCCTAACTGCTTCCTAACAGTACCAAATAAACCTTCTCACAGACGTGGGTGTGGTGAGATAAGGATTTGGCTAAAGGCCTTTCAAAGGTATAACAATAGAGAGGAAGAGAGAAGAGGAATTTGTAGAGTCTCTAAGGTAAAGATTGGGGATGAGGCAATCTTGTTTTTCTCTAGGGTTTCTCTCACAAAATTCTCTCTGGAAGCTCTCTCAATATCGTGGGAATAAGGGGTATTTATACTGGAATGAGAAAGGAATGTGAAACGTCAGATTTTCTCAAACAAGGCATTTTAAAGACTTGACCTCGCGACTAGGTTTAGTCACGAGTTCAAGCCGCGAGCTAACGGCCTGGCCAGCCTGGGACTTTAGTCTTGTAGTACAACAGCTGGCGCGACTCTTCAGCTTCTGACATGCTTGGCACGTGTGCAGACTTTTGGCGACTTGCAAGCCGCGACTAACCCGCGAGATCCAGTCACGAGACTCTGTTTCTTTGCACACTCTTGAGCATTTCTTCACACTCTCTCACTCACTACCCTTACAAGTTTCCCACCTAAATACAGGGTTACTAAGTGCTGAATTACAAGTAAATTGGCACGGAATAAAGCCAACAAGATGGTTGATTAAATTCAACTTTACACACTTAGTGAAGTATTATGAATGGGATGGAAGTGATAAAGAGAGGAACCCGATAGAGAGTAGGGAATGGAGGCTTGATCCATATTTGGGAAGATAAATGGATGCCTACTCCTTTAACATATAAGGTAATCTCTCCCCCAAAGCTCTTTGATGATTATCCAATGGTGTCAGCGCTTATTGATAAAGAAACTAGAAGATGGAAAGATGGGCTAATTAGATCCTTTTTTCTCCCTTTTTGAAGTTAGCACAATCCTAAACATCCCCCTAAGCTATAACCTCTCAGAAGACAAAATTATTTGGGTTGGTAATAGAAAAGGCAACTTCACTATGAAGAGTGTTTACTATATAGCATTTAAAATTGTTGAGCCCGACAAAGAAGGGGAAAGCTTAGTAAGGGACAATAGAGCCATACTCTGTAAAAAGATATGGCACTTAAACATTCCAAAAAAGATAAAAATCTTTGCATGGAGAGTTTGTGTGAATGGCCTCCAAATTGTAGCTAATTTGCAAGCAAGAGGAATTAATAGAGAAATGTTATGCCCCTGTTGTGACAGAGAGCTGGAACCTATCACCCATGCCTTAATAAGATGTGACATTGCCTAAAGGGTATGGAGCTGCTGGGAAGGTTGTCCTGTAAATATGTTGATGATTCAGTGGGATGTGTCTGACACAGCACTAGAAATCCTTTCAACTAAAACTACCATAGACTTGGAGTCTTTTTTGTGTCATCCTGGTCAATCTAGTATAATAGAAACCAAGTTGTATTTGAGTCCACTAGCCAGATCTCTCACTAGATTTGGAAGTTTGTTGTAGGATATCTCAAAGGCGACAAAGAAAAGTGGAGAGCACCTGGTCAGTATCAGGCCAAGGAGAGTAGAAAATGGGAAGCCCCTCCTAACGGAGTCTTCAAAGTTAAAGTAGATGGTGCCACATCTGATCAGGTGAGGAACTCTAGTGTCTGGGTGGTCATTAGAAACTCAGAGGGGATGGTTATAGCGGCCTGGTAAAAGTACCTCAATGGCCTGTTCTTAGTGATGGAAATGGAGGCTCTAGCTATTGAATCAAATGTTCTTCTTGCTAAGGGAATGGAGGGTAGAGCTCTGTTGTATTCCAATTTCATTTGGTAATGAAATTCATCATTTTCATATCAAAAAATAAATAAATAAATAAATAAATTAAATTAAAATTACTTGCAATTCTCACATGATAAGAATGTTCAAAACTGGGTTTCAATTTTTTTTAGAGAAAGAGATCTCTTCAATGGAATCACCGTAGATCTCGCCGTCCATGGTACTAACGGTGCCATTGGTGGTCCTGCCACTCCCTAAAACAACACAGTAGCGCATCAGTCCTATAGTCTTAAATTTTAGATTTGAAAGCTTACTAATTTGTGTACGAGTTGTGTAAGATTTTAGTTACAAATTGAAAAAATGAAAACAAAACATAGATTTGACTGCAATTAGTAAATCGCCTAAGAGCAACCACATCAATTTGTGGAAAATTTTGCAAAATAGAAAAAGTTAATTTTTTATACATTTTGGTCAAAAAAACACCTACATCAATGGGTGTAAAATTGTGCATCTACAATAATCATGCATATATGCACGATTGCTATAGCATGTGCATTTAATATTTTATTAGTTTTTTTCTCTTTCTTGTCTTTTGTCTCTGCTCTCATTCTCACTCTCACCTGACTTTCTCCTTGTCTCTGCTCTCACCTCACCTCACTCTCCCTTTTCCTCATTTGCTCTCACTCTCACCACTGCCGTCGGTCAAACCATGTCTTCACTGCCGCCGATCATCAAACCCTCACTCTCACCTTTCTCCCTTTTTCTCAGCTTCATCACCTTTTCACCGATTCTCTTTGTCGGTGTTGGGATTCTAAGATTTTGGACAGATTTGGCCGAAGAACATGGCGTCGTCTTCATCGGCGTTAACTTTGGCGAGAGCTGGAGGAGGCTTCGATCAACCTTCGCAACCACAACAGTGGAGGATTAACCTTCGGAACCCATTGAAGCGACGAGGCGATGAACGACATGATGAACGAGTGCTTCGTCGGAGCTAAAATCTTAAGGTTTGTGTGGTGATGGTTTGGGTCTGTGAGAGAGAGAGTTGTTTTGAGGGAGATGGGTTTCGGTTCTTTGGATTGGGTCTGTGAGAGAAAAGCGGTGAGGGAGAGAATAATAAAAAATTGTGAAAGAATGAATATTTTATTGAATAAATGTGTAGAATAGATAAACTGATGTGAGTGTTTTGTAAAAATGGGTATGTAAAATAGAAAAAGTAGCTTTTTGTGCAAAATATAAGGATTTGCATCAACTGATGCAGTTGCTCTAAGTTTTGGCTCTTCTTCTTAATATCAAATTCCTTTTTTTTTTTTTTTTGGCTAAGGCCATGTGGCTTTAGTTTACAATTTTTTGAAAGTATGTAGCCGTGATTTCATTTATTTATTATTTTGCCTTTTATATTTGTTAGATATATATAATAATGCTACAAGAACTTGTGTGACCATTGTGTCTCTCAATTGGATATTTTTAAATTGGAAAAGCTTTGGTTTTTGTTAAATTGGAAAAGCTTTGGTTTTTGTTATCTCCATTAATAGATATGGCTTAGTTGTTGTTGTTGCAAGGAGTAGTAAATGGCATGGTCAATACTAGGGGCGGTGAGATCCATAGTGGATCCATTGAGGGAGATGGTCTCTCTCTCTCTCTCTCTCTCTCTCCCTCTCCTTGGTTTCTCTCTCTCTCAAAAAAATTCAAATCCAGTAATTTTTTGTTTTTGTTTTAAAGTATGAACGTGATGGTTAGTGAATTTTAATAGTAGACTAACAGAAGTATCAATTTGGCAAACATGTGTAGTTTATGGAGTAAAGTGGCTAAAATAAGAGTTTAGGAGGTGTAATGACCACTACCCCAAAGTTCAATGGTGTCATGGCATTTTTCCCTAAAAGATGCTAGGTATCAAAATCGATATCAATTTTATCTATATATAATAACAGGTGAACCTGAGAGAAAATCTAATTAAATTTCAATTGAATTCTCAATTTTGCGCCACGTGTCTTTTTTTTTTTTTTGGTCAATTGAGTTAATTTAATTCTCAATTTTGCGTCATGTGTCTCATCTAAATTTTTAAAATTTTTGTGCCAAAATAAATAATACATTAACACCTAATACAAAAACCAAGAAGACCACAAAAATAACCTAAACAAGAACATGTCACTTGGACACTTCTATGTAGACTCTCAAGCTCCTCTCTCTCTCTCTCTCTCTCTCTCTCTCTCTCTCTCTCTTAAATGTTTCTCTAAATATAAACGGCATGGTCAACACTAGGGGCGGTGAGATCCACAGTGGATCCATTGAGGGAGATGGTCTCTCTCTCTCCTTGATTTCTCTCTCTCAAAAAAATTCAAATCCAGTAATTTTTTGTTTTTGTTTTAAAGTATGAACATGATGGTTAGTGAATTTTAATAGTAGACTAACAGAAGTATCAATTTGGCAAACATGTGAAGTTTATGGAGTAAAGTGGCTAAATTAAGAGTTTAGGAGGTGTAATGACCACTACCCCAAAGTTCAATGGTGACATGGCATTTTTCCCTAAAAGATGCTAGGTATCAAAATCGATATCAATATTATCTATATATAATAATAGGTGAAGCTAAGAGAAAATCTAATTAGATTTCAATTGAATTATCACTTTTGCACCACGTGTCTTTTTTTTTTTTTTTTTGGGTCAAGTGCGGTGAGATCCACAGTGGATCCATTGAGGGAGATGGTCTCTCTTTCTCTCTCTGTCTCTCTCTCTCTCTCTCCCCTTGGTTTCTCTCTCTCAAAAAAATTCAAATCCAGTAATTTTTTGTTTTTGTTTTAAAGTATGAACGTGATGGTTAGTGAATTTTAATGGTAGACTAACAAAAGTATCAATTTGGCAAACATATGAAGTTTATGGAGTAAAGTGGCTAAAATAAGAGTTTAGGACATGTAATGACCACTACCCCAAAGTTCAATGGTGTCAGGGCATTTTTCTCTAAAAGATGCTAGGTATCAAAATCGATATCAATATTATCTATATATAATAATAGGTGAAGTTGAGAGAAAATCTAATTAGATTTCAATTGAATTCTCAATTTTGCGCCACGTGTCTTTTTTTTTTTTTTTTTGGTCAAGTGAGTTAATTGGATTCTCAATTTTGTGCCATGTGTCCCATCTAAATTTTAAAAAATTTTGTGCCAAAATAAATAATACATTAACACCTAATACAAAAACCAAGAAGACCACAAAAATAACCTAAACAAGAACATGTCACCTGGACACTTCTATGTAGACTCTCAAGCTCCTCTCTCTCTCTCTCTTAAATGTTTCTCTAAATATAATCTCAACCCTTAAGCACTTGCTACCATTGGCAAACAAATCTTAACAACACACCGGCAACCCCCAATGCATAACAAACAGATTTGTAAGTAAACTTGCAGCCCATTTTCTATTCATATTCATTGACTTATGAAACATTGTCAATTCCTTTTCTCACATATTTTTTTTACGGTTAACAACTTTTTTACTTCATAACTAACCATTGAATTTAACAATATCAATATTCAAATATATAAATGAAACTTAAATCCCTATGAGGATTAAAATAAGCAACCATATGAATTTGAAAAATATGGCTTTTGGAAACAATACTTCATTATAATGCTATTTGGAGATTTTATTTATTATTAATTTTGTTGTTGTCGTATGCCTTTTTTGTTTTGGGTTGCATCTCAACAATAAACAAAGCCAACAATCCAATTATTTGTGGTAAGAATATAAGGGTATGATTGGGCAAGACCAATAGTTCTTTTTCTTCCAAGCCTAATGTACGTGACTTATTTTTTAGAGACTACAAACTTGCTGTTGTACCTTAAGACTACAATTTCCTTTAAAAAAATTAATATTGTTACATATTTTGAAAATCTAACAGTTGTATTGCATATTCTTTACACTCTTAATCATTATAGGCATATGCTAAGTTGAAAGTGGTATTTCTTGAAATTTTTCATATTGCATGAGATAAGATTTATAATGAAAAAATATATAGTTGAATTTAGTTATACAATTAGTAACAATGACCAGACTTTAATACAAGTTTTTTATATAGTTAGGTAGATGAAATTTATCGATTAAAAATTTAAAATATATTTAGTTTCTCAATAGGTAAATATAGAAAGATAGTATTTACTTAGATCCAATATGGGGGATGGCACTCAAAAGCAGTAAACATTCATCGATAGCTAAAATATAGCATTCCATATGAGTGTTGTTACTTATCTTTGAAAAGATCATATCCAAAAACAAACAAACCAAAAACAGGAAAATTATAAATTCAACCCATTTTTAGAGAAATTTGTTTAGTTTATGAGCTTTTATAATAGAGTTTTTTTTCGTTTTTTTTTTTCATAGTTTGTAATGCTCTTCAAAGTATATACTTAGTTATGTGTGACTTTTAATGAAGCTAAGCATTGCTAGAAATAGTGGTATCATATAGCAGAAAATATAGTGGAACAAATGAAAGCTCTCAACAAAAGCTATTTATTTGTCTTAATTCGTGAGCAAAATTTGGTTTGGAAGATTCACATATGAATGAATTTGGAAATATTTCATATGAAAATCATATAGCATAATATAATAGTGGGTGAATGCTATGGTTGAAAGAGAAAATACTTTAAAGTTTGATTTGTGAGCCAGAGGATAATAGTGGGTGCATGTCATTTGATAATTGTATCTTTGACCTTAAGTTTCGCAAATCAAATGTACATAACTTAACATTGACTCTTGAGGCATTGTCAATGTCCATGGTTCAAGGCAAGCTCTGAGTTTTAAATTTTTTAAGACGAAACTTTTTCTCCTGAATGTTGTCATTCATGGTCATTTTATGTCATGTTGAACTTGATATCAGAATCATGTATGATGCATAGCTCCTACATGCACACATGGAAAGTGGCTTATAATGTAGCTTATTCACCTTCTCAAAAAAAGTGAATACTAAGGTCTCTATTCAAGTGGAAGCCAAAGCTTTTTTGTGGGCAGTGGAATTAGTAGGTCAAAAGTGGCTTTAGAATGTGGTAATTGAGGGTTACCTATATATATATATATATATATATATAAACGAAGCCTCTAACCTCTCCATTATTTTCCACATCAACATTATTTAAATAAATAATATAATTAATAATATTTATTAATAAGGAGTGAAACTCTATCTCTCTAACAAGTCCAACTTAAACTCAAACTCAAACTCAAACATTGATAATTTATCTCCAAATTTATGAGGTTAATCATGAACACTATAAAAGCAATACAAACCTCAATATTTTAACTTCTGAATTGTTCTTTTGACATTCTCACGCTATAATCTCCTTCCCCCAAAACCCAAAACTCAGATCATTTAAATATTCTCAAACAAGTCCAACTTAAACTCAAACTCAAACGTTGATAATTTATCTTCAAATTTGTGAGGTTAATCATGAACACTATAAAAACAATACAAACCTCAATATTTTAACTTCTGAATTGTTCTTTTGACATTCTCACACTACAATCTCCTTCCCCCAAAACCCAAAACTCAGATCAATTAAATATTATCCACACAAAAAAACCCATAGAAAAAAACGGAAGTCGATACCAGATAGCTGCTGTCACCTCCATCTTCTTCATCTTCTTTGCCAAGACTCCTTTCTTTCTATTTTGCTCAAGCTCCTTTCTTTTTGCTTTGTTTCTTTTTTCCTTTTGTTCTTTTGTCTTCTCAACCTTATTTTGTTTTGTGTGCCTTTGCCTGACCAAGCCTGTGAAGCTTTCAAATTCAAGTTTATATGCCTCTGTCACGTCCATCAAGTTTTTACTTCGTGAGCTTGCATTATTTATTTTATTATTTATATGATTTTATATTTAGTATTGATTGTTTATTTTATTAATAGTGCTATCTCTTTTGACAGTTCTTTTGATAGTATGATTTTAAATAGCCATGTATATGTTCTGTGGTTTACAACGACCACTATTAATGTTTTATAATTTTAATTTATATTTAGCCTTTTGTTTTGTGTCTCTCTTTGTATTAATATGAGACTTTTTTTTTTTTTTTTTTTTTTTTTTCATTTGTTTGTGTTTGGATATAATTTAAGCTTATGAGTTGTATTTTTGTTGTTGGATGGGTTAACATATTTGCTATTGTTGTGGTTCATCTTGATTAATTAGAAATATTGAATAGTTTGTTCTTTAAATTTTTCTTTCATACATTTATTAAATAATTGAGAATGTTAAACCTTCATACCCAATAGCTTTCCCGTGCATCGCACGGGTTAGCGATTAGTTATATATAAAAGCATAGATCTCATGCGGGAGTATATGAGGTCCTGCCATGTGGCACTCTAATTTTTCATTTAGTTTTTTTAACCTCTTTTTATTAAAATTTTTTACTGTTACCCAACAGATCGTAGTAACTTTTTTTTACAGTTATATAAAATATAGGATGCTTTTAGCAATTAGCCCAAATGTTATTCTATACAAAATGGACTACCTTTTAAAAACAAACCAAACCTTAAGAAAAGCCCAAACCCAGTTATTATTTTACATATTATGACCCAAGTCTGACCTTTCCTACATGTAGATCAAAGCCAGTGGACCATTACCATTCACCTTAGATTTAAGCAATGACTTCTAGGGCTATTTTCTTTATCATGTTGCCATCAAAACAACTCTTGCATACAATAGTATCAATATCCATCCTATAGGGTCATGTTAAAAGGTGCCCTTAGAACAATTGTTAATAAATCATTTCAGAAAAGTTTTTATACCACTTTTATTAGAAATTGAAAAAACTATCAAAATATTAATTGTTTTTTTTTTCCAATTAAAATTTTTCTAAAATGATTCACTAACAAATTCCCTTAAGGCATTCTTTAACTTTTCCTATATAAATATCCTCATCATAAACCCCAAACAAAATATCTTAATTGTTTTTAGGAAAACAAAATATCTTAGTTTTTTTTAGAATACTAAGTATTTTTAACACACACACGGGAAGAGGGGGAGAAGGTTCAAAATATTTTAGTTGATAATTAATTATCGCATAAAGAACCAATAGCATTGGGTGTGTCATACATGTAACTAAGTTATTATCATGTGTTACTCTATTATTGTTTTATCAAAAGTGCTAGAATTTAAAAAAAAAAAAAAAAAACATAAAAATTTGTTAGCATGAGTTTGTTCTATTTTTTATGGGAATAATTGTTCTATTGGGACGTTGCTATAGTATAATATATTTTTTTAAAAGCTATAAAATCATACAATTATTTCTTGAGTGGCATAATTTTCTATTGGATGTGACAAAATCACTATTATTTGTGATTCTATTGCTGTTTGCCCTAGTGACTATTAAATTTATATTAAAAAAAAAAAAAAAAAACAAGGTTAGCATTTGACATAAGAGCATTCATATCAAAACTTCTAAAAAATTTAACTTTTTATGCTTTTTAACTTCTTCCTTTTTCAAGAAGACACTAAGAGAGACAAGCAAACCAATGGCAAAGAGGTGGTGAAGAGAGAGAGAGAGAGAGAGAGAGAGAGAGAGAGAGAGAGAGAGAGAGAGAGAAGTTAATAATAATAAAAATAGTAGCAACTTACTATAGTAACCTGATACTTTTGGCTTTGACACCACTAATAAGAGCACTCATAATAAAGATCTAAAATAACTCAAAAGTTATTTTAGCATCTCAACCACACAAAAAAATCCCTCCAATAAAGCTGCTATAGCTAAATTATTTAGTTATATTTTACCTTTATGCTACAATGAGTTGTTATCAATAACATCTCACTGCAGCATGAAGGTAAACATAAAATTCCTTTTTTTATTCGTTCCTTCCCCGTAAAAATCTGTAACTACTCATCTCTCTCCTCTCTCACTTCTCTGTTTCTATTCTCTCTTTTCTCTCTCTCCTCTTCTCTCTCTCTCTCTCTCTCTCTCTCATCGGTGGTTTAGTGCGTTGATTGGTTCGTGGGTATTGGCGTGGTTTGGAGTGGTTCACGGGTTGAAGTGGTTTGTGCGTCAATTTGTGGGTTTGGTTGGTTCGTGGGTATCGGTGTGGGTCCGATTAGTTCGTGGGTCGGAGTGGTTTATGGGTCGATTTGTGGGTCTGATTGGTTCATGGGTATCAGCGTGGTTCGTGGGTATCTGCTTGGTTTGTGGATATCGGTGTGGTTGTGCTGTGGGTATTGGCGTGGCTGTGCTGTGGTTCGTGGGTATTGGCGTGGGTTGATTTGTTTGATTTCTATTAAGTTTTGCTGTGGTTTGATTTATGATTTGGTCTGATTGTTTTGTTTTGTTTTTTTGTTTTTGTTTTTTTGCTATGGTTGGTGGTTACAAGTTAAGAAGTGGAAGAGGAAGGTTGTTGGGGGTTGGATATATATATATATATATATAATTTTTTTTTTCTGCTGCTGTGGTTTGTGGTTGTGATTGGTGGGGCGATGGTGGAGGTGGTTGTTGCTATTGTGTTGGTTTTTGTGGTGGTTGTTTATTATTATTTTAATGAGTTGCTAAAAAAAAAGAGATGTTGGGTGTATAGTAAAGTGGGTTGTTAAAATAGATAAAATTACTTTTTAAGTTGCTAAAAGCTATCATTTTTAGCTTGTTTATTGTGAATACTCTAAGGGTGTTTTTTTTGGGATTTGAGGTGTTAAAATAGCTGTAACACCTCTACTATGAATGCTCAAAGAAAATCTATAGCCCCATCATAATATTAAAAACAAATTTAAAAATACAATAAAATAATCTAATTACTCCTTAAGTGACGTATGTTATCATTGGATTTGAAAAAAATTACCATCATATGTGACTCAACAGTCTACCTATGTGACTAGAAAATTTTAAATTGAAAAAAAAAAAAAGAGGAAAGAAATAGGTTAGCATGTGTAGGGGCCTTTTTTGTTGTATTGGGCTGGGCTGTCTCCTGCGGTAATAGGCCTGAGTTTTCTAAGTAAGGGAGTTGAGACTGGTCCAACTACAACTCAATTTGGGCTGGCTTGTGCACAAACTATGCCTCATCTGCCAGGAGCGTGCTTACGGTAGGTAGAGCTGTATCGGACGGGTTGTGCTGGACAGATATGATAATAATAACAAAATAGAGTATTCTGGCTATTTAATAAGAAATGACCAAATGACTCCTATTTAAGCAACGTAATCGCAATAATGATAACTATTTTACAAAGAGAACAAAGGAGCAGAGTAATATATGAATTACATCAGAAGAGAAAAGAAATCAAGTTAAATTCGGTCCGCAGGAGCAAACCTAAGAAAGGAAAGAACGCTTCTTCTCAACACAATCAATTTCCCAGGTAAATCTTGCCGTGGAAATTGATCATTCTGAGGGAAGCGGACCTGAATGGTTAATGCTCGAAGGAATCCTTTTTTGCTTTCGGCAGAGAGTAGGGTTTTGAGAGGAAGAGAGGGAAAGAAACCTATCGGTGCACGTCGGACTCACTCTCCGTTCTTTCTTCTTTTTGTTTTTTTTTCTTTGTTTTAGTTTTCCTTTCCTATCTTTTTTTTTTTCCTTTTCTATTTTGTGGTTTCTTTCTGTTTCGACTGTAACTCCTTTGTGTGTTGTTGTTCTCTCCTCTTCTGTGTTCCTTCCCTGTACACGGCAAAGGCTTCTTTTTATAATGCCTGCTGTGACCGGATTTTACTGTTCTACCCTTTAACCACCTTTGTCTGGTCTGGGTGTACTTGCCGACCATCACTATTCCGTCTGCGTGCCACTTCCCATTACCAGACAAAGACAGCTGTTTTGTTTGTTAGTCTGCCGTGACACTTCTTCCTGCCACGGCACTGATGCTCTCTTTCTCTATCCCTCATGGCATGCACTTGGTGGTTCTAGCTTAGCCTTGTCTCTTTTGGGAGGTATGTCATCCCAGCATGACGTATCCCCCAAAAGAGCTTGAGCCGGAACCCTGAATAGGTTTTTCCCCTCTCCCCACCACCAAACTATGCCCTCTTACCTCTGACCCACGACCTTACCATGTCCCATATTGGCTGGGTATAGGCTGATAAGGTCTGGGCCTTGCGCGTGCCTGCCTTCCACATGTGTCCAAAGTCTGCCTGCTGCTCATGCATCTGTCGTGGTCTGGAGGCTTACCTGCACTGTTTGCCGTCCATTCTCGACCTTTTATGTGAGCTACTTTTTTGGTTTCCCGCTCCCTTAGGGGCTGGGCTTTATTTGGTACTGGGCTTTGTATTTCTTGCAACCTATTTCTTGATTGCCTTGACTTCTTGCCATATTACTTATCATTCCTGCTGTAATGACTTACTCCTGCTGGGCCTCTTTTAGGCCTGCCGTTTACTCTTTCCCCCAGTGGTCTAACATGACCACTAGTGTTCCTACTCATGGGCTTCTACGTCCTTTTCCTCTTAGACATCCTCGACTCGTTTGCTTTCTTTGGGCTTCCTTGGCCCATTTACCAACTCTGCATTCCCATGGGCTTTTACTACCTTCATTAGGCTTCCCCAGCCCAATTTCCTTTTTCTCATCCTTGGGGTTTACGGGCTTGCCATTAACCCTTTACTTTCTTTGTTTACAATGCTTTGGACCTGTCGTGGCCCATTCTCACTTGTCTACATCATATACTGCCCATGGGCGCCATTTCTCTCTTTTCGGGCCTCTTTAAGCCCATTTTCCTTCTCAAGACCCATTTATTTATATTATGGGTCTATGATCCATTATTCCTGCCACTTGAGCTTAATGGTTTTGCTTCATGTTTGCCATTCCTTTGTTGCCTGTGTTGCTGGGTTGGGCTTTTTTTCTTCTATTTGGATTCCACAAAAAATGACCCTTAATAGCATGTAATATGGTGGAGTTCACCGTCATATATATAGCATAAGACATGGTAGAGCCTATTATCGAATTTGATATAACTGTCTTATGTCACCATGTCATAGTTTAACATTAAAATTTTTTTTTTTAAAAAAAAGTATAAAAATGAAATTACTGCTCAATGTAAAACAAGTTACTAGTGGATATGAGTAAAATTACTACTCAATATAGTATGCGTATTGTACGGCAACAAAGCTCCCTGGGCCGATTGGAGTGTCCAGGCCCATTGGGCCCAACATCCGTTCATGCTCGGAGGACGGCACTTTGACATTATTCACCTGCGCGGGCTGCTCATACCAGCATCATCCCTCGCGAATCCTCCCCGGGGTGGTGAGGCTTTGCCCGGGGATTTAACACCCGATCAATTCGCCATCAGGAGTTGCAACTGCCGAGCATTCTAGAGTAGGAACCAATTCTAAGACCACTCCCACCTAAACACCCACTTATGACTAACTGCATTGGACCTCATAGCGCACTAGCGCCAGAGGCAATCGTCACTATTCCACCAACATCTGGCTATAAATACAACGAGCTGGGGGAGGGAGAAGGTTGTTGAAAGTTTTGGGGAGCACAAAGAAAATACGATTGAGGAAGAAAGGAATTCAATTGATCTCAGTACAGGGATGACCCAGTGTAGGAAATCCAAGCCCATTGTACAAATATATTGTGATCCTAAGTAAATCTTGGCCCAGTGGCCCCGTTTTTGGTGCGCACAATTGGCGCTGTCTGTGGGAATCTCCTACAGTGCTGTGGTTCTACTGAGACTTTCTCTCAAGGGGATGGCCAGAAGACGTTCCGGGAGTGATGCTGACAGCGGCTCAGTGGGATCCTTACGGGGATCCACTTGGCGAGAAAGGAGGCAAAAGCGATGCGAGGATAGAGATCGCCGACTAGAGGAGGAGCCGTCCGGCTTTGGGGAGGGATCGTACCAAACACAGTGAACCGTATCCATCGCCTCAGGGCACAGGCAGTTGGACGAGGAGGGACGAAGAGCTCGAACGGTTGCGCAGGCTAGTGAGGGGCCTGGAGTTGGAGGTAGAAAACAGGCGCCATAGAAGGAACGAAGACGACCGAGAAAGATCTGATGCGGAGAGATAGTATCGCCAGGCGGGATCCAGTCAGTCCGGGTACCTACACCGGTCGAAACGCTCACATTCTCGGGAGTACCAATGGCGAAGGGAACGCCCATGTTCGTGGGAATACCGTCAACGCCGAGACCGTTCGCCATCACGGGAGGACACGGACCGAGGCTCGGATTCACCAGAGGAACAACGGCCTCGTAACGCGGCCATGGATGCAATGAGCTGCGCCCTGCGCAAAGCTGCCCGCTCACTGTTTTCGGCAGACATCGAGCGCGCCCCAATGCCGGATAGATTCATGCGCCCTCTGTTCAACTCTTACGACGGAAAGACAGACTCGGTAGAACACGTCAGTCACTATATCTAGATGATGTCTCTGCACACCCATAACGACGCACTGATGTGCAAGGTTTTCCCTTCAAGCCTCGGGCCTACCGCTCTGAGATGGTTCAATAGGTTGCAAAAGGGTTCAGTTCATGACTTCGCCGAACTGATACAGGAGTTCGAAATCCGATTTATAACATGCAGCCGAGTACCTCAGCCGGTGGATGCGTTACTGTCCATGAAAATGAGGGCAGGGGAAACCCTCCGTAGTTACGCCGGCTGTTACTGGGAACTCTACAACGAGATCGGTAGGGGGAACGAGAAGATCGCCACAAGTACCTTTAGAATGAGGTTACCCAAGGATTCTGGATTTTGGGAATCATTGACCAAGAAGCCCCCCGAGGACATGAGACAGCTGATGAGGCGTATCGAAGAATACAAGCGGCTGGAAGACGATCAGCTGCAAAGCAAGGGCAAGGCACCGGTAACGAACCGTCCTCGGTAGGTGGATTTCAGCCAAAGGCACGAGGGGACTTGAGGGTCCAAGAGCCCGGAGCACAGGCAGGGGAGGTGAACCTAGCGTTTAAGGAGCCAATGCACAGGATCATAGACAAAATTAAACACGAGCTATACTTCCGGTGGCCGAACAGAATCGGTGGTGACCCAACTAGGAGGAACCAGAACTTGTATTATACCTACCACAAGGATAAGGGCCATACCACTAAGCAATGCCGAGTGCTGAGGGACCACCTCACCCAGCTGGCTAAAGCCGGGCATCTGAAGGACTTTGTAGTAGACGTGGGGGACACAGACAAACGGCAAGGCCCCCAGCAAAGGGGCAACCCACTCCCGCCCCTGCTCGGGATAATTGAAGTCATCCACGCTCCTCTAGGGGGCTTCTTCGGAGAACAGAGAAATGAGGTGCTGACTGTGACGTCGGCAGGGAGTAGCTCGGATAAGCAGTCGCCTGGTAAAAGGATGAAGGTCGCCCGGGAGCCTATCGCTTTCGGGGATGGCGATTTGGGAGGAACGATCCAGCCGCACGACGACGCGCTAGTAGTTACTGCCCGGATGTGAGGCTTCTTGGTGAAGAGAGTAATGATAGACCAGGAGAGCGGGGTAGATGTGATGTACCCCGATCTATTTAGGGGGCTCGAATTAAAGAATAAGGACATTTACAAGTACACTACGCCCCTAGTCAGGTTTGACGGCGGGCTAGTAATTCTTGAGGGGCAGATCTCCCTGCCCGTGAGCATGGAAGGCAAGGAGGTGATAGTGACATTCATAGTAGTTGCTTCATTTTCTCCGTACACCGCGATATTGGGGAGGCCGTGGATCCATGCGATGGAGGCAGTTCCTTCCACTCTACACGTCAAAGTCAAATTTCCAACCAAGGACGGCATAACTGTAGTACGAGAGAGCCAGCAGATGGCTAGATAATGCCCAGTCGCCATGGTTAATTGGAAAGAGGGGAGGGCCGACCAGAAGGGTTTGACCGAGCACAAGGACACACCGCCGGGGCCCCTCTTATAGCAATTACAGATTTCTCCAGAAGAAAAGGGGAGTGGAGCCGCCGAGGAGGTAGTGAAAGTGAAGATATTGCCGGATGAGGACAGATACTTCCAAGTGGGGCGGGGTTTGAAGGATCAGGATAAAGTGGAGATGTTGCTATTCCTTGTGCAGAATGTGGACGTATTTGCTTGGAGCCCATATGAAGTGCCCGGGGTGGACCCCAATTTCATCGTTCATAGACTTAATGTGGATTCATCCTTCCCCCCGAAGAAGCAAAGGCCGAGAAGGTCGGTGAAGGAGCATGCAGAAGCGGTAAAGGTAGAAGTCCAACGACTGAAGGAGGCTGGGGCAATAAGAGAAATCTATTTTCCGGAGTGGTTAGCAAACACAGTCGTGGTGAAAAAGAAGAGTGGTAAATGGAGGGTCTGCGTAGATTTCACTGACCTGAACTGAGCATGTCCAAAAGACCCGTTTCCCATGCCGATGATTGACCAATTGGTGGATGGCACCTTCGGTCACCTAAGAATGAGCTTCCTGGACGCATTTCAGGGATATCACCAAATAGCCTTGGCCCCCGAGGATAGAGAGAAGATGGTGTTTATCTCCCCAGAGGCCAATTATCATTACACGGTGATGCCTTTTGGGCTAAAAAATGGCGGCGTCACCTATCAGCGGATGATGACGAGGATGTTCTGGGATAAAATAGGGCGGACGGTTGAAGTGTACATCGACGACATGGTGGTGAAGAGCAGGCGGGAGGAACAGCATATAGAAGACCTCTGTGGGGTGGTTAAAATCCTTCAACGCCATAAGTTACGCCTGAACATTGAGAAGTGCACCTTCGGTGTGGGGGCCGGCAAATTCTTGGGATACATGATTACCAACTGGGGGATAGAAGTAAACCCGGACCAGATAGAGGCCGTACAGCAACTGAAGCTGCCGAGCAATCCGAAAGAGGTACAAGTACTGACCGGGATACTAGCTGCCCTGAACCGCTTCATCTCCAAATTCGCCGATTGTTGCCGACCATTCTACCAGCTCTTGAAGAAGTGGAAAGGGTTCCATTGGGACGAGGATTGCGACAGGGCTTTCTGGGATTTGAAAGAATATTTGGTGCGAGCACCCATGTTGAAGGCCCCGGAGCCCGGGGAGGACTTGTTTATGTACTTGTCTGTGTCCGAGCACGCAGTAAGTGCCGTGTTACTTAGGGATACGGGAGTACATCAATCCATATATTACATCAGTAAGACCCTGGTCGATGCCGAAACGAGATACTTACCCTTGGAAAAGCTGGTGTTGGCTCTAATACATGCCACGAGGAGGTTGCCGCATTATTTTCAGGCGTATACTGTCTATGTACTGACTGAGTACCCCTTACAGGCATTGTTAAGAAGGTCGGATTTCACGGGACAGATAGCTAAATGGGGAACCAGGCTGGGCTCCTTTGACATACGGTACAGGCCACGAAGTTCGATAAAGAGGCAAGTCCTAGCCGATTTTATCACCGAGTTCTCTCCCAAAGGTGGCGGTGAGATGATCTGTCATGTGGAGAGCCGCCCGTGGAAGGTGCTTGTGGATGGGGCCTCTAGTGCCATAGGGGCCGGCGCCGGGGTCGTCATCATCACCGCCGAAGGCATAAGACTAGAACACTCTTTCAGGTTGGGTTTCCAGGCCTCTAACAACGAGGCCGAGTATGAAGCCTTAATCGCCGAGCTGAGAGTTGTGCTCGAACTGGGAGCCAGGGACGTGGAAGCATATTTGGATTCTCGCCTAGTGGTTAATCAGATCCAGGGAACCTTCGAAGCTCGAGACCTCCGGATGAGGGCGTACCTGCAAACGACAAGGCGGATTATGGAAAAATTTAGCATGGCGAAAGTGTATCAAGTCGAGCGGACGCAGAACAGACATGCAGACTCCTTGGCCACATTAGCGTCGTCAACAACGGAAGAGATTCCTCGACTGATCAAGGTAGAATTGATACCACAGCCAAGTATCACTGCCACGAATGGCCTGGGCACCGATGGGACAAGTGTCGCCGTGATTGCAACTACCAGGCTGAGTTGGATGGATCCGATCATTGATTTTCTCGCCGAGGACAGGCTCCTAAGCAACAATCAGGAGGCCAACAGGGTGCGTCGAGTGGCGCCACGCTACTGGCTATCGACAGACCGCTGACTCTACCGAAGATCTTTCGGTGGTCCGTACCCGTCGTGTCTGCACCCCGATAAGGTAGGTGAGCTTCTTGCCGAGCTTCATAATGGTGTGTGTGGCAGTCATGTGGGGGGACGTTCATTGGCACACCGTGCGATGGCTCAGGGGTTCTGGTGGTCGCGAATGCAGAGAGACACCACCGAGTACGTACGAAAGTGTGATCGGTGCCAAAAGCATGCCCCACTGATCCATCTACCAGCGGGCCATCTCAACCCGATCAATGCACCCTGGCCCTTTATGCAGTGGGGGCTAGACATCCTCGGCCCATTCCCCCGAGCAACAGGCAATCGCAGGTTTATGTTGGTGGCCGTAGACTACTTCACCAAATGGGCGGAGGAGGAGGTGTTGGCTAACATTCGGGACGTGGACGTCAAGAAGTTCCTATGGAGGAACATAATTACAAGATTCGGGGTGCCAGAATCGCTGATTTCAGACAACGGGTTGCAATTTGATAGCAAGGCCTTTCGTGCGTTTTGTAACGACCTCGGCATAAAAAATAGATACTCCACCTCGGCATACCCTCAGGGCAATGGTCAAGCGGAGGCCACTAACAAGGCGATCTTGAGCGGGCTAAAGAAGAGACTGGATGGTGCCAAGGGCCGTTGGGCTGATGAGTTGCCCGGAGTTCTGTGGGCTTACCGAACCACCTCCAGGAGATCCACGTGGGAAACCCCATTCTCTCTGGCAAACGGGGCTGAGGCCGTAATACCAGCAGAGATAAATCTTTGCAGTGCACGAGTAGCCGGGTTTAGCCCCGCCCGAAATGACGAGATGATGATGGAAAGCCTGGACCGTTTGGAAAAATGCTGAGAATCAGCGGCTATACGGCTGGCGGAATATCAGCAGAAACTCGCCCGGCGTTATAACCAATGTGTGAAAGTAAGGGAGTTCGGAGCTGGGGATCTGGTGCTGAGGAAAGCGTTGGGGAATGCGAGAGACATGAATGCTGGGAAGCTAGCTCAGACCTAGGAAGGACCCTACAGAATTACCGCCATCGCGGGTGCAAGAGCATACTACTTGGAAGACCTGAACGAGAGGCCGATACCTCGGCCATGGAATGTACATAACCTTAAAAGGTTTTATCAATGATCACCTGTCCTATGTTGAAAGTTGAATGGAACACTGAACAAGTGTATTAGTTCTGATTGCCGAACTCCGAGTATAATTGCATTTAGTTTAATCCATTTCGCCGAGCAGGTGAAAACCTAAAATTCTCCTAAGGACAGAAGACTGTCTCTCGGTTCGATCAATATCACCGAGCAGGTGAAAATCTAAAATTCTCCTAAGGACAGAAGCTTGTCTCTCGGTTCGATCAATATCACCGAGCAGGTAGAAACCTAAAATTCTCCTAAGGACAGAAACCTGTCTCTCGGTTCGATCAATATCACCGAGCAGGTGAGAACCTAAAGTTCTCCTAAGGACAGAAGCGTGTCTCTCGGTTCGATCAATATCACCGAGCAGGTGAAAACCTAGAATTCTCCTAAGGACAGAAGCCTGTCTCTCGGTTCGATCAATATCACCGAGCAGGTGAAAACCTAATGTTCACCGAGCATGAGGAACCTCTACTTTTCCTAAGTATAGTAACCTGCCTCACTAAGGTCACCGAGACTGCACATGATTAAGAAACCTGTTTCCTAGGGGAAGAAACCCCTTGGACGGGATTGTAACACACCGGAAGTTATCTAGCATGCCCTAGTAAAAAGCCATCTGACATTTAGGTTACAAACGGCTCGGGCCGCGGATTTGACAGAAAGCGCAAACATGCGAAAGTAAAACAAGAACAAAATAATAGAATCTTAACCAAACCAGTTCGAAATAGCACATAACGTTCAAAGCGCGACAACCAACAGAAGATTAAAAACCAAAAAAATTAAATTGTCTTGTCACCACAGCCCGGTGACTTGGGCAAAACTAACAAAAAAAAAAAAAAAACAAGGAATTTCTAAAGAGCGAGTAAATAAGAAAACGGCTCGGCAAATCAACTTGAAGGGTCCTCGGTCGGAGGGTTGCTGGTAACCTCCAGGCCAGTCGCTTCGGCATGAGTGTCGATAGCCTCCACTAACTCCCTCAGACTAGAAGTCTCTTCCTCATCAATGACATGGGGGGTATTCTGTGCGAATGCAGTGGGGGGCGGGAGGGGAATCTTGCTGGGGTTCCTCAAAGAAGAATCCTCGGGGACTCCTGCGGCCTGGAAAGCAGCCAGCCATCCCTCATCGAATCCGAGCCTGTGGGCCTGGCGCATGACCGGCTCTGTGGAGTTCTCGGCATCGGCGAACCCCTCATTGTACCACTTGCCCTCGCAAGCGTCTAACGCCGCCCTCATATCAGCCAACTCCTCTCCTAAAGCCGTATTCACGCTCTGAGCCTCGGCCAGTTTCAGCTTGGTGACCCCAGCTGCACCTCCAGTTCGGCATTTTACCCCTCCGCACGGACTTTGGCTTCCTCAGCTGAAGAAGCCCTCTTCTCCGCATCTTTGGCAGCCTTCAACTTCTCCACGACAGTAGCGTCAGCAACATCCTTCAAAGCTTTTTCCCGACCAGCATCCTCGGCGAGCTCTTTCATCCTCCCATAAACTATGTGGGATAGTTGCACGGCTTGGACAAACGACAATAAAGAAGGTATATGACAGGATCCTTTACACAAGTTAAGGCACCAACCAAATCAATGAAAGAACTATGAGTTGAGTTTTCAGACAACCATACCGCCACAGTGAGCCAGACCAACCGCCTTCCCAACGACTCATCTGTCCCCTCCGTGAAGGCATGCACATCCTCGAGAAAGAGCAAGCCGCGGGCCAAGCTCTGGGCAACACGGCCCCCCTGACCCTTGTCCTAGACTCGAACGCTAGCGGACTCTGGGAGGGGTTAACCGTCCAGCTGGAAGGAGGGCTGCCAGCCCGCGGTATATCGAGAGGTGGACACCCCGTCTGACCCAGTTTGGGTCGCCGGCTCACGGATAACAATGCCTAAGGGCGGACGGGGGTGGCGAGCGGACTGACACGCTGCCCGGGCCAGGCTGTGTTCGTTCGACGCGCTGCCTTTTGCGTGGTCGAGCCGGTGGAACTGGAGGGGGCGGAAGAGCTTGGCTCGGATCACCTTGCTGCTGAGCGGTTGGCCGGGCACCTGGTACGAAGTGGTTTATCGACATCGTTCTCCTCGTCACCATCTCGCGATTTTGATCAGACTCTGTCGCCGAAGAATCAACAGGCTCGGCTACTACACCCTCGGCTACCTGAGCGGGGGCCTCTGGTTCTACGGGGGCTTCAGGCTGAGCGGGGGCTTGGGGCAGGATCTGTTCGTGCGCCCTTTCTCGGAGCCCTTGTGACACCCTCTTGGCTGACTCGTCACAAAGGGGTTAGCGCTCGTCCGAGCAGATGTACCGGGGGCCGCAATCACGTACCTCGCCTACCATGAACTTTGGGGGAAGGAAGTTCGCGTGACGCACATCTATATAAGAGAGGAGAGGACTGTCAACTAACAAGGCTTGGCTGAATACTTGTCAGGTAGTATATACGGAATCGATGCCGAGGATCAGGTGCGATGCACGGAGTTTTCCGTCCGAGTGAACAAAAATCTCCAACCTGAGCACAAAATTCAGGTCCCGGGCGTGCACCACTCTGCGATCCGGCTTGAACCTTTTACTTTCTGCACGGAAACCACACAGTCAGTCAGGAGTTAATCATTTATATCAAAATCACATAAAAGATAAGATAAGGGGCGCTCGGTATCGACCAACGTCGCGCGGTGAAAACGCGCAGGGGAGTTCCTCGGCAAACCAGTTACTGCTCACCTGTACAAATTCCCCCGCTGAATTTCTATTGGAATCAGGCAGGCATGAGATCAGCCGTACCCTCATATCCCTAGTTTTCAGATAATAATCTGAATTGATATTACCACACAGACTATACATGAAGTTAATATCATGGTAGTTCAGTTCCAAACCGAACAAATGGTTCAACCTACTGACACAGCTCACTACCCGATAAAAATTGGGAGGGAGTTGGTCAGGGCAAAGACCGTAAAACCTAAGGGTACTCAAAATCAAGGGCTTTACCAGGAATCTAACCCCGCCCTCTAGGATGACCATTAAAGGAAAAAAGACCGTGTTGATGCCCTGGCGTCGTTGAATGTCGATATCACCCTCGGGGCAATATGCGATATCAACATCCCCGGGGACATCGAATGCAGCCCTAAAGGTAGCCAAAGCGGCTTCAGATGAAAGGAGGCAAGAGTAACCCATTTCCTAAACTAGGATTCTCAAAAGGAAAACTACGATTTATAAAATTGAATAGAGTGAAACGAAGCAATCAGAAAGGAAGAGAAAGAAAACTTACTGTGGGCTCTAAGAAGGAGAGGAGTCCTGAACTAGAAGATGAGACGCACTAGGAGAAACGCTCAGCAAACCAAAGGGAGGAAGAATGGAGAATGCAAAAGTGAAGAAGAAAGACTGAAGGGGATATTTATAGAGGAATAAGGGAGAGTAAATGGTAATAAATGAGCCGTTGGTGCGAAACCCAACAGGCCGTCATATCAACTGCCACACGCGCGACGTCTCGGTTCGCGAAACGTCAGGTAATAATGGAAGCTTATCGGACTTGACGCGTCTTTTGAGAAGCGCGTTAATGACCGATGAAACTGAATGACCGGGCCGATAACCCTTTGAGTTCCTTGATTCATCCCCGAGAACGGAGGACGAATCAAGGGGGGGCTAATGTACGACAACAAAGCTCCCTGGGCCGATTGGAGTGTCTAGGCCCATTGGGCCCAACATCCGTTCATGCTCGGAGGACGGCACTTTGACCTTATCCGCCTGCGCGGGCTGCTCATACCAGCATCATCCCCTGCGAGTCCTCCCTGGGGTGGTGAGGCTTTGCCCGGGGATTTAACGCCCGATCAATTCGCCATCAGGAGTTGCAACTGCCGAGCATTCCAGAGTAGGAACCAATTCCAAGACCACTCCCACCTAAACACCCACTTACGACTAACTGCATTGGACCTCCTAGCGCACTAGCGCCAGAGGCAATCGTCACTATTCCACTAACGTCTGGCTATAAATACAACGAGCTGGGGGAGGGAGAAGGTTGTTGAAACTTTTGGGGAGAACAAAGAAAATACGATTGGAGAAGAGAGGAATTCAATTGGTCTCAGTACAGGGACGACCCAGTGTAGGAAATCCAAGCCCATTGTACAAATAGATTGTGAGCCCAAGTAAATCTTGGCCCAGTGGCCCCGTTTTTGGTGCGCACACGTATCATATAAATCATATTGTATCGTAAAATCATATGATACATCGACATATATTTGTTTATTTTAAGATGAGTTTTTTTTTGGTTAAAAATTGTTACTTAATTTATTTGAATTTAACGAGTTGTTAGATTTATTTTTAACATAAAAATATTAAGTTACTTAATTTAGCCTAACAAAATAACATGCCTATAAATTTTTCTTCTCTTTTTCCTACAAAATTTGGATTACATACTTGCACTTCATTTTCATATTTTCAAAAATAAATTTCATACTATGAATAAGGTATTAACTAATAATATAATTATTTTTACATTTTTGTCATTATTGTTGAAACTAGAATGCCAAGAAGAATTTTAAAAAAAAATTTAAATAAAAGAAAAAGAAGAGATAGTAAATGTTGATGGTGATGAAGAAAATTTCAATGAAGAAATATGTTTTCAAAATGATGAAGATGATGAAAACATTAACTTAGATTGAATTGATTAGGCAATATGATGAAAAAAATTATTATTTTGGGTCATTGATTTGTAATGTATATTGCTTTTGAGTTTAATCAATTTAAATGTGTATGTTATGAATACATGTTAGTTTGATTTATTTAGTTAGCTTGTTAAATATTATTACATAAGTGATGAATAAATTAGTCATTAGTTGAATATATTCAAAATTTGTAATGAATATACCCTTTTTATATGTATATCTATAATTTTTTTTAAAAAAAAAATTTATTAAGTGTTTGTGTATTTTATAATACACGATATGATATGATACATAATACAGAAAAATAAAAAATCGATTCACAATACTATTCACGTTTTGACAACTATGCATGTTACGGTAAAATATATATATATATATATATATATATATTAAAATGAACAGCTATTACTTATGTGATATAGTTTTATTATGATTGATATTATGTCTAACTTTTTTAAGTGATTAAAACAAAAGAAAAAAACCTGTGTTAACTTGTTTTACTAAGTTAACCATTAATATTACGATGCTATTTATTTGAAATAGATTCATTTTATATGTCAAATTAAATATTATAAATATATATGCGCTTCTAAAATTTTAAAATTTGTGCCCAAAATTATCCATGACCCCACCTTAGAAATTAAACTATCCCTAAGGGACCCAAAAAATAATATGGTCAGGTCACTCATATTTATAGTCCCCTCCCAAAAAAAAGAAAAGAAAAGACATTTTTATTTTTAGAAAATCCCTAAAAGCTTGCTAAAAAAAAATAAAAATAAATTTTAATGGTAGAAAATCCCTAAAAGCTTGCTAAAAGAAATCCTTAAAAGCTTAATACTGGCAAGAACAGCTACATGCAATCCATAAGTGCTGTGGCTACCACTTGTCGCTAGCTCACTATAACTCTTTCGCAGTTGACCATTGATCATTGACCTCGAGTTCATCAAGCTACACAAGATAGTAACTCCACAAGAGCTAATGCATTTAGTGGGGGGGGGGGGGGGGGGGGGGGGGGGGGGGGGTTTTTTTAATTAATTCTTTTTAACATGACAACACTATTTTATTTATAATTAGAAACAATTTGTCATATCATTGGATAATAAATATAACTTTTGTTTGATTTGTAAACGGTAGGAAAACCAAAATAATCCATTTAAAGAAAATTTTTATGAAAAATGAAAAAAAAATAATTAATATTTTGACAGTTTTTTTCATTTCCCATAAAAGTGGTATCAAAATTTTCTTAAAATGGATTATTAATGAGTGCCCTAAGGGCACTCGTTAGCTTGACTATTTTTTAAATAAAAGATATTCATAAGTTGGAAACCAAACTTGGTGATGCAACATTTTCAACCTCTAATATTGATGCTCCAAAATCAATGAAATTTGACATTAATTCTTTAGAGCGCGTTATTGGATGATGTATGCAAATATGAAATAATTATATTAATCAACATGATAAATATATTAAAAAACAATTATTTTTGTATCTTTTTAGGGTCAGATCTAAGTTTAGGCAAGTTGAGCCAACATAGGAGGATAAATAATTTAAAAAGTAAAAATAAAAAAAGAGATTTTTTTATACATTCAAAAATATGTAAGGAATGCAAATGTTTTCACAAATTCTTTCCTTCTAATAACTATTGACTTAGCAAGTTGTGATTGAAGTGATATCAATTTCATATGGTCCCCTACCGGCACCCCATTCATTATAACTAATTATAGCATGCTACCTCAGTAGTTGGTTGTGAAAATTTTTGCATCTTTAGACTTATATATATATATAATATATATATATATATATATAGAGAGAGAGAGAGAGAGAGAGAGAGAGAGAGAGAGAGAGAGAGAGAGAGAGAGAGAGAGAAAACTGAGCTAATAAACCAATCAACTTGAAATCTTAAATTTATTTTACCAAAATTAAAAGGCAAGAAAATTGAAAATGTACTAAAGAGTCAAGATTGATTATGTGGGGGGATGAACATGAGCTCGGGCCAAGAGCCAAGGGCCCAATAGATTATTTCTTAAAAGATGGGTCTGGCCCAAATGTGTGGATATGAGTAAAGAGGCTTGTGGAATGAAAGACAACTCCCTAGGGCGGATCCTGTGAAGGTCTAGGCCAACCACCATTACCAAGGTCCACTACCGAGGTAATAAGCAAAACATTTCCCATATTAGATACGCAAGGAAGCACGGGCGACCAATTCCCCTCTAGACCAAGATGCCACATTCCATCAAGCTCACATTGGAATAGGCCATAAAGAGATAAGAACTACCGGGGCACCTCCGCATTAATGAGATGTTTTCACCAAATCTCTTCCACATTAAATGTTGATTGACTGGTTTGAACTGTGAAAACACCTCTAAATTCCTATTTCATTATGAAAGAATGGCATAGTAGAAGGGTGATAAGATAAGCTTAAAATATTTCAAAAAATAAGTCAGTGAGAGTGTTTCGCCGAACTAAAAGAACCTTCGAGAATATGACTAAGACTTCTACACCGACACGACGATCTAGTGAGGAAGAAGATGAGCTGCAACGGAGTGTTAAGAAATTCAAGGATAGTAACGGTGCGAGGAGCTTCACCCAACCTAGGACTATCGTTTCCTATAAAGACATGTTGCCGGGGGACATCCCAGGTGCATATGAACAAGCTTTTAGCTTTGAGAGGAATTGGGATGATAACGACGAGTCAAACACGGATTTGGAGCCGCTGATAGAAGATATGGTTGAGGTTAAACTCTCTAAGGAAACTTTCTTTCGAATAAGAGCACCATGGTTGAAAGATTTGATCGCGAAAGTTTATGGTAGGATAGTGGGTTTCAACTACCTGACTTTCAAAATCAATGCGTTATGGAAATCATTGGCTAAACTAGACTGTGTTAATTTGGGAAAGGATTTATTTTTAATTAGATTTAGCAGTAGTGATGATTATGACAAGGTGCTCAGGGGGGGTCCTTGGTTTGTAGGGGAGCATTTCCTTGCCATTAAACCAGGGGAGCCTTATTTTAAGGCATCTAAGGCCGAATTATCCTCAGTTGCAATGTGGGTGAGACTTCCTGAATTACCAATAGAGTTTTATGATGCTGCTGTCCTTAGAGAAATTGGAAATGCTATTGGACCTGTCCTTCGTATTGATTCATATACAGCATCTGAATCTAGAGGGAGCTATGCCAGACTTTGTGTGCAAGTGGATTTGGACAAACCACTTATCACCTCTGTTCGTGTGGGCAGATTGGTTCAGAGTCACATATGAAGGTGTTTCAACACTTTGTTTTTCTTGTGGCCAGTTGGGACATAAGCGTGATTCTTGCCTGTACTATATCAAACCTGCTGTTAGAGAAGAAGTAGTTGTAAATGAGAATATCTCAACTGAACAAAAAGAAACCAACCAGTTGGATTCCAAATATGAGCCTTGGATGGTGGTCACTAGGAAAAAGAATTTTAATAGGTCTGGCCGGCCTCGTGGGCCCAACAACTCAAATCAAGGAAATCTTCTAGAGCTTAAGGGTAAATCTGACTTTTCAGAGCCAAATAGCACTGGTTCTGATGGAAATAATCTTAGAATAGTTGATTCTAGGGACTTGGCTGATTTGTCTAGGGGTAATTTGGATGCTATGGTAGTACAAAATCAGCAAAGGACAGATATTGTGGCAGCCGAGAATGAAATGGACGTCTGCCAGGATGCTTTGAGCAGTGAGCATGCTGTGTGCAGTGAAAAAAGTCAGATTTCTACAGGGGCGGATGGGATTATATACAAGACCCATAAAATTTTTTTTTTTTTTAAATAGTAAAAGTCTGGGCATTAAGAGTACCAAGAGCCTTAAGGGTTCTAAAACTCAGAAACATTTCACTTCAAGCTTAGGAGGAAATAGTGAGGTTGTAGGAATTGATGAGCTTGAGAATAGAAGGTTTTCTTCTGGAAGTGAGCCCACTACCTCAATCTGGTTGGGCCATGTGGTATCGGAACAGAATTGTGGTAATTCTGGACAAGGTGATCACACATATCAGAGCCAATTCGACAGAAACACCGGGCTGGTTCAAGGAGGAGTTGGGCCAAGCGTGGAAGCACATTTTTCCTTTAACCCCAACAAGCATCAGATCAGGGAACCTTGCACTGGACCATCCTGCTTGGAGCCTCACACCCAACCCGTAGTGGAAGTTCATCACGGATGTTCCAGCGGTCTCGACGGAGGCATCGGAGGAGTTGAGCAGGCAATGGCGGCCATTAGTTATGCCCCATTGGGACGAATTGGGTTGGCTCATCCAGGAAAGGAAGCTGGTGGATTTCAGAGGAGCAGTCACGGCTCATATAGGGAATCACCCAAATCTGAAGCTCATCCAAATTCTTGCTCTAGTGCAGAGATGCAATGTGCTCCTTTATTGTAAGGAGGACATAGTAGGCATTCTGAAATATATGATGATATGGAAACCAGATTGGATGGGGTCCAAGGATATACTGAGGAGGATGGGATGGAGTATGGTGGAAGCAGCTGTAATGAATACTAATCCTATGGAGATTGAGGTTCCTTTGGGTCAATTTGTCAAAATGAGTATTTTTTTTATGGAATTGTAGAGGAGCATTGAATGCAGATTTCAAAAGAAGAATTTTTGAAATGGCTGTCAATCATGAAATCTCTATTATGGTGATAATGGAGACAAGGGTGGGGGATGATAGGGAAAAAAAAATTATTGAAGACCTACCTTTTGAGGGAGCATTGTAACTGATACAATTGGGTATGCTAGAGGACTTTGAATTCTCTGGAAGATGGAAGATGTGGAGATCACCCTGCTATCAACTACGAAGCAGGAAATCCATGCAACTGTTAAAGTGTGTTCCTCTAATTTATCTTGGCTTATTTCAGCTATTTATGCTAGTCCTAGAATAGCAAAAAGAAGAATTCTGTAGAATAATAAAAAATGGTTACTCAACTCCACAACCTTCCTTGGCTTATGTTGGGTGACTTTAATGAAGTGCTGAGTGGGGAAGATAAATTTGGCAGGAATAGTGTCAATCTTAACAGAGCATTAGAATTCAAAGAGTGTCTGGATGAATGCAATATGTTGGATTTGGGCTTTGCAAGCCCAAAATACACCTGGACGAATTGTAGGGCCATTACTGACCTTATATTAGAAAGAATTCATAGATGTTTCACTAACTTAATTTGGTGAACACTATATGTGGATGCCACGGTAACTCACTTACCTAGAACCTGGTCAGATCATTGCCCAGTTCTTTTGGAGTTATGTAGGCAAGAAGTGGGTCATCTTATTAAACCATTTCGATTTCACACAATGTGGTTACTGCATCCGAAATTCCCTTCAGTGGTGCAACAAGCATGGCCAAATAATAGAAGATTACATATGGCCATTTCAGATTTTACTAATAGAGCAAAAAAAATGGAATGCTATAGTGTTTGGAAATTTGTTTGCTAGAAAGAGAAGAACCCTTGCCAGATTGAATGGGACTCAAAAAGCTTTGGCTGAAAATCCCAATGATTTCTTACTGGATTTGGAAAGAAGTTGATTAAGGAATATTCTCTTATTTTTGCTCCAGGAAGAGGAATACTGGGCTCTTAAGTCAAGATTAAATGTAGCTAATTTTGGAGATTGTAACACTTCATTTTTTCATGTTACTACTGTGGTGAGATGTCACAGAAATAAAATTAGATGTATTGAAGATTCTATTGGTAACTGGATCCTAAATGACTTGGAGGTAAAGGATCACATTAAAGCTGGGTTTCAAAGATTATACTCCACTAAATCCTCATTTTCTCCAATTAATTCGGATGTATCAGAGTTTGCCTGCAGCTTTTTATCTGAGGAGGATAGCACTAGAATTGATACTGAAGTAACAGAAGAAGAAATAAGGGCTGGTTTGTGGTCTCTCAAAGCTTTTAAAGCCTTTGGATTTGATGTATTACATGTGGATTTCTTTCAACGTTTTTGGGCAGATGTGAAGAACTTGGTTTGTAATGAGATCAAGGAAGTTTTCATTAAAGGAGTCATTCCGAGTTTCCTTAATGAAACCCTTGTTACTTTGATCCTGAAATGCCAAAGTCCTGAGACCCTAAATAATTACAGGCCTATTAGTCTTTGTAATTTTGTGTATAAAATCATTTCAAAGATTATTGTGGCCCATATTAGACCTCTTCTTGCTACTTTGATTTCTCCAGTTCAATCTGCCTTTGTTCCAGGAAGAAGGGGTCTTGATAATACTATCATCGCTCAAGAGCTATTTCATTCTATAGATGGTAAGAAAGGCAAAATGGGGTTCATGGCGATTAAACTAGATTTGGAGAAAGCCTATGATAGACTAGAATGGAATTTTATCCACAAAGTGTTACAGGCTTTTCATTTTCCTCCTAAGCTAACTCGGGTTATTATGAGCTACATTTCATCTACTAATATCTCCATTTTGGTGAACGGAGGAATGCTTGAACCCTTTGAACCTTCTAGGGGCATAAGGCAAGGAGATCCGTTGTCTCCATACATATTTATATTGTGTACAAAATATTTAAGCCATCTCATTGAGCAAAAGTGTGTGGAAGGTTCATGGATTCCCTTTAAGGCATCTCGGGATAACTTGGAATTTTCTCATCTCCTCTTTGCGGATGATATAATTTTGTTTTACAAAGTGGGGCATGATGCTTGTGGTGCTATTTCTAATGTATTAAATAAATTTTGCTCAGAGTCAAGCCAAAAGATTAGCTTGGAGAAATCTCGAATTTATTTCTCTCCCAATGTCATGGAAGAGGAGAGAATGGAAGTGCGTGATTTGTTGGGCATACAGGAAACTCGTAGTATTGGCAAATACTTGGGGTTTCCTTTGAGGCATAGGGGGGCAAATAGGAGACAATATAACTTTGTGGTGGAGAGAGTCATGAATAAGATTTCGGGTTGGAAAGCTAAAATCCTGTCTTTCGCAGGTAGGGCTATCTTAATTAAATCTGTCATGTTAGCCATTCCTAATCATATTATGCAAGGGGTGGCTCTTCCAACACATATTTGTGATAAACTTGATAAAGTGAATAGGGATTTTCTATGGGGATCCACGAGTGAAAAGAGAAAGTTGCACCTTGTTGGTTGGAGCAAGATTGTGAAGCCTAAGAAGGATGGGGGACTTGGAATCCAAGCAGCCAAAGCTAAAAATTTAGCCTTACTTGCTAAGTTGAATTGGAGAATGTATCAAGAGAAGGATGCCTTGTGGGCTCAAGTCATCTTGAAGAAATATTGCTCCCCATCAAGAGTGAGAGCAAGGGATCCTGATGCTCTCCCATCTTCCCCTAACTGGAAGGCCATTAAAGCAGGATTCACTATTTTTTCTAGTGGAATTTGTTGGTGTGTAGGGACTGGAGCAAGGACTAAAGTTTGGCTAGATAGGTGGCTAAAGGGAGAATCCCTAAGAGAAATGATTTAGGGGCCTTTAAGCCTAAGTGATAATTCTCTTATTGTTGAAGAGTGAAGAGATGTGGGTGGCTGGAAATGAGATTTAATATCCTTTGATTTGCCAGACTCCATGAAGAATAAAATTAAAGCTCTTCCTATGTAGGAATTTGGCCATAGAGAGGATTCTCTTATGTGGAAATATACTAGGGATGGAGAGTTCTCCACAAATTCAGCCTACCTACTAAGCATTGAGAATGAGCCCACTGGAGTCCCTTTTTGGGGCAATGGATATGGAAAATTGATATATTGCCCAAAATTATTATGTTTCTTTGGTTATGTTTCCACAATAGTGTTCCTGTTAAGAGTATTCTAGTAGCAAGGGGTATAACTTGTGATGGTAAGTGTCCAATTTGCAGGTGCCATGATGAATCCATTACTCATCTTCTCCGTGACTGCGAGTTAACTCGCAATTATTGGAGAAGTATTGAGGTCCCTCCAGAATTTGTTAACACTTTCACTGGTAGTTTAGAGGGTTGGCTACACTCAAATAGTGTGAATTCTGTTTTACATGGATTTGGTATTCCATGGAGCACGGTCTTTCTATTCACTATTTGGGCTGTTTGGAAAAATAGAAACAAGATTGTGTTTGACAATTCTATTCCTAACCCAAGACTGCCTAATGATTGTATTAATCAAGCTAGAGAGTACCATTTTTGTGTGAGTAAAGGAAAGAAAACTAATGCAAAGATTGTAATACCTGTTGGTTGGAATAAGCTAAGAGAGGGGTGGTTCAAACTTAATTTAGATGGGGCATCATTTGGAAATCCGAGTAAGGCAGGGGGTGGAGGGATCATTAGAGATAGTCAAGGAGCTTGGGTTAAGGGCTATGCAAGATCAATTGGCTTTACCTCAAGCATCATGGCTGAACTATGGGCTTTGAGAGATGGGTTGAGACTTGCGGGTCATCTTGGAATTCGACAACTGGAAGTAGAACTAGATGCTATGGTGATTGTTGGGCTGCTAAACTCGAAAAAGAATCCTAACTCAGCTTATGCTCCTTTGTTATTTGATTGCAGATACCTCTTGGACAAGCTTCCTTAAGTACGGGTGGTTCACGTGTTTAGAGAAGCCAATAAATGTGCGGATTGGCTGGCAAAATGGGGCTGTTCTATGTAGGAAGACTTTGCTGTTTTTGATTTTCCGTTTACTGCTGATCTAGAAACTTTATTAGCTAAGGACATTAATGGTTTGTACAATTGTAGGCTTGCTATTGCCAGTATGGCTTCTGTTGCTATGTAGTGTTTCCTTTTGTGTTTAATAATATTTCCTTTTTACAAAAAAGAAAAAAAAAAGAAAAAAGAAAAGAAAAAGAAGGGTGATAAGACAAGTTTCCCCCAAATCCAGCTAGGAACAGGGTAGCTGGGGAGAGAAGGAAGGGGAAATTGTCTATAAAGGGAGGGAAGGTGTAACGGAAGAGGGATTCAGAAAAATTGAGAGAAAAGACTTAGAGAAGAACAAGAGAGAGAAAGTTGTAATAGCACAATAGGTCTAAGAGTTTTTAGCTTTCAATCCTATTCCTTGTACCTTGAGAAAGAGATTCTTACATCAATAAAAATATTTTGTTCCTTATTATCTTACAATCTATTGTTTAGATCTCCCATTGTGGAATTCTTGCCCCTTACTTTTATAAATTAATTGTATAAGTCATATTCGTTATCACTATCTTCTTAGTAGTTGTTTTTAATCCCCATAGATTAGGTTACAAGAAGATTAAGTGGATTAATTATTATTAAATAAAAAGATGTTAGATTATGATATATAAAATAAGTATTATTTCATTGATATTTAAATATAAAAAATCATAGTTAAATTTACTGTCTTAAGTGTCAAATTGTATCAAGTTGATGCTAAATGTAAAAATCATAGTCCTATCTCTCTCACTTTTATTTTTATTTTTTATTTTTTTTATTTTTTTATAACTATTATTTGTTAATACTACTGAATTGTTTGATTAATTTAATTTTAAACCTTAGCATATTTCTTAATTTTAAATTGTGAAAAGAAAAAAAAAATCATTCATCCTGGTTTCTTTATGGAGTCAAAATGCAGTGAAAGAAAATTTATGGAATGAGTCAGAACTCAGAAGAACTGATGAGAAGAAGTGTGATTGCCAAAGAGCATCTTTTTAAAGATGTCTTATCAAAAACAGTTCCCCAACGTGAAATTTTGAAAGATAACGGCGCTGGCTGTAACACTATTTCCCTATAAAAATTCCTCAATGGAGTTATTAATGGCTTTTAATGAAGCCACAAGTAGCAATATATAACTTTGTTGAAATGATGATGAAATTGTGCGGGGTGGGATATAGATAGTGAAATGCACGCTTGGATGGTCAAATACAAACTCTTTGCCGAGAGTGACTTGAGCTTTTCTCTCTCTCTCACTCTCTCTCTCTCTCTCTCTCTATCAGAATCTTTTCTCTGCGGCTCTTTCATTTTTGTGGGTGAAGTGAAAGTGGGGACTCCAAAAAACTATGAACTCAGTCATACATACTGTTCTATCCCTTTCAAAACTGAGGCAATCAAGAAGTAGAAAAATCAAACGAGTGTGACATTGGGAGTCATTTTTAGTTTGACTGTCAAATTATGTGCTCACATGTTTATCATATTTTTTTACTTTTGATGTTGCAAGTCCATGGGCTTATTGGCTCAAGTAGCTACAGTGAAAGGGCTTTTGTACTCTTACACCAATAATTTACTTACTATCTTAGCTTCCATGTGTTAAAAATTTATAATGTGGACGTTTTGAAAATATAGACATTTTTGCATCAATTATGGATGTTGATGTAAAATGATAGATGTAAACAAGTGTAAGAAGGTAATTTTTTACATAACATAATAACATTAAAAAAATAATAATAATAAAGAAGAAGATACACCTGTGCCTTTTCATCTTTTTCTAATTTTTTTTCCATTCTTCCATTTTGAAAGAGAGGAGGTTTGGTTTTGCTCAAAATGAAGAAACAGAGGTATCATTTTCTATGAAGAAACAGGTATTAACATTGAGTCATAAGACTCTGGGAGTAATTACAGTGATTTTAGAATAGAGAAGAGGTTTGATTTTGCTCAAAAACTTGGTGGCGTTGAGCCCTTAATTAGGTGATTGATTTACAAGGTTCATTGGGAGAAGATTAGGGGAAAACAAAACTTGTTATTAATTGGGGTCTTCTGTACACAATTCATAAGCAAATAGCACCAATTATTTTCACAATGGCTTTCTTCATCTTTGATGTTTAGGTGTTGCTAGTGTAAATGATTGAAAAACAAACAAGTGTGGTGGTATTTAATCATTGTTGTCCATTCAAGCAAACGAATCATGTTGTTGTGACACAACTTGAATTGTAAATCTATAAAATTTCACTGCTCTAATAGGTACGAAATATGGATAAGGACGAGGTGATATCCCTTATTAATTGGCAATATCAACAACTTAAGGTCATAATGTGTGAATAGTATTCATGATGACAGGATGATGATGATGATGATACACTTGCATTAATGGTCGAAACGTGGTTGTTGCAACATTTGAACCCCAAAAAAAGTGAAAAAAAAAAAAAAAAAAAAAAGAAAGATAATGAACATCGTATTCGTTTTTCCATCTATGGCAAGTTGAGTCAGATTTTCAATCCTATTTTGAGCATTGAAAAACACACCCTACTATCTGCTTAAATTGGGAACTTGGCCACTTCATTGGCTGGCAGTTTTCTCAAAGGGACCTAGCCTATAATCACCCAACCTTGACTTGTATGCAGACTTTTTATATTCCCACCATGTGAATTCCTTGTACAAGCTTTCTTCTCCTTCTGCCACAAGTGAGGGTAAAGGTACTATTTTTTCATTTAAAGGTGGCCCTCCAAAGTAGATCATTGAAATCCTTGGGTTTGTATTATCAGCCAGAACCCTATGCTTCACACTCTTAAACCTCCCATTAGTCATTACCTGCATCAATCCCATAACCAAATGAGTAAATCTATCCGAAGCAAGGCAAAAAAATAATTAAATAATAAAAAGAAAGAAGAGGAAAATAGCTAGTCATAAAAGATAATGAATGAATAGTGACAAGAGAGAGAGAGAGAGAGAGAGAGTTATGGGATTTCAAAGGTATCTTATAACCTGGGATAAGCTGTTAGTTGAAAAGTAAAAAAACCTTCTTAGGAAAACCCAAAAAACTGATTGATGGTTAAGTAGTACTTTTTTATTTTTTATTTTATTTTTTAGCTGAATTAAGTAGTACTCATTTTTCATTTATTATAGCTTTAGCTAATGCTAATGCAGCAATGCGTGTACAATTAAATGACATGATGTTTAGAAAATATATATCTATATATAAAAAATTGAAGAGGTTATTGAAGAGCTTGTTAAATATACCTGCAAGGAATCACCAACATTGATGAAAAAAGAAGAGCGATCAGGTGGCACTGACACCCATGTCCCATCTCTCAGACAGATTTGAAGTCCTGAGGTGTTGTTAGATCTTAGGACAGAAATTATCTGCGGGTCTGTGTGCTCCCCAAATCCAATCAAATTTCGTCCACTCAACGCTTGGAGTTCTGGGCATAGTGGATAGTGGTTTAGCCTGAAGCAAGAGTCACTTTTCTCATTCCTCAAAAACCTGCTCAACATATTCCTTGCCTCAAGCCCCAACCCATCGGCTATCAATTCCAGTACTTCACAAGTCATTTTCTTCACAGCTGAAATATAATCATTCACAGCAGAGCTTCACCAAGAAACAGAAAGAAAAAAAAAAAAAAAAGGAAAATGTCAAAAATTTATATACCATTAAAAGAGAGAAACAGAGCAAAAAAAAAAAAAACAGAGGAATCTGTTTTTACTGGAAAATTTCTGGGCTTTGTTGGAAAATGGAGAGTGATTTGTGGGACATGACATCAGGATTGGTATTGAGGAGGATATATTCAATCCAACCCACATCACCGTTTGGGCCAATTCTCTTGCTGCCATAGCCAAATGGATCAGGAGGGCCTGCCCTGTCTTTCTCAGGCTGAGACAAATTGAAGAACCTAAGGGACTCAACTTCCAACCTGGTTATGACCTCCATTGGGATTCCATGATTTACAAGCTTGAAAATCCCAAACTCCTCAAACGCCTTGACTATGAGGCTCTTGGCCTCAGGGTCTGAGAGGTCAACCACTGGAATTCCAGTGAACAAGCTGGTGGGCTTGCATGTTTTGATTAGAGAGCTATGGTTTAATGCTGGTTGAGACGCAACCACCATAGTTGTTTGTTGTTGTTGGTGTTGTTGTTGTTGTTGTTGTTTTTGTGTCAGAGAGAGAGAGTGAGAATGAGAGAGAGAGAGAGAGAGAGAGAGAAGAAGATGAGTTTGGAATTGGTGGGATTGGATTGTGGTGAGGGTGGTGAGCTTGTTGGGGGGTTTAAATGGGCAAAATGGGGGTGAGAGAATTGAATTGGTAATGCATGAGAGGAAAGCTGGAGGGGCCCCATAGGCGGTACTTCCTAACTCTAAATAGGAGCCATCTGTCCGTGGTGTCTGCTTGGCATTTGGCTTGGCATTTGTGCAAGGATAAGTCTAATTCCAACTATTATTTCACATCATTTCTGTAGAATAAAAGTGATTGGTGTATATTAATATGATAATGATAATGTATTTTTTTTTCTTTTTTTGAGCACAAATATTATTCACAGTGCTTTGATGGGAAAGTGAAAGCGATGTTGTATGAATGACATATGATTAAAAAGTTGTGAAAAAAATTATAAATTTTGAGGATGAAAGTAATAATTAATCAAATTAGCAAGTTATGAAAAAAAGTTATAAATCTTGTTATGTGTGTACTTTGTAGCATTGAGGCTAAGTTTTTGTTTTTTGTTTTGTTTTGTTTTGTAATTTTGGGTCTTTTCATTTCAAAAGGCAAATATTAATACAAACTTTTGTGAAAATTTCAAATAATTTTTGGGACTTTGTTTATTTGTTTTGAGGTTGTAGATTTATTTGATTTTGGACTTTGAAATCATCCAAATAATTTTTGGGACTTTGTTTATTTGTTTTTTTCTGGGTTCTAAATTTATTTGATTTTGGACTTTGTAATCATTGGGGCTTCTAAATTTTTTTTCTTTTTTACTATTAATTTATAGATACAATAATTTTAAAATATTAAAAAAAATTGATACCTTTGAAATTGCATTAAAATTGAACCTTTTTGAACACCATTTATACTGGACAACATAGTTGAAAGCTCAAAATTCAATGTTACATGTTATTTATCAAAGTTTTTAAAATACTTTGAATATTATTATAAATTTCAAATATATTTTTAGAAAATAATTAAAGTGAAACTACTACAAGGAGTAAGCTAATCAAATCTTTTTTTTTTTTTTGAGAAAGAAGGTAAGTGGTAAGCTAATCAAATCTAATTCAACACCACTTCCTCAAAAAAAAAAAAAAAAAAAAAAAACTCTAATTCAACACCGGAGTCTCAAAGTACATGCTCACATGAACCACTTTCTCAAAATTAAAAATAGATTTCTTTCCTAATATGGAGATGTATTTCCATTGCAAAAAACTAAAAGACAGCAGATTTCTTTCCTAATATGTAGATGTATTTTTATTGGAAAAAAAATCAAAAACAGCAGATTTCTTTCCTAATATGGAGATGCATTTTTATTGCAGAAAAATTAAAAGGTCAGTTTATTTTTTCATAAGGAAATAAAAGAGTTTTACTAATGTATGGTCCTATTATTTTAAAAATTATTTTGTAGAAAAATGAAAAAATGCTTAATTTATCGTAAAAATTTTCTAAAATTTATGTACCTAAAAACATATATTAATTGGACCAGAAAAAAAAAAAAAAAAAAAAAAAGGTCAATTTGAGCAGATTCTTTAAAAATTTGAAAGTGATTTGTTGCCTTTTTAAAAATTGGAACTTAATATGTTGCCTTTAAAGGAAAATGGTCTGGACAATCTGTACAATGGTCAGGGACTCACTGCAGTTGCAGATGTACCATGTAGCACATAAAAATACTAATCTTGATTTTGCAGGTACCTATATGATTATATCCAACTGGTTATTTTATTTTTTGTTCTTTTTAATTGTGCCTAGGGCTTGGTTATCCATCATTTAGAAGGGAAAAATCAGAAAATGTTTGCCTGTAATTATTGATGGTATTGGTAGCTAGAAGAATTTATGAGATTTCTTGGTACTAGTACGGTAGTACTTACTATCATTCAAACTGGTAATTGTCGAAATTGGAAAATTCTTTCTTCTAAAACTAAATGTAAAATGTAAAATTCCTTGTCAAGGATGTTAAGTTGTTAACATCAAGGTTAGAAAATTGAGGCGGCTCATTTAAAGCATAGGAGTCTTAAATGCAGAAGATATAGTATATTGCATTTACCACGTGACGTGTACTACATTTTTTTTTTTTTTTTAAATTTTAGGGATAACGTGTACTTTCATATGTGTACCAATTCTTCGCAATAAAAAGTCTTCGAGATTTGAATAAATAAATAAACAAATATAAAGAGTTTGAATTTGATTGATTATATCATGTTGCATCTTCCTATGGGAAAGGAGAGTTGAGGTCTCATCACTTCTGTAGCTATCACGAGATGTTTTAGTACTATAATTTGGACAATAATTTTGCAATAAGCATAGTAACATAAAATATTTCATAATTTTTTCTTTTAATAGAAAAAAATACACATTTAGAACATAAAAGAGTTGCCAGTTGGCCTAGAGGTTTTTAGGGTCTTATGAGATTCATGAGGTCTTCAATTTGAAATTTCTAGCCAGCAATTTAGGGTTGTCCCTCTAATATCTTGAACCTCGGTCCTTACTCCCACACCCCACAAGTACTTATACTTGTGGAGTGACCATCACACCAAATGTGTGCGGTGAGCATCGTAATCTTAAATACAACCTATATTATATTGCATTTATTGTATGACATGGACTTCCATATGTGTACTAATCATTCTCAACTCTATGAAATTATTAAGTGAATCTGGTATATTATATCTTCTCATATAAAAAAAACCTCACATGTAGGTCCTGCATTTTTATGTGAAAGGGAGGTATTATATACCAAGTGAATGGAATAATTTCTTCTCAACTACATTTTTATGTGAAAGGGAGGTATTATATGTCAAGTGAATGGAATAATTTCTTCTCAAACCGCATTATAACAAAGTCTTCTAGTGGAAAAAAGGAGCTTGAATTTAATTGATTATATTTGGTGTCTTCAAAAGGAAATGGATAGTTAGACATTTTAAATTTTTAACAAGAGATTTTTTATATTATAGTTGGAAAATATTTAGGCAATAAGTTTAGTAACCCATTTATGCCTAACTTTTTCACAATTGTTGATATAATATATTGCAATTGAAGTTGTAAAAAATAGCTGTCTGAAAAGCATTGATCATAGTTTGGAGCCCCATAAATATCGAGTCCAAATCTTTTGTCCCACTTTTCCTACTCCACTGTATATGCCACAAATAAAAACATGCCACTTGTCTATCTAATTTATTAAATGCTAAATTCATGCCTTCTATTATTTCAATTACCTAAAATAAATAAATAAATAACCCATCATATTTAGGTAATTGAAGTAATAGAAGGCATAAATTTAGCATTTAATAAATTAGATAGACACGTGTCATGTTTTTATTTGTGGAATATATAGTAGAGCAGGAAGAGTGTGATAGAAGATTTGGACTCATAAATATCTTAAAATTTTCATTCTAGTCTCTGTAGTTAATTTGTTTTATTTTCTTCCTATGAGGCTCTAACACCTCTTCCATTCAAGACTCGGGACTTTGGCACTCTTCCTAACCACATTTCTGCGATATGAGCTACATTGAATATATATATATATATATATATATTTGATGATATGATTGTAAGGTTTTTTTTTTTGTTTTTTTTTTTTTGTTTTGAGAAAGAGACCAAAAGCTTTAATAAATCAAGGCTGAAAATCAGCTAATACAAAAGATGTAGATGTGATGTCCATTGGATAGGAGTCCAACCAAACTGAAATAGGGGAACAATGTCTAGCTCTCTGAGCCAGAGCATGAGCAATGGTATTGCCCTGCCTACAGACATGAAAGAAAGAGGTACTCACAAAGGAGTTTACAATACATAGGATATCCCGAATGAGATGACCACCTGAAGCGAATCTCAGCCACCCCATTGAAGGGCCTTCATAACTTGCTCCGAATCTTCTTCAAAAACTACCCTCTCAAGGCTGAGTTCTTCTGAGAAGAGGGCGGCACGTCAGGCAGCCAGCAGCTCCAAAGCTTCCACAGTTGGTGGCTTCCTAATCTTCTCCACCATAGCAGCCTTAACCTCACCAAAGGAGTTTCGAACAACCACCTCGACCCCAGCTTCATCGGATTCACAATACATAGCTCCGTCGAAATTGATTTTCCATGTGTTACGGTCAGGTGGACTCCAAACCTTGGGAGCTGCAACACGGACTATGGGAGAGTAGCTCTTTAGGGATTTAAAATCACGCACATAATCTCGTGCAAAGTCCACTATCTGAACCAATGGCCTAGTGTTCTCACCAACCCGAAGCTTATTTCTATGAGACCACATTGACCATGCAGTCGTAGCAAACAGAGGAATCAAATCTGACTTGGTGAAAACCATCTTAACCAACTCCTTAAAGGAAGAAAAGAGCACCCTAGACCTGAAAATCCAGCCAAAGTCCTTCATCCAAACCTCCTTAAGACCGTTGTAACTCCATAGAGAATGAAGTGTATCTTCATGAGCACCTAAACAGCGAGAACAGGCCGCATCCAGCAAATTTTTTCGTTTCACCAAATTTTCTTTTGTAGCTAAGGAGTTCGTACAAGCCCGCCAAAGGAAGTGTTTAATTTTTCCGAGGACCTGAATTTTCCAAAGCTTTTTCTAGAAACCTCTCTTTTTAGTACTAACTTGAAGCAAAGTTTCAGCGGAATCTTGACCCTCACACAGCAGACGAAATCCATATTTAACAGAAGACTTACCAGATTTTTCAAGAGGCCAAATCAACACATTGGGCTGAGGAGTCGAGCAGAAAGGGAGAGCTTTTATCCAAGTTGCATTTGGGGGATGAAAACATCGATCAATCAACTAAACATTCCACCACCCCGAAGTCCAATTAATAAGCTTAGAAATGGTAGCCTCCAGATGAAGCTCACCCGAGGAAGAGAGCAAAACTCCCTCTCTATTTGGTAGCCATCTATCGGTAAATATTCTAACATGTTGCCCATCACCTATTCTCCAACTAGCACCCACTTAAATTAAATGTCTAGATCTCAAAATGCTTTACCACACAAACGAACTGGACAATACAATAGCTTCAAAAATGGACCCATGAGGGAAGTACTTAGCTTTGAACACCTTATAAAACAGGGAGTGCTCATCATGAATCAACCTTCACACTTGTTTTGTGAGCAAGGCCTCATTGAACTTACACAAGTCTTTGAAACACATCCCCCCCTCTTCCTTAGGTTTGCAAAGCACCTCCCACTTCTTCCAATGTATTTTCCGGCGATCTCCCCATTGACCCCACTAGAACCTTCGAGCAAGCGCCTCAATATCTTGACAAATACCAACTGGGAGTCGAAAGCAACTCATAGCAAAGGTCGGGATGGCTTGAACAACGGCTTTTAACAAAACCTCCTTCCTGGCTTGGGATAAGACTTTTTCCTTCCACCCTAGTAATTTACCCCAAACATGATCTTTAATATAATTGAAACTTTCTTTTTTACGTCTCCCCACCACCGTCGGCAACCCCAAGTATTTATCGTACTCCTTAGTTTCCAGAACACCCAAGAGACTTACACTTGCAACTTTGCCGCCTCAGTCACATTACCACCAAAAAAGATAGTGGTTTTTTTTGCGTTTAATTTCTGCCTCGAAGCTCGCTCATACTTCCTAAGAATCTAGAGAATTTTTTATACATCTTCCACCCTAGCACGGCAAAAAAGGAGACTATCGTTGGCAAACAAAAGATGGGAAATTTTTGGCCCATATTTGCATAGAGAGAAGCCCTCAAGAGACTTTTTTGCCATTGCCTGCTCAAGGAGAACATTTAAACCTTTTGAGCATAGGAGGAAAAGGTAGGGGGAGAGAGGGTCCCCTTGTCTAATGCCCTAAGTTGGAATAATTGTTTCCGTAGGCTCACCATTTATCAACACCGAGCAAGTCACTGATTGAATACACTCCATAATCCAACCAACCCACCTACTATGAAAACCCATTCTCTTCATCACCTTCTTAAGAAACACCCACTCCAACCTGTCATAAGCTTTGCTAATGTCCAATTTCAGAGCCAAGTGCCCCACTTTACCCCCTTTCTTTCGCTTCATATGGTGGAGAGTTTCAAAGGCCACCAAAATATTGTCTGAGATTTCCTTATCAGATTAAAAGGCACTCTGAGATTCATAAATGATATGCAGAAGAGCTTTTTTCAACCTATTTGCTAGCACTTTTGATACCAACTTATATAAAATATTACAGAGCGCAATGGGTCGGAATTTAGTAATATACTCAGGATTTTTAACTTTAGGAATAAGGGAAATAAAAGTATGGTTCAATCCTGGAATCAGACTACCAGAATTAAGGTAAGACAGCATTGCACGGACCACATCGTCACCAATATCACTTCAAAATTTCTAGAAAAAAATGGGAGGCATTCCATCGGGGCTGGGAGCCTTAAGGGGGGCCATTTGATTCAGGGCACATTCAATTTGTTAGGATTAGTGCCCTTAAATCCCATTGTATGATGTTATGTATGATATTAAGTGTGACATTGTGTATGAAATTATGTATGACTTAATATTGTGATTGATAAAGTTGTTTTATTATTATCTAAAATAATGGTAACATGAATATTTGGACATTATCATGTAGTCCATGAGATGCATAGTATGTGATTTATGTGAAAAGTCACAGAAGATATAAATCACAAGTTCTTTGTAAAATCAGAATTATAGTTCGTAGTCGGTGATGAAATTGGGCATTTCATTTGCGAAGACTATAACATATCAACTACGATGATTTGTCTTGATCATGGAAGTGGAGACTTCTAGTTGATATATTGATATGTTTTAAGAGTTAAGACATATTGAACTGGACCGCTGTGAGATTTATTATTCTCCTAACGATTGTCAAATGAATAATAAATCTCACGACTTATATTTCATGAACTCTTAATCTTGAGAGAATAGTGGACTTGATCATGAGGTGTAGGTTGCTTTGATATATCAGGAGTGAGATTTAAAGTAACGGTCAAAACCTCAATATGTTAGGCAGCCACATTTAGTGTTGATGGAACATATATTCTCAAGATGAAATTCATAGTCTCTTAACGGAGATACAAAATATTCCTTTGAGATAAGTTTAATGGGTTTGTTATTCAGAGAGTTAGGCCTAACTACTTTAGTAAGAAATTACTAAAGTATATATATTTATGGAATTGGATTTAATAAATATATGATGAATAACTTAAAAGAATTAAACCGGGTACTCAAGGATTAAGATGTAGTAATCTACAAAGTGACAGTCTACATTCATGACTTTATGTTACTATGAATATTTTATGAAGGGGTTGCATGTACAATAAAGTTTTGGGATATAATTTATAGATAAGGCCTAGAGTGCAACTATATTTATATAGTGGTATTAAATATAATTAATGGTAACTTTGGACTTCTCAAGAGTTGACAGAAAAGCCCAAGACCCATTGGAGCTAGTGTCTTATTGGTCTCATTTCAAGCCACATACTAAAGCCTAATTGGAAAGGCCCAAAAGACTAGCCCAATTAGATAATCAGTTATTAGGAGAGAAACATACAGAATTTTGAAACCAACAAATTACATGAAATGGTGTATGTGAGTGTTGGATACTCTCTAATTCTCTCTTGAACAAATTCATATAACTGATTGAGAGACCACACATCTTGGGCATTAGTGGAATTGGAGTGAAGATTAAAAGTATTCCCAAGTGCTTACAATCTTTGTTTTGAAACTCACCACACCAAGGTACACTCTCTTGTTCTTGTATTCTGAAATTTACATAATACATGTTATCAATTGTGAATGAAGTAGATCCGTTAATTTTCCATTGTGCACATGCATTTTTCCATCACAATTTCCCCTCGAGAAAAGGGGCTGATCAAATTTTTTTTCATATCATCAGTCATGGTTGTTTTTATGGACGAAACCACTTCATCCACATCCGACGGCCTTGAGGAGAGGAATAAATTTTTATAGTAGTCCCGAACCATTGCCGATAGATCTCCTTCACCCGTGACCAACACTCCTTCTGGATTTTGAAGCTCCACAATTCTATTCCGATGGAAATGTTGCGAAGCTCTTGTATGAAAGTATTTAGAGTTACAGTCTCCGAAAATCATCCAGTGCTCCTTGCTACGCTGTTGCCACATTTTTTCATCTAAACGGAGAAGATCAACAATTTCTGATTTAATCTTGAGGAAACGATCCACTTGTCTCCCCTTAGCTGCCTCACATTCAGCCACTTTCAAAAACTTCTTTTTTTCAATAATCTCCCTTTTCACATGGCAAAAAGAATTCTTGCTCCAGTGAATGAGACTCTTTTGACAAGCCTCCAATTTCGAGACCACTACTTCCATAGGAGAGCCCAATAAATTTCTATCCCATGTTCGGACCACTGTATCCCTACACCCCAAGTCCTCGAGCCACATCTGTTCAAAGCGCTAGGGTCTCAAAGACTTGGCAACCATTTTGTCGAGGCAAATGCAAATAGGGTTATGATCCGAAGACACGCAAGTTAAGGTCTGAACATAAGTTGCCAGAAATAAATCATACCAATCCACCGAGCCCAATGCCTTGTCTAACCTCTCCCAAACCATCCCTCCATTCGGGTAAGTCCTAGACCAAGTGAATTTGTTACCTGAAATGCCAAGATCTAATAAATTGCACTCATCCAACACTTCACGGAACTGTTCGATCTAACCATAAGGTCTAAGTCTACCGCCATTCTTTTCATGTGATTTCAAAATTTCATTGAAATCGCCTCCGCACAGCCAAGGCAGAGGGCTCTGTCTATGCAGCCCACGAATCAACTCCCAAGTTTTAGAACGCAAATGTGTTTCCGGAGCTCCATAAATTCTCATAAAGCGCCAAGCCTTATCCATACCTTTATTTATCACAACATCTATATGATTCTAGGAAGAGGATTCCACTTCTAACTTAAATCCAAGCTTCCAAAAGATGGCTAAACCACCCCCACGAGTAATCCTTGAAACTCCAAAATAGTGACCGAACGGAAGAGAATCACGAATAGTAACTAGCCTTGCTTCTTCCAGCCATGTTTCAGCTAAAAACGCAACCGAGGGATCTTGTGCTCGGACCAACTCTCCAAGCTCTTGAACTGTCTGCCGATTCCCAAGCCCCTGACAGGTCCAACAAATGAGATTCATAATTCTTGGCGGGACTAGGCACCAGCCTCCACCAATATGACTGCATTTTCTTTTTTAGTCTGAAAAACCAACTTAGTTTTTTTTGTAGCACCTCGATGAATTTTGTTTTTAAGGCGGTGGGACACTTTTTTTTTTCCCACGACTATCTCTAATTTTTCATCAGGTTCAAGGAAGCTACAGTTAATATGTGTCCAAGAGGGTCTAAGTGGTATTTGGGTGCACATGGGAGAGTCTATAGTGTTTGAGAGATCAACCAATGGGAGTCTAGCTGACCTGGCATTAATAGATGGAGATTCACACGTGACTGATGACTGAGTTGGCCTTATTACTTTACTACCCTCATCACTGGGCTTTTCTGAAATAGCATACCACTTCCTTGGTGATAACTCCAAGTTTCCATTCCTAGCTTCCATCACATCACCTTTTTCTTGTACTGCATCAGGTTCACCTAAAGTGTGCAAAACATTTCTATTTGTATTGGGCTGACCCTCAAAAACTGATATCCCTATTACTTTGCTACCCTCGCCCCTAAGCTTTTCTGGAATAGCAGACCCCTCCCTTGGTAACAACCCAAGTTTCCAATCCCATCTTCCATCACATCACCTTTTCCCTGTATTACATCAGGTTCGAATACAGTGTGCGAAAAGTTTCCATTTGTATTAGGCTAAACCTTAAAACTCGGTGGGAGATTTTCCAAATCCCTGACACTAGGATATGCAGCAGAATTAAAGAAAGTTGGAAGCACAGAAAACGGAGTTACCTTTTTCGATGTTGTCGTCAGAGTTCCACTTGTCAGCGAAAAAGTCTGATGAGGATTTGAAGCCAGTTTACTTCCCTCTGCCCTTGAAGCCTTTGAATCTTTCTTTTGTTGATAAAAACCCGGAACAACTATGGTGGATTTTCTGATTTGGTTTGATTAAGGGGCTCGTAACCACGCTCTATACTTTCGATCTTCGACAGTGAGCGAGCCCTCACTGGTAATCCATTGCTCACAGTCCCTCTCCCCATGGGTTAAACACCCACACCAGAAACATATGCTTGGCAACCTTTCATACTTAAAAGAAACCTAGCCCGTATTTCCACCATCCAGAGAGATTTGACGTCCATGGCAAAGAGGTTTTGAGATATCAAGAATAACACGGACTCGCACATGGTCACCACCTTCCATGACTGAAAAATCAGAGGGGTATACTTCACAAATACCAGAACATAATCCTTCTACCATTGTTTTGTTCATGAAGCTAAACGAAATATCATAAACTTGCATCCAAAATGGGACTCTCTCAAAATCCAAATCTCGAACGTGGATCTTATTATCGTATCTCTGAAAAACCACCAGCAACTTATCGAAACTCCAGGGCTAAGAAGAGAAAATTCTATCGCAATTGAACTTGTTTTCAAAAATGAAAAGAACTACATGGTTACCCTGATCCTTAATCTTAAAGCCGTTCCTAGTTCGCCATAGTTGAGAGAAGTTCCAAGCTACGGCTTCAACATTAAGGACCCTTTTTGTGTGAAATTTTGCAACCAAAATGAAGTCCTTAGAACCTATATCAGATCGGAGGTTAAACTTTTCCTCCTTCGGTCCCTGAAGAGACATCTGGTACCACCCCACAGTAATCTCGTCCATGATGCCAACGAGAGATGTGTATTTCCCAAGCCCCCACAAGAAACAAAACCCACTAACCTGTAGCAACCAAAGGGTGACTAACAGGGACTGATTAGCCTTCACAAGGAAGGGATCGACTCTTTCCCAGCCTAGGAGAAGTTGGGGGACCCAAACTTTCACTAGCGAACAGAGAAAACTGAAAGAGAGAGATATCTAAAGATAAAGGTAGACCAATATATGATTGTAAGTTGTAACCACACAACTAGGATTGTTTTAAAAGTATTTGAGAATTGGGATATAACAGCCTTTTTAAATCTCATATCTTCAATAGAAGAGTTCTAGAATTAAAGAAATGAGTTTCATTGAAAACATGGAACTCTAATGAGTTCAATGTTGTAAGTTGTAAGTTGTAACTCATCTCACCATTTGATGAAATAAATAAAAAACAAAAGGATAAAACTTAGGTACAGTACCTTAGGTACTGTTCCTTAAGTTCTCATCTTAAGATTTAGTCATGTGGCTACTTAACTAAAAAACACACTTCCATCCCGTGAGAAAAAATCCACATAGCAGAATTTTAATAGGGGAAATTAAGGAATAACACCTAAGTATTGTACCTAAGTCTTGCCCAAAATAAAAATTCCCATGATAACATTTCAAGGTTCAAGTAACAGCTCAATAATAATGACCTCATAATTTTTAAAACTGAAACCAAAATCAATAATGCTTGTATCAAATTAATTACAAACTTGTACTAATCCTTATTTCAAACTACAATAGGATCAACCTTGGGCTCTAGTATTAGTTTGTTGTAACAGTGGAAGCTCTTTGGCCATGGTCAGCTAAAGATAACTGCCATGTAATGAATTCAATTTGAACCAATCAAGCTACTTGTCCTTTATTATGGTCCTAAAATCAATAGCATTTTGTGGGAATAAATCATGGTGCTAATTTATTATGATTGAAAGGTAATTAAAGTATATTCACACAAATAAGAGATAAAAACAAAACAATAATATTTAACGTAATTTAACCAACTCATGCCTACCTCTATAGGTAATGCCATCCAATATTAATGATATGAATTACAACCACTTAACTGACTACAACAAACTGAACTCACAAGCTCTCACAAAAACACTCATAACCTGTATAAACATAATCACACTCAAAACCTCTCACAAATGCATGCTAACCTAAAAGCCAGTACACCCCAAAACACACTTAATATTAACTCACAAGATTGATACTCTCATAGTTCTAAAACTCCCATAAATCCAATGGTGGTATTACACTAGCTAAAGAAAAAAACTCTCAACTCTCACATATGAGTATCCATTACAAAAAACTGGTTCTACAGCCGCGTTTTTTTCCCCAGTGGTTTTGAAAACTACCACAATAGCAAACCTACAATAGCGCTTTAGAAACTGCCACAATAGGTTGACCTATTATGGCAGTTTAACATCGGCGCTTTTTAAACTGCTGAGAGAGAGAGAGAGAGAGAGAGAGAGAGAGAGAGAGAGAGAGAGAGAGAGAGAGAGAGGCTCAAGTTACATTTACTGTAACTTCACAAGAGTTACCAATTTTTTTACCATATATTTTCATAACATCTAATAGTGAAAAAGACACTACTTGTTATGTCATTAATATTAAAAAAATTAATCGGTTGCTTACCTCCATGTCTCTTTATTTTTTATTTTCCAAAATTCAACACCTTCCCTCTCTAATCTTGACACCTTTTCCTTCACAGCTCCACCCTCTCCACTGGCCCTAGCGACAGCCAGGTTGCGTAAGGGATAAACCTATCTAGGTTCATGTTAAGATTCACACTTCGTTTGGGAGTTCATAAAAGAATGAAATAGAATAAGTAAATCATAAATGAATAGAATACATTTAAGTAGTGGAAAAGAAAGAAATAGAATAGTATTAAGTAATCTTGTTTGGATATTTTAAAACATAGAATATGGAGAGAGAATGAGATTCTAACACAAAGACACATTACAAATTCCACTTAAAAGTCGTGGTAACTTTTAAGAGAGAGCGATGTAAGTTATACTATACATAATACACTCTTTTAAGCAATGTGAGACAATTATCCATTCTTTTTTTTTTTTTTAAACACATACACAAGTAATTACTTTATTTGGGAGTAACATCAAAAGTAATGGAACATAATCATTAATAACAACATTACTATTATAACCATATTTTAAATTAAAAAGTTGAATGTATAGAGGTATTTTAGGAGTATTAGTAAAATTTTCGTTAAACCTAATTTCATTCACTCTAATTCCTCCAAATTTTGGAAGAACGGTAATTTGAGATTTTTAGAAAAAAAGAGAGTAATGACTGTTTTCTCATGCCCATTTCATTCATTCTCACTCAAACTTTTAAATAAGGGGATGCAATAAATATTATAAAATTATTCTTTTAATTCCATTTCCTTTTTCTAAACGGAGTTTTAAGATGAAGATTAGACCGGAGCAAAAGGAGAAGATGCTTGCATTTGAGAGGAGTTTGGCACGGAGGATGAGGATCTAGAAGCACGATAAGGAACAATTTGTAAGAACATGGGTGGAACACTTTTGCGGACATAGGTGTGAACATGGAACATTCCACGTTCATGGGAGTGGGGGTGAGAAGAATATTGAACTGTAATTAGCCTGGGTTCTTATTTCGCATCAATGCCAATTGTTATTTCGCATCATTATATAATTTCCCCAACATTTTTTCAAATTGTTCAAATGAAATTTCGAGTTCAGAAAGTGAAAAATTTATTCCATTTATTTCGTTTCACATCAGTGCCACGTGGCCACCATGATGGCAAAGTTAGGCCATCATAGTGGCCAAGTATCACTTTTAATATTCACATGGACAAGTTTTTTTTTTTTTTTTTTTGGTAATAAATATATCCAACCACATGACACATCAGCGTCTAGATTAGCATGCCAATCAAATTTGATTATTTCACAAACCTTAAAGATTTGATCACTACTTTTGAAGCTCCCACAATCAAATCTAAAAATTGTGGCAAACTCCAAGAATAAAATATGTGTTTGCCCTTAAGGTATTATTATTTTTGGATAGATATGATAAAATTTTAATCTATATCATTTATTCCATGAGGATTGTCACTATTATCAAGTCAAGACACTAATCGATTTTTTTTTTTATTGTAGGTGAAAGTTGAATCTCAGATCTCTCATTTAATGATAAAAGATTTTTTTTTTTTTGGAGGAAGAACGATAAAAGACTTTACCACTTTTATTCATATGATTAAAACTTTATTATTATTATTTTTGGATAGATATGATAAAATTTAAACCTATAGTGTCCATTCCATGATAATTGCTCTTATTATCATCCTAAGACATCAATCAATTTTTTGGTGTAAGCAGAATTCCAATCCCAGATCTCTAATTCGACGACAAAAGACTTTACCACTTTTATTCATATGATTAAGACTTTATTACTAAATTGTTTTAAAAAATTAAAAGAAATTTCAGTATCTAATTTAAAATTACTTTAATGTTTACCAGAATTTTAAGTTTTGGGGAAAAAATCTCGTCTTATATAGACTTCCATCATATAACTTAAGTTCATCTTTCTTTAATTAACTATTTTTTTGTTTAATTTGGATAGTGTTTGTAAAGTCTTTTCTTTATTTTAAATATTATTTTTAATTAAACTATACATTGCAGAGAAAAACAAATAATCTATAATCTATAATATTTATATTTATAAACAAAAGATGTTTGACTTTTATTTGACTTTATAATATTTTGCCACAAAAATTTTTGAGGTCTCACAATTTTACACGTAATAATTTGATTATATATATATATATATATATATATATATATTAATTGACTTAGATTCTATTAAACCATCTATTAGAATATTGTCATATTATATTATATTTAAATGGAATAATTGATAGTTCCATATACAAATATGATCATAGTAAATGCCTATTAATAATTGGCATAATTATAAATTTAATATGTAAGGTAATAAAATTATTTATATATATATATATATATATATATATTATTTTTAATATATATATATATTTTCTTAAACTTTCCTGTGTATTGCGCAGATTACTATTTAATTTAAATTTAAAATCAAAGTTTTGATTCTTGAGTTAAAGAAGTTCTTAGAATTTAGAACCTCATTTTGTGATCTACCAAAGCATTCTAATTTATTCTATTTTGGTAATATGTACTCTTTAATTCTAAACGTTTAGGGAAAATTTTATTTTGATTTTTACAAAATTAATTCTGTTAATTTAGTCATTTCTAATATCTACTCATGGAAAATTAATTGTATTAATTATGCTAAATCTTAGTCCAAAATAAAATTAATTTTAAAATTTAAGAATACACAAAAAATCAGTTAGTATCTTGAAATAGTCATAAAGAATAATTATTATAGAGCGAATTTCATAAAATTTTGAATCCTTTTGTGTTATTATTATTATTATTTTAAAAAGAAGCTTTTTGGCTTCTATTTTTTGTGGAGCAACTTGATTAATTTTTAAAATTTCGTATATGATTTGGTAAAACTTATTCTATGAGGTATAGGCCATCACCTAATTAAAGTAAGGGAAAAATTAACAAATGCCTTAAGGACATTGGTTTATGATAAAGTATTTTTAAAAACTTTTTATTAGAAAAAAACAAAACAATAGATTTTTTTGACAGTTTTTTATATTTTCTATAAAAGTAATATAAAAATTTTCTTAAAATGGTCTATTAACAAATGTTCCAAGAGCACTTGTACTGTTAAAGCAATCCTTTGTGACTTCACTACAAAATGGTTGGGAAGGGGGAATAATTTAGCTTGATTTTTTGTTTTCGTTGTTTTTGTTTTGTTTTGTTTTGTTTTTTTTTTGTTGGTTTATACCAAAAAAATAACATTTAAAATTTTCTTTGAACTGACTAGGATTTTTTTAATAATAAAAATTGAGTTTGTACTCATTACCATAAAACATTTACAAGAGTGATAATTTTATTTTATTTTTTATTTTTTTTTATACAAGATAGAATTTATACTCTAGCCTAATCTTAGTGTATGTGTGTGAAGTTCTCTCCTAGAGACTTGAATCCCAGCTCTTGTTCCCCCACATCCCACGAGCACTTATACTTGTGGAATGACCATCGCACCAAGGTGTGCGGTGGTTATAAGAGTGATAACTAATAACTCATTTTTTGTCCCATTTATTTAACTAAGTATTCATTGCCATTGATTATGTAGTTAATAGTTGTGAGTTAAAGGTGTTCATTTAGTGTATAGTTTTAGCCTTCATTCTTAGGCTTATAAATAGCACACCCATAAGAACTCTTCTCGCCAATTAGAATCGAAGTTTTTCCTAAACTTGTTTCCATGGCTTCCTAGTCTCATACATCTTTTTACTCCCTGAATTATATTTTCTAGGTATAGGAGGTGTTGTATTTTGTGGAATTTATATCGTACAAAATAATGAGTGACTTAGTCTGTTGTATCATGAGGACAGTGTACTAAATAATATCCACTCTACAGTGGGACTCATGAATAGTATCAAAAAGTATAATGAGACTCATGAATAGTAGTAAAAATAAGCTAAATAGTAAAATAAGCTGCCCAATATAAGTTACCCCAACCGCAACCTTAATGTGAGGGTGTAAATCATCTCAAGAGAACAATCTCGTTCACTCTTCAATCTCTATCGTTGCAACTAATTTTGGTATTAAATTAATATTTTCTAAGTTGCCATGGATGTGACAAGTGGCAAATAGAGAGGTTACACTTGTCAAGGAACCTGAATGTGGAAAGCAATATGGGAAGTAGATGTGGCAGTTCCGATAGTAGATATTAGTGCATTCAATGAAGATAAGTGACACCTCTTCTCAAAAGAAAAGAAAAAAAGAGTGACATCAAAGAAGTTACAAACAACATTAAACACAATAACAATTGTCATTCAAGCTCAAGAAGAGAAAGACACGTGTAAGTTACTACTATTAGAACCATCGAATACCTTAAGTATAAATAGAGGACTCACTCTCAAAAAAATGAAACTACTCTTCACTGATAAATTTGTTCATATTCATTGCCTTGTAATTAATAATTATAGTTTCTTTGGAAGTTTTCTTAGTTTATAGGGTTTTAGAAGATGTTTCTGCTAGTAAGTTCATTTCCCTGTAATTTGTCACTTTGTTTAATCTTGTTTATACAAGATTTAAGTTAATCATTGTTAATCCTATTTTGATTTGGGATGCATTGTTGACCCTTGATATGATTTGATGTTTTATTTATTTAGGCTTCGGTCTAATTACTGCTTATATACTGTTTAGGCATCAAATTGATTTACTTGTTGTGGTACTTAGGGTCTGTTTAGATATCGCTTATTGCTGAAAATTAAAAACTGAAAACTAAAAACACTGTAATAAAATAATTTTTAAATGTGTGAATAGTACTGTGGGACCTAGTTTTAAAGTTAAATTTGTATTTTTCCTAAATTGTAGGTCACATGAATAGTGCCCATGACCCACAGAAAGGAAACGCAGAGGCACTAGATAGCGCAAAACCGCTATCTAAACTCACAATTAGTATAACACAAATTATGTAGCTCCCTGGTACTGATAGCATTAAATCTCACTTAAGTTTAGGTCTGGTACTTTTTTTATGTGTGGGTAAAATAATAGTTCGTACTTGTTATTTTAGAATTTATTTGCTTTTCATAGCTCATTGTTAATAGAGTTTAGAATCTAGAGTCCTCTTAATTGAGGTAGTATTGAACCTCATTTCCTTAAATACGAAGTCAAATAATTCATCAAAGTTCATAATCAATCAAATCGAAACTTGACATAAGACATTGAACCACAGACATTGAACCACCTTTTTTTTTTTTTTTTGAGAAATACATTGAACCACCTATAATCACATCGAACTTATTAAAATTAAATTCTCAAACAACTATTTAGCAAAAAGTTAATAATTATTTTATACCATAATTCGAGGTATAACTTTTTTGGGTTTGACTTACCTCTAATACTTTTTTAACTGAAATTTTCATTTGTTTTAATGAAAAACTGTCACATCACCCACTAACTAAATAAAAATGTGAAAATTAAAGCCCACCACTACTTACTATTGTGTATTTAAAATAAAAGGAGAACTTCAGTTAAAATAGTACTGAAAGTAAACAAAACCCAACTTCTTTTATATACTTCAACACATTATATATAAGGGAAGTGTGATAGTGGTGCATGATAAGATCATATTCCTTGTTGCTTTATAGGTGAGGTGCTAGTTATTTTATATTGATAATGTATAAGATCATATTACTAGGGATTTGAATTTAGTGCCATTATTGCACCATGTAATTATTGTTTGGTGTGATGTAAAAGTTTAAAAAGTAAAAATTTTAGATCCAATGACTATTGCACTGCAAAGTAGCCCTAGCTATTACAACGAATCTGAATTCATATCACTAACCATTTCCTTTACAGGTGAACCTGCATAAGATCATATTCTTATATCAATCTCCTTAATTATTTTTTTTCGACACATTTTTTTTGCTAATTAATAATATGTTCCTTTTTCAAAAATTTATAGCCGTTCAAAACATAAGACCTCTACTGTTGAACGTGCTAGAGATGCATAAGATTTTTTTTTTTTTTTTTTTTTTTTTTTTGGGGGTTCATAAGATCATATTAAGACTAATGGAATTACTGTGTTTGGTCACTTTCTTAATAATTTTTTCAAGAAGTAACCAATGACAGTGATATACTAGGGTGATCTCTAATCGAATAGGGTTACTTTCCCGACTAAGAAACAGACATAATGGCTTGTTGAATGGCACTTTTGAAAAGTTATGGTCAACATTCAAACTATAACTGTTGAAAATACAGGCGTAGCTCAACAATTATGCATACATTCATGAAATGACATTAATGTTGTGACACTTCATATTAAACTTTATATTCGTAAGATGTGTAAATGATAATCGGATAGAGAAGGATTCCAATTCTCATAATTTAGTGTTTGATCAAATTGACAACTTTTGGCTGTATGCTTATGTTTAATTATTATTATTATTATTGCATATTAATCTAAACTGTACTTGCATGGAAGAATTTCTGGAATATGGAACCTGCTTCGAAGTTAATTCGTTTTGCAAAGGATATGCTATAAGCTCAAATCTCACATGTATTTCCCTGAAAGAATGAGAATGTTCTTTGGATAATGGAGAATAAACTGCTCAGCTATATATAAAATGAAAAAAGAAAAAAAATACTTCTCCTTCTTTTTTGGTTGACCTTTTATTTTATTTTATTTTTGAAGAAAAAAAGAAAAAGAAGAAAAGAACTCAAATCTCACATGTAATTCCCTTAAAGAATGAGAATGTTCTTTGGATAATGGAGAATAAACTGCTCAGCTATATATAAAATGAAAAAAAAAAAAAAATACTTCTCCTTCTTTTTTGGCTGACCTTTTATTTTATTTTATTTTTGAAGGAAAAAAAGAAAAAAGAAGAAAAGAAATTGACCTTTCTTTTCAAAGCATCACTGTACCTTTGTTTATGATAAATGAACGGCACCAAAGGTCCAGAATCTGTTCTTCGTTACCAAAGATATATATCTTGATAATCACCTTTAACTGCCATTAATAATGTTTACTATAAATTAATTTAGAGATACCTGCTAAATGGTTTATCAATTAATAAATAAATGAAAAAGAATATTACTCCCATCTAATTTTCTTGTTTGAAGCATCAGGTAACATTGGGTATACTTTTTTTTTAGAGATAATTAACATTGGGTATACTTTATGTTCACGATAAACAGATAAACGGAGGATCATGTAATTCAACTAGCACAAAATATGCAAAATATTTCAAATAAGATAACACAAAATGAGACTAAAATAAACAAAATATTATCTTTGAATGTATAAATTTTCTTAGAATCCAAACACTTCAAACAAACGTTAAAGAAAAACGCAACATATACCTCTATATATATATATGTGTGCGTGCGCGCATGTGCGAAATGACTTTTTTGTTTCAATATTTAAAATTTTTGATTTTACATTTTTTTATAAAATACTTATTTCTAATATATCATGTTTACTTTTCACACTACCACTTTAAAAATCGTGTAGAAAATTAAGAACCACTTGATTTGAATACATTATTTAATAAAATTTTCATTATATATACAGATACATTAAATTTTTTATAGGCTAAATTAAAATTACATCATCTAATTTTGCCTAAAATTCAATTTAGTTCTATAATTTTAATTTTGTTCAATTTAATCCTTTAACTTTTAATTTTATTCATTCCCATTAGATGATCACCATTCAATGCCTAAAACCACGTATTTTGTCTTAAAATTTCTTGCACTATAAAAATTCATAAAATTCATAAAATTTTTATTTCTTAAAATATAATTAAATTATTAAATTCATAAAAAAATTTAATTTTTTTTTCGTAATTTTTAAAATATTTTTGTGGGTGCTTGAGAACCAAGGATAGAGTTGAAGAGTTGTAGTATAAGTGTGGGGATGCCGCAGCCCACGGGCCCGAGGAGGGAAGTCACCCGAGGAGAGGAAGGGATGAGTCAAAAGACTATGAGGCTTTCTAGGTGGAAAGAAGGATGTGAAGAGAGAGAATCAATGATCATAGGGGAAGTTTCTAGTTTGGAGTAGCCTATTACTTCCGCATTAAATGGTGGGCAACAGTTTTATCAGTTGCATTGATGAGGAAGTGACCTAAATAGTGTAAGTCACAGCTAAGCAAATTCCTTTCGCCACCTTCTTCAAATATAGAAAGAGACAAGTGTCATGAGAGGAAGTTTGTTAGGTAAGGATGGATGGTTGAGATATGAGGGAGGGAGAAGCATATAAGAAAAGGAGAGTTTACAGAGAAAAGGGAGAGACACAAGTACCAAGATATAGAGAAGAAACGAGAAGAACACTGAGAGAAAAGAGAGTGAATAGTAACATTTCTTATGTAAATGTGACCTCCTTGGGCCAGCTTGTATTGAGAAAGTGGTTGATCCATACAATAATATCTACCTTTCGTACTTATTTTTCTTCTCTGGTGGAGCCCCCCTTTAGTTGTTTCTTTCCCTCTCTTACAAATTCATTGTTTTGGGCCACGGTTAGACTGATCCAGCCACTATTCTAAGTGGACTTGGGCTGCTAGTTTTTCAGGTCCGTACAATTTTGAATTTTGAATTATAAACCATAAATGGAAACTTATATGGATAAATATAAATAAATAAAAGGAGCAACTTATAATTTATCATTTCCATATAACAGGTCACCAATATTCTTGAAGTTGAAGGAAAAGTAACAAGTATAGAATTTTCCAAATCATAAAGTTTGTGAACCCAGTGGTTCAATTGCTTCCCACTATTTTATATTGTCTAATTGAAGTAGAAAACTGCCCACAATATTTTGAAAAAAAAAATCCACATATTAGTAATAAGTTTTAATTCATTTCCGCTCTATTTTTCATCTATCTCAATTCAAAATTTTTTGAATTCAAAAATCATTTTTGTTTGGAACAAATCTTGACATAATTATTGAGAGAGAGAGAGAGAGAGAGAGAGAGAGAGAGAGAGAGAGAGAGAGAGAGAGAGAGAGAGAGAGAGAGAGAGAGAGAGAATTGTTTCTGGAACGAATAGTATAATTGCACCCCACGAGGGTAGATTAACAGTATGATTGCACCCTATGAATAGCAATTTTGCTTACATTTTTACTGCTTTACCACTACGTTTTGGATTTTTAATATTTGTATTGTATCATATTATTGATCACTTTATCTACTAATCAAATTAAGTAATTCACTACTCATAAATGGATTTCAAACCAAGTCTATCTCATAAAACAAAAATTATACCAGAGCACTTCATATCCTACGCTACACGAAATGATAAGCTAACGAACGACACTATATTTCATTATTTCATTGTTGCAACTATCTAATTAAAGGTGCCATTTTCAAATTTTTGGAAAAATAATAATCAAACAACATCTTCAACTGAAAGCTTAATCTTTCTATTCATTGCAATGCTCTAATAATTTACGAGTACCTTATTAAACATATTTATATACATATAAAATCCTAACTAAGTTTATAATGAATTTGTCTTTTCATTGCCCTTGCATCCACATACTTTTTCGAACTTGTAAACATTGTGAATAATCTTGGACTCCGACAATCAAAGAGTCGGTAGATGGCATTGATTAATGCATCTTCGAAATTTATTCGGTTATCAATACCAATATAGGAGTTTACCCGTTTACAGATTTAGCACAGAAGAAGGTGACATTGACTATGGATTCGAACACATTACCTTTGTTTTGAGTAACATTGGATTATTTTTGCCATATTGATCTTCAACAATGATGTAGTTGAGCTTGGAGGTTGCCATTTTTCGGTCCATACTAGGCTGAGCAAGAGTTGTGGGAAAAATTGGCAAATGACCTTTTTGAGCAAAAATTGTAGTGTTTTGCCTCCTTTCTCAAACTAATAAGGGAAATGCCCCTCTTTTGTAACTCAATTTGAGATAAATCGAGTTTAAAAAAAAAAAAATTTCTAGAGCCCTATAGTGGCGTTTTAAGGAGCTTATAGTAATGTTTTAAGAACCTATAGTGGTGTTTTGTAACTCGACCTCCATGAATTCTAGTTATTGGCAATTTTTTTATTATTATTTTTACTTATAACTCGAGTTCATGGAGGTCGAGTTACAAAATGCCACTATAGGGCCTAACTCAATTTATTTCAAATCGAGTTTTAAAAGAGGGGCATATAGTGACGTTTTGAGGACTTATAGTGGCATTTTGTAACTCGTCCTCCATGAACTCGAGTTATTGGCAATTGCTTTTACCTATAACTTGAGTTCATGGAGGTCGAGTTACAAAACACTACTATAGGGCTTAACTCGATTTATCTTAAATCGAGTTTCAAAAGAGGGGCATTTCCATAATTAGTTTGGGAAAGGGGGCAAAACGCTACATAATTTGCACGAAAATGGCATTTTCCCCATTTTCTCCCAAGAGTTGCTATACAAACTTTGAGGAACTTGGAGTATAACTAACTGTGTCTTGTTTCCGAATAGCCATGCTCTATCATAGGTGCTTCCATGCTTATATCTTCAGTATAAATCTTGTAAATGTTTCTGCTCCATTTAGTCATAAGCCTTATTCGTGTCTAGCTAAATTAAAAGCCACATAACAACTATTTCCTCGCCGATTGGTCTTCATGTAGTGTAACATCTCAAATGCCACTAACATATTATCCATGATTAGTAGACCGGGGACAAAGGTACTCTGTCAGTCAAAGTTGAAGGACTTCAGTATTTGCTAAAGTTTGTTAGTAAGAACTTTAGAGACTTCTTTGTAAATCACATTACTTAGATATGGGTCATGAGTTCAGGATTTTTCCTCTTGGGAAATAATACATTATGGGTATAATTTATGCGTTGTAAAATGCTACTTGAAGTTAAGGTTATCCACGAGTTGGGCAGGTTGGGTTTGTGCCTGGCTCGCAACCGACCCATAACAGATAGGGTGGCCAGCTTCCCAACTCGCAACTGACCCTTTAAGAGGGTCGGGTTTCACGGGTCGATTTCTTGTTGGATGGGCATCAGTTTTAGGTGAAGCCAAAAACCGATGGAAACCATCGAAAAATGCCGAAAAGTGGCGAGATTTCACCCGATCTGTCCAAAAATCTAGTCTTGGATTTGGTGGAGGTTTCATCGGATCCGTTGATTTTTCCGCCAAATCATGCCGAAAATCTCCAGATCTGGTGTATCTTTGTCGGATTTGACTGTTTTGGTAACCGAAATCCTTCAAATCAAGCTGAAAAACTCGCCAGGAAGCTTGAAAGTTCGCCAGAATCTGATGGTCTTTAGGCGGGTTAGGTTTCACGAGTTTTGAAGGAAGGGACTCGCAACTGACTCGCCGGAGTCGGGTTTTAGAGCTCGAGACCTGTGTCCCACCGCTGGAGCTATTGGATCAGGTGGCAGCGGGTTGAGTACGGGTGGGTTGGGCGGGTGGGTTGGACAACCCTACTTGAAGTAATGCAATACAACACACCCTTGTTTTTATTTATTTATTTTTTTAATATAAACAATCCAACACAGCCTTGACAACATTGTTTCCTACTATATGCTAGTAATGTTGGAAAAATAATGTATTTAAAACTCATTTATAATTTAGATGGGTGTGTGAGGGGGAGGATTGCTCCATTACGAATCTAATTAATATATATATATATATATATATATATATATATATATATATAACTCAGAGAAAATCCAATTAGATTTTAATTGGATTTTCAATTTTACGTCAAGTATTCCGTTTAATTTTAATTTTGTGTCAAGTGAATTATCTATATATATATATATATATATATAAATAGATGAAGCTAAGAGAAAGTTCAATTATAATCCAATTTTGTGTCATGTATTTACACCATAATTATCTACTTAAGTTGTGTCATGTATCCATTAAGGTTTTTTTTTTTTTTTTTTTTTTTTTTTTTTTTTTTTTTTTTTTTTGTGCCAAGTGAATTAATGAGTGCAAAATACTAAGAATCTAATATTAATGAACTATAAAATTTATAAAATAAAATAAAAAACCAATTTTAAAGATCACTACACGTTCTATCTTATTAAAAATTAGAAAAAAAAAATGATCATAAGTAGTATTGAATTTAGATAAGAGTTTTAATATGTGACTAATAATGTTTACTTTTTCAAAAAAAATAATTTGACTAATTATTTATATTTTTATGAAAAAAATTGTGTTTAATTTTTTTTGTCACAAAAATTGTATTTAATTTTAAATGTATCCATACATATGCATGTGTTACATGATATTTTAAAAAAAAAATAATTTGACTAGTTATTTATATTTTTATAATAATAATTGAGTTTAATTTTAAATGCATCCATGCGTTTGCATAGATTACATGCTAGTTAAGTGTAAAAATCAAAGAGTTCAAATCTAATTAGATTCTAAATTGGATTTCAATTGAAGTCCAATTGTTTGCCACATGTCCATCTATTTTTTTAATTTTTGTGCCAAGTAAATTATTGGGTACAAAAACTGAAAAGTCTAAATCTAATTAAATTCTAAATTATATATATATATATATAATTAATGAGAAACCATTATATATTTTAAAAATGTATGGTTTAAAAAAAGTGTAAGCTAATATTATGAGTCCTTTTGGATACAGCTTATTTTGCTGAAAACTGAAAACTAAAAACACTATAACAAAATAATTTTTAAATGTGTAAATAGTACCATGTGACCCATTTTTAATATTTTTTTTCTGAATAAAATGATTGTGGGTTCCATGAACAGTGCGTGAACAGTGCACAATGTCTCCTGCACAGTGTAATCCGCGTGCATAAACAGTGCAGGTTACTATTCATAAGCCTAAATGCATTGTTCATGTCCCATGAATAGTGCAAGAGGTACAGGAAAAAAAAAAAAAAACTCGCAAAAAACGCAAATGCAGGGAGAGAGACACGCATCCAAACGCTCACTATGTATAACTAGCTTGTAACTCCACACATATGCATGGATATACTTAAAGATATACATTAAGATGTATATTATAATTTGTACATATATAATTTAAATATTATTGATAATCATTCTTATATATATTTTTTTTTAACTTTTTAAAAAGTCTTGTAAGAATATTATTAGATAGAAAATGTAAATTGTCCATTTTTTAAAATTTTTTATGTTCATTAATTCTAGACTCTTTGGTGTTTGTACGCATTAACTCACTTGGATTGATATTTATGATGTAATTGCACATTTGACTCTAAAATTAAGAAATAAAATTCTTTCTAAAAATAAATAATTTAGAACACATATCACAAAATTGAACTTCAATTGTAGAATCTAATTGGATTTTCTATAAGCTTTACCTATTAATATAAATATATATATATATTTGAACATTTTCTAAAAAAAATGTATAATTTGAATTGTATAATTGTAATTATTTTTAATTGTACTCATGCATGTGCATGAGCCTACACAATAATATTAAGATAATTAATAAATTTAGAGACACAAAAATTTTACAATTTTGTTCACGAGTATTACAAAATTAGCACATTATGATTTCTAAAAGAAGAAATTAAATAGTAGATTTCTAAAAAGACAAACTCACCATCATCTTACCTATATTAAACCCAAGAACTTGATTCTAAAAAAAAATAAAGTTTAGAAAAAAAAAAAGCAAAAAACTTGTAACTTAATTGGTTGACATATCTCTTGATGTTTTCAAAACATTTAAGGTTCGAATTCTCTCCCCTAGTTGTACCTATTGAATTATTAATAAATAAATAAATAAATAAACACTATAGTGAGCCAAACTCACGCTTTTAGTGCTTGGAAGTCGTGAATTCAAGTCATAATTTCACTTTTTTTTTTTTTTTTTTTTTTTTGTTTTGATAAACATAAACACTCATCTATTAGATTATATGCAAATGTAAATTGTTATAGAGGCAGAGGAATAGGATAGCACAGACCCCAGAAAAGCCTCTGTTCAAGAGGAGGAAAGGGTTCAAATGAGTTCACCTTTTTCATGGAGAAAAAATAGGAAATCCCTTCTCCTAACAAATTTTGCAGAATCGTTGAGAGAGGAATAGGATAGCACTAACCCCACAAAAGCCTCTGTTCATGACCATCAAGGGTCAATCTACAACTAAGCAGTTTTTTTTTTTTAAGTTGGATTTTTGGCGTTTTGGGTAGTTTGAATTTCTGGGTTTACAATTTTTGTTTTGGTTAGTTTGAAATTATCTATCTTACACTAAAAAATTCTATCCAGTACAATAGAAAGTTTACATGCCCTTGATAAGAAGCAAAGAAGGTGCCCCTTGAAATAGGTTTTGTTCTTTGATTTTATGTGCAGTTAGTATGTACCTCTATGATTTTATTGTGCCGATTAGCAATTATGGTTTGTAATGCTGTGTAACCTGATCGAAAGTAGAACTCATTTTGAATGAGTGGCAATGTAGACCTTACCTTAAAAGTTTCTTCTTTTTTTTTTAGATAAGAACATGGAAACTTATGATGTAAAAGAGATTAATGCCCATAATTTGTCTCCATTGTAAAAGAGATTTAATCACAATTTACAACTTTTTCTTTTAGATAAATCGTAAAAATACTGCCATTAACTATCGCAAATAATTGCTGCATATGTTAAATCAAGAGGTGCCCTATATTATTGGCGCATACCCTTCCTTGAGGTAATAGCGATAGAAAGTAAATTGAGTGGTTGATACGAATTGTGCGTAAGATAGACTCTGGCTCTGGTATAGCCTCTTCAACTTTCAACTTTCAACTTTCATATACTGTCCGATCTCTTTGGGGTACGTGTACTAGTGGAGCTGTTTATAGATGATGGACCATGTCTAAGTTTTATTCTTATATGATTGACTGACGACAGGGAATATAAAAAATAATAATGTAGTGCAACATCAACTGTCATTCTTCTAGAAAAGAAAGTTAGACATGCTTCAATTGTTGTACCTGTGCCTATTAAGGCTTAATTTAACAAGCTTTGGTGCAAAAAGGTTTGGTAAATGCAAGCCATACTAGTGATTTTACCAAATTATTGTTAGGGGACATTCTACAATTGCTCATGTCTATCAAATCTACATTAGGCCTTTTCAGCCAAATTGCATAATTTATAGAAAAATTTAGAAGAAATGCATCTGGCTGAACTTATTTAGTTATGTAGAACTTTTTTGGAACTCGAGTTTGCCAAGCTTGAGTTCCAAGCTTGAGTGACATATAATGCTTAGAACTCGAGTTTAATAAAATAAGAGTTTTACTTGGAAGTCAAGTTTAACAAACTCGAGTTTCAAAAAAGGTGCTATATAATTAAATAAATTTGGCTGGATGTGTTTTTCTTAATTTTTCCCCAAAATCATACTATTTAGCAAAATTAGCCTCTATAACAAATGAAACTTATTTAATTATTTATTTATTTAGTTGGCTTAATACTTGAAAGCTCAAAAATGTGTTAAAACACAAAAGCTGTTTAGACTCCCAATTAAAAGATTACGGCTCAGTTGATTTTACTCTAACTTATCTAAGTGCGGAAACAAGAGTAAATGAAGCGCAAACAACCGATACTACTCTAGTGCATAAACATGAACAACCAACAATAAAAGTAAAGCACAAGAGTAAGGGAAGAGAGAATGCAAACACAAGATAACATGGCGATGTGTTATCGCAGAGGAAATCAAAGAACTCGGCAAAAAACCTCTTCGCTGCCCTCAAAGTGAAAATCGATCCACTAGACAATCAGTTGGGATACATGGGTTAGCAAGAGACCCTCTAAGCCTAATCTACCCAATGTACCTAAGCACTCCAAGTTCCTACTCCAACAAAACTTCTCGGAACCGTGTCTTGTCTATCCTTCTGGATCCCACAATACGCCTAATTGCATCCACCAAGTCTCACCAGCATCTTTTGGCAAATCCCCAAAACTTCCCAAGCTCCAAAACACTCTCTACATTCTAAATAGGTGTGGGTTGTGTTTGGGTACAAATCTCCTCTCAAGGTATGACAATGGGAGAGGGATGGAGAAGAGGCTACAATGATTTCTCACTAAGGATGAGTAGCTCTCTCTCAAAAAGATGGGTGTGTGTGTTGTAGAAAACCTATTTATGGTTTTTCTCTCTAATTTGGCGTCTCTTACATTTGTGGGTAATGAGGGCATATATAGTATGGGTGAAGGGTAAGTATGAGGGATTTCACAATTCGCTCAAATACCAATGGGCTTGGTCTACGATCGAATGCTATAAAAGATTTGTGCCCCCTCATCCTTCACCAATTGGTCGTTGGATGGATCAGTAAGGCACACGGTCCAACAAGTGGTATCAGAGCCTAGTCATAGGTTCGGGTCGTTGGAGCCGCATTGTGAGGGATTTCACAATTCGCTTCAATACCAATAGGCTTGGTATGTGATCGAATGCTATAAAAGATTTGTGCCCCCTTATCCTTCACCAATTGGTCGTTGGATGGATTGGTAAGGCACACGGTCCGATAGTAAAAAAGTCACACTAAAAAATCCTCCAATCAGAATGTTTTGCGACTACCTCGTAGGAAGGCCTTATCCGCGAGACACTCGCGAAAATGACAACCTGGCATGACTCTTCAGCTTCCGGTATGTGCTTCTCACATGGCTCTTTCGCGGGTTAGCTTCTCGCGAAATCCACTGATTTTTCATCTTAGCTTGAGTCTTCACCAACTTCATACTAAACCCAATACAATAAAATCCCATAAAATACAAGGAAATAAATTAAAGCAATTACAACACTTTTTGTCACGGAATAAAGCCAACATAAAACATAGTTGTAAATCACAATTTTACAATCTCCCTATTTGGCTATTCCGTGACAAAACACCCTATAACAGACTCTAGACTTAAACGTGAATTTGGAAACAATGGCAAAACTCACTCACACCTAAATCTAGAAGCTGTGATGAACTTGGAATAAGATACCTGTAACCTGAAACACTTGCACAAAACGCATTAGACCCTTAAGGTAAATCCAATAATAAAAGGACAAGTATAATGTAACAAATAAATTGCGATTAAGTAAACATGATGTGAAACATGTGAGCAACTTGATCATACACCAAAACAGTCATATGAAAATGACTACAATGATCATGTAGCAAAGCAAATGATCATCTGAACATGCAACCAATAAAGCACAATAGCATAAGGATAAAAGCATGTTCAACACAAAAACACAAGGCAATGAGAGCAATAAAGCATATCAAAGCACCATAAAGCAACGAGAAAACAAGTATAAAGTAAATCAAGGTTTTCTATAAAAAAAATGTCTTCTCCCCCTTAGTATATGCATCAACCTTATGGCTTTCTCCCCCTACAAATGTGCACGACATAGAATTTCTCCCCCTAAGAATGTGCATATAAGTCATATAGAAATGACGAAACACACCGGTATACTCTCCAATATAGTCTCCCCCTTTTTGTCACGAATAGACAAATGAATCGAGAGGAAGGAGGGAAAGAAAAGAAGATATGAACAAGGGTAAAAGATGATGCATGAGGAGTGCAAGATGATGAGAAAATGAAGCTCAAACATAAGACAAAAACATCAAAAAAATGCTACAAAGCATAAAGTAAACATGACATGCTAAGGATGATGGAACATGATATGGACCTAGGCATGACATAGACACAAGAACATGGTATATGTGCTAAAAGGTCTAAAAAGACTTAACTAGCATGAGTGAATGCAAAATATGTCAAGTGTTCAAGTGTGTGCAGCAAAAGTGCATCTAGTGTGCATGTGAGATGCATGACCAATGCATGAATAAGCACTCACGGGGCAAAGTGTATAAAACACACCACCAATGATCAAAACATGATAAACATGAATAATTATGGTGATCCCTAAATTTTGGTACTTATCGGAGTCAAAAATAACGAGAAAATGGCATTTAGGCATTTTATCAAACACTTAGAATGCACACACTTCACATGTATGTTAAACCATGTATGAACATATGAAAATCTTGCCTAAATACATATTATTTCTGCCACAAAGGGCCAACATCCAAAGAAAATTATCATTTAAACAAAGCCTAATAAAAAAGATTGACAAAAAATAAGTTTTCCAACTCCCATTTAAGAAAATCCCAACTATGAACATAAAACTTCCAAAAACATAATCTAAGGATCAAAATCAATGAAAAGTGTTAAAGATTACCTTAGAGATGTTAATGGAATGAAAAACATTTAAATTTAGTTGGGTTTTGATGTAGAAACATGAAAACAGGGGTTTGGCAGAAAATGGGAGAAGTTTAAAACAAATGTCCCATGAAATGCCCTTTAAAAAGCTGATCTAGAAATTTTCACGGGAAGCTTACTCGCAAAGTTACTCGCGAAATTTTTCGTGGGTAAGTCTTACCAGCGAGACACTCGTGAAACTCTCTATCCAAAGCTGAAAAAAAAACTTTAAAATTGGACCATTTAACTCCCAGTTGAGCTTATACATGAAACAGGTTATGAAAACACCTAGAAAACATGTTTTTCACACAAAAACACTTTAAAAACTTTGAAAAACATAGGTGATACAAATCACTTCCAAAAGCAAACAAAAAGAACAAAAATATTTTTGGTTTGAACTACATATGGTTGAGCACACACCCATCACATTTGAACATGTATAATCACACAAATGAAATAGATATTCATTGAACATTAGACTTGTGTGTTGTGTGTGTGGATCAAGTGTGGAATGGTCCTTAGTCTAGAGTGAAGTTTCAATGATCAATTCAATCAAGTTATGCACAACTAGTACTAAGTCAAGTAGTCTATCTCAATTATAGAAATGAGCATATATGACCTCCCATAATAAAATGATTACAAATCTTAGAAGCTTTTTATTTGGCTTTTGTACAAATCATAACATTTGATCTTTTTGAACAATACATCTCATTTTTGAGATCGGTGCTTGAAATTTTTGATATTTCAACATTGATAGTTAGCCTTTGGCTTTTTGAGCACCTTACATTTCAATCTAAAATGTCACTTTCTCTTTTTCCTAGTCAAATACTATGTGCGACGGCTTTTGCAACTCATTATCTCTTTTCATCTCATTATCTCTTTTCATTTTGAGATTTACATTTGTTGAGCTCTTTAAGCAAAAACATAAAAATAAAGTGGGAAGAGATATAAACACAAGTCTATGCAAGTATCAAGACCATTAAGACTATTGACCAATCATTCATGACAAGCTTGAAGATCAATTTACAACAGTCACATATAGTTTTCCAGATTTTTCCCACACAGATATATGTGCATATAGAACATGCTAAGCTCGAAAATGCACTACGCCATTAGTACGAAGATATTAGGCCAAACTCACATGTGACGTGCTCACACATATACGATCAAACTTTTTGAATTTTTCACTTTTTATGTGGTTTTGGATTTTTACTCACACAAAAACAAAATCATAAAAGTAAGATCAACAACAAAAACAATGCATACAAATAAATGCAAGATGTACAAAATGCATGAAGATATGACAATCAAGGCATGAAGGGTCCAACAAAGATCGAAAGAATTAGATCAAGGACCAAAAGAGCAAAGCTCAACCATAGGAACCATTCCTCATCCAAACGGAACAATTGTTTGGAATGAGTGTCTCATGAGAAGTAAGACGAGGGTTGGATGAATGAGAATCAGAGATGCACATAGACAAGGAGGTAAGAACATCAAAAACTTTCTTCAACAACTTACCATTTTCCATCAAATCTAGTTTAGCTTGCACAGCACAACTTCCAAAAAGCTCAGGTTTCTCTTTTCTTTTTATTTTTTTAAGAGCTTGAACCTTAGAGTAATGAGGTCTTAGATGACTAAACGCACCACAATGGTGACAAACAATGTGTTTATGTCTACTAGGCTTTTTGGAAAGGGATCTAGCAACATGATTTTGTTCTCTCTTCAACTTGGAGAATTGGGGCCTTATATGACCAATCACACCACAATGGTGGCAAGTATGAACAAACTTAGATCCACTCGATTCCTTAGGATGGGACCTAAACAGAGGTTTAGGCTTAAGAACCTTTCTCTCCACTTTTTGGTTTCTTTTATGTGGAGGAATGTACACCGATTTATCTTTAGAGGTAGAACTCACAATAAGGACAAAATCGGGTACCACAACATGATTGCAACATATATTATCTTCCATTTTAGCAACAGGTTCAGTAATCAAACACTTGGCATGCATCTTAAGAGATTTATTTTCACATTTAAGATCATTAACAAGTTTGTTAGACAAAACAAGTTAAGCATCCAAGTCTATATGCAAACATTCAAATTCTTTTAGCTTTTCAAGAGAATTTTCAGTAAGTTTCTTATATTTCTCAACCAATTTGTTGAATTCATTGAGCTTAGCAATCAAATCATCATTTTCACAAAATAACTTGCTCAAACTCTTTTGAAACTTCTTAGCCTTTTTCTTCAAGAGTTTTTGGAATATCAACAACACCCAATGATTCAAGTAACATGTCATCATAATCATGAGGATAAACACTTATAGAGGCATTTTCACAAACACATGGCATGTTACAATCAACAATATCCATAGAAGCATACAAAACATTATTCATGGCAAAACATACAAAGGGTCAAGGATCACACTTAGGTAATAAAACCAAAACAAGTGTACCCACTCTAATACCAATTGAAAGCTAAAAAATGTGTTAAAACACAAAAGCTGTTTAGACCCTCAATTAAAAGATTACGGCTCGGTTGATTTTACTCTAACTTATCTAAGTGCTAAAACAAGAGTAAATGAAGCGTAAACAATCGATACTACTCTAGTGCATAAACATGAACAACCAACAATAAAAGTAAAGCACAAGAGTAAGGGAAGAGAGAATGTAAACACAAGATAACACGGCGATGTGTTATTGAAGAGGAAACCGAAGAACTCGGCGAAAAACCTTTCCACCGCCCTCCAAGCGAATATACATGGGTTAGCAAGAGACCATCCAAGCCTAATTTACTCGATGTACCTAAGCCCTCCAAGCTCCTATTCCAACAAGGCTTCTCAGAACCGTGTCTTATCTAGTTTTCCGGATCCCGCAATACACCTGATTGCATCCACCAAGCCTTACCGGCTACTTTTGGCAAATCCCCAAAACTTCCCAAGCTCCAAAACACTCTCTACACTCTGGATAGGTGTGGATTGTGTTTGGGTACAAATCTCCTTTCAAGGTATGACAATGGGAGAGGGATGGAGAAAAGGCTACAATGATTTCTCACTAAGGATGAGTAGCTTTCTTTAAAAAAGATGGGTGTGTGTGTTGTAGAAAACCTATCTAGGGTTTTTCTCTCTAAATTGACCTCCCTTACATTTTTGGGTAATGAGGGTATATATAATATGGGTGAAGGGTAAGAAAGTCACACTAAAAAATCCTCCACGCAGAATGTTTCGCGACTACCTTGCGGGAAGGCCTTACCTGCAAGACACTTGCAAAAACGACAGCCTGTCATGACTCTTCAGCTCCCAGCATGTGCTTCTCACATGGCTCTTTCGCGGGTTAGCTTCTCGCGAGCTTCTCGCAAAATCCACTGATTCTTCATCTTAGCTTAAGTCTTCACCAATTTCATACTAAACCCAATACAATAAAATCCCACAAAATACAAGAAAATAAATTAAAGCAATTATAACACTTTTTGTCATGGAATAAAGCTAACATAAAACATAGTTGTAAAGCACAACTTTACAATACTGTTGGGCAAGGATAAATCTATTGGCTAAAAATTTTTGTGGATTTTAAAGTTTAAATGTTTATATACCACTAGCATTTGCAGGTTTAATTAGAATCATCTTGATTTTTCAAGAGTTAGCCAGTCTCAGATCCACCACATAAAGAAGGAAGCAAAGGTGGTTTTGCAACTAAAAGCAAATTTGACAAAATGTAATTTCTTTTTTGAATGTGTATTTGAAAGTGATGTAATGATATAGATAAAAGTTTGGGTAGGAAAAATTTGAGGGGAAAGAAGGCTAAATTTTATGAGCTCTCTTAATTTTTTGTTTTTTGTTTTAATAAATTGGGGGTGTTTTACTTTTATTTCGATGAAAAATGAATTAAAAAAAAAAAAAAACTAAATTTCAAGGAATAAAAAGATGAACATTAAGGGAAAATATACTAAATTTTAGGGGTTCTCTTTTTGAATTCAAAATGAAAATTTTTATTTTACATTTATGATCCTATTTCTAAGAGAAGTTACCCTTTATTAATCAGGTTATGTAGTTCAAGTAGCAGAAATAAGCTAAATATTGAAATAATATAACATTAGATTAGACATAAATAAGCAAAATATGATCTTCAAAATTTCAAATATAAAAATTTTCTTAGAACCCAACACTCAAAACAAATGATAAAGAAAACTTAACATATACCTCAAGTATATATGTGCCCAATGAATTTTTATATTTCAATATTTAATTTTTTTTTCTTTTTGCCTTTTCAATAAAATGGACATCATGTTTACTTTTCATACACCATTTTAAAGAACCTAAAAGGATATGCTGCAGAAAATTACGAACCATTTTTTAATACAATATTTAAAAAAAATTAGTAAACATAAACATATTTTTATAGGATAAATTAAAATTACACTCTCTGACTTTGCCTAAAATTCAATTCAATTTAGTTTTGTAACTTTAATTTTGTTCAATTTAGTCCTTTAACTTTATTCAATACCGTTAGATGATCACCATTAAGCATCTAAAACCACGTATTTTTTTTCTTCTTGCATTATAAGAATTCATAAAATTAATTAAAAATTTTTTTAAAAAAAATTAAAAATTATTAAATTATTAAAGTCATAAAATTTTTAAATGGCAACTTATATTTTTATCACTTGTAAATTTATTTTGAATTTAAAACCTAATTTCTATAAAAACATATATTTGAACATACTCATGAGTTTAGGGATATAAAAGTAGGCTCTATACAGAGGTGAGGAGGTTTAAAAAATAATTTACTTACAAATTTTTAAAGCTTTATTCTAATAAACAATGAGTTTCTAATTCTTTTGTCAAGAAAGCTAAAGGGAAGGAATCAAAACGTATAAAATATTCTCATAAATTCCACTAACACTTGAATTACGAATTTAAATTATATTTTAACATAAAATATATTTAGACGTAATATTAAAATGAATCATATTCTCATTTGAAAAGATTGTTTTTTATGATGTTGGATACTTATCAAAGATTGAAGATAAATTTGTTATGTTCGTACTAGTTATTGTTGCAATATATGTGTGGAAATATGTTTTAGATAGTTTAGAAATATGTTTATACTCGTTATTGTTGTATATATGAACAGGCATGAAGCAAAAATGCATCAATTTTCCTTTTCTCTAAAACTTCAATTAAAGGAGGGGGTGTGGGGTTGGAAGCCGTCATACTTGAATGATATCCATATAATAGGTCACTCATTCCTAACATTGAAGTTTCCAAATCATTTTAAAAAAGTTCATGAACCCGGTGGTTTGATGGCTTTCCATCATTTTATATTTCCTAATCGAAGCAGAAACTGCTCATAATCTTCGGAAAAAGATATTAAAAAAATTATATATTATTATATTAGTCATAGGGTTTAATTCATTAAAAAATGGCATGACTATGTAATCCATTTCTACTCTATTTTTAATCCATATCAATTCAATAGTTTCTAAATTTAAAAATAAGTTTTTCTTTTATGCTTGGAACAAATCCAAAACATAATTATTTTGAGAGAGAGAGAGATAGTGTTCGTGCATGCACGCGCTTTACAGTATTAGATAATTTCTTGTATATAAGTGCCATCTTTGTTTTTGTATAGACTACTATTCAAGTGTGAGAGATTTTGTTTCATGAACACATTAAGTAGATGTATTTGCAGGAGAAAAATAATATATAACACCAATACAGTGCAAATGACCCATGAATTGATTTTCTCAATCAGGGTTAAGATTAAAGAATTCTTAATGAAGTTTGCAACCATTTCGTCATTGCTGCTGCTCCACCTCCATCCTTGATGTTTAAATCAGTATATTTCCCTCAAAAATAATAAGGAAATGGAGCTAAGGGTAGGAAAACATATTTTTATAAAAAGCTCTAGAATTACCAAGTCGACAATCCCATTTCTATTGGGGTAACCCACATCATAACATACACGTTCTTTTGCTATATAGACATTTTCATTGTTAATATATTGTTTAAAATTATAAAGAGTATATCTGAGAAAAAATAATTTGGAGTTGAAATGGGTTTCCAATATCATACATTTTTTTTTTCCCAAATAAGTATCTGATTCATTCAAATATTCCATTGAACATATGTTTAAACATAACAACAACAACAACAAGAAGATTGCAAACATAACTGTGGTGAAAATATTTTTCATGAGAATAACAAAATTAATAAACTTCTTTTTTATATCAATTTTTGGTCTATTAATGTATTTAAGCTCTTCATGTATTAACCACTTCTATTGAGACTACAAAATCTAAGATGATTTATAACTTTTCTTTCAAGTTAATTTGGAATGAATTCGACTTGAAAATTGTGACTTCAAGTTAGAATTTTAGTTGCTTTTTCATGAGTGTCTAAACGCACGCATAATAGAGTGTGTAATAAAAAAAATACTCCATTAGAACATATGCAAATGTAAAATGTTATATAATGTTGGAGCATTTTAATATTATATAATTAAATGGGTTAATATGACAACTTAAATATAATAATATGGGAGTCAATATTGAAGAGAATGAGTTAGTGGAATGTTTAATCCCACATTGAAAATGAGAGAGACTCGTTTATTCTTTTTAATTGAGGTGATTAATGGACTGATATGTATTGGAGAAAATATTAAGCTGGATACATTCAGAATAATTTTCATATCAATTGGTGAGTAAATGACCTTTTTATTATGGAAAATAATGAGTCATTCACCCACTTAATAGACTAGCCATTTGAGCCTATTTATTTTTAGAAACTCCTTATCTGATCCTTTAATTGTGTAAATCTAGCCCATCAGCATTATATTCAACAATTAATCTTATAACACTCATTACATCAGAATTGTGGACCAAATTAATCAGATGAATCTCGATAATAATTTCATAAGGTAAACTGAGCCTAAAAATAGACTCATTCAGACCTAATAATAGTTATAGTGTTACAACACCAAATAATACAGCAATTCCAAGCATTCTATACTTTAAAATAATTTGAGAGATTCTTGGCAAGAAAGGGTGTTTTTTTGGTGAAGTTTTAGGCTTGAACACTTTGTGCAGAGGTTGTTCTTGTCATACAACATTTGTTGAGCTGTTGTATCTTGTGGGAGACAAGTTAAATGAGGCCTGCATCAGGTACAAAGATTAGCCAACCAAGTGTTCGAATCTCCTTAAAGAGAGTGAGTGTTGTGCCTTAGTTCAAATAATTTTATGTGTTTTTATCTCCAAATAAATAATATTAAGAAGTATTATTCAGTTTTCTCTTTGTGTTTTTTCCATTATTATTGTGTTTGCAACAACAATTTTGAGGAGATTCAACACATGGAGCCTAAACATAAGAAACCAAATAATACTGTTGGAGATCTTAACAAACCATTCCACTTCAAGGGAGCCCGCTTCAAGGGAGCCCACTTCAAGAGGTGGAAAGGAAATGTCCTCTTCTATTTGAGTCTTCTCAAGGTTGCCTACATCCTCACTGACAAGAATCCTTACAAGGCTTCCACCGATGAGATGAGTGATGAAGAACTTCTACTCTATCAAGCTAAAATAGATAAGTATACAAAAGATGAATACAATTGGCACTCTTATCTTTTAAATTGCCTTGCCGATCATTTCTATGATTATTATGATACAACTTATAATTCTGCTAAAAAGATTTGGAAAGTTTTACAAAGCAAGTACGATACTGAGGAGGCTGGTGCAAAGAAGCACGTTGCAAATAGATTTTTTCGTTACCAAATGGTGGATGAAAAATTAGTGTTGGATCAAGCACAAGACTTCTAGATGATTGTGGCAGAATTGAGATCCGAAGGCATAAAGATTGAGATAATTTGGTGGTAGCTGGCATAGTTCATAAACTACCACAATTTTGGAGGGAGTTCCAAAAGTCTTTGCGGCACAAACAAAAGGAGACACCCTCGGAGACTTTGATCACGTGCATCCTTGTGGAGGAGGAGGCTAAAGGAAAAGATGCACTCATGACACAAGAGAGCAATGGTAATTCCACCACAAAGATAAACCTTATTTCCGCCAAAACTTATATGCCCAAAAATAATTTTCCTAGAAATAGTCGATTGAAGCCTAAAAAGAAAGTTTTCAAAAATAATAGTAGACCTCAAGGAAGGGGAAACCCAAATAAAAATAATAATAAGAACCAAGGACCCCCTTCACAAGATCAATTTAATAGATCTTGTTTTGTCTATGGCAATGGTGGGCATATTTCTTGATTTTGCAAATTTTGGAAATATGAATCTGATCCACAGGCTAACGTACTGAAGAGCCTTTAATGACTATGATTACAAACATCAATATGGTGCAATATGTTGAAGGGTGGTGGGCAGAATCTAGTTCTAATAGGTATTTCTTTTATGACAAAGATTGGATCAAGGTGCACACTCCCTTTAAAGAAGAAAAAAACTATATGCTTGGTGACTCTAGAAACCAAGGTTCTTGGGAGTGGTGAGGTCAATTTGAAATTCACCTCTAGACGTGTGCTAACATTGAAAGATGTGCTCTATACTCCATCCATGAGGAAGAATTTTATGTCATGTTTTTTGCTTAATAAGGCTGGTTTCAAGCAGACTATAAAATATAATAATTATGTAATCACTAAAAAGGGATTATTTGTTGGCAATGGTTATGCTTATGATGGAATATTTAAATTCAATGTTGAGAATAATAAAGCATCTATTAGTTCAGTTTATATGTTTTCTTCTATTAATTTTTGGCATGCTCGTTTGTGTCATATAAATAGTATGTATGTGAGAATCATGAGTAGTTTAGGATTAATTCCAAAATTGTCAAAAGATTTTGAAAAATGTGAAACTTGTAGTCAAGCTAAGATTACAAAAAAAAAAAAAAAAAAAAAAAAAAAAAAAAAAAAAAAAAAAGGCCTCATAAAAGTGTTGTAAGAAATATCGAATTGCTTGAGTTAATTCATTCTGATTTATGTGAATTTGAGGGAATTTTAACTCGTAAAGGAAATAGATATATTATCACTTTTATTAATGATTTTAAAAATATACAATTGTTTATTTGTTGAAAAAAAAATAAGGTGATGCTTTTGAAAAATTTCAAGATTTTTTAATTGAAATTGAAAATCAATTCGGTAGAAAAATAAAAAGAATAAGAAGTGATAGAGGCTATGAGTATGAATCTAGTGCATTCATCTCATTTGTTCAATCTTTGGGAATTATCCATGAAACTACTCCACCATATTCACTTGCTTCTAATGGTGTGGCTGAAAGGAAAAATAAAACTCTAATTGAGTTAACAAATGCCATGTTAATTGAATCTTGTGCACTTTTACAATTTTGGGCTGAAGCTATTTTAACCACATGTAATGTTTTGAATAGGGTGCCACATAAAAAAAACGCATTCCACACCTTTTGAGATGTTGCTTTGCTTATGTAAGGCTTACTGACCCTAAAATACCTAAGTTAGATATAAAACCTACTACCTGTGCTGTGATGCCCCAATTTGATTGACTGTGTGATGTGTGTGGATGTGTGATGAGTCTCACATCAGATATTTACTAGATAGATATGGGTTTTATTAACAACTACAAGAAGCCTCAATTATGACTAGTCCTTTTGAGGTATAGTGCAGACGTGGCTAGCGCTTTACCTTGGGTTGTTACATATGGTATCAGAGCTGGTTCGGTAACCTTGTGTGGGCTTAGAGACGCTACCCCACAAAGTGGGCCCTAACGAGGACGTTAGGGGTTTAAGTGGGGGAGGTTATGATACCCCAATTTGATTGATTGTGTGATGTGTGTGGATGTGTGATGAGTCCTACATAGGGTATTTATTGAGTAGATCTGGGCTTTATTAACAACTACAAGGAGCCTCAATTGTGACTAGTCCTTTTGAGGTATAGCGCAGATGTGGCTAGCGCTTTTCCTTGGGTCGTTACATGTGCTTTTCTTGGTTATGCAATTAATGGTTCAATCTATAGATTTTTTGATTTTGAAAACAAAATAATTTGAGTTAGGTGATGCAATTTTTCATGAAGAAAATTTTACTTTTAAATTGAAAAATAGTGGGAGAGAAGCAAATATTTTGTCACAACCTAGTTCTTCTACTTCTCATTTACAAAATTAAGAAAATATTGAAATAGAACCTAGAAGAAGTAAAAGAGCTAGAGCTGAAAAGGATTTTGGACCTGATTATTATGTTTTTAATATTGAGAAAAATCCCCAAAAATTTAAAAGAGGTTTTAACATCAACTAACGCTTTATTTTGGAAAGAGGTTGTAAATGATGAAATAGAGTCTTTAATTTCTAATATAACTTTTTTTTTTTTAGAGAGTTTCAACCTATGTCGTCCGCTCCTGATAATTACTCTTTATTATCAGATCAAGACACCAATCAGTTTTTGGTGTAGGCGGGAATTGAACCCCAGATCTCTTATACAACCATCAGAGACTTTACCAGTTGAGCTAACTTAGAAATTAGTAGACTTTCCACTGGGTTGTAAAACCATAGGTTGTAAATAGGTCCTTAGAAAAAAGTTAAAACCAAATGGATCAATAGATAAGTTTAAAGCTAGACTTGTTGTAAAAGGCTTTAAACAAAAAACTGATTTTGATTTCTTTGATACATTTTCTACTGTAACAAGAATTACATCTATTAGATTGTTAATTGTTATTGTTGCAATTTTTTATTTGAAAATTTATCAAATGAATGTAAGAACAGTTTTTGTTTTTTTGTTTTTGTTTTTTTTTTTTTAAATGGGGACCTAGAGGAAGTGATTTATATGGATCAACCTGAAGGCTTTGTAGAGCCTGGACAAGAAAGCAAGGTATGTAAACTAGCTAAAACCCTATATGGCTTAAAACATGCACCTAAACAGCGACATGAAAAGATTAATTCTTGCATGATTGAGAATTATTATAAATCAAATGAATGTGACAAATGCATTTATTATTAGCCTCTATATAGATGATATGTTGATTTTTGGCTCAAATATGCATGTTATAAATGGGACAAAAAAATATGCTTAAAAGCCATTTTGATTAGAAAGATCTGGGTGAGGCTAATTTTATTTTGGGCATGAAAATTACAAAAAAGATGTGATGAATTATGTCTTGATCAATAACAATATATTGAGAAAATTTTGAGAAAATATTATTTTCATGATCACAAAAGTGTAGCTACTCCTTTTGATTCCAGTGTTCATTTATTTCCTATGAATAATGATGATAAGATTTTTAATCTAAAGGATTATGCTAGAATAATTGGAAGTTTGCGCTATGCTTCTGATTGTACTAGACCTGACATTGTATATGATGTAGGAGTACTTAGTAGATTTACTAGCAAGCTTAGTAAAGATCATTGGCTAGCTAATGAGCAAGTCATAAGATATTTAATTGGTACAAAATGCTATGACATATTTTATAGAAAGTACCTTGCTGTTATTGAAGCTTTTAGTGACGCTGATTGGAATACTTTGTCAAGTGATTCTCTCTCTTCTACTAGTTATATTTTTACCTTAAGTAGTGGTGCTACTAGTCGGAAATCTAAAAAACAAACAATAATTGCTAATTCAACAATGGAAACTAAATTAATAGCATTAGCTTCAGCTAGTGAAGAGGCAAATTGTCTTAGAGATTTGTTATATGAAATCCCACTTTGAGAAAAGCCAATTCCACCTATATTAATTCATTGTGATAGCACTGCCACAATTGGTAGAGTTAAAACCGTTATTACAACTGTAAATCTAGACCTTTGTAGGTGCCCTTTTTGTGCTAACGGGCTAAAACCCGTTCTGTTGGGCTATGGCCCATTCTATTATGGGTTGGAGAGTTGGGCTTGTCCTACTATCTTATCAGGACTTTGCTAAAAGGCCAGTTTTTGCACAAACCCAACATCCAAGATAAAGACAACATAACAAACACATGTATCTTCATCCACAAATATCAGTATATGCTTATAGATTTAAGAGCAAGTACCTTATAGTGGAAAGGTTAGTTGTAATAAAAGGGTTAGTCAAACAATCTATCATAACTAATACAACAAAATATAAAATGATAAGTTTTTCTGCAGGAAGTGAACTAAAGAGAGCCTAAACCCTACTTAGACAGCCTTGCTATTGGGCTAAGCCATCAAATTTGTGCATTTTGAAGAACGGGTCTAGATAGCTACTTTCTGTTCTGTTGGAGTTACAAAGAGTGGGTTTACTGTAAGAGGGAGGGAAAAGATAGCCTATTGAAGCATGCCATTTCTGTCGTATTTACTCTATTTTATTTTACTTCACTTTTTCTCTTTTCTATGTTGTTTCTCTTTCAATACTTTCTGTTTTTTGCCTTAGTAGTTATCCCCATTCTATTTATGGCTACTGTTCCTATTGATACTAAGCTAATCCTATGAGATTTCTCTCTTTTTTACCCCTGTTGCTTACCAACCATTTTTGTCTACTATGAGCACCTCTTTAGAGCTGCTCACTAACCTATTGGCCGCTCAGCCTCCATTACAGCTTGACATGCCTAGTACTTTCTTTCTCTTCCACTACCCATTCCACGACAAATCTCGATTTGTTTGGTTCTACCGTGAGCCTTTCCCTGTTGCTTGGATGTATAAGGCTTTGGGTCTCTCTCTACCTACCTCTTTGGCATGCATTAAGTGGTCCTAACCATCTACTACCTCTTTTGGGCAAAGATGTCATCCCAGTAAAGCATCTCCCAAAAGAGGCCATGGTTAGATATCAAAAATATGCCATTTTCCCCCCTTCACCAAACCACACCCTCTGTAAATCTCTTGACTGTGGGCTCACCTTCCTTACATTAGCTGGGTACAGGTTGGTGATGCTCTGGCTATAGCGTAGTTATTCCACTACTTTCTGTTTTTGTTTTCTTTCTTTCCCACGCTATTTCTTCTATTGCTGCTAAACTTTGTCTCGTTTTGCTCTTGCGTCCTCTCTGCCTGTCCTTATCTTTTATAGAGGATGGCATGGACTTATTGGGCTTGCCCCACTTTTGCCTCTTCTTGGGCCTGTGGGCCTGACTGCTGTTATTTCTTGCAGAGCTGGCCTGTTAGGCCTTATTTCTTGCAGAGCTGGCCTGTTAGGCCTTATTTCTTTCTCTCTTTCCTTTCAGGCTTTTACGGCCCTTTGTTTCTGCCATTAATTACTAATCTCTTCTTGCATCCTTTTTTGCTGATTACTGGGTTTTTCTGCTGTTGGGCCCCTTTTATTAAAAGTGCGTATCAACAGCCTTTAAGAAGAAAGCATAGTACCATGCAATTTTATTTGAATAGTAGCATCATAACTGTGGGTTATGTTAAATCTAATGATGATCTTGCTGGTCCATTTATCAAGGCATTGGCAAAAGATAGGGTCTAGAATACATCGAGAGGGATGAGAATAAAGTCCATAAATTTATGAGTCATGTATGAGGATACCTAACCCAAGGAGATCCTAAGAATTTGGTTCAATGAGAAAAATGAATCATATGATGGTCATAAGAAATGCACTATTTATTGCTTTAATTATTTATTTTGTAAATAATATTTTGATTGTTCATCCCTATGATGTAAGTGCATTTATTCTATAATATTGGAAAGGTTGAGTAAAAAACTCTTAATGAAATTTGTAGCTCGTATGAGTAGGGTGTCATAATTATAGGAGCATTCTTGTCAAAATTTCACTTATGTGAGTGTGGAGGTGGGGCCGCTCCCTATGAGATTTGGATTTAATCTTAAACACACTTACGAAACTGGGATCAACACATGGCCATAAAGTGCTAGAAATAAAAGCTTATGCCAACACTTGCGTTGTTATGTGTAAACAGTAACACTTAATTTCCCCAAAGTAGTCATAGTTCAAGTCAGAGACTACTATGACTCTGGAGTTGAGATCACTATTTACTAAGTGAAGGTTCAATGCAGAGCATACCTTTATGATGTATAGTGACTAGTCTTTGCTTGATAATCTCTCTTTAACTAAAAAATTTGATATTAAAATGAGTGAGGGATTGTTGGAGCATTTTAATATTATATAATTAAAATGGACTAATTTGACAACTTAAATGTAATAATATGAGAGTTCATATGGAAAATAAGGAGTTAGTGGAATGTTTAATCCCACATTGGAAAGGAGAGAGACCTTTTTTTTATTCTTTTTTTTTTTTTTTGTGGTGATTAATGGGCTTATATGTATTGGAGCAAATATTAAGCTAGATACATTCAGAATAATTTCCATATCCATGGAGGAGTAAATGACATTTTTATCATGGAAAATGAAGAGTCATTCACCCACTTAATAGACTAGTTGTTTAAGCCTATTTATTCTTCAGAAACTCCTTATCTGATCTAGGGGTGTCCAACCACACTTGGTACCCCGACCAACTCGCCCGACCTGGCCGACCCAGCCCGAAAACCGATCGACCTGACACTGGTGACGGTCGGCGATGGGTCTCCGTCCCCAAAGCCCAATACCGGTGGGTCGGATGACGGGTTTGAGCACAAAAAACCGATTTTCAACCAATCCGACCGTATTTACATGGGAGAAGTAGTTGTTCTCCACCGATGGGTGTGTTTCGCTGGTGTTTTGGTTCGATTAGTTGAGATCTGGCCTTATCTCTTCGAGATCTATCGAGATCTCGTTGAGATCTGGCGAGATCTTGTTGAGATTCGGCGAGATCTCTTTAAGATCCATCGAGATCTCATCGAGATTCGGCCTAATCTCTTCGAGATCCACCGAGATCTCTTGGAGATCAGCCAGATCTTGGCAGATTCGGCCCAATCTTGACCAAATTCAGTGGATTTTGGAAAAATCTAGCATAGTTTCGAAAGTTTCAACTCCGACTGAGGACCAACCAGTATTCGACGAGGTCCGACCACTAGAATCGACTCCCTTCACAAGTCGGCAACGGGTCCAGAAATGAGAGACCCAAACTAATCGGGTCAGTTCTTGATTAGGCACAAACCCGACCCGGACCAACCTATGGACAGGCCTAATCTGATCCATTAATTGCATAACTCAGCCCATCAGTATTATATTCAACAATTATTCTTATAACACCCACTACATTAGAACTGTGGACCTAACTAATTAGATTAATTTGGGCAATAATTTCGTGAGGCTCATTGAGCTTATAAATATACTCATTTAGACTCAATACAAGTTATAGCGTTACAACACCAAATAATACAGCAATTACAAGCATTGTATGCACTAAAAATATTGAGAGATTCTTGGCAAGCAAGGATATTCTTTCTGATGAGTTTTGGGTTTGAACACTTTGTGCAGAGTTTGTTTTAGCTATATGACATTTGCTAAGCTGTTGTATCTTGGGGGAGACAAGTCAGAGAAAGCCTACACCTGTTATAAAGATTAGCCACCTAAAGGCTTGAAAAACTCCTTAAAGAGAGTGAGTGTCACGCCTCAGTCCAAATAGTGTTGTGTATTTTTATCTTCAAATAAATAATATTCAGAAGTATTATTCAGTTTTCTCTTTGTATTTTCTCCATTATTATTGTGTTTGCACCAACATATAATTCTATAGAAAATAGTTCCTTTGCCAAAACTCATCGTTTCAAGGAGAAAATTAGAAAATCCCTTCTCCGAACAAAGTGCACAAAGTTGTTGAGAGAGGAATAGGATAGCACTGAGCCCACAAAAGCATATGTTCATGGCCATCAAGGGTCAGATCTACAACTTAGCAGTTTCTTTTTTTAGTTGGATTTTTGGCATTTTGGGTAGTATGATTTTTTTGTTTATTTTTGTTTTTGGGAGAGGGGCGAGGGAGGAGATTGTTAGAAACATGCTAAATACTGAATAAGAAATTTACTTCTAATGTGTCCACTTAAACATGGTATTAAACTGGTGAAAACCTTGATCCCTACATTGGAAATGGAAGAAATAGTATTTAATATATGGGTTTATATGCTCATGAGCTGGTCATTGGGCTTAGGCATCTATGGACTGAGCCATTTTTCCAAATAATAATATTTTATTATATTAGTTTTTGAGTCAATAAGTCTACATACAATAGTTTTTCTTGAATAGTTTGTATGTTCACTAACATGCATATTCATAGCATGTCTTCATAAAAAAAAAAAACTATTTGTTGACAGAGAAACTTTCCAAGAAAAATATTTTTGTGCATACATCTGCAGGGTCAAAGTGAGAGTAAGAGACATAGTTTTCTGAACACGAAGTTTGTAGTGCTTCTTCTCTGTTCTGTATTCATTTTATCATGGAAGACAGATGTTTGTGAGTCTTTAAGCACCATTGATTGTATAATGGACAAAATCTGCTTTAAGGAGATTGTGTCAAACACAAAACTTGATCAGTTCTGCATCATTCATTATTCACGCATTTGCATGTGAGTTTAATTATTTTATAGATTTCTTCTATTTATTGTTTTTATCTGTTGAATATTTGTATTATTGTTTTTTATTAGATATGTGTGTATTGTTCTTTGTTGCATAATCAAAAAAGCAAATTGTTTATAAAATATACCCAACAGGGTATACAATTTTTATTTGGTTAGTTTGAAATTATCTATCCAGGCATTCTTTACTACACGAGTATAAGAGAAAGTTTACGTGCCCTTGATAAGAAGCAAAGAAGGTGACCCTTGAAATTGGTTTAGTTATTTGATCAAATCATGATTTTATGTGCGGTTAGTATTACGTCTATGTCCAATATGATTTTATTTTTCCGATTAGTAATTATGGTTTGTAATGCTGTATGACCCCCTTTTTTTTAGAAGATAATGCTGTATGACTTGATCGAAAGTAGGACTCATTTTGAGTGAGTGGGAATTTAGACCTTACCTTAAAATTTTCCCTTTTTTTATATATTTTTTTATTATAAAAGACATGGAAACTTATGGTGTTATAAAAGAAAGATAAATGCCCAGAATTTGTCTCCATTGTAAAAGAGGTTTAATCACCATTTACAAACCACCCCCCCCCCCCCCCCCTCCCTCTCTTTTTTGTTGCTAAATACTGCCATTAACTATTGCAAATAATTGCTACATTTATTGAATCAAGAAGTGCCCTATATTATTGGTGCATACCCCTTCCTTGAGGTAATAGCGATAGAAATTAAATTGAGTGGTTGATACGGATTGTGTGTAAGATTTAGTGGTTCTGATATAGACCTCTTCAACTTTCATATACTTTCTGACTTCTTTGCGGTACGTGTAGTGGAGCTGTCCATGGATGATGGACCATGTCTAAGTCTTATTCTTATATGATTGACGGCAGGGAATATCAAAAATAATAATGTAGTGCAACATCAGCTGTCATTCTTCTAGAAATGAAAGTTAGACATGCTTCAATCGTTGTAGCTATGTCTATTAAGGCTTAATTTAACAAGCTTTGGTGCAAAATGAGTTGGTTTGGTTTGGTTTTGTTTTTGTTTTGGTTTTTTTTTTTTTTTTTTTTTTTTGGTGCCAAATAGCAACATTTTAGGAAAAATTTAAGAGAAATGCATCTGATCAAATTTATTTAGTTATATAATACTTTTTTGGAACTCGAGTTCCAAGTATAAGTGACACATAATGCTTGGAACTCAAGTTTGGTAAACTCAGAGTTTCACTTGGAAGTCAAATTTAACAAACTTGAGTTTTAAAAAAGGTCTTATATAATTAAATAAGTTTGACTGGATGTGTTTCTACTAAATTTTTCCTAAAATCATGCTATTTGGAAAAATTAGCCTATATAACAAATGAAACTTATTAAATTATTTATTTATTTTTGTTGGCTTAGTACTCTTGGGCAAGAATAAATCTATTGGCTAAAAAGTTTTGTGGATTTTAAAGTTTAAATACTTATAAACCACTAGCATTTGCAGGTTTAATTAGAATCATCTTGATTTTTCAAGAATTAGCCACAATCTCAGATCCACCACATAAAGAAGGAAGCAGAGGTGCTTTTGCTACTAAAAGCAAATTTGATAAAATGTTAAAAATTGCCATGTAAAGAGCCTCCCGTATGCCTTTCATCCAAAAAAAAAAAAAAAAAAAATAGTGATAAATGGATGGTTATGTAGTTCAAGTAGCAGAAATAAGCAAAATATTGAAATAAAATAACATTAGATAAAGCAAAATATGATTTTCAAATATAAAAATTTGCTTAGTACTCAAACACTTATGATAAAGAAAAACTTAACATACACCTCAAGTATACAAGTGCCCAATGACCAAGGTTGTCAAAATCAAGATCCTACGTAGGATCATTGAAGGTAGGTAGAATCGTAGATTGTAGGATCAGTTCTTAAATCGTAAGATCTTACATATTTTCAAATTTAAAGTAAAAAACACATTGATAATAATTTTGTATGTTGAATAATCATGTAAATTATAAATTCATCCATAAAAAAAAAACTAAGATTTGCATCATATGATGTAATTTGTATATCATACATCGTTAAGTCTATACTAACGAATAAATGTTTAATTAGCAACCAAATACCAAAATATTTATCAAAACATATGGAAAATATTTTCCAAGTTCTATAAGTTCCAAGTTTGAAATCCAAAATAAGTTAGCAAAGGGAAACTAGTTAACTACAATATGAAATTCAAAAGCAAGATGAATATTAAGGTGAAGTGAACATTTAATTATTCTCATTTTAAGGTTCTTATAACCACCATCCTAAATTCCAAATCATCATCATCCATTTCATTATCTTTGTAAATATTATATATTTGTATACTAGAGCTAAAAAAGACATTAAGATACAATTTCACACTCAACTATTCAAGTTATATCACTCAGCAACAATTAAAGAGCATGCTAAAAAAAAAATAAATCAATCAATATACAAATACAAGCATAACTGATAAAATTATATATATAATATTTTAGTAATATTAGAACACAAATTAGTATATTGATTAAACAAATTTAACAACATTATAGCTTAAAAGGCAACAAAGCCAACATCAAATTCTTCATTTAGAAATGATGAAGCATTCTTTCATTTTGATTACAAGTGAACCAAAAACTAGAAAACATTTACTTAGGTTAACATAATTTAATAAAAAAAAAATAAAAATAAAAAGTCATACCATCACAACATGAAAAAATAAAAACCCTTACAAGTTTATTAAAACAAAAAATTTATATGTTTTTGGTAGGATCAATAGGATCGGTAGGATCCCATACGATCCTACGATCCTACCATTTTTATGATCTTAGTGAAATCCTAAACATTTTGATGAAGTTCCCTCATAAAATCGTGTGATCCTATGATCTAGATCACGATTTTGACAACCATGCCAATGACTTTCTATTTTTTAATATTTAATTTTTATTTTCTTTTTTCCCTTTTTAATAAGACGGACATCATGTTTACTTTTCATGTACCATTTTAAAAAACCTAAAAGGATATGATGTAGAAAATTAAGAACCATTTGTTTTGAATACAATATTTAATAAAAAAAATTAATAAACATCAACATATATAGTAAAGTTTTATAGGATAAATTAAAATTACACTCTCTAATTTTGCCTAAAATTCAATTCAATTCAGTTTTGTTACTTTAATTTTGTTCAATTTAGTACTTTAACTTTATTCAATACCGTTAGATGATCACCATTAAGCATCTAAAACCATGCTTTTTTTAAAAAAAAAAATTTCTTACATTATAAGAATTTATAAAATTAATTAAAAATTATTTTTTGAAAAAAATTAAAAATATAATTAAAAAAATATCAAAATTTTTAAAATTCCAAAAATTTTTAAAAAGTTTTTTTTGAATTTTTTTATAAAAACCCAATTCAGAACTCCAATGACAAAATTTTATATCCCAATTCAAAAATCCATACACAAACGTTGCTGAACTTGCAAAGATTGTTAATAATTTTGGATTTTGACAATCAACGAATGACTATTTAAACTTAAATACTTAAATGTATGAATTTTGAATTATACTCCACATATGGATAAATTTAAATAAATAAAAGTAGCAACTTATACTTTATCATTTGTAAACTATTTTGAATTTAAAACATAATTTCTAAATACATGTATATGTAACATACTCATTAGTTTAGGGATATAAAAGCAGGTTCTATACACAAGTGAGGAGGTTCAAAAATAATTTAGTTACAAATTTTTAAAGCTTTATTCTAATAAATAATGAGTTACTAATTCTTTTATCAAGAAAACTAAAGGGAAGAAAGCAGAACGTATAAAATTTTCTCATAAATTCCACTAATACTTGAAGGACGAATTAGATTATATTTTAACATAAACATATGTATAGACATAATATTAAAATGAATCATATTCTCATTTGAAAAGATTTTTTTTATGATGTTGGATACCAATTAGAGATTGAAGATAAATTTATTATGTTTGTATAAGTTATTGTTACAATATATGTGTAGAAATATGTTTTAGATAGCTTGGAAATATGTTTATACTCGTTATTGTTATATATATGAATAGACATGAAGCAAGCATGCTTCAATTTTCCTTTTCTCTAAAACTTCAATTAAAGGAGGGTGTGGGGGTTGGAAGCGGTCATACTTAAATTATATCTATATAACAGGTCACTCATTCCTACCATTAGAGAGAAATATCAAGTAGGAAATTTTCCAAATAATTTTTTACATGTTCATGAACTCAGTGGTTTGATTACTTTCCATAATTTTTTATATTTCCTAATTGATGCAGAAATCTGCTTATAATCTTCTGAAAAATTTTTATATTAGTAATAAGGTTTAATTCATTAAAAAATTGCATAACTAAAGAAACCATAATTATTTTGAGAGAGAGAAACAGGGAATCTAATCTATCTTTGCTCTTTTCAGTCTCAAGGATGCTGTATGATTATTATTACCCCTCAAGAGTGGGAGATTTTGTTTTATAATACATTAAACAGGCATATTTGTACGGGATAGAATAATATAAAACACCTATATAATACAACTAATTTCTCCATGAATTGATTTTCTCAATTAGGGTTAAGAACAAAGAATTTTTAATGAAGTTTGCAACAATTTCTTCATTGATGCTGCTACAACTCCATCCTTGATGTTTAAATTGGTATATTTCCCTATAAAGTAAAAAGGAAATGGAGCTGAGGGTAGGAAAACACATTATTATAAAAAGCACTAGAATTACCAAGTTGACAATCCCATTTCTACTGGGGCAACCCACATCACACCATACATGTTCTTCGGTCGGCCTTGTAAACATTTTCATTGTCAATATTTTGATTAAAACTATAAATAGTATTTTTGACAAAAAAATAATTTGGGATTGAAATAGGTCTCCAAATTCATACATTTTTTTCCAAATAAGATTTGATTCATTCATATATTCCATTGAACATATGTTTAAACACAATTAATTACAACAACAAGATTGCAAACATAACAATGGTAAATATTTCTAGAGAACAAAAAAAATAATATACTTCTTTTTTATATCGATTTTTGGTCTATTAATGTATTTAAGCTCTTGATGTATTAACTACTTCTACCTGGACTACAAAATTTAAGACAATTATATACATAATATTTATAATTTTTCTTTCACATTAATTCGGAAGAAATTCAACTTGAAAATTGTGACTTCAAGTTAGAATTTCAGTTGCTCTTTCATGTTTCTAAATGCGTGCGTAACAGAATGTGTAATAAACACTACTCTATTATATTATATACAAATGTAAACTGTTATATAATTATATATAGATTATAAAGGCATAAAATAAAATAATCAAGAAAATAATTCCTTTGCCAAAACTCCCTGTTTCAGGGGAAAAAAAAATCCCTTTCTCTGAACAAATTGCACAAAGTTGTTGAGAGAGGAATAGGATAACATTGACCCCACAAAAGCATTTATTCATGGCCATCAAGGGTCAGATCTCCAGTGGGTTCCAGTTAGCTCAATTGGTAAAGTCATTGATAATTGTATAAGAGATCTATAGTTCAATCACCGCTTACACCAAAAATTGATTGGTGTCTTGGTCTGATGATAAAGAACTATCATCAAAAGCAAACGCCATAAATTAAAACTCTCTCTCAAAAAAAAAAAAAAAAAAAGAAGGGTCCGATCTACAATTTAGTAGTTTCTTTTTTTAGTTGGATTTTTGACATTCTGGGCAGTTTGATTTTTTTTGGGAGTGGGGTGGGGGAGGGGTTTGTTAGAAACATGTTAAGAAATTGACTTCTAATATGTCCACTTGAACACAGTATTAAAGTGGTGAAAATCCTTGATCCCTACATAGGAAATGGAAGAAATTGAATCTATAAAAAAAAAAAAAAAAAAAAAAAAGGAAATGGAAGAAATAATATTTAATATATGGGTTTATATGCTCATGAGCTAGGCATTGGGCTTAGGCATTTGTGGACTGGGCTCTTTTTTCAAATAATAATATTTTATTATTTTATATTTTGAGTCAATAAGCCTATGCACAATAATTTTTCCTGAACAGTTTTTATGTTCACTAACATACATATTCATAGTCTTTCATCCATAAAAAACTATTTTTTGACAAAAAAACTTTTCAAGAGAAAATATTTGTGTGCATACATCTGCATAGAGTTAATGTGAGAGTAAGAGACATTGTTCAGTTTGTTGAGCACAGAATTTGTAGCACTTTTTGATGTAGAACAGTCCGCTATTGCCTTCTTGGACTCTTACGTGCGCCTAAAATCATCGCGCAAGGTAAAAAGGCACTAGTAGAAATCATGGTCTTGGAGTCGAAATCGCATGAAATTTGACAGGCTGAAGCGAAAAGGCCTTTTAAGCAATAATCGTTGCTTTGCTAGTACCCCCTCAAAATGAAGAATTCCTTCATTTAGGCCCTGAAAACTACAATTTTGTCATTTATAGTAATTTTTGTTTCATTAATAACTTTTTGCTCAAAAGTCAGAATAATATCCTGCTTGTTTTGGGACGAACCTTAAGGTCAGTAGTTTATGATTCTGCATTTAACTCAATTTTACAATTTCTAGTAAATTTTGGTATTTTGTCACCTAATCACATAATTAGTGCGAATTCAGATTTCAGACGCTTTTCTCAGTATTTATATGTTTTGTAGCCGTCAAAGGAAAATTTGACTATTATTAATAAATATATACTTTTGTCAAATTCTTTCTCTAGTGGATTCCAGTTTATCTTCTTATGGATTCAGGAAAACTCCTCGTAGATTTGAGGTTTACTACCAGGAGCTAATAGTTTAGTTTCTGTTCCATCAAGAGAGCATCATGTGTGTTTTCCTCAGGCTTCCACAACATCACTTTTTCTCCATGTTGTTGTTCATTTTATCTTGTAAGGCAGATGTTTGTGAGTCTCTAAGCACCACTGATTGTCTAATGGATGAAATCTACTTTAAAGAGATTGCATCAAACACAAGACTTGATCAATTCTGCATCATTCATTATTCATGCATCTGGTATGTGAGTTGTTTAATTATTTTACAGATATCTTCTATGTATTGTTCTTATATGTTGAATCTATTTGTATTATTGTTTGTGATTAGATATGTGTATATTGTTCTTGTTTGCATAATCACAAAAGTAAATTATTTATAAAATATACCTAATAGAGTTCTCAAACTTTCTGTAGTACTCGTTTTGTAAAGAATATTCTTTACAAAACGAGTACAATAGAAAGTTTACATGCCCTTGATAAGAAGCAAAGAAGGTGCCCCTACATCAATTCAACATCATTCGACAAGCACCAGACCTTGGCTAACAAAAAAAGAGAAAAGATATATATTCTGAAAACCACCGTGAGCAGTGAGTCCGATGACCCTGAAAACCACTTCCTGAAGGACAACTCCCAGAAAAAGTCTTATGCTGAGGTGATCCAGGAAACTTGCATGCAAGAGCTACGGGATGGAATATACGTTGATTTAGAGGATGGACAACCCACACAAGAGCACGATACTGTTGACCAGCCGGGGATAAAGGAAACTCACACCAGTGACGTGGATGGTTCACCTGGAGAGGACTGGGAAATCACGATTACCGCCGAGATGAAGCGCAAAATGGCTGGACCATGGCAAACAAGCATCATACTCAAACTCACAGGCAGACAGCTTGGATATCGAGCTCTTCAAACTAGGTTAGCGGGTATTTGGCGCCCTGCAGGTAAGACGTATTTCATTGATATCGGATATGGTTTCTTTATTATGCGCTTTGATATTCTGACAGACTACCAACATGCTCTTATGGATGGACCATGGTTTGTGTGACCAGTATTTACATGTTCAAGCTTGGGAGGCGGACTTCCACCCGCATGTAGCCAAAATAACAAATACGGCGGTCTGGATCCGTTTAGAACAACTTCCTATAGAATACTATCACCCTGACTTCTTAAGGCACGTGGGCAATAAGTTAGGAAAACTTCTAAAGATCGATGCTGTCATAAGTGCCGCCAGTCGAGGACGTTTTGCTAGATTATGTGTCCAATTCAATATCACCTCTCCCTTGCCGAAACGTGTCAAGATCGGGGCCTTTTGGCAGGATATAGTTTATGAGAGCATGTCGTTGTTATGTTTTAGATGTGGCCGAATAGGACATAGGGAGGTAAATTGCTCTGAACCTCAGCTTGAAATTAACCACGCGAACCCACCTAGACCTGAGCCACATGGCGAGCCTGTGGTGCCGGAGCTGGAGAATTCTCATTCTCCATGGAAGACAGTCCAGACGAGGCGGTCCAGCTTGCGAGGGAAAGTCCACGAGACTTAAGCACGTGACAAGCCTACCCACCGAAATGTTTACATGCAGAATAAGACACGTACGTTTGCTCCCTCAACCAACCCACTTGTGCTGCAACCTTCCCAATCCAATCCAAAGACAAGACAGGTGTCCACGGAAACATCCAAGCCAGCTGGTACTCACCGATCTGATGTGGCGCGGTATGGTGAAAATCCTTTTTCATTGCTGCCATGTGAACCTATACGGGATAACATGCATGAATACCATACAAACAGCTGCCCCCGTGTTGCTCAGGTTCTTACTATACCTTCTGGCTGCATGCCTAAGAAGAACACATCCCTTCCGCACTTGCTCGAAGCATCACATGCACCTCCCAAGCCACAAGATGGCCCCCTCCTCCGACCAAAACTCCTCAACCCCAACACCAACAGACCCGGACCTCCACTTCACGAACACTCACCAATCCTATCCGAGCTACCACACCCATTACTCCCCCACTCCTCTCGGCCAAGCTCAGCAGATGGAACTGCTAGAACAAATATGGAGTGGTCTCTCCCTCGGCCACTCCGACGACGAGGTAGTGAATTATGTGCGCATTCTAGTTCATCCATGAGCAGCATTAGTTTGGAACTAGGTGACTCAAACTCCGAGCTTGCCAATGCGCCTCGAACCTCCACCTCAATCCACTCTTACCAACGGACCCGCGCCCACACACGAGTGCGCTGGGCAGCACACCCCTACCAACGCCCGGAGGGGCATCACAGGGCTCTACCAGTCCGGCAAAGAAATGCTCGGATGAGCCGATCCAGTGTGTCCTCCCCGGAACAACTTCCAGAAGCCATTTTTCGATTCCTCGATCTCAGTGAAATAAACTTGGCCATGCAGGACAACGAACCCAACCTTTACATCATCATGTTCTCAAACCCAAGTCTACCATCTGTCGTGTCCGTCACGCAATGGGCCAAGCTCGGCAAAAACGACCCAATGTATCGTCTCAAGACGACCACAGCGAGGCATCAATGCCTCTCTCACTCAGTGACAAGGAACCCGAGGACCTGGGGAGTCCCGAACGATTACCTGAATCCTAATACCTCATCCATGAAAATGATTGCATGGAACTGTCAAGGTGCAGGAAGTGTGGCATTTCGCAATCATGCATACGAACTTCATCGTCGGCATCGTCCGGATATTTTGGTCATTGTAGAGCCCCGTATAGTTGAAGAACGGGCACAAGTGGTTATTAACACTCTTCCCTATACGCATTCCAGGCATGTAGACCCTAACGGCTTCTCTGGAGGCATTTGGATGTTATGGAACGAGAGCACCACCTTTTAGGTGGAAATTCTCACGCAGAGTGAACATAGCATCCATGCACTGGTAAAGGTATCCTCTCCCTCCCTATCTTTATTACTTACTGCTGTTTATGCTTCTCCGAACTTTCATAAACGTCAGCTCTTTTGGAATTACTTACAAAATCTTGCTACTCTTGTCGAGCTTCCTTGGGTTTTACTTGGCGATTTTAATGATATGCTATCAGAAGAGGAAAAAATTTGGGGGGGGGGGGGGGGCTCCCGATTAATAGAACTAGGTTGAACGCATTTAAAAATTGCGTAGATAACTGCAGCCTTATGGATTTGGGCTTCCAAGGACCACGGTTTACTTGGACAAATAAGAATCCTGACTGGCACCGTAACATAAAAGAGCGGTTAGATAGAGGTTTGGGAAATGCAGAGTGGAAGATCCTTTTCCCTACAGCTGAATTACATCATCTCCCTAGGGTTAAATCTGACCATTATCCCATATTGCTTGTTACTAACCCATTGGAACGAAAATCTCCCAAACCCTTCCGTTTTGAGCAGATGTGGCTCACGGACCCCTCTTTTTCAGCCCTAGTGGAGAGTAGCTGGCACGCGTCAGAAAATTTACCGTCTACGTCCTCCTCTTTATCTAGGTTCCCTCACCATCTGTATTTTCTAACAAAAAATATTAGTGTGTGGAATAAGACTCAGTTTGGAAATATTTTTCAGCGAAAAAACCGTATTTTAGCTAGGCTTCGGGGCCTCCAAACGACTATAGCTAGGAAACCATCTGTTTTCCTCTATTCCCTAGAACAACAACTCACCCAGGAGTACAACAGCATCCTTCACCAGGAACATCTTTTTTGGCAGCTTAAGTCGCGCATCCTGTGGTTAAACTATGGTGATGCGAATACCAAATATTTCCATCTCCACAGTATTCAACGCCACAACCAGTCTCGTGTGTATACCTTAAAGGATGACACGGGGCTTTGGCTTACTGGAGACCCGTTAATGCATCATATAAATAATGCCTTTCACAAGCTTTTTCAAGCTACATCAACTCATATGCGCCCCTTTTCTAGGTATGATAGACAGTACTCTCATCCAAGTCCCTTTGGAGAAAATGCCCAGACTCTAACCCAAATTCCCCAACCCGAGGAAATTTTAAAAAATCTTAATGCTCTCCCCCCGTTAAAAGCATCGAGACCAGATGGCTGTCACGCTCTTTTCTTTGAATCAAACTGGTCCAAGCTTGGCTCAAGTGTCATTCAAGTTATTCAAGAGATCTTTGAACAACTCACTATACCACCTTCGTGGGGGCTAACAAACTTAGTCCTCATTCCGAAAATTGCCCATCCTGAGATGATCACGCAATTTCGTCCAATTAGTCTCTGTAACACTCTTTACAAGTTGGTCTCCAAGATCATTGTGCAACAACTCAAGCCTTACATGGCAGATGTTATTAACCCTTGCCAGGCAGGGTTTGTGCCGGGCCATAAAACGAGTGATAATATAATCCTTGTCCAGGAGGTAATTAGAACTTTAATCAAGCGTCGTGGTGGGACAGGGCACATTGCGTTAAAATTAGACCTAGAAAAGGCTTATGATCGGCTAGAATGGGACTTCATTCGAGAATCACTGGAATTCTTTCAGCTACACTCCAACCTCATCACCCTCATCATGAATATGGTTTCCTCTACGTCTTTTCGCATTATGTGGAATGGAAGTCCCCTTCAAGAAATTGTTCCTACTAGGGGAGTTCGGCAGGGGGACCCACTCTCCCCTTATCTTTTTATCCTGTGTTTAGAACGTCTGTCAGTCAGACTGGAAGAGGCTGTACGCGATAAACTTATCCATCCTATGGCTTTTTGGGGAAGGGTCTGCCTTTCACATTTGTTCTTTGCTGATGATATCTTTCTTTTCACTAAAGCCACGAGTAGAGACTGCCGAAATTTAAATACAATTTTGCAAAACTTCTGCGCCTCTTCGGGACAGATTATAAGTGCTTCCAAATCCCGTATTTGGTTTTCCCCTCGCATTCCCAGTCGATTAAAAGATCAGGTGATTGGCATATTTGGTATACCAACAACTGACTGCATTGGCACATATCTTGGAACCCCTATCTTCACTACGCGTCGCACAACAAACTCCTATCAATTCCTTGTAGATAAAATCCGGAAACGTATTGAAGGTTGGCAAGCCAAATACCTGACAATGGCTGGCCACGCCACCCTCATTAAAGCAACGGTGACAGCCATCCCTATTTATGCTATGCAAACCATGCTCCTCCCCCAAAAGATGAGTCACCAAATTGACAAATTGAGTTGCAAATTCTTATGGGGGGACGCCACTTCCCAGCGTGGTTGCCACACGGTCAACTGGGAAACGGTTACATTACCAAAGGATGTGGGGGGATTGGGCATACCCTCAACCCAGCATCGGAATCGAGCGATTCTCATGAACCAGGCTTGGTGATTATATACCAATCCCAATATGCTCTGGGCTCAGGTTCTTAAAAGCAAATATTTCCCTCACAACACACTGTTTACCAGCACTAGGCATACAAGAAGGACTCATATTTGGCACTCGCTCTCACTTGGTATTCAATTGCTTCGGGAAGGTATGCACTGGATTGTCGGCGATGGACACACTATAAGAATTTGGAAGGACCAGTGGCTGCCTCATGGCACACTTCATAGCTATATAGCTGGTCCTATCCAGGAAGAGGATCAACGGGTTAGCACCCTGCGAACACATCTCACTTGGAATCTCGATGCATTAAACTTCCCACTCCCCTCCTCCCTTCAAAATCTCATTCAGGGTATCCCTATTACCCATTTCACGCAACTCCCGGACACTCTTAAATGGCCCCACAATAATGGCATGTGTTCTGTGAAATCGGCCTCCTTCTTTCTCTTCCAGAAACAAAATGCCCCGTTCAACGCTCAAGGTTGGAAATGGATTTGGGCTTTAACCTGTCCTAAAAAGATTCAAGTGTTCATTTGGAAAGCAATGCGTGATAGGCTGCCCGCTCGCACCTTCCTCACCATTGGCCACCCTCATCTAGATGCTCACCGCCCAAGGTGTCAACAACCAGAAACAACCATTCACATCTTACGGGATTGCCCCTAGGCAAAATAGGTATGGAGACAATCCCCGGGAATTCTGCCCATGTCCTTCTTCCAATTGTCTTTGCAAGATTGGCTCCGAAGTAATGCAACTACAGAGAAGAATCTTCTCCCTCTTTAAATCCCTTGGAATGTTTTGTTTCTGTTTCTCTGTTGGAATTTATGGCTGGCTAGAAATGAAAGGATCTTCAAGGGTCAATCCCGATCCCAACACACTCTTATATACTCCTCTGTCCAGGTTGCAACGGAATTTCATTTCTTAGCAGGGCCTACTAGCCGGCCTCAGATTAAGACTCCACAAATTATATATTAGACGCTGCCTCCTGCACCTTTTATTAAATTAAACACCGACGGGAGTGCCGTGCCAAATCCTGGAGTAGCCGGGGCAGGAGGACTTTTGCGAAACCATTTGGGAGACTGGATAGCTGGATTCTCCCTTCACTTGGGAATAGCATCAAATAATATGGCGAAGCTGGCTGCTGTCAGACAGGGTTTGGAGCTCGCATGGGATATGGGATTCAAATTTATACAGCTTGAACTAGACTCTACTACTGTGCTAACTTGGTTAACTGATCAAAATTCCACTTATCCTCCTAATATGCTACCTTTAATCTGTGATTGCAGGAACCTCTTGGATCGGGACTGGGTGGTTCGGGTGCTTCACGTGTATCATGAAGCTAATGCGTGTGCGGATGCTTTGGCAAAGCGGGGAACTCACCAGCACCACTTTTTGTCTATATTTAGTTCATGTCCCAGTTTTGTATATGTATGTTATGCAAGAGATTTGGCAGGCCTAGGAGCTCTTAGACTATGTGCTCAACGGCTTACTAGTGTTGATGTGTAAACTTTCATTTTAAATAAGACCCCGTTTCCATCAAAAAAAGAAAAGAAGGTGCCCCTTGAAATATGTTTAGTTCTTTGATTTTATGTGCAGTTAGTCTGTAGCTCTATCTCCAAGATGATTTTATTGTACCGTGCAATTATGGTTTTTATGTTGAATGACTTGATTACAAAAACCCTTTTTTTTTTCATCAAAAAAAGAAAAGAAAAGAACTCATTTTGAGTGAGTGGGAATGTAGACCTTACCTAAAAAGTTTCTTTTTATTTATTTTTATTTTTATATAGATAAGACATGGAACCTTATGGTGTAAAAGAGATTAATTCCCAGATTTTCTCTCCATTGTAAAAGAGGTTTAATCACTATTTACAACTTTATTTTGGCTAAATACTGCCATTAACCATTGCAAATAATTGCTACATATATTAAATCAAGAGGTGCCCTATATTAAATTGAGTAGTTGATACGAATTGTGTGTAACATTGACTCTGGCTCTGATATAGACCTCTTCAACTTTCATATACTTTCCGATCTCTTTTGGGAACCAGTGGTGGAGCTGTCCATAGATGATGGACCATGTCTAAGTCTTATTCTTGTATGATTGACGGTAGGGAATATCAAAATAATGTAGTGCAATATCAGCTATCATTCTTAGAGAAAAGAAAGAAAGACATGCTTTAATCGTTGTAGTTGTGTCTATTAAGGCTTAATTTAACAAGCCTAGGTGCAAAAAGGGTTGGAAATGCAAGCCGTACTAGTGATTTTACCAAAGTATAGTTAGGGTTCGTTGTACAGCTGCTCTTATCTATGAAATATAGAACAAATGAAACTTCACCAGCTGGTTGTTTTTGTTTTTGTTTGTTTTGTTATTTATTTATTTTTGTTGGCTTAATACTCTTGGGCAAGAATAAATCTATTGGCTAAAAAGTTTAAATACTTATAAACCACTAGCATTTGCAGGTTTAATTAGAATCATCTTGATTTTTCAAGAATTAGCCACAATCTCAGATCCACCCCGTAAAGAAGGAAGCAGAGATGGTTTTGCTACTAAAATAAAAATTGACAAAATGTTAAAAATTGCTATGCAAAGAACCTCCTCCAGTATGCCTTAATTTCAACCAAAAAAAAAAAAAGAAGAAAAGAAAGGAAGAAGAAGAACAGAAAGAACTTCCAGTATGTTTTGTGCTAAGGCATCAAGGGTAAATCACAAAGTTCATATAACAAAAACAACTAAAAACACTAAGTTTGGCACATGGTATTAATGGACGGTGTAATTAAACAATTAGGGTCTATTTGGTTAGCTGAAAAATACACAATTTTTTGTTTTCATTTTCAATTTTAGTGAGTCCCACCATTAAAAAACTGGTTTAATTTTAGCACTTGTATGCAGTTTTCATTTTCAATATCTTAAAAGTTGGATTTAAATATAAAAAATGAATATAACTTTTTAGCATTTTTGTTTTCTATGAATACGAATATAGTAGAATATTTCATAAATATTGTGAAAACACAAGGTTACTTTTTTTTTTTTTTTTTTTTTTTTCCAGTGATGATGTGTGTGAATGAGAAAAGTTACGTTTTGCTTTTTAAATAGAAAACAATGATCAAACTTGGGTACGATATATTCTATTTCCAAATTATATATTTAAAACAACTTATCAAATATTACCAAATGTGAAACTAAAAGTAGATACACCACTTTTTGAAACCAAACAGGCCATTATTCACGTGGATTAGCTATTTGATCCTATTATGTTTTTAGTATTGACTCATTCCTTGACATTTAATTGTAATCAAACTCCATTTATTGGTGTATTTTATTTGATGTAAAAAAGGGTTAAAATATGAATTTGAAGAGCTTGATGAATTGTTGTCTGAAGGGCTTGCTTAAGTGAAGACCCAATTTTGCCTTAGTTTGGGTGGGTTACTCTTGCAGTGGTTTTTTCTTTATTGACTTTTCCATCAGTTTATCACTTTGTAACCATATCGTGTCTCTACTGTATTTTTGTTTTGTTTTTTGGTTTATGATTTGGCAACTTGCTAATTTGTGGTTGTTAATATTAATATTGTTATCATATAATTGGATTACTGGTTTCGGTTCGAACTTGGGTAAGATTAGAGATTTGGGTCAACCTGTCCCAACTCCAAAGTAAGAGTTTGCGTGGCATGTTGGCTATGAAGTGACTTAGGACCCAATGTGACAGAGCCTAAGTGACATGATGGTACTCATGTAGTGACGTGCAATTGATGTGGGCTTAGAGCTGATGTGGCAAGACTCAATGTTGACACGTGAAAGAATGCATAGATGACAAGCGTGTGGGAGTGCGTGGTGACTTGGAAGCAACGAGGATTTTTTTTTTTTTTTTAAGTAGTTATAAAAAAATTTAAATTATACAAAATTTAATAAAATACAAAATTTAATAAAGTAATAATTTGAATAATTGTTACACTGCAAGTCGAATTGTTAAGAAGATAAAAATTTTTGTGACTGTAAAGTCAAAAAGAGTATAATTGTCATCATTATCAATAAGAACTTACAATCACGATATATTTCTTGGTACCATTTTTTAAAGAAAATGAATTTAGAGACTATTTTTATTGAATAGATTGAATGAGCTTCAAATTTGAATAATTAACAATTTTTATCTTTTTGTTTTATAATAGGCTTTTTTTATTATTAATTTGTTCACTTCTTGTTGTTTGGCTTTGTTTTGTTTTTGTTTGATTTATATTTGTTGTTATTTAGGCGAATATTTATTGATGTTATTTAAGTTATATATCTATATATATATATATATATATATATAATGGATTAAGGATTATGTTTGTGGGCAAAATTAATTTTACAATAATGATACGTTCATAACATTTTTACAATAAATATTAGACAAAAGTTATTATTAATGGGTAAAAAAATAATATCAGTGTTTGACCCAAATTAGAATAAGTAATAGCTTACTACATTAGATTTATTGTGAAATTATTGTGAAATTGTTGTGAATGTAGCACTACTCTCATCTTTGTTGAACCCAAATTTGTGATTTTTAAGTCAATGCGTTCAACATTTTTATTAGAGAGATAAAAATACGTTAGTTTACCATATAATATTTTGTTGGCAAGTGTATATATGTTTTTTTTTTTTTTTATAATCTTTTTTTAAAGGTCAGGGCAGTCATAGGGCTTGCATGTGGAGCCGCCGGTGCTTGGAAGGAGGCTGCCAACGCATACTAGTGTCTGAAATCATTGTCAGAACCTTCTAATGGCGCTTGATGACACATGGGACGTTTTATTGATTGGATTCTTTTGCATGGTAGTGCCAGTGTGGTGATTAGAGCCTCTGAGATGGTGGTTTTGAGTAAGCTAGTAGCTTGGCAACGATGGGTAGCACTGAAAATGTTTGTTGATAGGGAAGAGAGGTCAGAAAGTTTTGATTGTGGGCAAGAGTGGTAGACCAAAGTAGCTGACAACGGCAGTGGAAGAACACCATGGAAGACAAGGCTTCTCTTAAACACAGGATAGTTAACGCTATGACTCTAATATCCTATTAGTAATTTAAAACAAAGATTAAGAGTTTAGATAAAGAGCAAACACAAAGAATACATGGTTTATCCTAACGATCTACATTCATAGAAGAATACCCTTAACAATTACATTTTTATTATACATAATTATATGTTACAATGAATTTGGTGTAGAGTATTTATAAGGATCTAAATCTTATACTAATAATATACTAAACCATGGTTGCTAGACTTATATTAAAATACTTTACTCACACACTAAGTAAGATTGAACTTAGGCCTTACTTTGTTTGAACTTGATATTTTTAACAAAGTCGAAACATATAAACCTTTTTATTTCCAGTCTCACAGCTCTCATTAAACCTTTTATTTAATATAGATGATAAAAATAAGTTTAACCAAACACACCCTTAAACCAAAACTCCCAAGGTGAAAAAGAGAAGGTTTTTTTTTTTTTTTGGCAAAGCCAATTCTTTTATTCTTCTACAAGAAAATAGGGGAATCATTTAAAGAGGCACGCATGGGTACCACCGTACCAGGTACGATATGACAACCTATAATGTCAATCTAGCTGCATGCACTGCCTTTCCCGATTCATTTTGGGAACCAAAAACAATAATGCTAGATTGCTAGGACACACCCCTTAGATTCCCTTCCTTTTCTCTGAGTCCCAATTTAGCAGGGCAGTCCGCACACGTGCTAAGATTTCAAGCTCTCTTCTCTGCTTGATCTAATGCCAGCTGCTGGCACGTGGACAGACAGGGCATATATATTATTAAAACTTGTTAATGGTGTTGACGTGGCTATCCCTCATTCGTTGCTTTTCTTGTTGGTCGAATAATTCTTTTGTTAGGCGCAGTCGTTCATGGTATACTTTCCAGGTTGGCCAACAAGTCTCTCCAATTAATCTTAAGCTCTCAAATCTCTATTTTACATTTCAAACTCTTTACCAAAAAAAAAAAAAAAAAGAAAGAAAGACAAAAAGAAAATTTAAAAATTTAAAAAAAAAATTTTATTAGAGATTGTAGTAAGTGATTGTAGTAAGTGATTACAACTTCATTTAATATATTTTTATTAGATGAAAATTTAAAAAAAAAATCACTCTTCTATTATATTTTCTTCTTAAATTCTTTATTTTTACAAAATTTTCAGAGATCAAAGATTAATAATTATGTCATCAACCAAATGTTTAAGTTTTACATTTTTGTAGTTTAAAATTATGCACAAAAAATAAGTTTTGTGATCAAATAACAAATAACATCTTATTCGCACAAATTTGACATACATTTTAAGCATATAAAAAGCATTCAATCTAATGGTCAAAATATGCAGCTATTATAAAGATATTGAGTAGAGTTTTCAAGTTTGTGGCTAAACTTTTTCCTTTACCAAAAAAAAAAAAAAGAAAAAAAGAATTTTCAATTTTGGGATTTAAATTGACGATAATAAGAAGCTAGGGTCCTTGTAGTGGCCATGTCACTATTGGATGTCATTTTGGATTAGTGCTGGATCAACGATTAAGAAAGTGTACGTCTCTCTCTAGATTTATGCCCATCCAATGAGTGACATGGCTTTTTTTTTTATTCGTGAATCGTGATTTGAGTTTGAAATTGAATCTAGAATCTTAATTCAGTATAGGTGGAGTCCATCCATGATTTTTCACATGAAAGAATAAATTTTTTTTTTTTTTTTTTTTTTGCCGAATTACAAGACAGAATGATTGAATGAATTATGCTAGGGACACAACTTTTGGCACAACTTTATATCACAATTCGCCACATAGTGAGTTGTGATTGGTAAGGGTGTGTTCCCAAATAACCCACTAACATATCCTTATCAATTATAACTTGACATATGGCGAATTGTGATACAAAGTTATATCAAAAGTTATGTCCCTAACATAATTCTAATTGAATATGTTACATCGATCTTCATGTCATATTTTTGATAGTAGGGAAAAGTTATTAAGATCAATAGATACGAGAAAGATGACATGTAACTTGTGGATCGTGCATTTTATGAGAATAACATTATAACGACAGTGGCTCAGCATTTTCACATGGAAAAGAATATAAATGGTCATTCTTACTGAATATTGACATTTATTGGGCAAGGGACCTTGCCAACTGTACATGCCCTAATTTTGCCGTGTCAGTGCCGGTTCACTTGCACCTAAATACAAAAGCTTAATTATATATCAATAATTTTACCTCTCAAAAATAATAACAGTCTTAATACAAAAAATTTATATAAAATAGAAAGTTATATAAATAGTATCTAACTGATATTTATTAAAAAGGCTAAAAATGTATTAAGCCAACCCTGCGCTGTGAAATTGGGGATTAAAAGTCAAATACTACATCTTAGGCGCGTTGCCGACTCAAATGTCTAAGACACGAATAAGTAGACTAACAATATCCATCAATTAACTCCCATTCTTGGTTGTAATCTTCCCAAGATGGACGAATATCAGAATGTCAAGGGTAAAAAATGTAGCTGCGGTTCTATGACATCTTATCAACATTTGGGTGACCTATTTGGTAAAAAATTGGACCAATAAATCTCAGGACTTGGGTTTGAGTTTCAAACAACTAATAGTATGTTGGTGTTCTTCGAGAGTAGTTAGGGTGCTATATTATGGTTACGTTTAAATAAGGAAGCCACAGTAATCACCTCTTAACCATTTTTTAATTACCCAAAAAAAAAAAATTATGACATGTCGGTTTTGGTGATTGTACTCATGGGAGGTAATTCCAACCCGTTTTACCTCACCAACTCTACGCTCTCTATCTAGTAGCTATGCAGTTGGGGATTGAAGGTCCTCTCAAATATTACGACTAGAGGACAATTCGTATTTGGTACGACAATAACTAGATAAACAACATCCATCACAATCAAAAAGAGAAGAATATCATAAATATTCACAAAAGCATATAAAAAGTTTTGAAAAGGTAAATCATTTCGTAGATCGATTTTGTATTATATGTTAAATCATGTGTCATATGAAGGCTGAAAATTTTATTAAATTAGATAAAAATAAAAGAAGTCCCTTCTCTCTTTTTTTGAACCATACTGATTAAGATAGAGAAAAAGACATCCACGAAAAGCAAAGCATCTCCTTTGAACATAACCAACCAAGATTGAATTTTGTTTGGCGTGTGAGTGAGATCAGTTCATATATAGTAACGCCGCTGGAGATAACGAGACATCACATGCATTGGGACATTGGCGTCGGCAATGAATTGCACCCTAATGGGTTGTACAGCCATCAAAGTTGTCTATTGGTTCCTTAATAGTTCTCTGTCGGCAAAGACATGCAGACACGTGGGGATCCTAAGATAGAGAGAATGAGATTGCCAAAGCACGCGGAACTGCATATAAAGCCTAGCAGATACATAGTTGGTTGTGATAGGATAAGATAAATTGTCGTCAATCCTTAATACCATAAATATCATAGTAGTCCTTCTGCCAAACCCTGTTTTGGTACCTTGTAGGAAATCAAGGTCTTCCGAGGTCGCCGGCCTACAACTTCAATTCATATGAATTGTAGCTCTAGATGCCTTCAATTAGGTCGCCAATAGAGTCAGGTGGGGTGGGGTAGGCATGGCCATGGCGGTTCGATTCTCAAAAATAGCTTGTTAAAAAGTACTAACATATCTAGAAGACTAAATTTACTATCTACACCCTTAAGCTTCGTTTAGGAGTTTGTTAGGTTTTAAAGACTTAGGAACTAATGTATTTAGAACTCTAATGCGTAATGTTGGCAAACCATGATCAAAACAGTTGTTAGTCTTGTTTAGACTTGCTCAAAGTGTATGCGTTGTATGTAAAGTTCGAATCGAGTGGCTGCAAAAGTATTAGTGACTTTCGGCCTAGCTCGATCGATCAAAGCTTAGACTCGATTGATCGAATATAGGGTAGAATGCTTTTTTTCTGCAGAATTCCAACTCAGCCTTAACTCATTAAAACGTTTAGGGTTTTATGTTTTACCCTAAGTATAAAATACAAACACTAGCCACGTTTTAAAAGTTGCTCATATTGCTGTTTATGTGAATCTCTTGTGAGATCTGAGAGGTGTTTGCCTTCACACAAGCTTAGGATTATCAAGAAGGAGATTTTTTTCAAGAGCTTGATGATCATTTAGTTGCTGCCATAAGAGCTTAAAGATACACAAGCGGGTGTGCTTGTACTTGCTAGAGAATCCAAGAAAAAAGAAGTCTGTGGTCTCGGAGCTTGCATATGGTCGTGTTAGTAAGTTTTCTATTGGTGAGTAGCAATAGGATGTTAGTGGTCTAAGTCGCTATTGTAAAACTTCGATTCTTTCATAGTGGATTCAGGTTTATCTTGAGGATAGTTAGGTTAAATCCTCTCCAAGTTTTTTACCGGTTTGGTTTTCCTAGGTCATCATATCACTGTGTTATTTATTTTTCCGCTACTATGCATGATATGATTGTTTGATTGTAATAACCTAGATCTGGAATTTGGACTAAGTAATAACTTGGCTTGTTAACTAGATTAATCTAATTGTGTTTTAAAAGGTCTAAAAACAAATAAGTGGTATCAGAGCAGGTAGCTCTTTTGTTTTAGATCTTTTGATCTAAGAGCTAATCCTTGACCCCTGGTGTGCTGTCGCAAGCATCCAAAAATAAAACATATACTCCTAAAAATATATGTAGTAGCGCGAGTAAGGATCGTTCCCACAGAGAGTATTTAGCTTAGTTTTTTGCTACATGAACAAGGAGGGAGGGTTTGAGTATAACGAAAACAATTTTAAGAAATAAAACAACTAAGGAACAATTCAAATTAAAGTATCGAAATCAATCAAGAAAATAAACCTTGGTCTAAGTCAACATCCACCATCGGAATATTATAACTGATCATCGATGCAGGTATATATCAATTCACATTTTGAATATTCACCTTTGGAACTATTTTCCTATCTCTTCTTAGTTGCAGTTAATTAGAAAACAAGCGATCTAATAAACCCTAACTACTAAACAACCCAAGACAAGCGCTAAAGGTTTAATTTAGTAGCAGCCTTAAGAACTAGAGAGATCGATGGAGCTAAACAACACAAACACAAGCGGTTACATTTAATTTAGTCGAGCGTTCTTCCTAAGATTTAATAATTTCTGACGCAGCAAATCATTAAATTTTGGTTGCTTCACAAATTAGAGAGATCAAACAATTACGGTTTTGATATCTAACCTAACAGTAGATTGCAACGAATAATAAACTAGTAGGCCTCCTAGTAATTAAACGAGACAATCATGAAAATAGGCACAGAAGAACATCCGATATTTAAAACATAAATTGAACAATAAAAACAAATTAGATCTCACAGTTTTATTGATTTCGAGGCTTCAGTTTCCTTTGACCAAGTATAAAAGTTTTAGCCACACAGGGCCATGATAGAAAACTTGAAGGAGAAAATTAGAGAAGAGGGAAGAGAGAGGCATGTGTGTCCAATTCTGATTTCTCCTCCCCCTTTTACACGTTAATTCCCCCTTTCCCAAGCCTACAAAATCTCCTAAAAATATTCTAAATAATAATATCCAAATCTGACTAATTAAGGAAAAATATTAAAAATAAAACAAAGTCCTAATATAACTAGGAAAGTGGTATTTTTCAGCTGGAAATTTCGTGCATCGGATCTGGAAGCTTCTGAAAATAAACCGTATCAGATATGCGTATTAGAATTGCAAGCAAAGGAACATTCCAGAACGTCAGTAGTACAGGTGCAGCAACTTCAAGCCCGATTTCGACCTTGGTGCAACTCGTATCTCTCAAAACGCAAAACATAAAAGTTGTAGATCTTTGTCTTCGCATTCCATAGAATCTTGAATCATCTCAATCGGAGCTCAGATGAGAGAGTTATACCCAGATTACAAAGCGATGTCAAAGCTGTCCAGAATCGCCCAATTAACTACGTTTTGCACATAATGCCTCCATTTGTATCCTAAATCAAAATATAAGAATAATGAGTACATTTAGGCACCAAATAAGTATAAAAGACTAAACATTAAGGGAGAAAAATATGACATTTTGCATTCTTATCAAATTCCCCCACACTTAACTTTTGCTCGTCCTCGGGTAAAACTCAAATTCACTTTCCCAAAAACACCAAGGTTGCAACACCATCAACAAAGAACAACCAAGCTCTTCAAAACTCATAATATATCATGAACAAACATTCTTAAACAACTTACAATTACTTAGTAAGCATTTTCACTCAAAGATGGAGTAAACTAAATACGTAGACCCTCACGGAAATAGACACTCGATCAAGTTCATTCCAATGGAAATGATCTACCATAGGCTTGCATATCTTCTCATTCTCCACCACTGGGATCACATGCATAACACGAATCATAAGGACTTTCCAAGGGTTGTAATGGGGTTTAGGATCAAGGTGGGAAATATTTGGGAATGTAGCTCCAAATCCATCAAAACTAGTGGAGCAAAAATGAATCAATTCAAGCTTGAATATATAAGACATAAAACCAATCACTGTATTTAGCAGCTTCCACCTTTGTATATATCACGTATAAACAGACCCCTTTCTTGGAATTTTAGGACGAATTATGAACATGGACAGTATGTAACATTAAAAACAATTTCCTCCATCACTTCCTTTCATCTTTTCTTTCTTTTTTTTTTTTTCTTTTTTTCCTTTTTTTTTTCTATTATGCTATTTTCAATGCTGTTTCTATAGAGGAATTTAAGAGAATCTCTAATATTGAGGTGGCTCATATTGCGTGGAATATCCTCCAGACTGTGCATGAAGGCACAAAGGCAGTTAAAATTAATAAGTTGCAACAATTAATTACCAGATTTGAAAGCATTAGGATTTTTGATGATGAATCATTTAATGAATTTTATACTAAACTTAATGACATTGTTAATTCTGCATACAACTTGGGCGAAATCTATGATCAACCTAAAATTGTTAGGAAGATTCTTAGATCTTTAACTGAAGATTTTAAACCCAAAGTGACTGCCATCACTAAGAGCAAGGATGTGGACTCTATCCCTGTTGATGAGCTTGTAGGATCTCTTCAGTTCTATGAGTTGGACCTATCCAAAACTAACAAATCCAAATCAATGGCTCTTAAGTCAGTTGATGATGTTGATGTTAGTGGATTTGATGATGAGATCTTTGCTACAGAGATTGCTTACCTTGTCAAGAACTTTAAGAATTTCCTTAGAAACAACAACAGAAGGGCAAGAAGTAAGAACACTGCTGAACCTAGAAATTTTAGGAAAAATGATCCCACTAAGGTTAGCAACACTGAGAAACCTAGAGAAAAATTAGGTCAATCTTCTAATAATTCTATGGGTCCTTAATATTTTGGATGTCAAGGGTATGGTCACATAAAATCTGAATGTCCTACATACTTGAGGTTTAAGGGTAAGGCTATGGCTGTAACCATTAGTGATAATGAAGTTTCCGATGATGAGTCTAGTTCTGATGAGAATGGAAACTTTATTGCTTTCATTGCTACTGCTGTAGTCAATGAAAGTTTGTCTATTAAAGAGAACATTTTTGATGGGAAACTTTTTGAGGATGCAGATCTTCAAGAAGCCTACAATAAACTTTGCAAATTTGCTGCAAAGGATACTATGAATGTTGATCTTGGTTTGAAGAAAATTGCATCTCTTGAGCTTGATAAGAAAAATTTGCTTGTGAAATTGTTGTTGCTAATGAACTTTTGAACAATGTGAAAACTGAGAATATGTTTTTGTTTGATAAAGTTAAGAATTTGGAACTTGAATTATTTGTTGCTAGAGAACAAACTAGTAGGTCTGCATACTCCAAACTTGATCACATGCTGAGTGTTCAAAAGTCTCCATTTGACAAAACTGGCTTAGGTTTTGTAGAAAGCATCTCTGCGCTTGAACCACATTCCACAAATTTTGTTCCTTCTATTGAACCCCTTGTGAGTGAGGTTGTCAAACCCTCTGTGAGTGAGGCTGCTAAATCTGTAGATGTTACACCTCCTAGGAAGATTATGGTTGATCTTCAAGAGTCTAAACCTAAGGCTCCTAAGGCTCCTAATCCTCCTAAGGGCAAGTTGCAAGTAAAGTCTACATGGGTTTGTCATTTTTGTGGAAAGTCTGGGCACATTCGTCCAAACTATTACAAGCTGCAAGCTGCTAAGTGAGCAAACAAACCAAAAGTGTATGTGCCTCAAGCACAAGATCCTATGGCACTTATTGGTGAATTTGTAAAGGCTCTTAACCTTTATTCCAATCCTGGAGTTGGAAATCACTCTAATGTGAATAAAAACTCCAATACTCGAAGTGCATCTAAAAAGTTTTGGATGCAAAAGGCTCAATCTAATTAAGTCTTTCTGACATGGTCCTTATACTTCATTGCTCTACTCTTTGTGACCATTGTTCTTTGATTTTTGTTTTCTTTGTTTCTGGGATTTGCATTGCATAACATTTATGCATTTCATTCTAGGACTGTTTGTGTTTCTTCTTTAAAAAAAAAAAAGGGAAAAAAGGAAGCAAATTGTGTTTTGCACTATTTTTATTGGTTTTGAAATCAAGGTTGGCCAATTTATTTTTACATAACATGTTTATGTACCTTGTTTAGCTTTGATGAGCTTATTTCTTGCACTTTACTAGTTTGAGCTTTGCAGTGCATGTTGTGTGAGAAAGATGTCTATAGTTTTTGATCACTTTGTCTTTATCTTGAAATCACATGTCTTTGATTGTCGGATTTGATCCTTTTGAGAAAGGCATAAATAACCATCTTACCACTGTTTACTAGCCAATCATGAACACCTTAGTGCATATCGTAAGATTTTGTGCTTGAGAAAGTGTAGCACATGCACAAAAAGAACATAAGGTGTAACCTCGGTTTAAATGTTAAAATTGGTGTCTACATTATTGGAATATAATTAAATCAATTAAATAAAATTGATGTGTATATTATCCCGACTATTTTAATAAGTTTCTGCTCAATTAAAATTGGTGTGTACAATATGAGGCAAATCAAGAAACTTACATGATTGCAAGCTTTTATTTTAGGAAATGTGGAAGTTATATGATGTAACTCTTTAGATGATAGTCTCTCTCAAATTCTATGTGATGGATTTTGTAGACTTTGTGCTTAATTTCTATTTACATATCACCTCACATGTATCTTAAATTTTTGCTAGTTGCACACACCACACAAGTTACTCTTTGCTAAACTTTGTATATGTTATGGTGTGTGATTTTGGTTTGGCCAACCATGTTTGAAAATTCCTTAAGCTTTTGCAAAACATGTTTAATGCTTGAATATATAAGGGTCTTGATTGAAAATCTTAATTTTGGGAATCTGGTTTCAAAACATGTGTTTTTGAAGAAGCATTTCATCTCATACTCATGCATTCTATTCATAAAATTCAATACTTTGAGGAGTTTATGCATAAAAATGCTTTGTTTTTCAAAACTGTGATTTTTCCATAATTTCGATCGATCGAGTCTGTTTTTTGACCAATCGAAATTGCAATTAAAAATTTTGGTCAGCCTCTGTCTATTTCGATCGTTGCTCGATTGGTGTTGGATTAATCAAAGCATTTTCGACCGATCGAATCTGTTTTAGATCAATCGAAAATCATGTAGAGATTTTTTTTTTTAAAACTTTGAGTTTCACGTGCTCAAACCACTTATTCAAAAAGTTTTTCAACTCTTTCTCTCTCTACTCGATCGGTCAAGGCTCCAATCCAATTTTTTGTCATTTTCCCTCAAACTTTTCGCAAGGTTTTTTTCTTCTAAGGCCAGTAAGACTCTTTTACCCTTTCTTTTGCATTTATTTTTGAGTTTCATACATTTTTCATGCATTTTGTTGGGAAATTTCGAACCTATGCATAATTGGGGTTTTTGTTGATTCAAGCCATATTTCTTGAAATTGATCAATGGATTTTTGTTGGGGGATGTTATAAACATGATCTATGTTGTTTAATTTGATCAATTTGACGTATTGTGAGAAATTGAAAATTCTAGGGTTTGAAACTACCCGATTTGGGGATTTTGTTGAAATTGAGTTTAATTGATGAAATTGGCTTGTTGGATTGATTAATTGGATCATTATAAACTGTTTTCTAACTTGTGTGATGATCAATTGGTTAATTTAGTACAAATTGAACAAGTGTTTTTCAAAATTTTGGGGTTTTTTATATAAACTCTATGCTCAAGCCAATTTTGTGATTCTAAACTTAAATTGAACTTGTTATCACTGCATTAGAGCATGTATCATGAAATTTATCTGTTAATGCATCATATAGATTGTTATTTCTATATTTTTTTGTGCTAATTTGCAGTCTGCCCTTGGTTTTCTTTTTTGTTCTTTTTGGTTCTTTCTCTTGTGTCTTGTCCTTACCCTAACACCATGCCTAGGAAGACTAGAGCTAATAGGTTTGCCCCCCCACCTCCTACTTCGTCTTTTGATAGTGAGAGGTTTCCGAGTGAGAAAAACCAAGAGACCTTTGAGACACTTAATCTTAAGAGAAAGATTTGGACTGAGCGTAAAGTATTGTTAGATGAGCTTGATCCTGCCATTAGGGCAAACTTTGAGCATCGGGGCTGGTTGCCACTTTTGGATATTGATTATCCTCCTCCAGCTGCCCTAATTAGAGAGTTCTACTCGAATCTCTCTATCCACGTCTATGATTCCAACACTTTAGTAAAGAGTTGGATACGAGGTGTAGAGTTCACCATTACTCCTACGGTAGTGGCTGATGCTCTTGGGGTACCTGTGGTCTAGCACCTTGTCAATCCTTATGATGAGTTTCCTCCCTTGGATGACATCATGTCTTACATCACTGGGCCTTCTATCCAGTGGGGTTCTAATCCTCGAATCACTATTGCTAAGCTCACCGAGTTACAGTATCTTTTCTTTAGGATAGTGTGTCATTCCTTGTGGCCTATCTCTCATCTGCACACCATTTTTTTGGAGCAATGTGCATTTTTGTTTGCTGTTGTTATGGATGCTCCTATTAGTTTTCTTCATCTGTTGTTTCGTTCTTTGAACGAAGTTCATAGGAGTTCATCTACAGCTCATGCTCTTTTTCATCCTGTTTTCATTCATAGGATTTTGTTGCATCTTGGTTTAGATGACTTTCCTGCTTCTGAGCCTGTACACATTATTGCTCCCATAGGTGCTACTTTTCTTAGGCAGAAGGCTGCTCAGATGAGAGAGAGCTTTAAACGCCCTCGTGTTGAACCTTTTGGTACTGCACCCCCTTATTCTTCTACAAGTACAGCTTCTGGTGAGGCATCTGCTGATCCTGCTAGTGCTTTGCTGCTGCTGTTCCTCCACCATCTACTTCGAATGACTTTGACATTCGTCGTACTTTGGAGACTGTCATGACCGTTCAAGCGGCGCATGGTCAGATTTCGGTGGACATGCTTGATGAGCTCTGTGCTTTGCGAGTAGATTTGGCGAATCTTCGACGTTCGCCTTCGCCACCTCCTTTTGATGATGGATTCTAATGCCTTTTGGCATTTCGTCACAAAAAGGGGGAGTACTTTTGGATCCTGTAGAGTTTTTTTTTTTTGTTAGGGGGAGAGTTTTTTTATGTTTTGGAGCTTGTGGAGTTATTTAGATTGTATCTAGGTGCTTCACTGTGTATGTATTCTTTTTGGTTCTTGATGTATTGTTTTTGGGCTATTCATGTTAGGGGGAGATACATTGATATCTATGTTTCTTGTTTCACTGTTCATTGATTTATATTTATGAGTTATTCATGATATATGTCTTTGTTTTGTGTTTTGAGAAGACAACAATTTATTTTTGTTTTACTTGTATTTTCCACACATGCGTTTATGCGTTTCTTAAGTATTTCAGGAAATATACAGGTTGATTCAGTTGTGCTGCTGTCTGCACTTACAATTGATGGATAGTAGTTAGGTTGGATTATTTTGTAATGGGCATTATGTTTGTAAAGGGCTTTTACTTGTAACTTTGAGCATTGTGTTTCTGTTTTGTCATGGATTGCCAAATAGGGAGTTTGTTAGGTTCTAAGTACTTAGGAACTAATGTATTAAAACTCTAATTTTTATTGTTGGCAAACCATGATCAAAACAGGTTGTTTAGTCTTGTTTAGACTTGCTCAAAGTGTATGCGTTTTATGTAAAGTTGGAATCGAGCTGCTGCAGAATTCATTGTGCAATTCGGCCTGGCTCGATCGATTGAGAGCTAGACTCGACCGATCAAAAATCAGACAGAATGTTTTTTCTGCAGAATTTCCAATTCAGCCCTAAGCCCATATGACATGTAGGGTTTTATGTTTTGCCCTAGGTATAAAAGGGAAACCCTAGCCACGTTTTTTAGGTTGCTTTATTTGCTGTGTGTGTGAATCTCTTATGAGATCTGAGAGGTGGTTGCCTTCACACATGCTTAGGATTATCAAGAAGGAGATTTTATTGAGAGCTTGATGATCATTCAGTTTTTGCACTAAAGAGCTTAAAGATATACAAGCGGGAGTGCTTGTACTTGCTGAACAATCCAAGAAAGAAGGAGTCCGTGGTCTCAAAGTTTGCACGTGGTCGTGTCAGTAAGTTTTCTACATGAGGTAGCAATAGGATGTTAGTTGTCTAAGTCACTGTTGTAAAATTTTGATTCTTTCATAGTTAATTCAAGTTTATCTTGAGGATAGTTAGGTTAAATCATCCCCAGGTTTTTTACCGGTTTGGTTTTCTTGGGTCATCATATCTTTGTATTCTTTATATTCCGCACTTTACATTGATATAATTATATGATTGTGTTAACCTAGATCTTTAATTTGGACTAAGTAATAACTTGGCTTGTTAACTAGGTTAATCCAATTGTGTTTTAAGGGGTCTAAAAACTCACAATATATGTTTTTTAGTTTACAAAAAGTAAGAAAATAATACACATGCATACCACATAGATACACTTGATCTCATAGTGTAGAGTCACTAGAACGAGATGCCCACAATGTTTATTGGCTTTTGTAAAAAATTTTAATTTTTAGGAGGCCAAGTATAATTAATTTTAATTTCAATTTAAAAAGTTTATTTATAGGTATAACATTTAAAAATCCAAGGGGTCCCCCTAGCTTTAGTGTTCCGAGTGATTAGGTATAATAGAATCAGATCTTCCTTCAATGAAACTTTCCCACCACTTCTCTGCCTCGTCCATCTTATCCAACATGGTACATACAATAGCATACAAAAGTCAAAAGAACTGTCATAAAGAGAAATCAAATCATTTTTTTTCTTCTCAAATTTTGTTTTTTTTTGTTTTTGTTTTTGTTTTTGTTTTTGTTTGTTTGTTTGTTTTGTGTGTGTGTGTGTGTGGAGAAAGTAAAGGCTCTTAATAAGAAAACTAGTATGTTATCAACTATGTTATTGTATGATCATTAATCAAGTTGTCAGCTTGGCAAACCTAACAATAATTGTAGTCAAACTTTTCATTGTCCAATGTTATTGAAAATTACCATAGCGCATTTTTAACATGATGGTTGTTTTACAAATACAAATTCTTGTGAGGTGGGGGGAGGGGGATAAATCTTCAGAAGGGAGTTTCACACAAATATATACTTACATTATGCTAAAATAGAAATTTTATCTTAGATGAAAAAAATGTTATTGATAATTCACTAAATCTTCTTATAATCTCACCCCCATAACTTAAACTTTCAAACAAAGAGTAATTTTGAAAAATTTAGAGTTTATGAAGATTCTTTTTCATTCTAAAATATCGTTGCAACTTTCCAGTTGAACTTAAGAAATATGGACCACAATCAACCTTGTAAAGAGCATATCGAGCATCTGATGGGTGTTAATGATTCTTGAGATATTTATGAGCTTGTTGATAGTTTCCCTGTATAAGTATAGATAAACTCAAATATTTAATATAAATGATAAAATATAGGGCAAATTACAAATTACACCCCTAAAGTCTGGGGGTGTGGAGATTTTATACTCTGAAATTTTAGAATTTTATTTTATTTCTTAAAGTTTGGGGGTGTTTAAATTATACACCCTCATGTTTCAAAATTTGGGTTTGGTGATTGAAAAATGGAGTTTAATTTGGGTTTGGTATTTCTAAAGAAAAAATTTTTGTTTTGGGTTTTGGTGTTTGTTTCAAAATGGAACTTGATTTGTGTAAGGTTGAATTTAATCAACCATCTTGTTGGTTTTATTCCATGCCAAATTTTCTTGTAATTTAGCATTTAGAAACCCTGTATTTAGGTGGGAATCATATAAGGGTAGTGTGTGAGAGAGTGTGAAGAAATGCTCAAGATTGTGCAGTGAAGTAAGGACTCGCGACTAGATCTCGCGGGTGGCTTGCGATTGGTAAGCTGCCAGAAGATGCACACGAGTGAAGCATGCAGAGAAGCTGAACCGTCATGCCAGCTGTAGCACTACAAGACAAAAAGTCCAGACTGGCCATTCAGTTATCTCGCGGCTTGAACTCGCAACTCAGTCAAGTCGCGAGGCCAAGTTGCCAGCCAGCTCTGTTTTGGAAAAATGACTCTTCGCATTCCAAACACACACCAGTATATATAGACTCTTATACCCACGAAATGTAGAGAGCTTCTAGAGAGAATTTCGAGAGAGAAACTCTAGAGAAAAATAAGATTGACTCATCCACAATCTTTACATAGAGACTCTTTGAATTTCTCTACTCTCACCATCTCTATTGTTACATCCTTGAGAAGTTCTTGGCCAAATCCTTTTCTCACCATATCCACATCTGTGAGAAGGCTTTTTAGTGCTTTGGGAAGCAGTTAGGAAGGGACCAGTGGTTATTGGTTGATGCTATGGGCTATAGTGGAATCCGGTAAGCTAGAAAAGACAGAGGTTCGGCGTAACCTCATTGGAGTAAGAAGCTTGGAAGGCTTAGGTACACTGGTAGATTAGGCTTGGAGGGTTTATTGTTGTTCATGTATCCTAACTACATTTTCTAGTGGATTATTGACCGCTTGGAGGGCAGCGGATAGGTTTTACACCAAGAGTTTCAGTTTCCTTTTCGATAACACATAGTTGTGTTGTCCTTGTATTTGCATCTCTTTTCCCTTAATCTTTGCCATTTAATTTCTGCTTTGAATGTGATTTTAATTGGTTTAGATTGGTTATCAATTCTGTTATTAGGTTATATTCATTTTCCGCACATATATTGTTTGACATTAAGCTTGAATTGATAATTTGTTAATTGGAGGTATAAACGTTCATAGTGTTTTACACACATATTGAACATTCAATGCGGGTTTGGGGTTTCTAAAGAAAATATTTTTGTTTTGGGTTTTGGGGTTCATCCACAAATGTATAGAAATGGGTTTGTGCGTGTGGAGTTTATGTATTTTCTATACAGGATGGTGGGTATGTCTCATGGTGACATGTGAGGCACTGGGGTTTATGTATGCTCTAAGCTTTTAGTGTTTGTGAGAAAGTGGGTTTGATGGAGTTGGTACAAATTGTGGGAGGAGGCTGGAGCTTTTTTTTGGGTTTCTTTGTTTTATTTATTTATTTTAGACATTGTTGGTGGGTTTCTTTGTTTTGATGATGAGTTTGAGTTTTTCTAGAAAATCCGTATGAAAATGGAAAGAAAGAAAGTATGAAATGAAAGAGGCGTGAAATGAAGAAATGAAAGTGAAGGAAGAAAGAGAAGAGACATGTGGGTAGGCAACCACCATTCTGACCCAATACAATAAATGGGTCCCTCCACTTTGTGCAAAATTTTGGGTTATAGAGACCAAGATATGAAGCCAAACAAATTTTATTTTGAGTGAGTGAAAAAATAGAGTTAGAGAAATGAGTTATGAAAATTGAGTTTGAGTTATGAGAATTGAGTGATGGAAAAACCAAACAGGGCCTTGGTTCTTTGATTTTATTTGCGGTTAGTCCATAGCTCTATCTCCAAGATGATTTTATTGTACCGAGCAATTATGGTTTTTATGTTGAATGACTTGATTACAAAAATTTTTTTTTTTTTTTTTTCATCAAAAAAAGAAAAGAAAAGAACTCATTTTGAGTGAGTGGGAATGTAGACCTTACCTAAAAAGTTTCGTTTTATTTATATTTATTTTTATAAAGATAAGACATGGAACCTTATGATGTAAAAGAGATTAATTCCCCGATTTTCTCTCCATTGTAAAACAGGTTTAATCACTATTTACAACTTTTTTTTGGCTAAATACTGCCATTAACTATTGCAAATAATTGCTACATATATTAAATCAAGAGGTGCCCTATATTAAATTGAGTAGTCGATACGAATTGTGTGTAACATTGACTCTGGCTCTGATATAGACCTCTTCAACTTTCATATACTTTCCGATCTCTTTTGGGAACCGGTGGTGGAGCTGTCCATAGATGATGGACTATGTCTAAGTCTTATTCTTGTATGATTGACGGTAGGGAATATCAAAATAATGAGGTGCAACATCAGCTGTCATATATTCTTAGAGAAAAGAAATTTAGGCATGCTTTAATCGTTGTAGTTGTGTCTATTAAGGCTTAATTTAGCAAGCCTTGGTGCAAAAAGGGTTGGAAATGCAAGCCGTACTAGTGATTTTACCAAAGTATAGTTAGTGGTCATTGTACAACTGCTCTTATCTATGAAATATATAACAAATGAAACTTCAGCAGCTGGTTGTTTTTGTTTGTTTTGTTATTCATTTATTTTTGTTGGCTTAATACTCTTGGGCAAGAATAAATCTTTTTGCCTAAAAAGTTTAAATACTTATATACCACTAGCATTTGCAGGTTTAATTAGAATCATCTTGATTTTTCAAGAATTAGCCACAATCTCAGATCCACCACATTAAGGAGGCAGAGAGATGGTTTTGCTACTAAAAGAAAATTTGACAAAATGTTAAAAATTTCTATGCAAAGAACCTCCTCCAATATGCCTTAATTTGAACCCCAAAAAAAAAAAAAAGGGAAGAAAGGAAGAAGAAGAAAAGAAAGAACTTCCAGTATGTTTTGTGCTAAGGCATCAAGGGTAAATCACAAAGTTCATCTAACAAAAACAACTAAAAACACTAAGTTTGGCAAATAGTATTAATGGATTATGTAATAGAACAATTAGGGTTTAGTTTTAGCATTTGTATGCAGTTTTCATTTTCAATATCCTAAAAGTTGGATTTGAATATCAAAAATAAATACAACATTTTAGCATTTTTGTTTTCTATGAATACGAATACAGTAGCATATTCATAAATATTGTGAAAACACAAAGTTACTTTTTTTTTTCACTGATGTGATGTGTGTGAGTGAGAAAAGTTACTTTTTGTTTTTTTAATAGAAACAATGACCAAACTCGGGTATGATGTATTATATTTCTAAATTGTGTATTCAAAACAACTTATCAAATACTACCAAATGTGAAAATAAATGTTTTTTTTTTCTATATTCACTACAAGAAAAATGCCTATTAGCGACCAAGAATTTTTGACAGACCCAAAAAGCCCTCTAAAAAATTCTTATTTGTGATGGCAAAATAAAGCCCTTACAAATACTTGGTAAAATGTGAAATATTTGTGATCAACAAAAAAAGTTGTCGCAATTATGTGTTATAGCAGTCACAAATACTAATATTTTGGAGGGAAATTTTCCCTCCATATTATTTGTGAGGGACAATTAAAAATCTCTCGCAAAAAGTGTATTATTTGTGATGGTTAAAAAAAAACGTCACTAATACTAAATTGTTTGCGAGGGCCTGAATCGACCTTCACAAATAATTATTAAAATGTCAAAATTTTTGGAGGGAAATGTTCCCACCAAATTATTTCTTAGGAAAAATAAAAATCCCTTGCAAAAAGTTTATTTTTTGTGAGGGTTAAAAATATGCCCTTACTAATACTAAATTATTTGCGAGGGCCATGATTGACCTCCGCAAAAAATCATTAAAATATTAATTTTTTTGGAGATAAAAGTTATTCTAAAATTCAAAGAAAAATAAAAAGAAATGCATAAACATATAGTACTTTGTATTCTTTAGATGAACCTTTTGTTTACCGTCTAAAAAAAACCTTTTATATACATCCTACACAAGAAAGGTCTATCCTTAAATTCTAAATGATTGTACCCATAAAAAAATGATAGCACTTTCAACTTCAAAATGGTAGCCTAAAATTCAAGAATTTCAGCCTTTTGTACTCTCTCTCTCTCTCTCTCTCTCTCTCTCTCTCTCTCTCTCTCAAGTGAATAAAAATTTATTCCCATTAAAGTAAAGCATAGAAGATGAGTTCATAGATAAAATGGTAAATTACATCCGATTGGCATGAAAATTGGCATGTATGTTAAGAATATATAGAACATGTAATCTTATGGTTGGATTTTCAAAATATGAATTCATAATAAGTTATTGGGTGATATAACATTTTTTAGAGTTATAACATATGTAACTTGAATCCAACTCTATATTTCTTAATTCGATGTGAATTTTGACAAATCTACTGTTAGATTACATTATCTTCACGTATTTTTCATGCTTATAAAATTTCAAGGTGATCAAATATTAATTGTCAGGTCATCAATCAATTGTTTAAATTCAAGTTTTTGTATTTTAAAATAATGCATAAAAGATGAGTTTATATATCATATGGTAAATTATATCCGATTGGCATGAAATTTGGCATGCATGTTAAGAACATATAGAGTATGTAATCCAACGGTTGGACTTTCAGAATATGAATTCAATAATAAGTTATTGGGTGGTGTAACATTTTTTAGAATTATGTCAGATGTAACTTGAACCCAACCCTTTATTTCTTAATTCGATGTGAATTTTAACAAATCTACCGTTATATTACATTATCTTCGTATATTTTTCGTGTTTATAAAATTTCAAGGTGATCAAAGATCAACAGTCATGTCATTAATCAATTGTTTAGATTCAAGTTTTAGTAGTTTAAAATAATGCATAAAAGATAAGTTTATAGATCTAATGGTAAATTACATCCGATTGGTATGAAAATTGGCATGCATGTTGATACCATATAGAACATGTAATTCAATGGTTGGATTTTCAAAATATGAATTCAATAATAAGTTATTGGGTGGTGCAACATTTTTTAGAATTACATCAAGTGTAATTTGAACCCAACCCTATATTTCTTAATTCGATGTGAATTTTGACAAATTTACTGTTAGATTACATTATCTTCATATATTTTTCATGCTTAAAAAATTTCAAGGTGATCAAATATCAATAGTGGTATCATCAATCAATTGTTTATATTCAAGTTTTAGTAGTTTAAAATAATGCATAAAAGATGAGTTTATAAATCAAATGGTAAATTACATCCGATTGGCATGAAAATTAGCATGCATGTTAATACCATATAGAACATGTAATCTAACGGTTGGATTTTCAAAATATGAATTTAGTAATAAGTTATTGGGTGGTGTCACATTTTTTAAAGTTACATCAGGTGTAACTCGAACCTAACCCTATATTTGTGAATTTTAACAAATATACCATTAGATTACATTATCTTCATATATTTTTATGCATACAAAATTTCAAGGTGATCAAAGATTAATAGTCATGTCATCAATCAATTGTCTAGATTCAAGTTTTAGTGGTTTAAAATAATGTATAAAATATGAGTTCATAGATCAGATGGTAAATTACATCTGTTGGCATGAAAATTGGCATGCATGTTAAGACCATATAGAACATATAATCCAATGGCTGGATTTTCAAAATATGAATTTAGTAATAAGTTATTTGGTGATATAACATTTTTTAGAGTTACGTTAGGTGTAACTCGAACCCAACCATATATTTCTTAATTCGATGTGAATTTTGACAAATATACTGTTAGATTACATTATCTTCATATATTTTCATGCTTACAAAATTTCAAGGTGATCAAAGATTAATAGCCATGTCATCAATCAATTATCTAGATTCAAGTTTTAGTGGTTTAAAATAATGCATAAAATATGAGTTTATAGATCAAATGGTAAATTACATCTGATTAACATGAAAATTGGCATGTATGTTAAGACCATATAGAACATGTAATCCAACATTCGGATTTTCAAAATATGAATTCAATAATAAGTTATTGGGTGGTGTAACATTTTTTAGAGTTACGTCAGGTGTAACTCGAACTCAACCTTATATTTCTTAATTCGATGTGAATTTTGACAAATCTACAGTTAGATTACATTATCTTCATATATTTTTTATGCTTAAAAAATTTCAAAGTGATCAAAAATTAATAGCTATGTCATCAATCAATTGTCTAGATTCATATTTTAGTAGTTTAAAATAATGCATAAAATATGAGTTTATAGATCAAATGGTAAATTACATCCGATTAACATGAAAATTGGCATATATGTTAAGACCATATAGAACATGTAATCCAATGTTTGGATTTTCAAAATATAAATTCAATAAGAAGTTATTGGGTGGTGTAACATTTTTTAGAATTATGTCAGGTGTAACTCGAACCCAATCCTATATTTTTTAATTCGATGTGAATTTTAACAAATCTACCGTTAGATTAGATTATCTTCACATATTATTCATGCTTACAAAATTTCAAGGTGATTAAATATCAATAGTGATGTCATCAATCAATTGTCTAGATCATGTTTTAGTAGTTTAAAATAATGCATAAAATATGAGTTTATAGATCAAATGAAAAATTACATCCGATTGACATGAAAATTGGCATGCATGTTAATACCATATAGAACATGTAATCCAACGGTTGGATTTTTAAAATATGAATTAAATAATAAGTTATTGGGTGGTGTAGCATTCTTTTAGAGTTACATCAAGTGTAACTTGAACCCAACCCTATATTTCTTAATTCAACATGAATTTTGACAAATTTACCGTTAAATTATATTATATTCATATATTTTTCATGGTTACAAAATTTCAAGGTTATCAAAGATTAATAGGCATATCATCAATCAATTATCTAAATTCAAGCTTTTGTAGTCTAAAATAATGTATAAAAGATGAGTTTATTAAACAAATGGTAAATTACATCTGATTGGCATGAAAATTGGCATGCATGTTAAGACCATATAGAACATGTAATCCAAAGGTTGAATTTTCAAAATATGAATGCAATAATACGTTATTGGGTGGTGTAACATTTTTTAGTGTTATGTAAAGTGTAACTTGAATCCAACCATATATTTCTTAATTCAATGTGAATTTTGACAAATCTACCATTAGAGTACATTATCTTCATATAGTTTTCATGGTTACAAAATTTCAAGGTTATCAAAGATTAATAGGCATGTCATCAATCAATTATCTAAATTCAAGTTTTTGTAGTTTAAAATAATCCATAAAAGATAAGTTTATTGAACAAATGGTAAATTACATCCATTTGACATGAAAATTGGCATGCATGTTAAGAACATATAAAACATGTAATCCAACAATTGGATTTCCAAAATATGAATTCAAGAATAAGTTACTGGGTAGTGTAACATTTTTTTAGAGTTACGATGACATAAAAATTTGATCATAAATAATTTTATAGTGACAATAAAGTCCCTCGCAATTTATAGAATAAAGTTGCCACTTAACCCCTTGCAAAAGCATTTTAAGCGACAGCTTAATGTTGTCACTATTATTCCTAACTAATTGCGAGGGGTTAAAAGCCCTCATAAATAAATTTTAGCGACGGCATTATTTGTCTCTAAAAAGTATGTCGTTAATTTGAAATTTGCAAATAACTAATTGCCAGGGTATAAAGGTCTTCACAAATAGTTGTTAATGACGACTACTCTCCCTCATTAAAAATAAGTGGTTAACTTTTCTCGTCGTTTGGTAATATATTTGCGAAGGCGGATTTGTTCAGTAACGACAGTAAATTGCCCTCGTAAATTATCTGATGGTAATTTTTGCTATCCCATCAGTTGCCCCCTTATTCAGGGGCCATCCAAGGATATTGTGGAGATTTAATTCACGCCTTTATGGTTTTGACCTAATTCCCTCTTCTTCTTTTTTCTTTTAAATTTTTTTTTTTTTTTTATATAGGGCCACATGTCATGATTTTCTTGGTTGACCTGTTGCGTCGATTGCATTTTTCAAAGAGACTGCCACATTTCGTTTTCTTAATGGCCGGTGTCGCTTCACTGACCCTACTTCTGGGCCCTATAAATAGGCACATTCTCTTTCTTGCCCTTCACCTTTCTCATAATCTCCCCTCTGCCATCTCATCCAGAGCCTCGTCTAGCCCTTCATCCTAGTTCTATCAAGTATTTCCTCTTCATTTTTAGGTTTTCATCATAATCTTTATTTTAGTCATGTCTTTGTCTAGTAGTAGTATAGAGAGAGAGATAGACGAGTACTAGGTCGTTTCTTCTAGGAGTTATAAGAGTGATGATAGTAGCACGAGCTACAATAGTAGTTCCTCGGACGAGCATTACTTGTCTGGGGTCTCTGGTATTCCTTTTCAGGAATTCTAAGAGATGCAACATAGGATGGCATTTGGAGCTGGGACTAGCTCATCTAGAGAGCAACCTAGCGTTTCTTAAGATGAGGAGGAGGAAGAGGAGAATGTTATATACAGCTGTGCCCCTGAAGTAGCGTCCACCCTAGATGCCCCTAAATTAAAAACCCTTGTAGATAGATACCAGATCCCTATTGAGTTCAAACCTCGTCTACCCAAGGAAGGAGAATGGTGTTGTTCTCCTTCTTCTGGTTTAGGAGTATATACATCTTACCTTTTAGCTGGCCTTAGGTTTCCTTTTAATTCCTTTTGTAGAGGTTTTCTCCATAGGTTATGTATTGGACCTAACCAGCTCAACTCCAATGGATGGAGGACGGTAGTTGCCATGCAAGTGCTATGGCGTGAGGCATTGGAAGGGGACTATCCTATCACAGTGGACGAGTATCTCTACTGTTATAAGCCCTCAGAGATAAAGAAGTCTGCTAGTTTTTACCAGTTCTCATCCAGAGGCTTCTATTATAGTTTAATAAAGGGCCGTAACTCGTCTGACAGGCTCTGGAAAAAAGAATTTTTTATTATTTCTGAAAATTGGGCTGGGGACCCAGTTGATGTAGGTAATGCCCCCTTCCACCTTTTATCGGCCCTCTAGGTCGTCTTTGTCTTGAGGGTATGTCTCATTTCCATTTTATTTTACTTCTCTTTGCATATTTTCTAACTTTCAGTCATCTAACCCCACTTTCTTTTTTATTGATGTAGCTGTTGTTCATCCACGCTTGGATAAATTTTACTTAGATCGAATTGACCAAGTACGTACCTTCCTTGGGAGAACTTTTCACGATCTAGTGACTCTTAGTCGTCTAGCTATGTGGGGGCTCGGCTCAGTACCTATTGCTGAGAATCTTGGTCACGAGGAAACCACTGGTCGAAGTAAGTGTCGTCCATTCTTCTTTTCTCTTCTCCTTTTCCTTTCTCTCTCTCTCTCTTTTTTAAACTTAATTTTCCTCGTCGCAGGAATGACTACAATGAGGGAGAATAAGGAAAAAACCATAACTAGTGGGGACGAGGATGCCTCTGCACCACCAGTTGTCTAGAAAACTTCTGTCTAGACAGGGAAGAGAAAGTCTAAGTCTATATCCAGTGCTGTGGATCTGGACAACCTTCCAAGTTGTCGAGGTCCTAAGAAACAAAAACCTAGCAAGGTTTCTCTTCCTAAGGTTCCCAAATTTACAGCCCCGACGGTAGACCTGGACGAGCCTTCAGTAGATATGGAGCCCATCCAAACAATTCATCCAGTCCAGACTGATCCTACTCCCCCTCCAACCAAGACTCCTCGCAGGCCTCATCCGTCAGAGCCATCTGATCGTCCTTCTAACCTGGTGCTGGAAGAGAGCTATGCATGGAGGATGTTCAAAGGAATAGTCACTAATAATGAAGTTAATGAGTGTTATAATATGTCAGTGAAGGAATTTGAATGCTCTGATAACCATGACCTCTTTGGGGTGAGTTTCATTCGTCCTTGTGTGTTTTCAGTAAGTTTTTCAAAATAAATTGTCTAACTTTCCCTCGTCCATATATAGGCTATGTCAAAGTTTTATACAGCGAGGTGCCAAGCTAAGGAGCTCTATGCGAAGGCCAAGACGGCTAAGGAGAAGGCTAAGGAGCTGAATAATGAAATTCTATTAAAGAAGGGGGAAGTGATTAGGCTGATTGATGATCTCAATCGTCTACAAGGAAGTAAGACGAAGCTAAAGAACGAGGTGGAGGAGCTTAAAGCAGATGCCATAGAGAAAGAAACTCGCATTGCTCACTTGGAGGGACAAGTTTCTGGATTTGCCTCGTCCTTGGAGAAAGCACGTGAGGAAACCATATCACCCTTCAAGAAGTCTGACGAGTACAAGAACCGTTTAGACAGTCATTATGCTGCTGGCTATGAGGACTTCCATGCTGATGCCAAGGATGCATTTCCTGACTTGGACTTCGATACCTTCAAGATTCCCCTCGCCACAGAGAGTTACTTGTTTGCAACGAGTTCTGAGGACGTCAATGTGGTGGACAATGCTAATAACGAGGTGACCCAAGACAATCCAAAGTCTAGAGGCAATGCTGCCAACGATTTATCCAAGTGAATTTGTCTTTTCCTTAGAATATTTATCATTTAATCTTGTTGGAGATGCCCGTTGTTTTGGGCTTTCGCTTATTTCTTTTAGAATTTATTCAAGTACAATTCTCTTGTCCAAGTGTATGGACGAGCTTTATGAATAATCACTCATTACTTTTAAGGGTTTTTGGACGGTGGTCGTCTACCCTTCTTTGAATTTTATGAATGAATAAATGCTTTTTGTTTTCATTGTTTATTGTGTTTGAATATGCCATAAGCTTTGTAAACAAGTTTTATTTATGTCGTCCATACCATTTCTGTGGTGGGGTTCAGCCAATTATGGACATTTTATCTTGTCTTGAGCATATGGACAAATTTCTTCTTACATCGCCAAAATAGAATAAAATGAATCCTTCATGTTCGCCATTCAAGTACAGCTCGTCCATGACTGGCGTGTCTTTTTTGCTAGCTTTATTCGTTATTCAAACCTTAGGATGATCATTTACTCGTCCTTAGTGAAATTGTTCCCAGCGAATGCTCGTCCATGTAATGGACTATTGGGCTGGTTAGATCTGTCTATGGGCTTGTGGTTTTTTACACGCACATTACTCGTCCATGGTTTAGATGATCGCACCTTAGGTTTTATCTCATCTTAAGATTGGACGGGTATTTTATCTTGTCTTAAGCTTGGACGGATATACCTTGGGTTTATTTTTCTTGCTTTATCCTTATTTGAAGGAAAGCTTATAGACGGTACATCCATGCGTCCAAGGATTTTATTCGTTTATGGCTGTTTGCCTTCTGTGGATTACTTTGAATGAAATCACAAAAATGGAGGATTCTCATACAATCATACATATACTTGAAAATACATCATATATATATATATATATATATATATATATATATATATTTGGAAATCCACACTATGTTAGCATTCGTCCACAGCCATGGCACATGCTTGAGAGCTGGTGCCTTTAGGAAATTAAAAATACTTATACAACAAAAATTCGTCCATGAGCAGCACAAAATACTTATACATCTAAAACACACAGTAGTAATAAGCAAATACTAGAAAATAACATTAAACATATTACTTCAAACGTCCAAGGATCTCGTTCGTGGCAGCGTTCGTCCATGATCACCCTTTATTGATAATATCTTCTTAGGTGTTCAACATTCCAAGGGTGCTCTAACTTTCGTCCATCCAGGGCTTCCAAGTAGTAGGATCCTTGCCTTTTGCAGTTGATAACCCTGTAAGGTCCTTCCCAATTTAGTCCTAACTTCCTGTGGGCCGAGTTTTTGGTGGCCAAAGAAACCATTTTAAGGACGAGATCCTCAATGCTGAAGCGCGTGGGTTTCACCATGGCATCATGCTTCTTTGCCATGAGATTTTTGTACGTTGCTGTTCACTGCTTTGCATCCATCCTTACCTCATCTATAAGATCGAGGTTAAGACGAAGCTGTTCCTTGTTTTCCTTATCTTGATACTTCATCACCCTATGGTTGGCCATATGCACTTCTGCAGGTATGACCACTTCACTCCCATAAGCTAGTTTGAAAGGAGTTTCCCCTGTAGGAGTCCTCATTGTTGTTCTGTAAGCCCACAAAACACCTGGTAATTCATCTGGCCATACTCCCTTTGCCCCTTCAAGCCGAGTCTTGATGATTTTCAACAAGGATCGATTTGCTACTTCTGCTTGTCTGTTGGCCTGTAGGTGGGAGGGTAAGGAATAATAATTACCATCTCTGGTTCGTCCATAGGGATCGTCCATGAGCCTTAAGCCAAAATGTTCAAACAGATCATCTGAGCGAAAGAGTCATCCATGGGCAAAGTACATGGATGATCACATAACACTTCGTCTATGAACGAAAAGAGTCATCCATAGGCACAGCACATGGACGACCACACAGCACTTGTAAAAATCTTCAAGAATAGACTCACTCATGTATGGAGGATTTGAGCCACAAAACCTTGGAACGGTTACCTAATCCATATTTATCACCACAAATTCCTCATAAGTACTTAACTTCCACCAGCGGTTGTAACTCTTATAACCGTTGAGGAAGTTATGTCCGGATTCACTAATTTCCACGAATCTTGGGGAAGTTACCAAGCCAATAACCGCTCCAAGGTTCACTATATAAGGACCGGTTTGAATCAAATCAAGGTAAGTACATTCTAATATTTTACTCCTAAGAAGTTGGAACTCCATTCTTGTGAGGAACTAACTCAACCATTGGAGGGTGTTTGGCCGATCCACTCCGGTCTCCTTTAATAGTGTGTTCATTTTTGCAGACCTTTGCTACAACTATTAGCCCATTGAAGCCAGTGCATTCAGCTTACTGATTTTGTACAGCATCATTATCTATTTGTGAAGGCATGGTCGCAAAATCTCTTTTACCAAAAAGAGCAAATACGACGGCCTTCGAGGGCCACATGCCTTCGCTAATAGCCTTTTGTGATGATATTTGAATTTTAACGAGGGCATTTTATCCTCGCTAGTAGAGATTTTTTCTTGTAGTGATTCAAATTCAGGATTTGAATATAGAATAAAGAAAATGAAAAGTGGATACACCACTTTTTGAATCCAAACAAGCCCTTATTCACGTGGATTAGCTATTTGATCATATTATGTTTTTAGTATTGACTCATTCATTGACATTTAATTGTAATCAAATTCCGTTTATTGATTTATTTTATTTGATGTAAAAAAGGGTTAAAATATGAATTTGAAGAGCTTGAAGAATTGTTGTCTGAAGGGCTTGCTTAAGTAGTGAAGACCCAATTTTGCCTTTAGTTTGGGTGGGTTACTCTTGTAGTAGTTTTTTCTTATTGACTTTTCCATCAGTTTTTCACCTTGTAACCATATCGTGTGCCTACTGTTTTTTTTTTTTTTGTTTTTTTGTTTTTTGGTTTATGATTTGACAACTTGCTAATTTGTGGTTGTTAATATTAATATCGTTATCATATAATTGGATTATTGGTTTTGGTTCGGACTTGGGTAAGATTAGAGATTTGGGTCAACCTATCCCAACTCCCAAGTAAGAGTTTGCGTGGCATGTTGGCTATGAAGTGACATAGGGGCCTAAGTGACATTTTTTTTTTTTTTTTTTTGAGAATAGGGGCCTAAGTGACATGATGGTACTCATGTAATGGAGAAACTTCTGTGTGTTTCCACTGCATGCTTCTTCACCCTCACATGAAGGTGGACCCCACAAGTGTGAGGTCCACCCTCATGTGTGGGTGAAGAAGCAGGCAACGGTCTTGTGGGGTCCACTCTTATGTGTGGGTGAAGAAGCAAACAACAGAAACACACAATACCATCTCCACGTAGTGACTTGCTATTGATGTGGGCTTAGGGTTGATGTGGCAAGACTCAATGTTGACATGTGAAAGAATGCATAGATGGCAAGTGCGTGGGAATGCATGGTTCACTTGGAAGCAACGAGGATTTTTTTTTGTTTATGGTAATCACAAAAAAATTTAAATTATATAGAATCTAATAAAATGATAATTTGAATATTTGTTATAACCGCGAGTCGAGTCGCTAAGGAGAGAAAAAAAAGAGTATAACTGTTGTCATCATCAAAGAGAACTTACAACCACTATATATTTCTTGGTACCATTTTTTAAAGAAAAATGAATTGAGAGACTATTTTTATTGAATAGGTTGAACAAGTTTCAAATTTGAATGATTAGCGATTTTTATCTTTTTGTTTTATAATATGCTTTTTGTTGATTAATTTGTTCACTTCTTGTTATTTAGTCTTGTCTTGTTTTTGTTTGATTTATATTTGTTGTTATTTAGGCTAATATTTATTGTTGTTATTTAAGTTTTTATATATATATATATATATATATATATATATATATATATATATATAAATAAGGGATTAAGGATTATATTTGGGGGCAGAATTAATTTTGTAGTAATGATACGTCCATAACATTTTTACAATAAATTTTAGACAAAATTTATTATTGGTGGGTAAAAAAATAATATCAGTGTTTGACCCAAATTAGAATCAATAATAGCTTACCACATTGGATTTATTGTGAAATTGCTGTGAATGTAGCATTACTCTCATCTTTGTTGAACCCAAATTTTTGTCATTTTTAAGTCAGTGTGTTCAACATTTTTATTAGAGTGATCACAATAGGTTAGTTTAGCATGTAATATTTTTTTTGGCAAGTATATATGCTTTTTTTTAGGAGGCTGCCAACGCATACTAGTGTCTGAAATCGTTGTCAAAACCTTCTGATGGCGCATGATGACACATGGGACGTTTTATTGATCGGATTCTTTCGCATGGTAGTGGCAGTGTGGTGATTAGAGCCTCTGAGATGGTGGTTTTGAGTAAGCTAGTGGCTTGGCAACGATGGGTATAACACTGAAAACGTTTGTTGATAGTGAAGAGAGGTCGGAAAGTTTTGATTGTGGGCAAGAGTGGCAGACCAAAGAAGTTGACAAAGGCAGTGGAAGAACACCATGGAAGACAAGGCTTCTCTTAAACACTAGATAGTTAACGCTATGACTCTAATATCCTGTTAGAAATTTAAAACAAAGATTAAGATTTTAGATAAAGGGCAAACACAAAGATTATGTGCTTTAACCTAATGACCTATATTCATGGAGGAATTTTCTTAACGATTACATTTTCATTATACATAATTATAGGCCAAAATGGACATTTGCCCATTTCGCCCAAAATAAGTAGCAAAATGTCAATGTTCTGAAATTATCTAGCAAAATTCTCATGTTTTGAAACTCGATTTTTTATAAATCGAGTTTCATTGAAAAACTTGATTTAATGAAAATCGAATTACTTGCAAAATGTTACATGGAACTCGAATTCCATGTCATTTTAATTTTTTTTTTTTTAAGTTTTTTGCCTATAACTTGATTTTTAAAAAATTGAGTTTTTCATTGAAACTCGATTGTTAGGAAATCAAGTTTAAAACAAGGGTATATGGCTAAATAGTTTCAGAACAGGGGCATTTTTCTATTTATTTTGAGCAAAATGAAAAAATGCCCATTTTGGCCTATAATTATATGTTACAATGAATTCAGTGCAGGGTATTTATAAGGATTTAAATCTTATACTAATTATACATTAAACCATAGCCCTATACTAGAATACTTTACTTGCACACCAAGTAAGATTGAGCTTCCTTCTCAAAAAAAAAAAAAAAAAAAAAAAAAAAAAGTAAGATTGAGCTTGGGCCTTACTTTGTTTGAACTTGATATTTTTAACAAGGTCAAAACATATAAACCTTTTGTTTCCACTCCCACAGCTCTCATTAAACCTTTTTATTTAATATAGATGGTAAAAATAGGTTTAACCAGGCACACCCTTAAACCAAAACTCCAAAGGTGAAAAAGAGAAGGGCCAATTCTTTTATTCTTCTACAAGAAAATAGGGGAATCATTTAAAGGTGCATGCATGGGTACCACCGTACCAGCCTACCAGGTACGATATATGACAACCTAAAATGTCAATCTAGCTAGCTGCATGCACTGCCTTTCCCGATTCATTTTCGGAACAAAAACAATAATGCTAGATTGCTAGGACACACTTCTTAGATTCCCTTCCTTTTCTCTGAGTCCCAATTTAGCAGGGCAGTCCGCACACGTGGCCCTCTTCTCTGCTTGATTTACTACCAGCTGCTGGCACGTGGACTGACAGGGCATATATTTATGTTTAAAACTTATTAACGGTGTTGATGTGGCTATCCCTCATTCATTGCTTTCCTTGTTGGTCGAATAATTCTTTTGATAGACACAGTCGATCATGGTATCCTTTTTAGGTGTGACAGTGATTTCAGTACACTGGATTCGTTGCAATTATAATACGTGTTTATTTTTGAATATATGTTATAATGATCGTAACGGATCCAGTATCACAGGACACTAGATGTAAGCTACACCCATCATTTTCAGGTTGACCAACAAGTATCTCCGATTAATCCTCTCAAATCTCTATTTTACTTTTCAAACTCTTTAAAAAAAAAGAAAAAAGAAAAGAAAAGAAAAATCTGTTTATTATATTATGAGACAAAGTTTAACTACAAATTTTGTTATAGCAACATAGTTGTAGTAAGTGATTACAACTTCACTTAATATGTTTTTGTTGGACATAAATTTTGAAAAATTTACCATTCTATTATATTTTCTTCTTAATAGTTATGTCATAAACTAAATGTTTAAATTTTATATTTTTGTAATTTAAAATTATGCATAAAAAGTAAGTTTTATGATCAAACAACAAATAGCATCTTATTCGCACAAAATTTGATATACATTTTAAGAATATAAAGAACATTTAATCTAATGGTCAAAATATATAACTATTAGAAAGATATTGAGTAGAGTTTTCAAGTTTGTGGCTAAAATTTTTCCCTTACTAAAAAAAAAAAAAGGAATTTTCAATTTTGGGATTTAAATTGACGATAATTAGAAGCTATGGTCCTTGTGGTGGCAATGTCACTATTGGATGTCATTTTGGATTAGTGCTGGACCAACGATTAAGAAAGTGTACGTCTCTCTCTAGATTTATGCCCATCCAATGAGTGACATGGCTTTTTTTTTTTATTCGTGAATCGTGATTTGAGTTTGAAATTGAATCTAGAATCTTAATTCAGTATAGGTGGAGTCCATCCATGATTTTTCACATGACAGAATAATTTTTTTTTGCTAAATCACAAGACAGAATAATTGAATATGTTACATCGATCTTCATGTCATATTTTTGATAGTAGGGAAAAGTTATTAAGATCAAGGGATACGAGAAAGATGACATGTAACTTGATGGATCGTACATTTTATGAGAATCACATTATAACGACAGTGGCTCAGCATTTTCACATGGAGAAGAATATAAATGGTTATCCTTACTGAATATTGACATTTATTGGGGGTTCAAGGGACCTTGCCATGTGTACATGCCCTAATTTTGCCGTGTCTGTGCCGGTTCACTTGCACCTAAATACAAAAGCTTAATTATCAATTATTTTACCTCTCAAAAGATAATAACAGTTTTAATACAGAAAATTTATGCAAAAAAGAAAGTTATATAAAATGTATTTGACTGATATTTATTAAAAAGTAAGACTTAAATACAGTATTTAAGTGTTGATCTTGAGAGCTTGACAATAACTATACAAACAACATCCATCGTAATCAAAATGAGAAGAATATCATAGATATTCACAAAAACATATAAAAAGTTTTGAAAAAGGTAATCATTTCGTAGACCGATTTTGTATTATATGTTAAATCATGTGTCATATGAAAACTGAAAATTTTATTATATAAATAAAAGATATAATAAAATATAAATAAAAGAAGTCCCTTCTCTCTTTTTTTGAACCGCACCGATTAAGATAGGGAAAAAGACATCCACCAAAGCAAAGCATCTCCTTTGAACATAACCAACCAAGATTGAATTTGTTTGGGCGAGTGAGTGAGTTCAGTTCATATATAGTAAACCCCGCTGGAGATACGAGACATCACGTGCATGGAGACATTAGCGTCGACAATGAATTGCACCCTAATGGATTGTACAACAATCAAAGTTGTCTGTTGGTTCCTTAATAGTTCTCTGTCGGCAAAGACATGCAGACACGTGGGGATCCTAAGATAGAGAGAATGAGATTGCCAAAGCACGCGGAACTGCATATAAAGCCTAGCAGATAGATAGTTGGTTGTGATAGGATAAGATAAATTGTCGTCAATCCTTAATACCATAAATATCTGAGTAGTCCTTCTGCCAAACCCTGTTTTGGTACCTTATAGGAAGTCAAGGTCTTCCGAGGTCGCCGGCCCACAACTTCAATTCATATGAATTGTAGCTCTAGATGCCTTTAATTAGGTAGCCGATAGAGTCAGGTGGGGTGGGGTAGGCACGGCCATGTCGGTTCAATTCTCAATAATAGCTTGTTAAAAAGTACTAACATATCTAGAGACTAAACTTACTATCTACACCCTTAAGTTTTTTGTTTGAGAGTTTATAAAGAAATGAAATAAAATGAAATGATTATAAAAGAATGGAAATAAAAAGAATGGAATTGAATGAAATGTATTTAAGTAAAAGAAATAAATAGAAAAGAAAAGAATAGAATGAAGTTAAGTAACCTTGTTTAAATGTTTTAAAATAATAAAAAAAATGAAAAGTAATACAAATAAATGGAATGTAGGTAATCTTGTATAGAGGGAAATGAATGGAATTATTTTATGACAATATTACTATTAGACTCCTATTTTAAAATAAACGATTGAATACATAGGGGTATTTTGAGAGTTGGGCTAATTGTAACTTGCCCACCTGTAGTTTGGCCAAAATTTAAATTGTTTATCTGTGATTTGAAATTTGACACTTTACCCACTTGAGGTTAGCTCAGTTAAGATTTCATAACCCACTTCTGTTAAAAATAGACTATATATGTAATTTTGCTCCCATTTTATGTCTCTCTTCTCCCAAAACATAAAAGAATAAGGTAAAACAAGATCAAAGAGTGAGGGTTTAGTAAAAATTAAAAACAGACGTTAGTCTCATTTTTAATATTTCCCTTTGCTTCTTAGTGGACTTTAAATGCATAGACACCATAGTATAATAATGGAGCCTATAAAGATCCAATCACATTATGCTCGTTTGGAAGGCTCCAAATCTGGCCACCTGAATTTTTAACCACATTCCAAAATTACGGAAATGTGTTGGGATAGAATTGATACCCCACAGTCCACATGAAGTTCTTGAAGAAAGTTGCCTTTCAATCTCTACTTTACCCATATGTGTTTCGATTTCGGAGTTTTTGTTCTGTTCCATAATGTGGTTTTCAATGATTTGAGGAACCTCTTTTTTTCTCACTTTCTTTTCTTTTCCTTTTCTTTTCTTTTTGTCTTAGTCATAAACTCAATAGTACAGAATATAGATTTCTGCAAAATGCATGGTATAGTTTTTTCTAAACAAGTGGGTACAATTCCATTCAGGTCATATAGAATTCAAAAGGTAGCTCTTGTGCTTAATTTTCACTAAACCCTCACTTTTTGATCTTGTTTTCCTTTGTTCTTTCATGTTTTTTATGTTTTGGAAGAGAGAGACATAAAATGGGAGCAAAATTACATATTTAGCCCAATTTTTAATAGAAGTAGGTTACAGAATCTTAACTGAGCTAACCTCAAGTGGGTAAAGTACCAAATTTCAAATTATGGGTAGGCAACTTAATTTTTGACCAAATCACAGGTAGGTAAGTTATAATCAGCTCTTGAGAGTTTTAGTAAAAAATTTATTAAATTTAATTTCATTCCCTCCAATTCTTCATAATTTTGGAGGGAATGAAAATTTGAGGTTTTAAGGAAATAAAGAATAATAAGTGTTCCCTTTTATCCATTCCATTCCCTCTCACTGAAGCTCCCAAACAAGAGAATGAATTTTTCATTCCTTCTATTAAAACTCTCAAACAAAGGAATGAACTTTCCATTTACTCTATTAAAACTCTCAAACAAGGGAATGTAAGAATATTTTAAAATTATACTTTTCATTCTTTTCCATTACATTCCATTCCCTCCTCCCAAACGATGGCTTAAAGTTTCAAATTGTTAGAATAAATGAATAAATTCACAATCTCCTAAGTCTTAATAGCATAAAATTTTGGAAAAATCAATAATTTAACATAGTATCAGAGTTCAAGGTATAGGTTCAATCCTCTATCACCACCTTACCTCAAATTTAAATTTCCACGTGTTATAAGGATAATAATTCATGTTCATATGTCATATCGACTCATGAGTATTCGACTATATAGATTGACATGAATATGAAATGTTTATTAATCTTGTTAAGATCCATCTCACTCCTAAGATGACTTATTTATTAAATAGCTTGACACAACACAACTTGATTAACCTGTTTAAGAAACGAATTGTGTTAGGCTTAACATGACTCATTTGATAAATAGGTCATGTAGTCAAGTTAACAAGTATACCTGACATGAATAACTTGTTATCAATTCTCATATTTTACAAAATGTATAAGTATATAACTTGATTTCAAACAAAGTTACCAATAATTAAAACATAATTTTGAAGATAAATTGGTAAAATTGACATTTAATTAAACGAGTTAGACGGGTTCAAATGGATTTCATGTATCAAATTCAGACATATTTCATTTCGTGTTAACCTAAATTTGACACAGGCCTAAAGCCTAACTGGCTAACTTCTCATTGTGTTTGTATTATGTTCATGAGTTATGTTAAATACTCCATCTGTATGTATCCCTAAAGTTACATATCGTTTGGATACCCTTCCATTGATGCATTGTGATGAGATGTTCGTTAAGTGACACCTAAACTCAAAATGACGTAGTTTTATAGATTCAAAATCAAAAATTTTAAGAGGCATAATCTAAATTACCCCAAACTAGAAGTATGTAAATTGCATTTTAGTCAAAATATTAACTGACATGGTTGTAATAGGGTTTAAAATGACATAATTTTGATTAAAAAAAAAACTACTCAATTTTGAGCTTAGTTAGCATTTAATAGGCACCTCATCACAATATATGCATAACGTTAGTAGATAGGGGTATGGATTTAAATTTTGAAACTCTAGGGGGCAAAAGAGATACCCCAAACTTGAAAGGTGAAAATTGCAATTTAGTCTAATTAACCCATAAGTTTAGTTTCATGTGAAAGAACTAAGAAAAAAAATTATGATTTCAGATAATACTAATAAATTACCGATTGTCCCAAATGTTTTAGCTATTAGGAAAGCTGAATTTAATTATTTAACCATAAATCTACCACTTCTCCTCACTTGTGGCCAAAACTTTCGCTCAATAAATAGAACTTACCAAGTGAGACTTTTAACTTTTTAAACTTAGGACCACCTGCTTTGATGTAATGATAAATTACTAATTATGCCAAAAGTTTAAACTACTAAAAAATTGTGAATTTAATTATTTAACAATAAATCTAATGCATACAAGAGGCAAAATTTGGGATATTTGATTTAATAATTAGGCAAGGAAGTGAAATTTTTCCTTTCATTTTTAAATATATGTATGTTAGAGGTATGATTCTGGCTCAAAATCACCTGTCTACAACCATTTAGGATTTTTATAGAGATTTTATTGGTATGATGATAGCTTGTAAGATTTTTGGAATGTTTTTATTTTCTTTGATTGTTGATTGAAATATCTCATTTTTGGGCTTGCCCATCTCCCACAAAAGAGGCTAAAGGAGGTTCGACAGAGAAGACATAGATATGGTCCTCACCAGATTACAAGATCAGCCTAGTGGGCCAAATTGATATGGGTTTTTTTAATTGACACAGCTTCAAAACATTATTCTCTCTCTCTCTCTCTCTCCCACAAAAAAAAAAAAAAACCTGCATTGCATTACTTGTCTTGTAAAACGTACTATATCACCGATGCTTGGAAACATATTTCAACGCTGGAAACATCACATTATAGAAGGGTCGGAGTTAGAACTTTACTTTGGGGAGCCCAAGTAAAAAAGATTAAAAAAAAAAAAAAAAAAAAACTTACAGATTAGTATTTATTTTGCATTAACAAATAACAACACAAGTCATTTGCATTAAAAAAAATAATTATAAATATGTTTTTTAGTTTACAAAAAGTAAAAAAATGATACACATGCATACCGCATAAATATAGTCACTAGAACGAGATGCCCACAATGTTTATTGGCTTTTGTAACAAATTTTTACTTTTTAGGAGGCCAAGTATAACTAATTTTAATTTCAATTTAAAAATTTTATTTATAGGTATAACATTAAAAAATCCAGGGGGTCCCCCTAGCCTTGGTGTTCCGGGTGATTAGGTATAACAGAATCATATCTTCCTTCAGTGAAACTTTCCCACCACTTCTCTGCCTCGTCCATCTTATCCAACATAGTACATACAATAGCCTACAAAAGTCAAAAGAACTGTCATAAAGAGAAATCAAATCATTTTTTTTCTTCTCAATTTTTTGTTTTTTTGTTTTTGTGTGTGTGTGTGTGGAGAAAGTAAAGGCTCTTAATAAGAAAACTAGTATGTTATCTACTATGTTATTGTCTGATCATTAATCAGGTTGTCAGCTTGGTAAACCTAACAATAATTGTAGTCAAACTTTTCATTGTCCAATGTTATTGAAAATTACCATAGTGCATTTTTAACGTAATGGTTGTTTTACAAATACAAATTCTTGTGAGGTGGGGAGAGGGAGGATAACTCTTCAGAAAGGAGTTTCATACAAATATATACTTAGATTATGATAAAATAGAAATTTTATCTCAGATAAAAAAAAAAAATGTAATTGATAATTCACTAAATCTTCTTATAATGTCACCACCATAACTTAAACTTTCGAACAAAGAGTAATTTTGAAAAATTTAGAGTTTATGAAGATTCTTTTTCATTCTAAAATATCGTTGCAACTTGCAAGTTGAACTTAAGAAATATGGACCACAATCAACCTTGTAAAGAGCATATCGAGCATCTGATGGGTGTTGATGATCCTCGAGACATTTATGAGCTTGTTGATAGTTTCCCTGTATAAGCATATATTAACTCAAATATTTAATATAAATGATAAACTTTAGGGCAAATTACAAATTACACCCCTAAAATTTGGGGGTTTGGAGATTTTATACTCTGAAATTTTAGAATTTAATTTTATTTCTTAAAGTTTGAGGGTGTTTAAATTTTACAACCTCATGTTTCAAAATTTGGATTTTATACCCTAAATTTTAGGGGTGTTAAGATTTTACTCCATAAAGGTTGGAGGTGTAAAATTCAAAAACCTTTAAACTATATGGGGTAAAATCCAAGTTTTGAAATATTATGGTATAAAGATAACGTCCCCAAACACTCCCAAACTTCGGAATATAAAATTCAAACATTTCCAAATTTAGGGGGTGTAATTTGTAATTTATCCTAAACTTTAATATAAATGATGAAGTTAAGAAAGAAAAAATTAAAATAAGAGAACAAAAAAGGCTGAATCTGTCTGATCTGTCCTGGTCAAGTGCTGGAACAATTTTTATTTTTAATGCCTTTAACTTATTTCCCATCACTAGGTTGGATTCAGTTGAGCAGCGCCTTATCTTTTGTTATAATTGCAAGTTACAACTCAGCCAAAACAAACTCGAACTAACTAAAGCTAAATTTGGACAAATATTTTTACTTAGAAGATGTAGCTGCTGAAGTATGCTGAGCCCTCAAGGATCACATACAATCATTTTGAGATCCAATATGCCCCGGAGAAGGAAGCATATCAAAGTGATTTGCTAGTCAACGTGAAAGGCAGTATAAACCTCCGTGAATGGAGTTAGATAATTTATATCACATTCAGGGTACTGATCAGAGTTGCTAGGCCAAATCTATAATGCTAATTTCAGCTTATCTGTTGAGAATCCATTCAAGTATGAAACGAAGATACTTTGATAAGATGCTAAATTCAGCATATTAAACCCCAATTCTGTCAGATTCTAATTGAATGTTGGGACTTGGGAGATGGAGGTGCAGAACATTGTGGGTACTCAGAGCAGAAGATGATTTCATAATATCAAGGTCCCCGGACTCCCCCCCAGTTGGTAAAGTTAGGCGAAAACGGAAGAGTTGTTTGAAGGAGATAAGAAAGTGAAGATTAGTGATTGTGTGCATCAGTAGGTATCACTCTATACCATAATTCTCGAATGAGCCAAGAATACAGTCAATTTTATTATTTTTTTTAGTGAATTTCAGAAGTGAGCTCAGAGAGCTATTGGTGAAGAAGTTAGAATAAGGTGCTATATAACTCCAATGCCTATTGATCTATCTTAAAAACACAAGACATTTTGAAGATTTTTTCAGAAATTGCTTTTTTGTAGAACCCAATAGACTTAATTGTATCTTTGGACAAATTTACAGTAACTTGTTATCAACACTTGTATGGGGGTATATATTGTCTAAGGATAGTGAGAAGCTTTTGTCTCCACCAGGGGTCAGAAGGGAGTGACATACCTTAAAGATGAGAATTTCTGCTAATATTATAGCCAAATAGTAATCAGACTCAGAATAACCACATTCCTCAATTGCTTTTTGCAGTAGTTTCTCAGCCTCATCACCCTTCCCTGATTTCAGTAGCCGCATTGCCTCATTCTGCAAACATAATAGCAAATAAATACAATACAGCATGCAGTGACGAAGGTATAAATTTTGCTAGGGAGGCCGAACTATGATATTGATAAACCAGGTCAAAATAAATAATGACACATACAAACACAATTATAAATAATTGTTGGTCGGAGTAAGTCATAATTCATGTGTATGTTTGATTTTACACTTACTAACCATTTTTCTTAAAAATCCATAGGGTTTACCTATTGAAATGATACTGAGATATGGTGCAGCCCTATCCTTGGTGCAAATCTAATTTCAAATGGAGGAATTTCAATGACTTTCAGAAGTACGTAGAGAGAAATTTACACAGATGGTACAAACTTTGAGTTCTATGTCATTGTACGTAGTTTCAATGTTATGCAGATTATTCGCAGGATATGTATTCTTAGAGTGTAAAGAAGAGAACCTTATAAAGGGTATTGGCTTGTTCCAATGAAGGCGTTTTAGGAAAGCCGAGAGAGTTCAACTCAACTTGGGAGGCAAGGTAAACACCCACATCCAACAATGACTTTAGTGCATCCTTCCCACCCCTTGGGAATGCTGATACCCTAAAAGATAGAGTTTTCTTCTTAGTTATGGGACTGAAGGCATGTCCTATCAGGTGGGTTCTGGAAGCATTAGAAAGTGAAAGAGAAGAATGACCAAAGCTAAAATGTGGCTTCGTGGCCCTTGTGGTGCTCACCGTGAAAGGAATTCGTTGGGCTAGAGAGGGCAATGGTCCATAGTTGAGGCAAAGAGTAGATTCCATTTAAGGTTTGTGATATTAGACAAGATATAGCAGGCTAGAATTTGAAGGTTTAAGGTTATAACATTATATACATATATATATATATATATATACACAAAATATTGATCATACCTGAAAATGCAGAGATATACAGAAAAAAGAGCAATTTGGGATGAAGCAAGGTATCACCGCATTGCTTTGATATGAAGTTGCAGTGATAAGGTGTCTTTCCCATTATCTTTGTACTGTCAATGCCATTCATGTACGTACTAGAAAACGTGTTACACGTGCATGCCTGAGAATCTAAGTTGGAGAGCTCTTAAATCACTGTAAACATTAGGTAACCCTTTCAACATTCATTGGCTAAAGATATTTCAGTCTTTATGAAGGAATATTTGGTAGCAAACCATGTCTTCCTTTTTTTCCCTCCCCCTTCAATTGATAGATGGCAATTCGCATAATACTTTGCTCCAAGCACGATAATTCCCTATGAAAACATTTTTTTTTTTTTAAGTTCTTGCTTCTTATGTAGGTAAGGAACTGGACCAAACCTCCATAGGAAGACTTGGAATAGCTTCATTCTTAGCTTTATTAACTAGTTCAACTGATTTGCACGATTATTTTTTCCTACTCTCTTTTACACAAACTTCTCTTCCACTTGTTTTTGAAAAAAGCATTCATCTAATACGTGCATCATCTAGATAAGGCAATAACAAAAGTACCCTTGAAGAGACAAACTTCTATCTCGATGATGACAAATTTTTTCGATTATTTCACTGGAAAAAATAAACACATAGCAATTGTGGCAACTGCAGCGCCCCTTGTCATCTTTGGCAGCATTTTAGCTGGATGGGCTTTAGCAAATCGTTCTTGTAAAACAAGAAAACCTATGATTAAGCGTTTCTCTAGCAAGACTTTGAACCTTGCGACTCTCCACGGAGGCAAACTAGCCTACCAGAAATTGGTTGATTATCATGATGCTCAAGTGGATGCAGAAGCACTGCGTAGAGCTGAGACAGAATTAGATCGTTTACTTGAAGAGGAACAACTTGATTTTAATATGCTGCAGGTTAGGCATTTTTAGATTTCCACCATGCAATATATTTTAGAAAAATTCCTGCTGTTGATTAAAAATTTCATTTATATGTTGATGTAGTCTCTTCTATAAATCAATAAACAGAAATGAAAGAGAAGTACTTGCATGGATGCTTTCTTTTAAAGCTTAAACTTGTTTCACAGATGGATTTAACATCTTTCTGTCTTTCCATTAATGAAGCAGCGAGCGGTGGCAAAGCTGGAAATGAGCGGAAAAGAAGAACATGCAGTGGCAAAATTGGAGAAGGCATTGGAGAAGATGAAGGAGGAAAATAAACAACTTGAAGCCTATGAAACCGATATGTTGCTTGTGGAGATGCTCATCTACAAGGTCTTTATTTCTTATCCTCCCAGCTTCTTCACACAAAAAGCCGTTTAACTTACATTTCTATCTCTAGATCTAACATTTTCTAGAGCAAGCTGATGGCGTTTAGAATATGACCAAATGCTATTTCTTTAGTAGAAAAATAACTCATTCGTTATAATGCTTGGGTACACATGAATAAGTTATTTGTAATTCTTTAAAGTCAAAATTGCACTTGCGATTCGTATGAAAATATATTGGGAAAAGTTAACAGATGCCCTAAAAGTATTGGTTTAAGAAATATTTTTAAAATTTTTTTATGAAAAAAGAAAAAAGAAATTATAGGTTTTTATATTTTTCTATGAAAGTAGTATCAAATCTTTCTTAAAATAGTATACAAATACCCTAAAAGTACGTGTTAATTAGACCCAGATATATTAGCTAGCCTAGACAAATCTCAAGTATTGTTGATGTGAATTACTATAATATTTTGAGATTAAAAGTCTTGCTTCTTTATTTCTCCCTTTTTTTTTTTTTTTTTCAACTTTATTTTCTTTCTATAGTTTTTAAACGTCTTTCTTATGTATAAACTAATTTTGACATTAAAAAGAAACAATCCTCTATTAGTTATGGCATAAATAAAAAAGAAATGTATCCATTTATAAGATGGAAAAGGAGGGACATTGATTAGCAAACAAATTAGGTAGGTTTACAGTTAGCAAAACATAAATAGACTTAAAGGATATAGGGCAGATTTGAGTGAAATTTCGTGATTAGAATAACCACTTTATATTTGTTTTTGATACAAGACAGAAATTCTACTCTAACCTAATCTAAGTGTATATATGTGTAAAACTTTCTCCTGGAAATTTGAACTCCGGACCTTACTTCTCACATACTATAGACACTTATATTTGTAAAGTGACCATCGCGTCAGTTTTAGTTTTTTTTTTTTTTTTTTTTTTTTTTTTTTTTTTTTTTTTTTGCCTCCTTTCTCCCTGGGATGTAAAAGTTTCTCATTTAGTTGTTTGATATCAAATCTAACACATGATTTATTTTTTTGGACATATCTCTGTAGGGAGATATTGAGAAGGCTAATAAATGTGAATGCCTGAAACATGAAGAGATTTCTGACGCACGACGTCCTCTATATAAGGTGCGGATACCTCTTCTGATTTCTTGAAAATGAAGTAATGTAGTTAAAACTTTGATTTTGTATAGAAGTAGAGTTAAAATAAGAAATTTCAACAACAAACAAGATTAAGGTAATGAAAAAGATAACGGGTTTGAAGTAAAAAAAAAAAAAAAAAATCAAATATGAATTTCTAGACTCATAGTGTTCAATAAATAATAAAAGGCAGCTTACAATGACTCAAATGAGGCTATTTATTATTGCCTTTGGCAAGGCTAAAATCCTAATCCTTTATTTTATATATAAAGCAATTCTAACCATTCAACTTTATTCAAAGTTACATGTTAGTCACATGAAATTTTAAAATACTAAAGACGTTATAATAAAGATAAATTATTAGGAGCCAATACCATAAGTTAAAACTATCTCGCAAAAAAAAAAAAAAAAAAAAAAAAAAAACTAAAGACATTATAGTAAATAAAACATAACATATAAAAATAAGAACAAAGTTTAGCTACAAAATTGGTTGTAGCTTAAGGCTACAAACTCACTCAATAAAATAAATACTACAATATATTTTGAAAATCTAACCGTTGAATTACATGTTCTTTATGCACTTAATACACATGTTAAATTTTGTGTCAATCAGATATCATTTACCTTATGATCTATAAACTTATATTTTGTGCATAATTTTAAATTATAAAAACTTGCAATTTAAAAAATTTATTGATGACATAGCTATTGATCTTTAATTTTCTTGAAATTTTGCAAGTATGGAGGATATAAGAAGAAGATGTAATCCAACGGTGGATTTGTCAAAATTCACCTGCAATAAAAAGATATTAACTAAGTTTGTAGCCCAAGGCTACAACCAATATTGTAGCTAAACTTTGTCCTAAAAATAAATGAGATTGTACTAATGGGTCATATTTTTTTTGGGGGCTAAAAGTTTCTTGCAAAAGTTTTCTCCAAGTTGGGGAAGAACTCGTCTTCAAGTTCGAACCATCCTTATGATGTTATGGATGGACAATCAACTCTTTCCATCCTATTCTCCTCCGCAAGGCAAGACAAATCAATATGTTACTCACCAATCTTTTTTCACTCATAATAAATCTTGCTGAATGAATTATGATTCTTAACCTGACAAATTCTAATTATTAACCCCTTTCACCATTATGGGATTTGTGAAGAAAATACAAAAAAGGCATCCTTGCATACATCTATAAATATCAGATTATCCTTTACAAAGTTAACCAAACATTACTCTTTCATTCCTCTTGTTCCCCTCTTTACAAATTCCAATTCTACAAAATCTTCCCAAAAAGGATCAGGAACGTTCTCCATTAATTTTCCAAAGTAAATTAACTTAATCAGTATGGAATTTGGGAGAAACTCTACAAACCCAATGAAATCATACCGTTACATGTGTTCAAGCTCTAAAGAATTGAAACTCCATTCATCAACAGAGAACATTTCCTGAAAAGAAAAAGCGTTATTATCGGTGTGGGTTGTGGGCGTACCTTGTATGCATATGCATTTATCTTCATCAAGCCCAATCTTGTCTCCTTGACTATGCTTCTAGGGATAGTCATCATAAACTAGTGGAGAATCCCAATCTATGGGGCAAACTCTGTCCAAAGTTTTATCCTTCAATTCGATTGCACACATCAACTAATCCTCCAATTTGTCTTGTGCCTAATATATGTTCTACAATTTCATCGTGGAAGGAGTTTCATCTTTTATGTTATTGTTCTCATCCTTGAGACCAACTTCTAGTATGTCCAAGGGTTCACAGGAATCTCCAAACAGGTTCTTGATAGTTCCCATCACTGAAGAATCACTAAAGAACTTGTACAACTCACGTCAAATCTTCAATCATTCGCCTCATCTCAACCATCGTCTATTATCCTTGATCTCCTTTACCCCCACAACAAGCCTTAGTTTAATGTTTCAACTGTTGACTCAAAATGAATATTGTGGCTTAGCTCTAAGATTTTTCACTTTGATACCACCTAATTAATACGGGGATGAGAACCAAGATTAAGGCAAAGAAAAACTTAATAAGATCGATGTAAAAACAATGAAATATTAGTTTTTTGGGTCAAAAAGTTCAAGAAACATTCAAATATGAAATTTCCTGAAATAGATAGCAAAAGACTACCACAATGACTCAAAGGAGGCTATTTATAATAGCCTTAAGTAACCCAAGAATTTTATCCCTCCATTTTACATATAACAATTAAATTCTAATGATCTATCTTCATTAAAAGTCACATGCCTAAATAATGTCAGTCAATAACAATAAAATAACTTAACATTGATCAAAGCAGTTCGGCATTCATTAACTCCACTCTTACTATTTTACAATTAAGGAAAATGCTAACGGATGCCATTCGAGCAATAGTTAATAACCCAATATAAAGAAAGTTTTTATGAAAAAAAAACAATTAATATTTTGATAGTTTTTTTCATTTCTCATTAAAGTTATGTAAAACATTTCTTAAAATTGATTGTTAATCATTGCCCTAAGGCACCCGTTAGCATGACTTAAGACAATTAAGGCACAACTCCAAATATAGGCCAAATGTTGACTTCTATATATTAATTGCATGCAAAATTAAAAAGGCAATAAATTATAAATTATTATATTTATTTATGATAATTTAATCAATATCAAAGTCAACATAGTTTGTTGGGGGCACTACAAAACAATATGAGGCCTTGACAAATGATGTCAAGAACATAGTTTTAGGAACCCGATCTTAAGATCATAAGATCCTACATCCTTAATACCTCATGAATCTCTCTAGGATTTGTACTAAAGTGGTATCTATGTAGGATCTCAATTTGGATCTTAAGATCTTATAGGATGGCAATCCCATAGCAATACTAAAGTTACTATGCTTTGAAGGAAAATTCAAAATTTTTTTTTTAAACTTATTTCGGGCATCCAGATAGAGCCCAAAGGCCCCAAACTGATTAAAATACATAATAAACAGATCAGCCTAGCGGCCCTAGGCCAAATTGATAAAAAATAATAATAATAAAATAAAATACATAACAAAAATGCAAAAAAAAAAAAAAAAAAAAAAAACCCAAGTCTCACCTCACCTCACCTTAATCTAATTCAAAAAAAATCACAAAAGACGGAAGAAAAGAGAAGAGCCTAGAGAGCAAAGGGCGAGTGTGAGAAGAATAAAGAAGTTCATGTCATTAGTGATGAATTTGATTTTGGTTATGCCAATGAAAATAAAGTAAATGAACCTCCAAATGCAACATTAAGATGTTTTGATGATTATCTAGTGGATGATGTGAGCCATGTGATTGCTACTAATAATGATGAAAATGTTGTTTATAATGATCAACCCTACTTTGAGGAACCAAGTCAAAGTAATATAAACTTTGGTCTTGATGATTGAGCGTGTCTGTGGTGATGTTTGAAACATTGTTATTTTCTTTATGTTGTTTATGTTAGACATGTATGTTTGTGGTGTTAGAACTTAGAACTTGATATTTGTAAGTTGTAACTTTGATAGTTGTTTATATATTTGTAATTTTGTACTTTGCCTTTTATTAGTAATTTGTGTAAAAAATTACTTGTGTTCAATATTTCTTTAACATATATTATGAATTAGAAGTATAGGTATTTTTTTAATCGAAAAGTAGGACCTTATAATCCTTGTGTTGATCCTACGATCTGATCCTAGACTCTCACAGATCTTGTGTAGGATTTTGATCTTGATCTTGATAACATTGGTCAAGAATTTAAATAGAGGATATTTTGATACCCAAAATTGGAAAATTCTTACTTTATATTGTACTAGCAATGTAAACTTACAAAGTTGTACATATTTGCAAAAAGTATACAATATTGTACAACTTTGTAACGTTTTGTACGTCTACAATATAAATTTATATTTCTAATACAATATAAACCTATAAAAGTCCCGCCAAATAATTGAATATTAGATTAGATTAGAAGAGTGTGGCTACCTAATTATAACTTCACTAATTCTTTCAAAGCATAACGTAGATGTAACTAATTCTTTCTTAGGTTTTGACAAAGCTTATGTGAATAAGTTACTATGATAAGTGACATGTTCTTTTTTTAAAATTTATTATTATTATATATATTTTTTGAGATAAGGTAAATCACATGTTAGCAATGACAATATGCAACTTCCATGAGTAAAGGTTTGGGCACGTAATTCACTTGGCTTTGATCAAAAAACATGCATAGCGAGGATGAATTATTTGTCAAGACTCTTGAAACTCAACTAACACTTTCTGGTATTTTCAATGGAGATGTTCAAATCCCCATTTTCCATTGTAATTTTCAAATTATTTTAAAAGAGTGTAAAAATCTATTTATGAAAATAAAAGGCTACTTTTTTATGAACATAAAAAAACGATTAATTGATATTGACATATGTGCTGTTTGTTAAAAATAAAAAATAAAAACACGCAGGCTATTATTCACATCATGTTAGATCGCCCCAAGGGCAAGGAAGAAGCCAAAAAATGTTGGGAAGATTTTATGGAGATTCAGAGACACTTTGAATGGCCACCTTGTTCGAATGAAATCCAAGCCCACAAAGTTATTACTGATTTCAATGAGTTTGAGAGGGAAGTAAAGTTGCTTAAAGTTGATATCGCCAAGGCACACGCAAAGAAAACACAGGCCTAGTAATGGATGGTATTTGTATTTCACCAAGTGTAAATAAAATAACAAGGGACGTGACTAGGATCGGTGGAGTACTCCGTAGTCCATATTTATATTTCACCCCATACCTTCTTTTTTTTTTTTTTTTTTTTTTTTTTTTTTTTTTTTTAATCTTTTGAACTTTCCTCTCTCCTCCTTGGATAGGGTCGGTGAATATGAAATTTGAAAGATTTATGGCATCCATCTTCTTTGTAATTTGACTGGCGTTTGAACTATTGTAGATTTGCAAGTACTACCATAATAATGAAATACATCATTTTTAATTTGCTGTATGTTTTCAACACCCTCGAATCTGTCCAAGAAGATTGTAAACACAAAAATCTCAAGTTTGAAAATCAAACAATTGACAATGTTTCACAAGTATAAATTTGTATTGATGAATTTGTAGGTATAATTCTCTATGTTTAGTTTCTAATACAATAGAACAATCCCCTAATTCGATCTTCTTAGAAAAGTCTTCAACTCAAGCATTTGACTGTAATTGCTTTCAATCTTTTATACCCTATATTTATTGTGGGATTTCTTTGTAAGGGTTGTGTGTTAGAGAGAGAGTATGTGAAGACTCAAGCATTTGAAGACTGAAGATTTCTCGTGGGTATGTCGCAACTTAGCTTCTTGCGAAGTAACATATGTGCCCTGCACATGCTGGAATGCGAAGAGTCAAGCCAGGATGGAGATAGTTGTGTCTCGCGAGTATCTCGTGGGTAAGGCCTTCTCACGAGACACCCGTGAGACATTTTTTTTTGCCAGCCTGTTTAGTCTGATACACACTTTTTGTGCCGTCATTATTTATACCCACATTATCCACAAATGTTGAGGAGTGCTTCTGAGAGAAAACCCTAGCCAAACACATTGAGAATTAGAGATTGTCATACCCACAATTCTCTACACACTTGCTTGTGGTATTTCCTCAACTCCTATCTCTCCATTTCCATACTATTAAGAGGTTGATAGCCCAAACACTTACCACACCCTTTGAGAGTGTCAAGTGACATTTTTGTGCTGCTGGAAAGCAATTGGAAGAAGCCAAGGATGGCAGATGAAACATGAAGCTTGTTGCGGGTTCCAGAGAGCTAGACAAGACACGGTTTCGAGAAGCCTTGTTGGAGTAGGAGCTTGGAGGACTTAGGTACATCGGGTAGATTAGGCTTGGAAGGTCTCTTGCTAACCCATGTATCCCAACTTATTGTTTAGTGGATCGATTTCTGTTTGGAGGGCGGCGGAGAGATTTTTCACCGAGTTCTTCGGTTTCCTCTTCGATAACACATCGGCGTGTTATCTTGTGTTTGCATCCTTCTTCCCTACTCTTTTACATTCGATTATACTACTGTGTTACTTAGATTATGTATTAGAGTAGCTTGTTTGTTTATCCGCTCGTATTTACACTATTTTGCACTTAGTATTAAGTTAGTATAAAATCTATCAAGCCGTAATTTTATTTCGAAGGTCTAAACAGCTCTTGTGTTTTCAACACATATTTCGAGCTTTCAATTGGTATCAGAGCGGGTACACTCGCTGTGGTTTAAATACCTGAGTGTGATCTTTGACCCTTTTTGAGATGGATAGGTCTCAATCTTTAAATGTTCCACCATTTTTTGATGGTAACAATTATGCTTTCTGGAAAGTTAGAATGAGAGCATTTTTATGCTCTATAGATGATACCGTTTGTGATGCGGTTGAAATAGGCTGGACTAGGCTGGAGGCAGCCAAATCCACTTGGGATAAGGCAGCTCTCGTGATAGCCAATGCTAATAGTAAAGATTTAAATGCTATTTTCTGTGGTGTGTCTCCAAATGAATTCCACAGGATCTCTCACATGATAGTAGCCAAAGAAGCTTAGGAGATTTTGGAGACTACCTATGAGGGTACAAAAAAAGTTAAGGACACAAAGCTTCAGATGCTCACCACCAAATTTGAAGAGCTTAAGATGGGTGACAATGAATCTTTTGATTTCTTCTATGGGAAGCTCAACGAAATTGTAATTGCTAAACTCAATCTTGGTTAGAAAATTGAAGACACTAAGGTGGTTAGAAAGATTCTGAGGTACTTGCCGGAAGCAAAAGTCACAGCCATAGAAGAAAGTAAAGACTTGGATGAGATCAAAATCCAAGAGCTGATAGGGTCTCTCTAAACATATGAGCTGGGACTGCCTTCTCATAAGTCGAGTAAATCTCTCGCACTTAAAACCATCGCCAAAAGAATGGGTGATTCTTTTGAAGAAGATGGTGTAGAGAAGGAGGTTGAATTTCTTGCGAAAAACTTTCGAAAATTTCTGAGGATGAAGAACAGTGGAAGACAGTTCAGTAAAGGAAAATTCTCATCCTCAAAAAGTGATAGAAAAGAGTATAAGAAGAAAGAAGAGAAGGAGTCTCAATTGCCCTAAGGCATCGTGTGCTATGAGTGCAATGGCCATGGACATCTAAAGAAGGAGTGTCCAAATTTTCTGAGAGGAAAAGGCAAGGCTTATGCCACAACACTCAGTGATACAGATTCTTCCAATTTTGACTCAAAAGAGAGCTGTAACGGAGAAGAAAATTACTCTGCCTTTATGGCGTTTGAGCAAATTGAGCCTTCAGAGGACTTGAAACAACTTGTACAAGAACTTGGAGAGCACAGCGATGAAGAATCCATGGGGAATGTGGAAGAATCAGATGCTGAAGAGGATGATGATACAGCTGGTCTTCAAGAGAATTACACCTTGCTCCTTGAGAAGTCGGGAGAGTATGCAAGGGTGGCGAAGGCGGCAGTGAGGAAAATGAAGAAAGCAGAGGAAAATTACCGGAGTCTCTTGGTCAGACATAAGGAGACCAAATGCGAAATAGAAAAGTTGAATGGTAAACTGTCAGAAGCTTACTTAAAGATTAGATTCTTGGAGCTTGAGGTGGTTCAAGCCAATGCCAAGGTAGAAAGGGTCTTCACCAAGAAGCTGGATGATGTAATTTCCTCTCAAAAGAAATTCTCAAATAAATCCAGACTAGGATACATTGGAGAAAGCAGTGTAGCTGCTATGAATATCTCCATAGAAGTAAAGTTTGTGAAGGCCAAAGAGTCGGTTGTAATTGCTCCCATTGTGGAGAAGGCGAAGGTTGAAAAGAAGAAGATGGTAATTAATCAAAGAGTGGTGAATAAGCTCAGGAACCAACCTGTAGCGAGGACTGAAGCAAGAGGGAGATCTCGTCCACGACCACAAAGAGGTCCTAGAACAAACCACTTCTGTCATTATTATGGTCTTCAAGGACATACTCAACCTAATTGTCATAAGCTAAGTGCATTAAAGAATGCAACAGATCAAAGGTCAAGCGGACCAAGAAATGACAAGAGAAATTGGGTTGCTGAGCCATCAAGAGGTTGAAATGGAGATCCAAGTGTGATGGATGTGATGAAAATGATAGGCGCATTCACCACGTGCTTGGAAAGCTTCTCCAGGAGGTTTGAAAGTCCTAACTCCTGTACCCAATCCCATAGGGATATCACCCCAAATGCACGTGCCGTGTGGGTGAAAAGGGGTACTCATGCATAAGCATTAGAACATGTCCATGCACTAATACTTCCGATGTTTAGGGACATTTGCTCATGCATCATATCATTTATTGATATCAGTTTTAGCATGTTTCTTTTACTTGTTTGGTTTGTACCAGTTTTTTATTTTTTTTTTTTTTTTTATCTTACTTTTCTTATTCTGTTTTGGGTGTGTTCAAAAAAATTCAAAAACCCATAAAAATTGAAAAATCTTAAAAAGTTTGATCGCTTGTTTTGTGTGTATCACATGTGAGTTTGGCCTAATACCTTCGTACTAATGTCGTAGTGCATTTATGATCTTGGCTTGTTATGTATGCACTTTTTCTATGTGAAAGAAATTTTGAAAACTATGTGTGACTATTGTAAATAGATCTTCAAGCTTGTCATGAATGATTGGTCAATAGTCTTGTTAGTCTTGATACTTGCATAGACTTGTGTCTATATCTCTTCCCACTTTATTTTTATATTTTTGCAAAAAGAGCTCACCAAATGTAAATCTCCAAATGAAAAGAGATACTGAGCTGCAATAGTCTGTCGCACATACTAGTACTTGAATAAGGAAAAAGGGAAAGAGACTCTTTTAATGTAAATTGTATGGTGCTCAAAAAGCCAAAGACTTATCCTTAATGTTGAAATATCAAAAATTTCAAGCACCAATCTCAAAAGAGATGTATTATCCAAAAATGGATCAATTGTTATGCTTTATGCAGAATCCAAATGAAAAGTTTCTACGTTATGTAATTATTCTCTTGTGGGAGGTCATATATACTCATTTCTATAATGGAGATAGTTCACTTGATTTCGTATCAGTTGTGTATGACTCGATTGAATTGATCATTGAAGTTTCACTCTGGTCTAAGGACTATTCTACATTTGATAATCACACACAACACACAAGACTTTGATTCAATTAATGTCTATCTCATTTGTGTGATCGTATATATTCAAATGTGATGTGTATGCTCAAGTACATACTGATCAAACCCAAAAAGATTTTGAGTGTTTTATATGTTTTTGAAAGTGATTTTATACTTTCATGTGTTTATTTTTTGGTCAAAATGCATTTCTGTGTTTTTCATCAAAATCTGGTTCAAAGGTTGTTTCGCGAGGAGCTCGTGACTTAGAGCTTCCCGCGAAAAGTGTTTGAAGGAAATAAACTTTTTGCAAATTCACACAGAGACTCTCGCGACTGTCTCGCGACCAACAGCTTCTTGCGAAATGCTGTTTGGCAAAAACGTGATTTTTTTTAATTCAGACAGAGAGTATCGCGATTGTCTCGCGACCTAAAGCTTCTTGCGAAATCTTTTGTGCTTCAGTAGCCATTCTCGCGACTATTTCACAACTGTTTCGCTACTTTCTAACCCGGGAAAAACGCGTGTTTTTAGTTTTATATAGCAGATGTGACAGTTTTTCAAATCAAACATATTTCCCTCGCTCAACCTCTTTCAAACCCCTTTCATCCCAAAATCAATTTCTTTCATAACCCTATCAATTTCAAGCATTTTTCTGCATTTTCTACATCAAGGTATGTTTTCTTCGTAATTTTCTTAGATTTTGCAGTAATGTATGTTAGGGTTTTGAAAATTGGGGATTTTCGAAATTTGGGTTGGGTTTCTATTTTTTTGTGAAAAATTTTTTAATTTCTTTGATTGGGTTGAGTCCCATTTGTCATTTGTGTATCTGTGTTGGCCCCATGAGGCGTTTCATCATGTATTAAGGGTTGATTTTACCTTGTTCATACATTGGTCATACTTTGAGTGCATTTGAGCATGCTAGGTGTTTGACAAAATGTCCGAGTGGCATTTTTGTGCTAAATTGGATTCAAGTGAATTCCAATTTATGGGTTTACATTTGTTTGACCTTGTTTCACTTGTTTTGGCTATTGTTTATGTGTTTCACACTCTTTGCCCATGCTGCACGCACTAGGCACCGTCATGCATCTTGTGATGCACTATCATGCATCAGCACATGTACATAGATGCACACATATGCACAGTTACTTGTTTTCATGCATTGTGTCTATATTTCCTTATTTTATGTGTTTAAGCATGTTCTTTAGAGTTAATTATGCTCTGTCTTAAGTTTTATTTCATCTGTTTTGGAACTAACCTGAATCTAATCAAGTGTTATGTTCTGGTTCGTGTTTTTGCACATGTTTTCTGTTTGCTTTGTGAAATTGAGCAGATGTCTCCATTTAAATCCTCAGCTGTGAAAGGTGGCAGCAACAAAGGGAAAGAGCCGATCATTGATGTTGATGACAATTCCCCTAGACCAAAGAGAGCTCATTTTTCAACGGGAATGTATGTTCCTAACTTGTTTAGGTCTTATGTTGCTTTTGAGTCATATAATAACCACTTTCGAGATGCTCCCTTGTTAGTTGAAAGAGCTATTGATCAATCATCTCTTTTAGATACCAAAATTCCTGTCTGGTTTGCCATAAAGGACTGGAATTTTCTTCTCTTTGATCTTAAAGATGCCTATGAAAACATGGTGAAAGAATTTTATGCCAATGCTATTATAGAGGGAGAAGAGATCAAGTGCTGGGTAGAGGACAGCGGTTCTCAGTTACTCCTGTGTACTTGTCTGATATTCTAAACATAAACCGACCTATACTTCCTATACCACCCGTATATGATGAACTAGTTCTGGATGATGACACACTTCGGGAAGAATTAGGAACTGATTTGGAATTCTCTTCCAGTGGAATGTCAATCAATGTGGCTTCACTTTCTCCGGAATTAAGGCTCATGTCAACAATCATGTGTAGCAATCTCTACCCATTGTCAAGCACCGGCTACATCAACCTTGGTCGAGCAATATTTTACATGATCTGGTCTTTGATGTGGAAATTGATGTATGCTTTCACATATTTCACATCTTGGCAAAGACAGTTGACCGAACTACCTCAAGGAATTGTATTTCATTCTATCGTCTTATCTCTCGAATTTTGAAGCTTAAAGATGTGCGTCCCTCTGCAAATGAGTGCCCTCACCCAAGGCCAAGCCCAATTAACATTCGTACTCTTCAAGCAAGTATGAGTCACACCAAGAAGAATGTCAAGCAAGAACATCATGCAACTCAGGGAAGCTTAAGCTCTACCTCCCATTCCTATGATGAAAAGTTTGATAACATCATGGTTGCACTTCAAGTTATCAATACCAAGATTTCAGGACTAGCTAATATCATTTACTCCCAACACTCCCGATTTGATAAACAGTTAACATCTCTCGAAACTCAAATGGACGAAATTCAAAGGAAGCTAGAAGACAATGAAGGCTAGCTATTCCATGACAAAAAGGGGGAGATGGTGTTATTGACAGGGGGAGATGAAGTCATTGACAGGGGAAGTGTAGTGATAGGGGGAGAAGAAGCTAGAAGTTTACTGCTGGTTTAATTATCTGGTTTAATTATTTTTTTTTTTTGTTTTAGTTTTTATAACTGCTTTATGTTTACAATCTTTACTGCCACTGCTTTTGTTTAAAGTTTTGATACTCTGTTTTAATTTCAGTATTAATTTCAGTAGTTTTGTGATTATCTCTATGGTTTGTAGCAGACTTGTTTGTACTTTTAAGATGTTGCTAATATGTCTTAAGTACCTCACTCTTGTGCTTTTGTAGGATTTTTCCTAGATGCAAATACTTCGTGTATTTTGCGTTAGTTGAGTGTGGGACATGCAATTGATCCTTTGGATTGGTCTTAATTGCATTGCATGTCCGGATGAACATTTACTTGCTAAATGCTCATTGTAGTCATTCTTTAATGACTGTTTTTGTTTGATCAAGATATGCCTTCATGTTTTATAGTGCTTACATTCTTGATGGCATTTTACTTGTTCATGTACGTACCTTGTGTTCAACTTGTCATAAGCTAAATGAAAGTTTTTGTTTGTGTACAAGTGTTTCAAGTTACAGGTATTTACGTGCAAGTGCTTCACAACTTCTAGATTAGGTGTGAGTGAGTTTTGTCATTGTTTCCAAACTCACATTTAAGTCTAGAGTCTGTTATAAGGTGTTTTGTCACGGAATAGCCAAAGGGGGAGATTGTAAAGTTGTTATTTACAACTATGTATTCTGTTGGATTTTATTCCGTGCCAAATTTGATTGTAATTGCTTTCAATCTTTTATACCCTGTATTTATTGTGGGATTTCTTTGTAAGGGTTGTGTGTTAGAGAGAGTGTGTGTGAAGACTCAAGCATTTGAAGACTGAAGATTTCTCGCGGGTATGTCGCGACTTTGATTGTAATTGCTTTCAATCTTTTATACCCTGTATTTATTGTGGGATTTCTTTGTAAGGGTTCTGTGTTAGAGAGAGAGAGTGTGTGTGAAGACTCAAGCATTTGAAGACTGAAGATTTCTCGCGGGTATGTCGCGACTTAGCTTCCCGCGAAGTAACACATGTGTCCTGCACATGCTGAAATGCGAAGAGTCAAGCCAGGATGGAGACAACTGTGTCTCCTGAGTATCTCGCGGGTAAGGCCTTCCCGCGAGACACCCGCGAGGCATTCTGTTCTACCAGCCTGTCCAGTCTGATACACACTTTCTGTGCTTACACTATTTATACCCACATTACCCACAAATGTTGAAGAGTGCTTCTGAGAGAAAACCCTAGCCAAACACATTAAGAATTAGAGATTATTATACCCACAATTCTCTACACACTTGCTTGTGGTATTTCCTCAACTCCAACCTCTCCGTTTCCATACTATTGAGAGGTTGATAGTCCAAACACTTACCACACCCTTTGAGAATGTCAAGTGACGTTTTACTACTACTAGGAAGCAATTGGAAGAAGCCAAGGATGGCAGATGCAACATGGAGCTTGTTGCGGGATCCGGACAGCTAGACAAGATACGGTTCCGAGAAGCCTTGTTGGAGTAGGAGCTTGGAGGGCTTAGGTACATCTGGTAAATTAGGCTTTGAGGGTCTCTTGCTAACCCATGTATCCCAACTGATTGTCTAGTGGATCGATTTCCGCTTGGAGGACGGCGGAGAGGTTTTTCGCCGAGTTCTTCGGTTTCCTCTTCGATAACACATCGGTGTGTTATCTTATGTTTGCATCCTTCTTCCCTACTCTTTTACATTCTGTTATACTGTTGTGTTGCTTAGATTATGTATTAGAGTAGCTTGTTTGTTTATCCGTTCGCATTTATACTATTTTGCACTTAGTATTAAGTTAGTGTAAAATCTATCAAGTCATAATTTTATTTCAGGGGTCTAAACAGCTCTTATGTTTTCAACACATATTTCGAGCTTTCATTCTCCAAGGGACATATGACATATTTGATTAGCTATAGTACTTTAATTTAAAGTAACACATGATAGCTTTTAATTAGACTGCTTATGTCATTTAAATTAACATGTGCTAACATTTGATTGGTTCTCAAGTATTCTTTGTAGTTTTTATTCTTTGACACTTGGAATATTGTCATTGGTCTCTAAATAATGATAGTGACACCCACAAAATAATACGTGGCTTCTTGTAATTAGCCGCTTTAAATGTACTACATGAATTTAGTGGTTTGACATGACAATTTGTGATTGATAGAAAATTTCACTCTCTACAAATGCCTCGAGATACAATCTTTGAGTGTGGTGAGTGAGCGAGTCTCAAAATTTGAATTTGATGCTTGAGTCTTGGACTTTGCCTATACTTTCTTGAATGTTTTTTTAGACCCCACTTTTTTTCTTTGGGTCCAAGTCCATTGGAATAATGGTTTGAAAGTTCGCAAAATGCAGACGATGGGCCTTGTAGTTTGTAAACTTACTGGTCTTGATAGGAGTAAATAAACTTCAACCATTTTCTGTATAATCCTTCACGTGATGTTTAAAAATGGGCCCACGTGATGCTATTTTCAGTAAGCTTAAAGGCCATATCAATTAAGGTCCGCACGTGCAGGCACTGCTTCACGTTGCTGGTTGGGCCTCAAAACATCATTGTGTGGATCACACTCCAAGGAAGAGGTGGTGGACCTTTTTTTTTTTTTTTTTACCGCCTCTTAGCGATTGCTAGGGCGTTTAGTCGCCCTATAAAAGGAGAAATAGTGCCCACACTCTATTCACTTCAGTCTTTTATTCTTTCTTTCAATAAGAATACTAGCACAACCATAGTTTTCAATAATTGTGAGGTAGTATATTTTAGAGCCACTGCGTGGAGATTAATTTCATGCCCTTATCTTTTCTTCAGGTCTCATGAAATTAATTTTTTTTTTTGGCAGCACGAAGTACCTACAGCAACGACAGAATTTGTGAGTCCACACTTTAATTGGAAACCTGGGTTCCTATTAACAGCCTTAAGAGGAAACAACGAAACTATTTCTTTTCCTTTTGAGCAAGTGTCGCTCATGCTATCGCGGGATTATTCTTATCATGACTCTTGTTATTGCTCGTGCTTAACTCTTTTTTCTGATCCACTCTTGTTATTGCTCTTTGGCAATTCTCCTTGCAACTTGTCTCTCAATAAGGTCTTGCTTCTTTGTCCAGGATGAAAACTATCATCTTGAAGGTCTGATTGGGTAGCAGATTGGTGATCTTCCCATGCTCAAGTGGACAATTTATTTTAATACCCCTTGGGTAGCAGGGTGGTGATCTTCCCTTGCTCTCAAGGATGAAAATGTTGGGCTTTGTAGAGTCTAGTTTATTTTTTGGCCCGTTTTGTAGCCTATTGTAACCCTGTAAGCAGGATATAAAAGCCACTTTTATAATTAGGGTTTGTTTAGTTTTGTTGTTGTGTTTCAGAGAGAGTGAGAGAAACACTGTAGCCGCACTTTGTATTTTTCCCTGATAATAGTGAAATCCCTGCAACTCCGTGGACGTAGGCAAATTGCCGAACCACATAAATACTGTCTTGTGCGTGTGATTATTTTCTTTGACGTGTGTTTTCTCTATTTTTTGTTTCTCACAGGTTGGGAATCGGGTTGAATTCCCTACAACTGGTATCAGAGCCTAGGGTTAGGTTTGAGTGGGAGCAATGGCAGAGGAAGCAGGAAAGGCGTCTGGAATAGAAAAGTTCGATGGCACAGACTTTGCATATTAGAGGATGCAGATTGAAGATTATCTCTATGGGAGGAAATTGCATCTGCCTCTTTTGGGGACAAAACCTGAGGCGATGAAGGCTGAGGAATGGGTTATTCTTGACAGACAGATTGATCAGGTTAACTCTGTCTAGGTCTATTGCACACAATGTTGTGAAGGAGAAGACCACAGCAGATCTGATGAAGGCTTTGTCTGGAATGTATGAAAAGCCGTCGGCAAACAACAAGGTGCATCTGATGAAGAAACTGTTTAATTTGAAGATGGCAGAGAATGCATCAGTAGCACAACATCTGAACGAATTTAACACTATCACAAATCAATTGTCATCTGTAGAAATTGATTTTGATGATGAGATTCGTGCTCTGATCGTTTTGGCTTCTTTGCCAAACAGTTGGGAGGCAATGAGGATGACAGTAAGCAATTCTACAGGAAAGGAAAAGCTCAAGTACAATGATATACGAGATTTAATTCTGGCTGAGGAGTTTCGCAGAAGAGATGCAGGTGAAACCTCAGGATCTAGTTCTGCCCTAAACCTTAAGACAAGAGGCAGAAGTAATAACAGAAATTCAAATCGGGGCAGATCAAAATCTAGAAATTCTAATCGGAATAGAAGTAAATCTAGATCAAGCCAACAAGTACAATGTTGGAATTGTGGGAAAATAGGTCACTTTACGAACCAATGCAAAAGTCCTAAGAAGAATAATGAAGATGATTCTGCTAATGCTGTAACAAAAGAGGTACAGGATGCATTGCTTCTTGCAGTAGACAGTCCACTTGATGATTGGATTTTGGATTCAGGAGCTTCGTTTCATACCACTCCACACCGAGAAATCATACAGAATTATGTTGCAGGTGATTTTGGTAAGGTGTATTTAGCTGATGGTTCAGTCTTGGATGTTGTGGGTATGGGAGACGTCCGGATATTGTTGCCCAATGGGTCTGTTTGGTTACTGGAGAAGGTTCGACATATTCCTGACCTGAGGAGGAATCTGATTTTTGTTGGACAACTTGATGATGAAGGACATGCAATATTATTTGTTGGTGGTACTTGGAAGGTTACAAAGGGAGTTAGGGTATTGGCTCGTGGAAAGAAGACTGGTACTCTATATATGACCTCAAGTCCAAGAGACACAATTGCAGTTGCTGATGCAAGTACTGATACAAGCTTATGGCACCGCAGGCTTGGTCACATGAGTGAGAAAGGGATGAAGATGCTGTTGTCAAAAGGAAAGCTACCAGAATTGAAGTCCATTGATTTTGACATGTGTGAAAGCTGCATCTTAGGAAAGCAGAAAAGGGTGAGTTTCTTGAAAACGGGCAGGATACCGAAGGCTGAAAAATTGGAGTTAGTACACACTGATTTGTAGGGGCCTTCTCCGGTTGCATCCCTTGGAGGTTCAAGGTATTACATTACCTTTATTGATGACTCAAGCAGAAAGGTATGAGTTTATTTTCTGAAAAATAAATCTAATGTATTTGAAACTTTTAAGAAGTGGAAGGCCATGGTTGAGACAGAAACAGGTTTGAAAGTAAAATGTTTGAGGTCAGATAATGGAGGAGAGTACATAGATGGAGGGTTCAGTGAGTATTGTGCTGCACAGGGAATTAGGATGGAGAAGACCATTCCCAGAACACCACAGCAGAATGGTGTGGCTGAGCACATGAACAGAACACTCAATGAGCGTGCTAGGAGTATGAGATTGCATGCTGGACTACCAAAAACTTTCTGGGCTGATGCTGTTAGCTCTGCAGCTTACCTGATAAACCGAGGGCCATCAGTTCCCATGGAGTTCAAACTTCCTGAGGAGGTTTGGAGCGGTAAAGAGGTAAAGTTTTCACACTTAAAAGTTTTTGGTTGTGTTTCTTATGTTCATATTGATTCTGATGCTCGTAGTAAACTTGATGCAAAGTCTAAAATATATTTTTTCATTGGCTATGGTGATGAGAAATTTGGCTATAGGTTTTGGGATGAACAAAACAGGAAAATCATCAGAAGTAGAAATGTGATATTTAATGAACAAGTTATGTACAAGGACAGGTCAACTGTAGCGTCAGGTGTTACAGAGATAGATCAAAAGAAATCTGAGTTTGTCAACTTAGATGAATTGACTAAAAGTACTGTCCAGAAAGAGGGTGAAGAAGATAAGGAGAATGTAAATTCACAGGTAGATCAGAGTACACCTGTAGCTGAAGTCCGTAAATCTTCCAGAAATATTAGACCTCCACAGCGTTATTCACCCGCTCTAAATTATCTCCTGTTGACCAATGGTAGTGAGCCAGAGTGTTATAAAGAAGCCTTGCAAGATGAGAATTCAAGCAAGTGGGAGTTAGCCATGAAGGATGAGATGGATTCCTTGTTGGGGAATCAGACATGGGAACTGACTGAATTGCCAGTGGGAAAGAAGGCTTTGCACAACAAGTGGGTATACAGAATAAAGAATGAGCATGATGGTAGCAAACGTTACAAGGCCAGATTAGTTGTTAAAGGGTTCCAGCAGAAGGAGGGCATTGATTACACAAAGATATTTTCTCTAGTTGTGAAGATGTCAACAATTAGACTGGTGCTGGGAATGGTGGCTGCAGAAAATTTACATCTTGAGCAGTTAGATGTGAAGACGGCATTCCTTCATGGTGATTTGGAGGAAGACCTTTACATGATTCAGCCAGAAGGGTTCATTGTTCAGGGACAAGAGAATCTAGTCTGCAAACTGAGAAAGAGCTTGTATGGCTTAAAACAAGCTCCAAGACAGTGGTACAAGAAATTTGACAGTTTTATGCATAAAATTGGGTTCAAGAGATGTGAAGCTGATCATTGTTGCCATGTCAAATTCTTTGACAATTCTTATATCATTTTACTGTTGTATGTGGATGATATGCTCATTGCAGGGTCTAGCATTGAGGAGATTAATAATCTGAAGAAGCAATTGTCAAAACAGTTTGCAATGAAAGATTTGGGAGCTGCAAAGCAAATCCTTGGTATGAGAATCATTAGAGACAAGGCTAATGGTACATTGAAACTTTCACAGTCAGAGTATGTGAAGAAAGTTCTCAGCAGGTTCAATATGAATGAAGCCAAACCAGTGAGCACACCCTTGGGTAGTCATTTCAAACTGAGCAAGGAATAGTCGCCAAAGACAGAAGAAGAAAGGGACCATATGAGCAAGGTGCCCTATGCCTCAGCTATTGGCAACTTGATGTATGCTATGGTGTGTACAAGGCCAGATATTGCACATGCAGTGGGAGTTGTGAGCAGATTCATGAGTAGGCCTAGAAAGCAGCATTGGGAGGCAGTTAAGTGGATTCTGAGATATCTGAAGGGTTCATCAGATACATGTCTTTGCTTCACAGGTGCAAGTTTGAAACTGCAAGGTTATGTAGATGCTGATTTTGCTGGTGATATTGATAGTAGAAAGAGTACTACTGGGTTTGTATTTACTCTGGGTGGTACAGCTATATCATGGGTTTCAAATCTGCAAAAGATTGTTACTTTGTCTACTACAGAAGCTGAGTATGTTGCAGCAACTGAAGCTAGAAAGGAGATGATTTGGCTACATGGTTTCTTAGATGAATTGGGTAAGAAACAGGAGATGGGCATTCTACACAGTGACAGTCAGAGTGCAATCTTTCTTGCCAAAAATTCGGCTTTTTCTTTCAAAGTCGAAACATATACAGACAAAATACCACTTTATCCGGTACCTTGTTGAAGATAAACTGGTAATACTTGAGAAGATTTGTGGATCTAAGAACCCGGCAAATATGTTGACTAAAGGTGTCACTATTGAGAAGCTGAAACTGTGTGCAGCTTCAGTTGGCCTTCTAGCTTGAGGACAGAAGGATGAGTTGCAGGGATGAGGGATTGCTTTTGGAGGATAGCGGCTGATGTTGGTGATTGAACTAGTCTCCAAGTGGGAAATTTGTTGGGCTTTGTGGAGCCTAGTTTATTTTTTGGCCCGTTTTGTAGCCTATTGTAACCTTGTAAACAGGATATAAAAGCCGCTTTTATAATTAGGGTTTGTTTAGTCTTGTTGTTGTGTTTCAGAGAGAGTGAGAGAAACACTGTAGCCGCACTTTGTATTTTTCCCTGATAATAGTGAAATCCCTGCAACTCCGTAGACGTAGGCAAATTGCCGAACCACGTAAATACTATCTTGTGCGTGTGATTATTTTCTTTGACGTGTGTTTTCTCTATTTTTTGTTTCTCATAGGTTGGGAATCGGGTTGAATTCCCTACAGAAAACAATCTTCTTGAATGTCTCTAGGGTAGCAGAGTGGCGATCTTCCCATGCTCAAATGGACAAATTTATTTTGATGCTCCCTTGGGCAGCAGGGTGGTGATCTTCCCATGCTCAAATGGACAAATTTATTTTGATGCTCCCTTAGGCAGCAGGGTGGTGATCTTCCCATGCTCAAAGATGAATACTATCTTCTTGAAAATCCTCTCGATAAGGTCTTGCTTCTTTTTCTAGGATGAAAACTATGATCTAGGAGGTCCACTTAGGTAGCAAGGTGGTGATCTTCCCATGCTCAAGTGGACAATTTATTTTGATGCCCCATTGGGTAGCAGGGTGGTGATCTTCCCATGCTCAAGGATGAAAACTATCTTCTTGAATGTTCGCTGCGTCATCAAGTCTCCTTCAGAGATACAAAGTGACATGTCCCAAACTTCGAAGGCACAAGGAGATGCCAACATGACTTTGAAGCTGAGAGATGACATGATAAAGAATTTAAAGATATGAGAAGACGTCACTAAGACTTTGAAGATGAGCGATGCCATCAAGACTTCAGAGGTGCGAGGCAATACAATTTAGACAAGTGGTGATGCAGTCCAAGCTTTAAAGATGTGAGGTGATGTGATACAACCTAGAAGAAAGGTTATGCAATCCAGGTGCGATGCAGCGTAGACTTTAAAGATGCAATGTGATGCAACCCAAAAGAGAGGCAAAGTTGTGCAAACTTCAGGGATGCGAGGCGACGCAACTTAAAAGAGAAGTGATGCAAGTTGACACAACTTGAGTCTAATGTGGAATCCTTTAAGCATGGTGAGTTTTATTTATTTATTATTATTTTTATTTTTTTACATGTGACTAAACTTAGCATGAGATAACAAGTTGCCTACATATTCGTGAGGGATGAAGTTATCACGTAGTTCAAGAGAAAAGTTTTTTTTTTTTTTTTTTTTTTTGTTGCTCTAACTTTTTCTTAGGTCACCTTTTTTTCAAGGTTTTCAACCTAATAAGCTTTTTTTTTTTGCCCTAACTTTTGCTTAGGTCGCCTTTTTCAAGGTTTTCCACCTAATGAACTTTTTTTTTTTTTTTTGGTGGTGAATACCTTTAAAGGTAAGGGGAAGGTATCATGCACCTTTGAAGTGCCAAGGTGGGGAGTTTAAGCTCAGTTTAAGCTCTTACCAAGGAGCAATCTTGAATTTCATGTGTAGGAGTGCTTAAGGAGCCTCCCGTCAATAGGATTAATCCTTGCATCATCATCATCAATTATCTTGTAGACTTCTTGTACTTCATCAAATGTAGTTTGCCCTATATCTTCCAATGCTGGTGGAGCCTCTTCAATTTCTCAATGATCTTGAACATGTGATTGAGTATTGTATATGATTGTTCACCTTTAAACTTTCAATGAACCTTCTGTTGTAACGTCAAGACTAGACTTACACTTCATGCATGAGGGGATGCAACTATGAATCTTGCTAACAATACTTTCCTCTCCTTGGTCCTTAGCCTTTATTTGATCTCAAGAACAACCATTGATAGATGCTTTTGTCGTCCCTAACCGATCGCAAGCTGACCTATGTACAAGAGGATTTTGGTTTTGTGTTGGGCGAGCAACACTTAACCTTTTGAATGTTGAAATTCGTGATGGTGAGAAGCTTGAAGCCTTAATGCGATTAAACATTGAAATTCGTGGTGGAAATTTTGCCCTTTTTTGATTCAGGCCATTTGTAGCTTTCATTATTTCATGTCTTCTGGCCAACCTTTGCACTGGCTTTTTAGGCATGTAACTGAGTGGAGTGATATGCGTGGGACTTGGTTTTGAATTGTCTTCCTCATCATGGATTCCATAACAAGAGACCATATGATTCGTTTCCATCAAATCGTTTTAAGGGAGCCTTTGTAGGAATAAGTCTGGTAGAGTGACATGATTCTTGAACTTTTGAGGTAACGAATCATATTGCACCTTGGCCTTTGTGGTTCCTTCTTTGATTTCATATGAGGCTTGTTTTCTGGTCCTTTTGATTTCTGGGAAACTAAATTTCAAGGAAGCGCTCCTTGCTTTAGAGTTGGCAATACATTGTTCAGTGACCCACATGTAACAGTTGTATGGTTTGTTTTAACTACTTCATCATAGTCTAGATCAATCTTCTTTTCTTTGGCAAGCTTTATGATGATTTCTTTAAGGATAAAGCACCTTTGGACTGGGCGGCTGATGACGCGGTGATATTTGCAATAGTTAGGGCTATCAACTTTCTCCATCTCTTCTAGTTGCTTGCATTCTGGCAATTTGATTACCTTTGTTTGAAATAGTTGTTCTAACATGTTTGGCACATCCTCATCTGGAAATGGATAAACTTTCTACTCTCTTTCCTTAAAAGTTGAACGACACACGTCATTCTTTTGCCACCTATCAGGTCTATTGTCCTTTTCTTTTGCACTTCCTCTTGAAATCTTGACTAAGGCAGTGTTAACAGTTACAAAATATTTAAAGGTGTCATTCTTCTTCACTTCTTTTCTGTCTTTCCTCTCCTCAAGTGCAAGAGAATTCATGTCATGTGCTAAGTCGCTAGTTCTTCCAATGTTCAGGGTTTTATCCCTTGAAGGATGTAGAGAAGTCCCCAATGCATACCTTGAATGCACGTCGCCACATTAGATATTTCATAAATCCTATCTGTGCAATCCAAACTTAAGGAGCGCCATCGGTTAATATAACTAACAACGAGCTCATCAGTCCACTGCTTGGTATTAGTAAGCTCTAACATACTCACCATGCGGCGTGTGCTATAGAATCGATTAAGAAACTCACTTTTAAGTTGCTCCCAACTATCAATTGACTCAGGCTCCAAGTCTGTGTACCAATCAAAGGCACTTTCTTTGAGAGAATGAACAAATTGCTTTGTGAGAATGTCTCCTTGAGTTCCAGCATTTTCACAAGTTTCCATAAATGAGCAATGTGTTGCTTGGGATTAACTTTGTGATGCAGGAGATGTAAGAAGATTTTTATTTAGTATTATTTATATTTGCAAGTCAATTGTATTTTTATGTTTTAGGTCCTATTAGTTTATTGGGCTTTTAGTATTTTAATTTAGAAGTAAGATTATTTTTGTAATAACGCAAATAGGGTATCCTAGCCAATTAAAACTAGGGTTTAACAATCCTTTATAAGTAACCTATTGTAATCCTTGAGAGATAATTGATATTTTGATGAATGAAAAACAATGGCTGTTTGGTTTCTTTGGTTTGGTGCTGACTCTAGGTCTACCCTAGGTGCTGACTCCTAGTGGTTTCCCCGCTTGGTGCTAACTCCAAGCCAGGCCTAGGTGCTGACTCCTGGGTCATATCCCTTTATTTTATTGTTGTTTCAATTTTGTTCAGGTTGTCCTGCGTCACTTTGCCATAAAACTGCATGAATTTAGGAGGTTGATACCCATTGGGCATTCTCAAGTTGTCAACACACTTTGTGTAGGGCTTCAAGTACATAAGAGAAATTGTAGAAGAACCTCTATATTGTGCTCGAATGGTGTTTGTTATCATATCTTGGAGTTGTTGAATAGATAATGAAACAACTGAAGTAGATTTTTCCTGCTAAGGGGTGTCTTTAGTTCCTTTCCTTTTGTCTTCCTTTGTGGGGATGAAGTCCTATAAGGACTTAGGACCTTAGCTTGATTCGTCAGAGTCTTTTACTTGTAGCTTGTTCATTAAGGTTGTGATTTGAAGGTCCTTATCTTCGAGTGCTTTTGTGAGAAGGATGATATTTTGCTCCATTTCAACCATCTTTTCCTCTACAGTAGAGGTGTTAGTCATCATGATTGACACGACTTCAGAGGCTGATTTAGGAGAAAGTAAGTCATGTGAACAAACGGAAACTCATCTCTTGGATTTCCTACAACATATGAGGAATCACATGAACAACATCTTGTGAAGGAAGAAAAGGGTTTGCCCCCAGACTTGAGGTGCTCCAAGTTTGATAGCTCTTTGTCCAAAATCTTCTCGCTTGTAAGAAAATCCAAGGAGATAACTGTCTGGACCTTGGTTTCTTCAATCGATTGATATTAAAGTTGATTAAGAGCTTTAGGTTTACCACAGGCAATTGTACTAGAATAGTTGTCAGTGATAGAAGCATCGAGTCTAGTTGAACTTGTAGTTGATGAAGCTTGAATGTTCTAGCTAGAGGCCATTGAAGCTGATAGTACGGTGATGAATTTTTCTTTTTTTGAAGGAGAAAGTGATGAGAGGTTGAAAGGTCCCATCGGGCGTGCCAAATTTGTAAACACAAAAATCTCAAGTTTTAAAAAATCAAATAATTGACAATGTTTCACAAGTGTAAATTTGTATTGATGAATTTGTAGGTACAATTCTCTATGTTTAGATTCTAATACAATAGAATAATTCCCTAATTCGATCTCCTTAGAAAAGTCTTTAATTCAAGTATTGTGTTGATGTAGTCTTGACTCGAACACAAGATGTCCTTCACTTGGATTGGAAAATGACTTGAAAGATCTTTGGAATGAAATTGCGATGAATCTCTAGCTGTGCGCTTGTTAGGGATTTCTTGTTCTTCGTATTCTTTGCATTCTTCATAGGTTCTTCGAATTTATTGATCTTTGAAGATTTGTGGTGGAAGTTTTTCGAAGCCTTAGAGCTTGAATATGATGAAACTTCGATAGATTAAAGTCTTTGAAGTTTCTGGAGGCTTTGAAGCTTGATTCTAGTAGAACTTTGAGACTTGGAAGAATGATTTGGATAAATGTTCTTCGTCTTCGAAGATTTGTAGTGAAAGTTCTTTGGGGGTTTTAGAAACTTGGATCCGTAGAGCTTCACTAATTTGTAGTCTTTTAGTGTTTATGGGGGCTTTTGAGCTTGATTCCAATGAGCTTTGAGATCTAGAAGGATGACTTGAATGCTTTTGCTTCAAATGTTCTTCGTATTCGAAGGTTGAAGTTTTTGATGTTCTTGGAGGCTTTGGAGCTTGATTCCAGTAGAGCTTCAAGACTTCTGAATGTTTCTGAATCCCTCATAAGACTGAGAATGGTCTCTATTTATAGGAGTCTTGGGGAGGTGTGATAACACATGATTGGCTATCATTAATGACATGTGTCATAATTTAAATGGATGGACTTTATGTCTTGTTTTCCAAGAGACACATGGCATTATTTAATTAGCCATAGTGCTTTAATTTAAAATAATACATGGCAGCTTTTAATTAGACTGCTTATGTCATTTAAATTAACATGTGCTAATATTTTATTGGTTCTCAAGTATTCTTTGTAATTTTTATTCTTTGACACTTGAAATATTGTCATTGGTCTCTGAATAATGATAGTGACACCCACTAAATAATACGTGGCTTCTTGTAATTAGCCACTTCAAATGTACTACATGAACTTAGTGGTCTAACGTGGCAATTTGTGATTGGTAGAAAATTTCAATCTTTATAAAGATATCAATCTCCTGAGATTTCAGGGAACTGAAAATGGAAGTAAAGTAGAAATTATTCAATATTATGGACTAGTTCATGGCAGTTCCATATTTGTTTCGTTATCATTTCAACTATCGTGGCATTACAATCTCCCTGCACCCACACCACCTCTGATCTGCCATCACCCAACGATGATGCTCCAACAACCGGCTGTGCATTTCAATCACCCACCTCTGTTTATTAGATTAGGTAAAATTTTGATATCCCTTTCTTTAATTGAATTTTTTCCCCTTCCTTGATATAGATCTCTGGTAACCGTAGTTAGGAATGGGCCTCTCTCATTTCAATCTCTCTATTTAAATTTTTTTTTGGCTGAAACGCTTTAGGTCTTGTTTTGTTTCAATTTTGATCCTTTTGATAACTGGGTTTTATTATGGATTGTAAAGCTTGATAATTTTTCTTGAGTTTGAAAATTGGGGTTGTTGGGTATGGCCGAATGTGCTGTGATTGAATGAAAATTGCCTTGCAGTTGACAAAATTACTAAGAATAAATTCCAAATTTCAAAACATTGACAAAATCTTTTATTTTTAATTTATATGCTGATAAAATTTTATATAAAAGTTCGACAACTATCTTTGGAAGGCATGACTGATTTGAATGCCTAATGTAAATTCTCTGTTGAATTTAACGCCATTTGTAATTTTTTTTTTCTTTCATAGATTTCTTGTTTTTATCCAATTGGTGCTCCCTGTTGTGTTTATCAATTTACAACAATTCAGAGGAACTCATGCCTTAGCCAATCTATGAATCTTACTTTGTGCACATGTCTGGGCCAATTTGTTCAAAGGTTGTGTTTTTTCTTTTTTTTTTAGTAGACAATGGTTGTGATGCTAATTTAATTGAAGCAATAGAGTTTGAAGGTAAAAACTAAAAAGTAAAAAAGCCAAATTGAGCAACTATATTTGACTTAGGAGAGAATTTGATGTCAATGACAACTGACTTCTAATGGTCTTTCTATTAGTGAGAAAAAGCAGTTGTGCCTCCTAAAATATGAGAAATTGAACAAAGATTTTATTTCCTTAAAGCTGCTGCAGAATTGAATTAGTCCTACTTGCTTCATTGCTTTTGGAAAGATATTACTGTCATATACTGTGACTATGAATTCATAGCAATTGATATATACTGTGATTTCTTTTTTGTGTTACAAGCCTTGGGTTTTGTGGTGAGTGAAGAAAAGAAAAAAAGATCATACTCATATTGTTATAAACTAACAACTAGGGTGCATATGGTGGTGAAGCATAAGTGTTAAGAATAAAAGAGATCTTGCAGTTGATAGCAATTACTATCATGTACTGTGACTATGAATTCATAGCAATTGATATATACTGTGATTTCTCTTTTTGTGTTACAGGCCTTGGGTTTTGTGGTGAGTGAAGAAAAGAAAAAAAGATCATACTCATATTGTTATAAACTAACAACTAGGGTGCATATGGTGGCGAAGTATAAGTGTTAAGAATAAAAGAGATCTTGCAGGAGAAGATGGAGAAACTTCCCAAAAGTTGAGCAAGCATTTGTAACCCTTAGTAGGAAGTATTATATGTATTTGATTTGTAGATTGCTTTCTTTGTTGAAAATGTGAACCTTGAATGGTCTCGTGTTGAATTTCTTTTGCAACTTTTGTATAAGTGATAAGAGGTTCTTATGAATTTAACAAGTGAGATTTTTGGTACTAACTTCTGTAAGCTCCAAGGTCTCTTTGTAATTGAGTCTAGTTGTCGTCGATGCTGGTCCTTTTGTTTTTCCTTGCTTCTGAATCTGTTGTGTTGGCCGGTTTTGTACTGTCATGTACTGTAGAACTGAATTTGATACCCAAAAAAAAAAAAATTTGGTGAATGGTGAATTTTTCTTTTTTTGATCTTTTGCTTCAAAACAAGCTATGAACCTAAAATGTATCCTAATTCCATATATTCAAATGTACAAAGTATACTCAAAACACAAGTACACCATTACCAAACCAATTGGTATATAAATAATCATTAGAGCATTTGTCCACAACTTATGTCAAAGATTACAAAACATGATTCTATATTAGAAAAATAGCATCCTAAGCTAGAAAAATGGCTCGACTATGTGCACATCCTATGTGCTCTACTTGCAACACTTATACAATATATATGGTAAAGAAGTTATAAGAAAACCACTTAAAGACTAATTTCACAAATATTTGGCTTGACTAGTAGAGATTTGAGTTCAACTATAAATAGGCAATCATGCAAAGATGGATTCGATCAATACCAAGAGGATTCCTCGAGTAATCCAATTCTTGCAAATACAAAACCAGACCACAAGAAGAGATGATAAGAGCACCTTTTGTAAACCTTATTATTTGACTAGTGATACAAACTGTTTTTTTTTTTTTTTTTTGAGGTTAAACGGCAGAAATTTTATTCAAAACAAAGCAAACTTTACACGAGGAGCAAACTTGCTTAGTACAATATGAGATACCTTTGATTGAATGGCTTTTGAAAAAATATCAAATCTCTAGCATACAAGACATGTTCTAGAGTAGATAGAATATCTTCCTAGTTTACCATATATTTGTCTATCTATACATAATTAAGAAGGAAAGGGGCATTCCTCCACCCAAATTCTCTTACAATTTCTCTTGAGAGCTTCCTTTGCTATTACATGAGCTGTTTGATTACATAAAGAATTTGTAAAACTAAAAACAACTTTTCTGAAGTGTGATGCTCTCCGCTAGATGCCTGCAACCAATGTTCCAAAAGGGATAAAGACATTTCTCTATAGAGCTAGGAATAGATCAGTACAGTCACCTTCAAGCATGAGATCATACAAACTTAAGTCAACAACAAACTATATTAGTAAACTTATTATTTGACAAGTGATACAAACTGTATTAATAAACAAGAAAATATATATAAAAGCAAAATACATTTTTTTTGGGATAAGTATATACAAGCAACTTGATTGTGTCAAGCACTTCTCTGAGTAGAGCACTTCTCCCTTTTGGGTCTATCGCTGGGGACTCTTAGTTATTGTAACTTTTTATTCCCCCACCCCCCCTTTTTCTGTGACTTTCTTTAGTATAGTAGGTGTAACCGTCATATCTCTTTATGGTTGTATCTTCTCATACTTCTTTCATCATTTCTCCCATCTTTCTTCCCTTGTGCATGTTAACAGCTTGTTAACTTCTTGCTTCTAGTTAACACTAGCTAATGTCTTTCCTTCTAGTAACTTGAATCGAGCCAAAATATCCCTTTTTCCTTTCTTTTTTGTCTTCTCTCTTCTTTGTTCCTTCCCCAAAATTCCCTTTACCTCCTTCATTTCCTATTTCATTCATTTTGCTTCCCTTTCCTCTTTCCCCAACACTCTCCTTGTCTTTTTCTTTTCTCCTTTCTCTGTCATTCTAATGATCACCCTAAACCTCTTAAGCTGCATAGCATACCCATTGGTGCATGCACAACTTCCCTAACCCTTCAGAAAAAATGGATAGTGACATTAAGGGCAGAGAGTATGGATGGATTGACAGCAGTGTACCAACTATAGTCTAGACATGGCCATGGAGGAACTGGAATCAGATTTGTTGTCCGGTGATGACGATGAAGTCCCCTTTGCAAGACATGGCCTTATAATCAACCCTGATCCTAAGGATGTTGCTGCGCAACGTGATTTCTGGAGCTGCTATGCTATCAAGTTTCTCTTGGACTATCAGAAATTCTTGATGAGTTACCTACAACATATTATAAATGTTGAATGGAGAATTAGAAGTTTAGTCTTTGTTGTAGGATGAAAATCATACTTCTATGTGCTTCACTTTGAGTACATGGAAGATCTCTCACACATATGCAAGGAAGGCGCTTGGGCATTAGAAGGGGCTCTATTTGTGCTTGAGAAATAGAGACCAAACCTAGTGTTGAACTGGCTTCAACTAAGTTACATATCAGTGTGGGTCCAGTTGCATGGTCTTCCCTTAAAATATCAATACCCTGATCTAGCAGAGTATTTGGGACAACTAATGGGTATTATAGAGAGGGTTGATTGGGAAGATAAAATACCTAGGAATATACGATTTATGAGGATTAAGGTGAGAATAGACCCTTGGTCACTTGTGCTTGCAGGATTTATGCTACGAACAGAGGAAGGTTCAAGTTTTTGGGTACAATGTAGATATGAAAAAGTGCACAAGTTGTGTAATAGATGTGGGCTAATAGGACATACAAGAAGACAATGCACTCATTGCATGGATGATATTGAGAGAATGCTGTGTAGGCAGAGAATGAGGATACAAAAGTTACACCAAGTTCAGTTTAGGTTTGATGTGTTAAACCCCCAATTCACTAATGAGATTAGAGCTTTTCATAGGAAAAGGCAGACTACCCAGGTCAGATTTGGACATATAGACCATAATACAGGACATGTAAACCCACACAATCCCTCTACCGAGTACTCTGACCCTAGTACCCCAAGCCCACCACACCCCCCTCATGACCCTTTACCTGGAAACACTAAACTCCCTCAAAGCAACACTTCCATTCCCACCTCAGCTCAATCACCAAATCCTAACCATCAAACACATAACTCTAAAACCTCTCTCAATGTAGTCATTAAATCTTCTAAATCTAAACACTAGAACAATACCCCCTAACCTTGCAAATTCATTGGCTTCAACAAACCCTAACTTGAATGACTAAGATAATGCCAACAATAGTGACCTCCCTGGTTACCATCTGAGGATTCTTCCTTAAAATGGGCTTGGATTGAAGGTCATAGTCCATTTATCACGAATGGACAAAGCCAGCATCCCTACTTTGAAGACTCAGAAACTAAGAGTGACACTATTGCTATAATGTTCAACCTGGATAGTTTGAATGAGGATAGACCAGAGATTTCATAGAATTATCCTTAGAGGAAAGGTTGCATTCTAGAATCACCAAACTCTTTTATAGAGACTCTAGTACAAAGAGTGAATCACGAGAGATTTAGATTTGAACTAGGAGGCCTAAGTGATGGGCCAAGCCTTTTTCCAAACCAAACTGAGGAAGTCTAACCTTCTGTAGATGAATTATGGCCTGTCAAACACCAAAATCAGAACTATACACTGAACCTGAGCCCAACCAACATGCAGACTCACTGGACACAACACAAACGAACAATCTTGCAAGTAGGGTAGAAGACTTAAGGACCTTTGAGCTTCTAACACTTGGGTCAGGCCCACCACTCCCTACAAGTCCTATAACTCTCCCCTCACAAAGCAGCAACCTAAACTTCTCTAATAATGCTAGTCCCAGGGTGGAGAATGTTACCTGCATAGAATGCTCAAGGAAAAGACTAAGAATTGAAATTGGGAAGTTTGGACGCAACGTTAGATAAAGACTATGATGTGGTCATTTTGAAAGGGACTCTACACAAAATGAATAAATCAACACTCAAGTCTGTCAAGCAAGCATCTCAGCAACTCACATGGAAAATGAACCAAAACATAGGATTCGGGAAGCTGGCCTACAACAGCTTCCCCAATAGCCATGAGAATCTTAAGTTGGAACTATTAAGGGTTGGGCAAACCCTCTACAGTTTTGCAATGCCAAAAAAAGGGTTAAGACTATAAACCAAATATTTTGTTTGTGATGGAGACTAAGCTGGAAAAAGATAAGGGTTTTGAAGTTTTGAGAAGATGTGGGTTTTGGAATGGATGGGAGGTTCCTCGTGTGGGCCTCAATGGTGGTTTGTTGCTGGGCTGGCTCCCTGAGCAGAATCTCCAAATCTAACATAGCTCCAAAAATATTATCCATGCTAATCTTCTGGATCACAAAGGCACCCCTCTCTCAATTACTTTATTTATGGTCATCCTAAGCTATCTAAAAGGAAGGAAGTTTGGTTGGAATTAAAACAACTTAGACACAGTGCTTTTTCAAATTGGTTGTGCATAGGTGACTTCAACCAAATTTTAACTAATGAGGACAAATTTTCTTTTCATAATAATAGTATTGTTGGAGCAGAATTATTCCAACAAACTCTAAATGATTTGGAATTGTGTGAACTTGAGGCAAAGGGCCAAAATTTCACTTGGATGAATAGAAGGGAAGATGACAACTTTATCATGGAGAGACTTGACAAAGCATTTGCCTCTGTGGAATGGATTAACTCCTATCCACGATAAGCTCTCCACAATAACCTCATCCTTAGATCTGACCATGGGTCCATCTTACTTGACTTTGAAGTACACCAACCTTTTAGAAAGAGACCCTTTAGATTTAAGAGAATGTGGAGTACTCATGATGAATGTGGTGATTTAGTTGAAAATGCATGGAATGTTAACACTTCTGGCTCTAGAACATTCAAATTAAAATATAAGATAAACAATGTTAAGAAGACATTCACTAAGTGGAATAGGAGTGTCTTTGGTAAGGTGGAAAAGGAGATAAAAAAAACAAGCAGAAAGTTCTTCAAACCCTTCAAAACTCAGTAAAAAATTAAATGGATGTTAGGAAAGAAAAACAACTCAGGGAAGATATAGAAAGCTTAATGAATAAGGAAGAGATCATGTGGACTCAAAAAGCTAGAAGCAGTTGGAGTGTTCAAGGTGATAGAAATACCAAATATTTCCAGACTATAGTGAAACAGGGGAGGGCAAGAAATAGGATTATGTTGGATAAATCATCAGATGTGCGCAGCGGAAAAAATTAAATAAATTATGAACGGATCTACTTCATTCGCAATTGATAACAAGCACTATGTAAGTTTCAGAATTAGAGAACAAGAAAGCGTACCTTGGTGTAGTGAAATTCAAAACCTTGAAGATCAAACGTTCTTGGGAAGACTTTCAATCTTCACTCCAATTCCACATGATGCCCAAGATGTGTGGTCTCTCAATTGGTAACCAAAAGGGATTTAAGAAAGTGTCTTACACTCTCTTCTACACCATTACAATGATGATTTTCTCTCTTTTATTTTTCTGAACGTTTTTCCCTTTTGTATCTAACCAATTATCTAATTGGACTGGCCTTTTGGGCCTTTCCAATTGGGCTTAAGTGTGTGGCTTGGAATGGGACCAAAAGGGACCAATAAGACACTAGCTCCAATGGGCCTTGGGCTTTTCTGTCAACTCTTGACAAGTCCAAAGTTACCATTAACTATATTTAATACCACTATATAAATATAGTTGCACTCTAGGCCTTATCTATAAATTATTTCCCAAGACTTTATTGTACATGCAACCCCTTCATTAAAATATTCGTAATAATACAAAGTCATGAAATGTTGACTGCCACTTTGTAGATTACTACATCTTAATCCTTGAGTACCCAGTTTAATCCTTTATGTTATTCAATATATATATATGAAATCCAATTTCACAAATATATATACTTTAGTAACTTATCACTAAAGTGGTCGGGCCCGACACTCTGAATAACCAAACCCATTAAACTTATCTCAAGGGAATATTTTATATCTCCGTTAAGAGATTATGAATTCCATCTTGAGAATATATGTTCCATCAACATTAAATGCAGTTGCCCAACATACTGAGGTTTTGACCGTTCTAATAGATCTCACTCCTGATATATCAAAGCAACCTACATCTCATGATCAGGTCCATTATTCTCTCAGGATTTAGAGTTGATGTAAATAGAAGTCGTGAGATTTATTATTCAATTGACAGTCATTTGGAGAATAATAAATCTCACAGCGGTCCAGTTCAATATGTCTTAACTCTTAAAACATATCAACATACCAACTAGAAATCTCCATTTCCATGATCAAGACAAATCATCGTAGTTGATATGTTATAGTCTTCGCAGATGAAATGCCCAATTTCATCACCGACTACGAACTAAATTCTGAGTTTACAAAGAACTTGTGATTTATATCTTCTGTGACTAAATCACATAAATCACATACTATGCATCTCATGGACTAAGATAATATCCCATTAGTTCATAAATATATATAGTCTCATATAATTAAACAATTTAATTATTTATGACATGCCAATAAATTGGATTTTAGGGCATAAATCCCAACAATCTCCCACTTGCCCTCAAAGACAATTTACCACATATCCGACACTTATCTCCCTTTAGAGTAATTCATAGTCACTCTAAGGCAAGGTTTGGAAACAAGTTTCAGCCAGATTTATTGCATAAATTATCTTTTCGACTACTACTTCTTAAGTACTCTTATCTCTCTAATGAGATAACACTTAAGCTTAATGTGTATCTTCACCACCTAGGATGAACACATATCTTGAAGTCCAACTTCATGAATCACAATCAAACTACACGTCAGCATTTGTACATCCAGTAAACATCAAAAATTCACTTTGGTGGACAAGCATATAATCCCTCATTGTCCTAAGATATATGAGTATATGCTTTACTCCCACTAAATTAAGTGATCTTTGATTCAATTGATATTTGCTTACTATGCCCACCGCAAAATAGACATTTAGCCTAGTATTTAGCATAGCATAAAGACTTCCTATCAATTTAATATAAGGAACCGTCCTATATGCTCTTCCTTTTATATGTCTAAGGACCGTAGTCCTATATAAAAGAACTTCAAACTTAAAAGGAAAGAATCCTTTCTTGAAGTATTACATGCTATACTTGGCTAGAATCTAATCTATTTAAGCAGTTTGAGATAGACCCAACATCCTAATTTCTGAATTTTAACAAAGTTATAATTCTTAGGATGTGACTAGTCTTTCCCAAGTACTTTATATCAAACTGGATTAGACAACCAAAACTCTATTGATGACAATAACTCTACATCATCCTAAATGATTAGAATGTCATCAATATACATAATGAGATTTATTATTCTATATAGCTTTACACACATAAGGTCTTTTAATACTTGATCAAAATCAAATAATTTGATTTCTTGATCAAAGATGATATTTTATGATTCATATGCTTGCTTTAGTCCATAAATGGAATTTAAGCAACTTGCATACTAAACAATATTGGTTCTTTGCCATGTACAAGTCTAAGTACATCATATAGATGTCTTCCTCAAGATTGCTACTAAAAGAAGCTTTCTTGATATCCATTGCAATATTTCATCCAAATGAAATATAATGAATAAGAGAATCTAGATAGAGTCAAACTTAACTATTGGTGAAAAAATCTTTTCATAGTCGAACCATTTCTTTCTGAATAAATCTTTTCATCACTAGTCTTGACTTTGAAGGTTTGCACCTTCAAAACTATCAATCTCATTTACTTGTAGACCTATTTGAGAACAATAGGCTCAATGCCAATAGGCGCCTCTACAAGTTCTAGACTTTAAATAGAATCTAATTCTATTCACATAACCTTGATCCAATAATTCATATTCATATCATCTATTGCCTCTACGTAGGACCGAGGATCAAATTCATATCCTTGTGGAATGACTTCTAAAGTTTATCCCAAAAGTATGAATTTACAATCCTCCCACTACGATATTGTATCCGTGTACTAGCTATATATCTAGAATAATGCCTTGTGGTGTATCTAATACAACCACCTCATTTCTAAATGTATTTTATAGTTGTCTTACAAAAATTCTGACTTCTCTTCTAGAACAATTCTTTAAGATTATTCATATAGTCATCATCAAGAACTTTGTATTTGTACATTACAAACATCTTGTAAGAACTTTGTATTTGTACTTTACAAACATCTTGTCATTTTTATGACTACCAAAACAATCTTCTGCAAATCCTTTTGGATACTTATTATAATCACACATTTTTCTACTTTTTGATTTCAATTTGTCAGACTTCCTTTCTAGCACAAGTGCCGGACATCTCCAAAAGTGGAAGTATCATATACTAGGTTTTCACCCAATCCACAATTTGACAAGTGTCCTAGGAACAAACTTTTGAAATCAAATTTAGAAAATGCATAGTAATAACTAGAGTATATCTCCAAAAGAAATAAGCAAATGGAAATACTTATCATGTACTTTACTATTTCTAAAAGAGTCTTATTCCTCCTTCATGTATGCACTGACTAAAAAAGTCATTAATACTATTTTCCTTTACAATAAAGGAGTCCTAGATCATATTATCCTCTAAATAGAATTCATAGATTGGGAATATTACAAAATAATGGTTTTAAAAGCCCATCTTTCACCAATCTTGAATACCACTTAGATTAATAAGATCTAGACTTAAGTGCCAAAACATACAACACCAAAGGATGAAAACTTTCTCTTTGAAAAGTAAAACATGTAAATTTCCATCTAGAAAACAATCATGAACAAAGCTTAGTTTAACCAAACCAGAAACAATTTCTTTTGGTCATACTTTTAAGTCTAATTTCCTTTTGGCAACTACTAGGGCAACTTGCTTGCCAAACTGTTTGGTATTATAATTCTTCTTCTTATCACTCTTACCTTTCGGTTTAGGCTAAGAATTTGAATTAAAACATATTGACCCTAGCCTTAGCTTTTAGGATGTCTTCCGTTACGTAGAACTCACTCATCAATTCAGATAATATAATAAGAATTTATTTTCAAAACAATCTGAATTGATCAAATGAATCTAACAAGGACTTGTGGATCATATCCACATGAGATTAACATTTAATCTCTACATCTAAGAATTCCAATTCATTTTAAAAAATAAAATATTTTCATAAAATGACATAGAATTGGAACTTCTTAAGCTTTTCTTAGCACTCAATATGATTCATACCAAACATCTCATTTAGACTTAATATAAAGTCTAAGTCTAGTACTAACTCTTGCATCTCATGCTGTAGTACAATTGAGATAGAAGCCAATGTAACATACTAGCATTTCAATGGAGACTATGATCATATCATAAGCTATCTTCCATAAATGCATCATGTATAGGAAATTATGACAATGCTGAATCGAAACATGAATATGTACTTCAGCTACTTTAAGCATCATGTCCAAAATTATTTCTTAGTTAATGTGATTCAACTAAAATAGTAGCTAGAGGACAAAGTTTTATGACAACTTCATATTGAGACTATGAACTTAAATACCAGGACATTATCATTTTGCATCCATAACCATATAATATGGAACCCGAAAACCATACTATACTAGGTGCAATGACAACCTAATCCCGCAATTAATATTCCTCGGAAGCGAGGTCATACCAATCACTATGATAAGGCGAGAATTATTCTCATTATTAATGCTATCATGGTAACTCTTACCAAACAAAAATAATTTGTCGCTTTTCCTTTGGCCTCTAAGTAATAATAGCAAGAACTCAGCATAGAGGATACTATTAAACTTAGTCTAGTGTACACCATTGTCTAGAATCATGTGTATCCACATTTCATCCCTTTAACAGGCTTATTTTGTAGTACCATGATAAAAACACCCTCCGCATGGAATGCAAAGCTCGAGGCTAAGACAAGGTGTTTGATCAAACCACTATAAACCAGGAAATTCAATCTTGTAGTACCATGAAATAAACATCCTCCGCATGGAACGCAAGGCTCGAGGCCAAGACGAGATGTTTACCCCACACTACTATGAACCGACAATGGAGGCCGTGAGATCCAACCCTTGTATCTCTCTCCCACTAGAAATTTTAAAACAAGTAGATTGTTTTGAAATCATTGTGATCTAATCACAATTTTAACCCTACACATTAAATGTGTTTAATTGTTTAAATACAATGTGATGTAACTAAGTCACGTTACAATAATGTAACGAACATTCGCGCAATCACAAATAAGTTTAACCTTGTAATCCGTGAAGTAAATACCCTCCGCATGGAATGCAAGACTCGAAGTCAAGACGAGGTATCTACTAACATTACAATAAACTTAACAAAAGGGTTATTTCAAGAACTCCCACTTATTATTTGGGTTTTTCTTAAATAATTGTGATCCCATCACAACTAATAACCTTGCACTTGACAAAGACTCTAATCTTATTAGAATCACTAACTAAAATGGAAGTCCTAAACTATTTAGGATTCCTTAAACACTAATGAATCAAAAATTAGTTATATAGAACTCTATCCTTAACTTATTTGATTAAGCATTCTAATCTCATTAGAAACTACATGCCTTTTAATTAAGCTTTAATCTCATTAAAACTTCTAATTAAAATAAAATAAGTTAAAGACTTTTAATCATACAACTATTCTAATCTCATTAGAATGTTTCTTAAAAGTCAAGTCCTAAACTATTTAGGACTAAGAGTTCTATTTAACTAATACCTTTGATCTCATTAGGTCTTTTAGTTAGAACTATGTGTAATCCAATCACACATAATCTTGCTCTTAAAAATGTGAAAACACTTAGAAAAAATTTCTGTTTTTCTTTCTTTCGATCGATCGAAAGTGCCCCTCGATCGATCGAAAAATTAAGAAATTCGAACTTGATCATCTGACACTTTCGATTGATACTCGATTGCCTTTCGATCGATCGAAAAACAGATTCGATCGATCGACTAGCAATCGAAAAACTATCGTTCTAAAGCGTCTGATCACTGTCTCTTTCGATCGATCGAAAGTGATTTTCGATCGATCGAAAATCGCGAAACTCAAATTCCCAGAAATTTTCTAAGGCAGTTTTCTACGGATTTTCATGAACAAACATCTTGAAAACGAACATGATAGATAGAGATCAATGTCAAAACTGAATTCTATTGATGTTATAGCCTTAAGATTGAATTTAACATACTTAAATTTAAAATTAAACAACATCATAACACCAATTTCAGTTTTCATCAATTCATAGTTTCAACAACATGCAGAAAATTAAAAAACTTAATCTTCTAACAATATGAAACTATCATCTCCAATTCTAAAACTCACAAACATGTTAAACAATTCGAAATTGAAGACCGCTCTGATACCATTTGTTGGATAAATCATCAGATGTGCGCAGCGGAAAAAATTAAATAAATTATGAACGGATCTACTTCATTCGCAATTGATAACAAGCACTATGTAAGTTTCAGAATTAGAGAACAAGAAAGCGTACCTTGGTGTAGTGAAATTCAAAACCTTGAAGATCAAACGTTCTTGGGAAGACTTTCAATCTTCACTCCAATTCCACATGATGCCCAAGATGTGTGGTCTCTCAATTGGTAACCAAAAGGGATTTAAGAAAGTGTCTTACACTCTCTTCTACACCATTACAATGATGATTTTCTCTCTTTTATTTTTCTGAACGTTTTTCCCTTTTGTATCTAACCAATTATCTAATTGGACTGGCCTTTTGGGCCTTTCCAATTGGGCTTAAGTGTGTGGCTTGGAATGGGACCAAAAGGGACCAATAAGACACTAGCTCCAATGGGCCTTGGGCTTTTCTGTCAACTCTTGACAAGTCCAAAGTTACCATTAACTATATTTAATACCACTATATAAATATAGTTGCACTCTAGGCCTTATCTATAAATTATTTCCCAAGACTTTATTGTACATGCAACCCCTTCATTAAAATATTCGTAATAATACAAAGTCATGAAATGTTGACTGCCACTTTATAGATTACTACATCTTAATCCTTGAGTACCCAGTTTAATCCTTTATGTTATTCAATATATATATATGAAATCCAATTTCACAAATATATATACTTTAGTAACTTATCACTAAAGTGGTCGGGCCCGACACTCTGAATAACCAAACCCATTAAACTTATCTCAAGGGAATATTTTATATCTCCGTTAAGAGATTATGAATTCCATCTTGAGAATATATGTTCCATCAACATTAAATGCAGTTGCCCAACATACTGAGGTTTTGACCGTTCTAATAGATCTCACTCCTGATATATCAAAGCAACCTACATCTCATGATCAGGTCCATTATTCTCTCAGGATTTAGAGTTGATGTAAATAGAAGTCGTGAGATTTATTATTCAATTGACAGTCATTTGGAGAATAATAAATCTCACAGCGGTCCAGTTCAATATGTCTTAACTCTTAAAACATATCAACATACCAACTAGAAATCTCCATTTCCATGATCAAGACAAATCATCGTAGTTGATATGTTATAGTCTTCGCAGATGAAATGCCCAATTTCATCACCGACTACGAACTAAATTCTGAGTTTACAAAGAACTTGTGATTTATATCTTCTGTGACTAAATCACATAAATCACATACTATGCATCTCATGGACTAAGATAATATCCCATTAGTTCATAAATATATATAGTCTCATATAATTAAACAATTTAATTATTTATGACATGCCAATAAATTGGATTTTAGGGCATAAATCCCAACAATCTCCCACTTGCCCTCAAAGACAATTTACCACATATCCGACACTTATCTCCCTTTAGAGTAATTCATAGTCACTCTAAGGCAAGGTTTGGAAACAAGTTTCAGCCAGATTTATTGCATAAATTATCTTTTCGACTACTACTTCTTAAGTACTCTTATCTCTCTAATGAGATAACACTTAAGCTTAATGTGTATCTTCACCACCTAGGATGAACACATATCTTGAAGTCCAACTTCATGAATCACAATCAAACTACACGTCAGCATTTGTACATCCAGTAAACATCAAAAATTCACTTTGGTGGACAAGCATATAATCCCTCATTGTCCTAAGATATATGAGTATATGCTTTACTCCCACTAAATTAAGTGATCTTTGATTCAATTGATATTTGCTTACTATGCCCACCGCAAAATAGACATTTAGCCTAGTATTTAGCATAGCATAAAGACTTCCTATCAATTTAATATAAGGAACCGTCCTATATGCTCTTCCTTTTATATGTCTAAGGACCGTAGTCCTATATAAAAGAACTTCAAACTTAAAAGGAAAGAATCCTTTCTTGAAGTATTACATGCTATACTTGGCTAGAATCTAATCTATTTAAGCAGTTTGAGATAGACCCAACATCCTAATTTCTGAATTTTAACAAAGTTATAATTCTTAGGATGTGACTAGTCTTTCCCAAGTACTTTATATCAAACTGGATTAGACAACCAAAACTCTATTGATGACAATAACTCTACATCATCCTAAATGATTAGAATGTCATCAATATACATAATGAGATTTATTATTCTATATAGCTTTACACACATAAGGTCTTTTAATACTTGATCAAAATCAAATAATTTGATTTCTTGATCAAAGATGATATTTTATGATTCATATGCTTGCTTTAGTCCATAAATGGAATTTAAGCAACTTGCATACTAAACAATATTGGTTCTTTGCCATGTACAAGTCTAAGTACATCATATAGATGTCTTCCTCAAGATTGCTACTAAAAGAAGCTTTCTTGATATCCATTGCAATATTTCATCCAAATGAAATATAATGAATAAGAGAATCTAGATAGAGTCAAACTTAACTATTGGTGAAAAAATCTTTTCATAGTCGAACCATTTCTTTCTGAATAAATCTTTTCATCACTAGTCTTGACTTTGAAGGTTTGCACCTTCAAAACTATCAATCTCATTTACTTGTAGACCTATTTGAGAACAATAGGCTCAATGCCAATAGGCGCCTCTACAAGTTCTAGACTTTAAATAGAATCTAATTCTATTCACATAACCTTGATCCAATAATTCATATTCATATCATCTATTGCCTCTACGTAGGACCGAGGATCAAATTCATATCCTTGTGGAATGACTTCTAAAGTTTATCCCAAAAGTATGAATTTACAATCCTCCCACTACGATATTGTATCCGTGTACTAGCTATATATCTAGAATAATGCCTTGTGGTGTATCTAATACAACCACCTCATTTCTAAATGTATTTTATAGTTGTCTTACAAAAATTCTGACTTCTCTTCTAGAACAATTCTTTAAGATTATTCATATAGTCATCATCAAGAACTTTGTATTTGTACATTACAAACATCTTGTAAGAACTTTGTATTTGTACTTTACAAACATCTTGTCATTTTTATGACTACCAAAACAATCTTCTGCAAATCCTTTTGGATACTTATTATAATCACACATTTTTCTACTTTTTGATTTCAATTTGTCAGACTTCCTTTCTAGCACAAGTGCCGGACATCTCCAAAAGTGGAAGTATCATATACTAGGTTTTCACCCAATCCACAATTTGACAAGTGTCCTAGGAACAAACTTTTGAAATCAAATTTAGAAAATGCATAGTAATAACTAGAGTATATCTCCAAAAGAAATAAGCAAATGGAAATACTTATCATGTACTTTACTATTTCTAAAAGAGTCTTATTCCTCCTTCATGTATGCACTGACTAAAAAAGTCATTAATACTATTTTCCTTTACAATAAAGGAGTCCTAGATCATATTATCCTCTAAATAGAATTCATAGATTGGGAATATTACAAAATAATGGTTTTAAAAGCCCATCTTTCACCAATCTTGAATACCACTTAGATTAATAAGATCTAGACTTAAGTGCCAAAACATACAACACCAAAGGATGAAAACTTTCTCTTTGAAAAGTAAAACATGTAAATTTCCATCTAGAAAACAATCATGAACAAAGCTTAGTTTAACCAAACCAGAAACAATTTCTTTTGGTCATACTTTTAAGTCTAATTTCCTTTTGGCAACTACTAGGGCAACTTGCTTGCCAAACTGTTTGGTATTATAATTCTTCTTCTTATCACTCTTACCTTTCGGTTTAGGCTAAGAATTTGAATTAAAACATATTGACCCTAGCCTTAGCTTTTAGGATGTCTTCCGTTACGTAGAACTCACTCATCAATTCAGATAATATAATAAGAATTTATTTTCAAAACAATCTGAATTGATCAAATGAATCTAACAAGGACTTGTGGATCATATCCACATGAGATTAACATTTAATCTCTACATCTAAGAATTCCAATTCATTTTAAAAAATAAAATATTTTCATAAAATGACATAGAATTGGAACTTCTTAAGCTTTTCTTAGCACTCAATATGATTCATACCAAACATCTCATTTAGACTTAATATAAAGTCTAAGTCTAGTACTAACTCTTGCATCTCATGCTGTAGTACAATTGAGATAGAAGCCAATGTAACATACTAGCATTTCAATGGAGACTATGATCATATCATAAGCTATCTTCCATAAATGCATCATGTATAGGAAATTATGACAATGCTGAATCGAAACATGAATATGTACTTCAGCTACTTTAAGCATCATGTCCAAAATTATTTCTTAGTTAATGTGATTCAACTAAAATAGTAGCTAGAGGACAAAGTTTTATGACAACTTCATATTGAGACTATGAACTTAAATACCAGGACATTATCATTTTGCATCCATAACCATATAATATGGAACCCGAAAACCATACTATACTAGGTGCAACGACAACCTAATCCCGCAATTAATATTCCTCGGAAGCGAGGTCATACCAATCACTATGATAAGGCGAGAATTATTCTCATTATTAATGCTATCATGGTAACTCTTACCAAACAAAAATAATTTGTCGCTTTTCCTTTGGCCTCTAAGTAATAATAGCAAGAACTCAGCATAGAGGATACTATTAAACTTAGTCTAGTGTACACCATTGTCTAGAATCATGTGTATCCACATTTCATCCCTTTAACAGGCTTATTTTGTAGTACCATGATAAAAACACCCTCCGCATGGAATGCAAAGCTCGAGGCTAAGACAAGGTGTTTGATCAAACCACTATAAACCAGGAAATTCAATCTTGTAGTACCATGAAATAAACATCCTCCGCATGGAACGCAAGGCTCGAGGCCAAGACGAGATGTTTACCCCACACTACTATGAACCGACAATGGAGGCCGTGAGATCCAACCCTTGTATCTCTCTCCCACTAGAAATTTTAAAACAAGTAGATTGTTTTGAAATCATTGTGATCTAATCACAATTTTAACCCTACACATTAAATGTGTTTAATTGTTTAAATACAATGTGATGTAACTAAGTCACGTTACAATAATGTAACGAACATTCGCGCAATCACAAATAAGTTTAACCTTGTAATCCGTGAAGTAAATACCCTCCGCATGGAATGCAAGACTCGAAGTCAAGACGAGGTATCTACTAACATTACAATAAACTTAACAAAAGGGTTATTTCAAGAACTCCCACTTATTATTTGGGTTTTTCTTAAATAATTGTGATCCCATCACAACTAATAACCTTGCACTTGACAAAGACTCTAATCTTATTAGAATCACTAACTAAAATGGAAGTCCTAAACTATTTAGGATTCCTTAAACACTAATGAATCAAAAATTAGTTATATAGAACTCTATCCTTAACTTATTTGATTAAGCATTCTAATCTCATTAGAAACTACATGCCTTTTAATTAAGCTTTAATCTCATTAAAACTTCTAATTAAAATAAAATAAGTTAAAGACTTTTAATCATACAACTATTCTAATCTCATTAGAATGTTTCTTAAAAGTCAAGTCCTAAACTATTTAGGACTAAGAGTTCTATTTAACTAATACCTTTGATCTCATTAGGTCTTTTAGTTAGAACTATGTGTAATCCAATCACACATAATCTTGCTCTTAAAAATGTGAAAACACTTAGAAAAAATTTCTGTTTTTCTTTCTTTCGATCGATCGAAAGTGCCCCTCGATCGATCGAAAAATTAAGAAATTCGAACTTGATCATCTGACACTTTCGATTGATACTCGATTGCCTTTCGATCGATCGAAAAACAGATTCGATCGATCGACTAGCAATCGAAAAACTATCGTTCTAAAGCGTCTGATCACTGTCTCTTTCGATCGATCGAAAGTGATTTTCGATCGATCGAAAATCGCGAAACTCAAATTCCCAGAAATTTTCTAAGGCAGTTTTCTACGGATTTTCATGAACAAACATCTTGAAAACGAACATGATAGATAGAGATCAATGTCAAAACTGAATTCTATTGATGTTATAGCCTTAAGATTGAATTTAACATACTTAAATTTAAAATTAAACAACATCATAACACCAATTTCAGTTTTCATCAATTCATAGTTTCAACAACATGCAGAAAATTAAAAAACTTAATCTTCTAACAATATGAAACTATCATCTCCAATTCTAAAACTCACAAACATGTTAAACAATTCGAAATTGAAGACCGCTCTGATACCATTTGTTGGATAAATCATCAGATGTGCGCAGCGGAAAAAATTAAATAAATTATGAACGGATCTACTTCATTCGCAATTGATAACAAGCACTATGTAAGTTTCAGAATTAGAGAACAAGAAAGCGTACCTTGGTGTAGTGAAATTCAAAACCTTGAAGATCAAACGTTCTTGGGAAGACTTTCAATCTTCACTCCAATTCCACATGATGCCCAAGATGTGTGGTCTCTCAATTGGTAACCAAAAGGGATTTAAGAAAGTGTCTTACACTCTCTTCTACACCATTACAATGATGATTTTCTCTCTTTTATTTTTCTGAACGTTTTTCCCTTTTGTATCTAACCAATTATCTAATTGGACTGGCCTTTTGGGCCTTTCCAATTGGGCTTAAGTGTGTGGCTTGGAATGGGACCAAAAGGGACCAATAAGACACTAGCTCCAATGGGCCTTGGGCTTTTCTGTCAACTCTTGACAAGTCCAAAGTTACCATTAACTATATTTAATACCACTATATAAATATAGTTGCACTCTAGGCCTTATCTATAAATTATTTCCCAAGACTTTATTGTACATGCAACCCCTTCATTAAAATATTCGTAATAATACAAAGTCATGAAATGTTGACTGCCACTTTATAGATTACTACATCTTAATCCTTGAGTACCCAGTTTAATCCTTTATGTTATTCAATATATATATATGAAATCCAATTTCACAAATATATATACTTTAGTAACTTATCACTAAAGTGGTCGGGCCCGACACTCTGAATAACCAAACCCATTAAACTTATCTCAAGGGAATATTTTATATCTCCGTTAAGAGATTATGAATTCCATCTTGAGAATATATGTTCCATCAACATTAAATGCAGTTGCCCAACATACTGAGGTTTTGACCGTTCTAATAGATCTCACTCCTGATATATCAAAGCAACCTACATCTCATGATCAGGTCCATTATTCTCTCAGGATTTAGAGTTGATGTAAATAGAAGTCGTGAGATTTATTATTCAATTGACAGTCATTTGGAGAATAATAAATCTCACAGCGGTCCAGTTCAATATGTCTTAACTCTTAAAACATATCAACATACCAACTAGAAATCTCCATTTCCATGATCAAGACAAATCATCGTAGTTGATATGTTATAGTCTTCGCAGATGAAATGCCCAATTTCATCACCGACTACGAACTAAATTCTGAGTTTACAAAGAACTTGTGATTTATATCTTCTGTGACTAAATCACATAAATCACATACTATGCATCTCATGGACTAAGATAATATCCCATTAGTTCATAAATATATATAGTCTCATATAATTAAACAATTTAATTATTTATGACATGCCAATAAATTGGATTTTAGGGCATAAATCCCAACAGATTATACAGCTCAAAACAGAGGATGGAAATATCACTGATAATATTAAGGAAATTGAAGAAATGTTAGTGAAACACTTCAAGGATAGATTTTCTGAATCTGATCCCAAATCCTTCAAATCCATTCTTGAAAATCTAAGTACTTTTTCTATTTGTTGGGTTTTAGACCCCTTAAAAACAACCAAATTGCGTAGCCTAGTTAATTAGCCAAGTTGTTACTTAGTCAAATTAAGCAATTCTAGGTTAAAACAATCAAATAATCATATCAAAAGGATAAAGCAGCGGAATAATAAAAGACACAATGATATGATCACCCAAGAAACCACACGGTAAAAATTTGGGGAGGATTTGACCCACCGATCCTCAAGGCAAACCTGAATTCACTATGAAAGAATTGAAGTTCTTACAAAAGGACTACAAGCTCCCTGCTTGACTTCCTAATGCTACCCACCAGTAGAACTTACTGACACGACCACGTGCAAGCTCCGAATCCACGGACTCCTTCTCTCTTGAATTCCTCAATCAGCTACAAGCACCCACGTTTGATATTCTTTAAGCTTCAATGGCAGCAACCTTGTTGATCATCAAGATGTTGAAATAATCTCTACCCTGAAAACCCTAAACTTTGTGTAAAGGAAAACTCCTCTAGATCTCACAAGAGATTTACACAAAACAGCAAATATGAGCAACCAAAGCTACTCTAAAAACGTGGCTAGCGTTTCCTTTATATAGTGGGAGAAGTAGATCTGAAACCCTAATCCTTAATGGGCTTGGGCTGAGTTGGAAAATTCTACAGAAAAACAATCTGCACGACTTTCGATCGATCGAGCCTAATTTTCGATCGATCGAGTCAGGCAGATTTACACAATAAAACCTGCAGAACACTCGATTCCAACTTTACATATAAATATACTTCGAGCAAATCTAAACAAGACTAAAATGTTTTGATCACAGTTTACCAACAATACAAATTAGAGTTCTAATACATTAGTTCCTAATTCCTTAGAACCTAACAAACACCCCCTTTGGCAATCTGTGACAAAACACAAACACAAAGCTCAAAGTTACAAGTAAAAGCCCTTTACAAAAATAATGCCCATTACAAAATAATCCAACCTAACTACTATCCATCAGTTGCAAGTGTAGACAGCAGCTCAATTGAATCAACCTGTATATTCCTGACACACTAAACAAAACGCATAAACGCATGTGTGACAGAAAAACAGTAAATCAACAAATAAATTTTTGACTTCACAAAATACAAAACAAAGACATATATCATGAAAAACTCATAAATATAAATCAATGAGCAGTGAATTCAGAAACACATATATCAAAATAAATTCTAACTCTCCCCCTAAGTTAGATACATCAAAAAGGTTTTATATTCTTCCCTTTCAAAAATAAATTCAGCTCCCCCTAAACAAGACAAACATGATTCCCATAAATCAATAATTTCTCCCCCTTTTTGTCACGTATTGACAAAGACAACTCATACAAAGAGTAAACAGTCAACATACACAATAAAGGATAAGAGAAAACAGAGAATCAAGGGGACAAAAAATTCAGCTCTATAGAAAATAGAGACAACTCCCCCTAAGAACCACAAAGGTTAAAAAAATTCCCTCCTATAAAAATAGGAAAAACAAAATATGTTTTGGGAAAACAGATTTGGGGAAAATAAAGAGGTGGGGAATAGCAGCACCAGCAGCACCAGCAGGATCAGGAACATCCTCATCAGCAGGACCAAGGTTAAAAACACACAAACCAAAGTTAAAAACTAAGGTGAGGATACACATGAAGAAAAAATATTCTCTCTTTCAATAAAATGCAAACTTGGCACTATGTGACCCATAAACAGTTGCATGAGTAGAGAAAATATTTGCACATTGATTATCCATCATATCTCTTAAGAAAAATATTTTATGTAGTTCACACATAAAAAAAGGCATATACTAGAAAGTACATCGCTCAAAAATTATTTAATCAATTTTTTGATCAAGTTGAGTACCCAATGTAGAAAAGTGTATGCATGCTATGTATGAAAACAATGAGAGATATGACTGCAAAACTGCAAGATGGATACAGAAATCAATGCAATGCATGTGAATCTTAAACATAAACCAAGGGCAGACTGCAAATTAGCACAAAAACAATATAGAATAAAAATCTATATGATGCATGAACAATTACAATGACATGATGCATGTTCTAATGCAGTAAAAATTAAGTTCAATTGAGATCAAATTGACAAAATTGGCTTGAGCAGGGAATTTCTATCAAAAACCCCAAAAATTGAAAACCACTTGTTGAAATTTTTTAAACAAATTGATGAATTGAGCATTACAAAACACAGCACATAGATTATAATGCCTAATTTTATCAAAACAACAAGCCAATTTCATCAAATTCAACCCAATTTAACAAAAGCCCCAATTTAGGTACATTCAAGCTCTAGAATTTCCAATATCTCAAACTTGAAACACATTTTGTATTAAAATCAAGGAACTTTTAATCTTGGGTGGCCACAACAAGATTACACACAATAATATGTACCAAGTTTAACAAAGAGTAACTTGTGTAGTGTGTGCAACTAGCAAAAACTTGAGATACATGTGAGGTGATATGTGAATAGCAATTAATCACAAAGTCTACAAAATTCATCACATAGAATTTAAAAGAGACTATTACCTAAAGAGTTACATCCTATAACTCTCACATCTCCTAGAACAGAAGCTTGCAATCATGTAAGTTTCTTGAATTTTTGCCTCTTAATTATGTGAATTGGCATCAAGCCTAATAGTACACACTGGTTTGAATTAAGTGAATTGGCATCAAGCCTAATAGTACACACCAGTTTTAATTAAATGAATTAATTGAGGCTACACCTTATGTTCTTTTTGTGCATGTGCTGCACTTTCTCGAGCACAAAATCTTATGATATGCACTAAGGTGTTCATGATTGGCTAGTGAACAGTGGTGAGATGGTTATTTATACCTTTCTCAAAAGGATCAAGTCCGACAGTCAAATAACATATGACTTCAAGATCAAGATAAAGTGATTAAAAACCACAAACATCTTTCCCACACAACATGCACTACAAAGTTTCAACTAGTCAAGTGCAATATATAAACTCATCCAAGCTAAACAAGATACATAAACATGTTATGTAAAAATAATATGGCCAATCCTTGATTATAAATCCAAGATCTATAATACAAAACACAAAAATCTTTTTGGCTTTAACAAACGTTATAACCACTTGTTGAGATTTTGAAAAAAATTTATGACCAAAAACAAAAAACACACATTGTGCTAAATGATCAATGCAAATGCAATATATGACAGTGCTTAACTAAGCTATAGAGGGTACACAAACAAGAAATATCAATTTCTTAATTAACCCATGAGTACATGTACAAACTAGTACATACTTATACAAAATCAACAAATAGCTTAGCACAAACTATTCGAATTTCTCCACAATGTCAAGCATATTCTAAATCAAGAGAGATATTAAAACTCATGTAATCCTCAAGAAAAAATAAAACAAGACACAAAATAAAATATTTTTGTCTTTTTGAAATTTTTCAACGTTTTTGGATTTTTTTTTAATAAAAAAAAACAACCTAGAAAAAACAAAACAACCAAAAACAGAAACAAGACATATCCACAAACAATAGAAAAAATTAAAACAGGGACAAGTCAGCAACACTCACCTTAAAGGATCTTTTCTCACCCATATAGCACGAGTCTTCGGCTTTGTAGGTGAAAATCCATGAGAAGCAGAGTGTATTTGAGGAATTACACCAATCTTCTGAGAAAAACTGAAATCCTGCAAATTCCTTTCACAAGCCAACAAGCTTAAATTTTTCAAAAGCATATGAAACAATTTATTTGGACTTATGGCAGGAGAAATATCATCACATATCCTAGATTGACATACAGAATGCTTAAATTTCAATTTATGACAATTAGGACGAATGTGACCACAAACACCACAAAAGTGGCAGACAGGAACAAATTTAGAAACATCGGTATTCCTAACAGCAAATCTAGTCTCAAATTTTGGTTTTTGCCTCAACAAATAACAATTTGGTCTAATATGACCAATAACACCACAAAGGTGACAAGTAGACACAAAAACAGATTTATTATATTCTCTAACAGTAGGTTTAGACTTAGGTTTAGAAACTTCAGCGTCTATATCAGAACTTTTACCTTTGTCTAACCTAGCAAAATAAGCCTTTTCTTTATTATTCCTCTTAAAAGAAGGGATATAAACTTTCTCAGTTTTAGGTTTCAGAGAAACAGAAACACTTCTGTTATCATCAGCAGGCTTGGTACTAATCAAATTTTCAAGTTTAGCTTTAGACTCAGCTAATTCTTGTTCCAAGCTTTTCATCTTCTCATCTTGAGAGGAAATTTGATTTCTCAAAAATTCATTCTTTTTATTAGATTCATCTAATCTAACAAGTAATTCCTCTTTTTCAAGATTAGCCAATTTTAACTCTTCCTTGAATTTCTTAGAAATTTTCAAAGATTTAGATAATTCCTTAGGAAGAGTTTCAAAAGCATCAAAAAAATCAACAAAAGCAATAGTGTCCTTTTTATTCAAAACATCACAGGCATTAATAAAATCAGTAGAAGCATGAGTAGAAACATGATTAGAAAGACACTTCAAATTATCCATGATAACAGGGGGTCAAGGATCAACTCAGAGATCAAACGATCTACAACAGAAGAGCTACCCGCTCTGATACCACTTGTTGGGTTTTAGACTCCTTAAAAATAACCAGATTGCGTAGCCTAGTTAATTAGCCAAATTGTTACTTAGTCAAATTAAGCAATTCTAGGTTAAAACAATCAAATAATCATATCAAAAGGATAAAGCAGCGGAATAATAAAAGACACAATGATATGATCACCCAGGAAACCACACGGTAAAAACCTGGGGAGGATTTGACCCACCGATCCTCAAGGCAAACCTGAATTCACTATGAAAGAATTGAAGTTCTTACAAAAGGACTACAAGCTCCCCGCTCGACTTCCTAATGCTACCCACCAGTAGAACTTACTGACACGACCACGTGCAAGCTCCGAATCCACGAACTCCTTCTTTCTTGAATTCCTCAATCAGCTACAAGCACCCACGCTTGATATTCTTTAAGCTTCAATGGCAACAACCTTGTTGATCATCAAGATGTTGAAATAATCTCTACCCTGAAAACCCTAAACTTTGTGTAAAGGAAAGCTCCTCTAAATCTCACAAGAGATTTACACAAAACAGCAAATATGAGCAACCAAAGCTACTCTAAAAACGTGGCTAGGGTTTCCTTTATATAGTGGGAGAAGTAGATCTGAAACCCTAATCCTTAATGGGCTTGGCTGAGTTGGAAAATTATGCAGAAAAACAATCTGCACGACTTTCGATCGATCGAGCCTAATTTTCGATCGATCGAGTCAGGCAGATTTACACAGTAAAACCTGCAGAACACTCGATTCCAACTTTACATATAAATATACTTTGAGCAAATCTAAACAAGAATAAAACGTTTTGATCACGGTTTGCCAACAATACAAATTAGAGTTCTAATACATTAGTTCATAATTCCTTAGAACCTAACACTATTCCCAAATTAAATCAACAGCAAATAGACCACCTGGATAGACCAATTTCAAATGATGAAATAGAGATGGCAGTTTTCCAATTAGGAGCTCATAAAGCCCCTAGTCTTGATGGAATTCCAGCCTTTTTCTATCAAGAGTATTGGGCAGTGGTGAAGCAAGATATCCTTAGTTTAGTTCATGCTTTTTTCCACTTAGGCTCCTTGCTCAAACCCTTAATAAAACTTTCATCACCTTCATCCCTAAGGTGAATGTTCTAAAGGAGGTGTCTCAGTTTGGACCCATAAGCCTTTGTAACGTCACATACAAAATCATTACGAAGATTATGGTAAATAGATTGAAACCACTCATGAATACCCTCATTTCCCCCTTCCAAAATGCCTTCATACAAGGTACAAACATCACTAATAACATCCTGTTAGCCCATGAAATTTTGGATACTATCAGGAAAAAGAAGGGTTGGAAGAAAGGTATGGAGCTTTAAAGATTGATATGTGTAAGTCTTATGATAGAGTAAGTTGGAACTTTCTAAAAGTTGTTTTGTCCTCAATGAACTTTAGTGGTACTTGGATTAACTGGATCATGGAATGTATTACTTCAGTTCAATATGCTATCTTGCTCAATGATAGCCCAACCCAACCATTCCACCCTTCTAAAGGGTTAAGGTAAGGGGATCCTATTTCCCTATACATGTTCTTATTGTGTACCAACATCTTGTCCATAGCCCTCACTCAAGCTAAAAACCATAAGAAAATCAAGGGTATCACAATTGGAAGAAGAGGTGTTTCTTTTACACATCTCCTTTTTGCTGATGATTCTATCTTCTTTTTTCAGAATGATACACACTCCTTATTAAACTTAAAAGATAATACTCTTTGGTATTGCTCCCTCTCTGGTCAATTCATTAACTTTGCCAAATCTGACCTATTTTGCTCCTTTAACATACCTACCAACATTCAGAAATCTTTAGGTGAAAATTTGCTAGTAAACCTTGTCCAAATGCCTAGCAAATACTTAGGTATAAACTTTAAGTTAAGAGGTAGGAGAGTGATAGACTTTCAAGATTTGGTGGATAAGATGCAAGCTAAACTTCAGGGTTAGAAAGTAAGAATTTTGTCTCAAGTAGGAAGACCCACCCTAATTGCATCAGTCTTGCAATATGTTAGGTTCTAAAGACTTAGGAACTAATGTCTTTAGAACTTTAATGTGTAATGTTGGCAAACCATGATCAAAACAGTTGTTAGTCTTGTTTAGACTTGCTCAAAGTGTGTGCGTTGTATGTAAAGTTGGAATCGAGTGGCTGCAGAAGTATTAGTAACTTTTGGCCTAGCTTGATCGATCGAAGCTTAGACTCGATCGGTCGAATATCGGGCAGAATGTTTTTTTCTACAGAATTCCAACTCAGCCCTAGCTCATTAAAACGTTTAGGGTTTTATGTTTTGCCCTAGGAATATAAAGCAAACCCTAGCCACGTTTTAGAGGTTGCTCATATTGTTGTTTGTGTGAATCTCTTGTGAGATCTAAGAGGTGCTTGCCTTCACACAAGCTTAAGATTATCAAGAAGAAGATTTTTTCAAGAGCTTGATGATCATTTAGTTGCTGCCATAAGAGCTTAAAGATACATAAGCAGGTGTGCTTGTACTTGCTGGAGAATCCAAGAAAGAAGGAGTCTATGGTCTCGAAGCTTGCACGTGGTTGTGTCAGTAAGTTTTCTACTGGTAGGTAGTAATAGGATGTTAGTGGATTAAGTCGCTATTGTAAAATTTCGATTCTTTCATAGTGGATTCAGGTTTACCTTGAGGATAGTTAGGTTAAATCATTTCCAGGTTTTTACCGGTTTGATTTTCCTGGGTTATCATGTCGTGTGTTTTTTATTTTCTGCTCTTTGAATGATATGATTTATATGTGTTAACCTAGAACTTGATAATTTGACTAAGTTAATCACTTGGCTAATTAATTAGGTTAATTTGGTTGTGTTTAAGGGGTCTAAAAACAAACGAGTGGTATCAGAGCAGGCAACTCTTCTATTTTAGATCTTTTGATCTAAAAGCTGATCCTTGACCCCTGTTGTCATGGATAATTTGAAGTGTCTTTCTGATCATGTTCCTGCTTATGCTTTTGTTAATTTTATTGATGCCTGTGAAACTCTCCGTAAAGAATTAGTGAAATCTATGAAAATTGCTAAGAAATTCAAGGAAGAGTTAAAATTGGCTAATCTTGAAAAAAAGGATTTGATTGTGAGATTAGATGAGTCTAATAAAAAGAATGAATTTTTGAGAAATCAAATTTCCTTTCAAGATGAGAAGATGAAAAGCTTGGAACAAGAGTTAGTTGAATCTAAAACTAAAATTAAAAATTTGACTAGTACTAAGCCTGCTGTTAATAACAGAAGTGTTTCTGTTTCTCTTAAGCCTAAAACTGAGAAAGTTTATTTCCCTCCTTTTAAGAGGAATAATAAAGAAAAGGCTTATTGATCTAGGTTAGACAAAGGTAAAAGTTTTGATGTAGACGCTGAAGTTTCTAAACCTATGTCCAAACCAACTGCTAGTGTGCAAAAGAAATCTGTTTCTATGCCTACATGTCACCTTTGTGGTGTTGTTGGTCATATTAGATCAAATTGTTCTTTGTTGAGGCAAAAACCAAAATATAAAACTAGATTTGTTGTTAGGAATACTGATGTTCCTAAATTTGTTCCTATTTGTCATTTTTGTGGTGTCTCCGGTCACATTGGTCCCAATTGTCATAAGTTGAAATTTAAGCGTTCTGTATTTCAATCTAGGATATGTGATGATATTTCTTCTGCCATAAGTCCATATAAATTGTTTCATATTCTTTCGAAAAATTTGAGCTTATTGGCTTGTGAAAGGAATTTGCAGGATCTCAGTCTTTCTCAGAAGATTGGTGTAATCCCTCAAATACACTCTGCTTTTCATAGATTTTCACCTACAAAGCCGAAGACTCGTGCTATATTGGTGAGAAAAGATTCTCTAAGGTAAGTGTTACTGACTTGTCCCTGATTTAATTCTTTCAATTGTGGATATGTTTTGTTTTTGTTTTTCAGTTTGTTTTGTTTTCAGGTTGTTTTTTATTTTAAAAAAATCCAAAAACATTGAAAATTTTCAAAAAGGCAAAAATATTTTATTTTGTGTCTAGTTTTATTTTTCTTGAGGATTACATGAATTATGATATCTCTCTTGATTTAGAACATGCTTGACATTATGGAGAAACTTGAATAGTATGCTAAGCTATTTCTGATTTTGTGTGAGTATGTACTATTTTGTACATGTACTCAATGGTTAATTAAGAAATTGATATTTCTTGTTTGTGTACCCTCTATAACTTAGTTAAGCATTGTCATGCATTGCATTTGCATTGTTCATTTAGTATAATGTGCGCTTTTTGTTTTTGGTCATAAATTTTTTAAACCAAAAAGATTTTTGTGTTTTGTATTTCACATCTTGGATTTATAATCAAGGATTGGCCATTTTATTTTTGCATAATATGTTTATGTACCTTGTTTAGCTTAGATGAGCTTATTTATTGCGCTTTACTAATTGAACCTTAGTAGTGCATGTTGTGTGGGAAAGATGTTTATAGTTTTTGATCACTTTGTCTTGATCTTGAATCACATGCCTTTGATTGTCAGACTTGATCCTTTTGAGAAAGGCATAAATAACCATCACACCACTGTTTACTAGCCAATCATGAACACCTTAGTGCATATCTTAAGATTTTGTGCTCGAAAAAGTGTAGCACGTGCACAAAAAGAACATAAGGTGTAGTCTCGGTTTAAATGCTTAAAATTGGTGTGTACATTATTAGACTTAAAGTTAAATCAAACAACTAAAATTTGTGTGTACATTATCCCGACTATTTTTATAAGTTTCTGAACAACTAAAATTGGTGTGTACAATATGAGGCAAAATCAAGAAACTTATATGATTGCAAGCTTATGATGTAGGAGATGTGAGAGTTATATGATGTAATTCTTTAGGTGATAGTCTCTTTCAAATTCTATGTGATGAATTTTGTAGACTTTGTGTTTGATTTCTATTCACATATCACCTCACATGTATCTCAAACTTTTGCTAGTTGCACACACTACACAAGTTACTCTTTACTAAACTTTGTACAAGTTATTGTGTGTGTTTTTGGTCTAACCAACCAAGGTTGAAAATACCTTGAGTTTTGTGCAAAACCTATTTGATGCTTGAGAATTTAAAGGGAGAATGATTGAAAATCTTAATTTTGGGAAATTTCGATTTAAAACTTGTGTTTTTGAAAGCATTTTATCTCATACGCATGCATTTTATATATGAAATTCAATGCTTTGAGGAGTTTCTTGCAAAACTGTTTTGTTCTTTTCAAAAATTTTGTTTTTTCCAGAATTTCGATCGATCGAGGCTGTTTTCCGATCAATCAAAATTGCAATTAAAAATTTAGGTGAACCTCTATTCGTTTCGATCAATCAAACCTAAAATTTCGATCAATTGTATGGGAAGTTTTTTAAAAACTGATTTTCAGTTGAGTCAAACACTTTTTCAAAAAGTTCTTTCTCTTTTCTTTCTCCATACAACTTGGTGAAGGCTAAATCTCAAATTTTTGTCGTTTTCCTCCAAAATTTTTGCAAGGTTTTTCTCTCTATAAGCCGGTATGTCCATTTTACCCTTTCTTTTGCATTTTATTTCATGTTTTTATGCATAAATTCATGCATTTTGTTAGGATTTTCGGACCTATTCAAATTTGGGGTTTTTGATGATTCAAGTCTTCTTTTCTGAAATTGATCATTGGGTTTTGTTCCTATAATGTTATAAACCTGATCTATGATGTTTAATTTGATCAATTTTGTGTTTTGTGAAAAATTGAAAATTCTAGGGCTTGAATATACCCGAATTGGGGATTTTGTTCAATTTGAGTTTAATTGATGAAATTGGCTTGTTGGATTGATTAATTTGATCATTGTAAACTATGTTCTATCTTGTGTGATGATCAATTTGTCAATTTTTTAAAAAATGAACTAGTGGGTTTTTCAAAATTTTGGAGTTTTTGTTCTAAACTCTATGCTCAAGCCAATTTTGTGTTTCTAAACTTAAAATTGAACTTATTCTCACTGCATTAGAGCATGCATCATGACATTTAACTGTTCATGCATCATATAGATTGATATTTCTATTTTTTTATGCTAACTTGTAGTATGCCCTTAGTTTTTCTTTTTGTTCTTTTTTGTCTCTATTTGTGTCTTTGTCCTTACCCTAGCACCATGCCTAGGAAGACTAGAGCCTATAGGACACCCTCCACTTCTTCTGAGTCTCTCTCTAGGAGTGAGTTGTTTCGAAGTGACAAAAGCAGAGAGGCCTATGAGACGCTGAATAGTAAGAGAAAGATTTAGGCTAAGCGGAAGGTTGTGTTAGATGAGTTGGATCCTGCCATTAGGGCAAATTTTGAGAGTAGGGGCTGGTTGTCTTTGTTGGAGATAGATCATCCACCCTCGATTACCCTAATTAGAGAGTTCTACTTGAACCTTTCTTGTCATATCTATGATGCCAACACCTTGGTTCGAAGTTGGATACGAGGTGTAGAGTTCACCATTACCCCTAGGGTAGTGGCTGAGGCTCTTGGTGTTCCGATTGTTCGGCAGCCCGTCTATCCTTATGCGGAGGCTTCACCCCTTGATGACGTTATGTCATACATCACTGGGTCTTCTATCTAATGGGGTTCTGATCCTCGAATCACGTCCGCTGAACTTCCTAAAACTACATATCTCTTCCTTCGGATAGCGTGTCATTCTTTGTGGCCTATTTCTCATCTCCACACCATCCCTATTGAGCGATGTGTGTTTTTGTATGCACTTGTTTCTAGTGCTTCTATTAATTTTCCTCACCTGTTTCTTCATTCTTTGAACGAAGTTCATAGGAGTTCAGCCGTCACCATGCTCTTGTTCATCCTATTTTCATTCATAGGATTTTGTTGTTTTTAGGTTTAGATGGCTTCCCCGCTTCTGAGCCTGTACATGTCATAGCTCCCATTGGTGCCACCTTCCTTAGGTAGAGGGCTGCTCATTTGAGAGCTCCTAGATTTGAGCCTTCTGGTGCTGTACTCCCTCCTCCCTCTTCTACAGGTGTTGCTTCGGTTGAGGCGTCTAGTGCTGTTGCTGCTGATGCTGATGTTCCTCCACCAACTACTTCAGATGCTTCAGACATTCGACGTAAGTTGGATCATGTCTTGACCGTTCGGACGGCTCATGGACAGATTTTGGTGGACGTGCTTGATGAGATCCATGCATTGCGAGCGGAGTTGGCACAGTTTCGACGACCCTCACCACCATCTCCTTTTGATGATGGATTTTGAGTGCCCTTTGGCATTCCGTCACAAAAAGGGGGAGTACATTAGGACATTTGTAGAAGGTTTTTTTGTTCTCAGGGGGAGAGTTTTTTGTAGGAGCTTGTGGAGTTGATTAGATTGTATCTAGGTGCTTTACATTGTATTTACTTTTTTGGCTCTTGATGCATTTTTGTTGGGCTATTCATGTTAGGGGGAGATACATTTATTGTGTTACATGTTTCTTGTTTCACTGCTTATTGATTTATATTTATGAGTTATTCATTGATATATGTCTTTATTTTGTATTGTGTGGAAAATACAAGAATGTTCTGTTTAGGGAGAGTTAACATTGTTTTTGATGTATCTAACTTAAGGGGAGAGTTAGTTTGCATATTTGTTGATTTACTGTTTTTCTGTCACACATGCGTTTATGCGTTTTGTTTAGTGTTTTAGGAAATATACAGGTTGTTTCAATTGAGCTGCTGTCTACATTTGCAACTGATGGATAGTAGTTAGGATTGGATTTGTTATAATGGGTATTTTTTTTTGTAAAGGGTTTTTCTTTGTAAACTTTGAGCATTTAGTTGTGTTTTGTCACGGATTACCAAAGGGGGAGTTTGTTAGGTTCTAAATACTTAGGAACTAATGTATTTAGAACTCTAATGTGTAATGTTGGCAAACCATGATCAAAACAGTTGTTAGTCTTGTTTAAACTTGCTCAAAGTGTGTGCGTTGTATGTAAAGTTGGAATCGAGTGGTTGCAGAAGTATTAGTGACTTTCGGCCTGGCTCGATCGATCGAAGCTTAGACTCGATTAATCGAATATCGGGTAGAATGTTTTTTTCTGTAGAATTCCAACTCAGTCCTAGCTCATTAAAACGTTTAGGGTTTTATGTTTTGCCCTAGGTATATAAAGCAAACCCTAGCCATGTTTTAGAGGTTGCTTATATTGTTATTTGTGTGAATCTTTTATGAGATCTGTGAGGTGCTTACCTTCACACAAGCTTAAGATTATCAAGAAGGAGATTTTTCAAGAGTTTGATGATCATTCAGTTGCTACCATAAGTGCTTAAAGATACACAAGCAAGTGTGCTTGTACTTGCTAGAGAATCCAAGAAAGAAGGAGTCTGTGGTCTCGAAGCTTACACGTGGTTATGTCAATAAGTTTTCTACTGGTGGGTAGCAATAGGATGCTAGTGGTCTAAGTCGCTATTGTAAAACTTCGATTCTTTCATAGTGGATTCAGGTTTACCTTGAGGATAGTTAGGTTAAATCATCCCTAGGTTTTTTACCGGTTTGGTTTTCCTAGGTTATCATATCGTGTGTTCTTTATTTCAGCACTTTGCATGATATGATTTATATGTGTTAACCTAGAACTTGATAATTTGATTAAGTTAATCACTTGGCTAATTAACTAGGTTAATCTGGTTGTGTTTAAGGGGTCTAAAAACAAACACAATTAATGCTCCTCTATACTTTCTCATGCTTTAAAGTGCCAGAAGCTATTTGTAACAAATTATATGCTACTATTAGAGCCTTTTGGTGGGGACATGAATTGGGTACTAGGAAATTACATCTAATTGGGGGGAATACAATCTGCCAGGCTAAAAGAAATGGTGGTCTTGGTTTTAGAAATTTTAGCATGTTCAACCAGGCAATGATGACCAAGCAATTTTGGAGGATCCAAAATTCCTCAAACTCTCTTCTAGCTAGAACCTACAAAGAAAAATATTTTTCTAGAACCCACCTGCAAGGATACACCCCTAAACCTCATCACTTATGGACCTGGAGAAATATTGCAAAACCTCAATATGCAGAATTGAGGAAAGGCAAATGGTTGGTTGGATCTAGTCATCAAATCCCCCTTAACCACCCTGATTGGTTTCATATTCCAGATCAAGTCTTAGGAGATCATAATCTACTCAATGGTACAGTGGCTAACCTCATTCAATCTAACACAAAAACATGGAATTGGTACCTTCTTAGGAAGTTATATCACCATAACACTTGTGCAGAAATTAGCCAAATTCCCATATCCAAAACTGAAGGCAACCCATATAAGCTCATACGGAAGCACTCTACTTCTAGGGAGTACAATGTAGCCAAGGCTTATTCTCTGATTCAACAACTCCAAAATCCAACCCACTAGAACAACCCATAACACAAAGGATGTCCCACAGTCTGCTTGGAAAATTATTTGGGAGGTGAAGCTACGTATGAAGATCCTTACCTTTATCTGGAAGTTCTTACATGATAGTTTACCTATGTTGGCAAACCTCAACAGAAGTGGTATTCGGACATCCAACAGATGCCTAATGTGTGATGAAGAAGAGGAATCAATGTCTCACCACTTTCTTCAATGCCCTTTTGCAAGAGCTGTTTGGCATGGATCACCTCTTGGCGTCAGAACTACAGAACTAGACCATGTTTCTGCAAAACAGTGGATCCTAAGTCACATCATTGCAACCAATATTCCAAGACAGATGAAATTAAGTTTACTACAATCAACCATCACTATCCTGTGGACAATTTGGACCTATAGAAATTTGGTACTTCATAAAGGAGAGACTCCTAGTCCTGTAGAAGTAGTTCTTACCTCACAATCTCTTATCTGCAAATACAAGGAAGCTTTCAACCAACGTCAGAGGCAAAAGCATATTCAAAGACCAAAGAGTAGAACAATGGACTTCAGTCAGAATTGGCAACTTCTAATCAAGGTGGCAGCAACCAGGAACAAAAGAACTAAAAAAAGTGGCTTTGCTATTAAAGCTAGGAACTTGGATGGGGCAATTCTATTTAGAGGAGGAGCACAACACCAAGCAACTCAGGAAGCACTATTGGAGGCCCTAATCAAAGCAAAAGAGCTAGGTTATTAGAGACTTTTTATAGTGAGTAATGATAGATATTTGGTGAATCTTTGCAACAATACAAGGAAGACAGTATGGTAGGACCGAACATTCCTTATGGACCTTCACAATCTTCACCAGCAAGGACTGATCACTAAAATTTTGTTTGTACCTAGGATAGTTATCTCTTTTGTTTTAGATCTTGCAGTTAGAACTACAATATTTCCTGTTCACTATATGCAACAGAACATATAACTAGTTAGACGTCTCTGTACTTCTTTCTTTGGTTTTGGTTAATAGATGTTTCTATCTTTACCAAAAAAAAAAAAAAAAAGTATATACAAGCAGCATACATAGACTCCCTTTAAATAATTACAACCTACAATTCAAATTATTAACAAAGTCTACAAAGGAAGGGATACAAACACTACAAAACCTAGTAGAATACTTATACAATTACAACAACAATAAAGATCTTAGCTCAAAGGTTGATAACTCAAAGCTATTAAATGTGTGGTTACTTATCTCTATCATTATTGTCCATATAAGCAAAGGGGTATCCTAATAAGAATCAATTACATAAGAAAGTTCATTCAAGTTGCAACTATGATCTTGATGACTACCAAACTCACATTTGGCATTCAAATCAACCAATGTTTAGAAATTTGGAACTTACTCTCGGTTAATGCCAAAGCCAAGAGGCCTATACACACACCAACTATAAGCAGGTCACTTTCAGTTCAATCACTTCACATTCGGCCATAGCCAATAACCCAATTTCAAAACCCAAGCAAAATTATCAAGCTTTTTACTTAACATAAAACTCAGTCATTAGATAGGTCAAAACTGAAACAAAATGAGATCCAAGGGTTCGGTAAACAAAAATAAAAACAAAAGAAAAAAATAACAGAGAGAGACCCATAACGCTAACTATAGTTACCACAAATCTATAGCAAGGAAGGGAAACAAATTAAATTAAATAAAAGCATAATATTTTGTGCTATAAATGAAAGAAAATGATTATCTTGACAAAGACAACAAGAAAAGAAAGAAAGCAAAAACCATAAATTTGATATCACAATTTCCTTTAGAAACATGGATAATGTCCCCAATTGTATACATCCTATATGCTTGAGTAACTATTTTTTTGGTATCAATAAAGTTCCATTACTTATCCAAAAAATGGCATAATAATAATAGTAATACCATAAAAAAAAAATAAAAAAAAGGGAAAAATGCATAAACCCCATGTGGTTTCTATGTAAAACACAGAACCTCATTTCCATTCCTTTCTTCTTTTTTCCTTTTGTAAAATTCAAGACACTCTCTCTAAATAGAAATTGATTTCATTGATTAGAAAATATTACAATCCAACTAACTGATCCAATCACTATCCCTATCCTTTTATATATAATCATGTACAAAGAAAGCAAGATAACTAACTCCCTGATTTGGTGGGAAAATCTATTACAACTAAATCTACCTAATTATGATAGGTGTACATCAACTAGTAACTTCTAGCCCATGTGGCATCATCCCTTGAATTGAATGTATAATCTGATCATGATAAGGTATTGATTCTATCAAGTCTTCTAATTCTTCATTGCTCATGATTATATCTCTGTTCTTCCATTGATGCTATGATGCACTGTGGCCTGCATTCACTTGCATCTTTCCCTGCTCCTATGATGCATGTTGGACTGTGCCCTATTGCTGCAATGCATGCTGGGCTGCACTGACCTGCAGCTTCCCTTGATGCTGGGTGCTAGTTTCTTGCTTGGAAGCTTGCTGCTACAGAAGGCATATATCTGGCTTAGAATTATTTTCAACACTCCCCCTCAAGAGCAAAGCTCTTCCTTCTCCGTTATTCCTTGTATAATCTAAAAATTGAATTCTATGACTAAAAATATTAATCACTCCCAGTTTTGCTAATAACCTTAAGAAGTTTTCAACTCTAAGTGCCTTAATAAAAATATCTGCCAACTGATTTCTTGAATGTTTGGACATGTGTGAATCATGTTAAGAACATATGTCATTTAGAATTGGCTAATCCTTTGACAAAACACACTTTACTTGTAATTGGGTAGATCTAGGATGGGTTTAGTACTTCAAGAAAGATGTTGTTCAAGCCAAGTATTAAAGCCATGAAGATTGGACCAAGAAACAAGCGAAGAAAAGTTGTTCATTAAAGTTGGACAAATTCTCGATAGCTTCTCGACAAATATATCTATTGAGGTTTAATGAATCTCGACAGATAGCTCGACAGATATATCTATTGAGGTCTCGACAAATAGCTCGACAGCTGTATCTATCAAGAATTATGAAATCAGAATTTTCAGATCTGATTTTAGGCCCATGTTGATATGGATGTGTAGGGTTTCTTTTCTCACAACCCTATACATATATAAGGCTTATTTTAAAGGTCATCACATAAGAGAATACAAGGAGAACACATGTAAAAAGTGATTGAGTGCCTTATTCTCTCTTAAAGAAGCTACTGCGTCTTTGCGCCTTAGGGTTTTATAACCAAGTACTTCTTGATCTTCATTGTTGATGAAGTGAAGAACTTTGCTGCCAACATCTTCTTCAAGTTGGTGTATTAGTCACGCACTGAGAGCTGTGTATCATTAGTTAGTCACGTACTGGGATCCGTGCAAAAAGGGTGGCGTTCATATATTGAAGAGTTTAGAGGTTCTAAAGCGGTAGAAGGTTTCTGCTGTAAGTTCATCTACAGGGATTGTAGAGTCTAGGGACAAAGGTTTTGTACTGATCTAAAACTTCTCTTTACTATAGTGAATTACTTTTCAGGAAGGTTTCCCCCTAGTTTTTTTACCGTGAAACTAGTTTGTTTCATTGGTTTTCCTAGATCATCATATCTTGTCTTATTTGCTATTCTGTTGTGCATGATATTGATTTTAGTTTGTTTTAACAAGGTTTATTCATAATAAATCTAATTAACAACTTGGGTTTAAAACTTGTTAATTCTATTAACCGGGGTCTAAATTTCCCAACATTGAAGATACATAAAAGGTCTTAAGTGTACTAGCCAAGATTTTATTCCTCATTATGTGGCAATCTGCTCCAATATGTTTAGATCTTTCATGGAAGACTAGATTAGATGAGATATGCAATGCTACCTGGTTATCACAGTACATCAATACTAGTTTGTCATGTGGAATGTGTAAATCATTTAACAAATACAATAACCAAGTTACTTCACATGTAGTTATGGTTATAGGCCTATATTCTACTTCAGTAAAAGATCTTGAAACCACATCCTGCTTCTTTGACCTCCAAGAGATCAAGGCATCACCTAAAAACACACAACATCTGGTTAGAGATTTCCTAGTATTAGGGCAACCTGCCCAATCTGCATCACAGAAAGTTTTAAGCTGTAAATCTGATTCCATAGAGAAAAACACTTCCTGACCAGGTGTGCCTTTAATGTATTGTAGGATTCTAGCAGCTGCTTTCATGTGTGGAACCCTTGGTTGTGCCAAAAATTGGCTAAGCCTATGCACTGCATAGGTTATGTCTGGTTTGCTTAGTGTTAAATACCTTAGCTTCCCAATCAACCTTCTAAACTGACCAGCATCTTTGAGCAACTCTCCATCACCTTTGGACAACTTTAGTTGCTACTTTATTGGTGTTTTAGCAGGCTTACAACTAGTCATACTAGCTTCCTTAAGTATGTCAAGTGCATACTTTCTTTGATTGATACTAATTCCTTTAGGACTTCTAGCAATTCCAAGCCCTAGGAAATATTTGAGTGAACCAAGATCTTTAATCCCAAATTTTTGGTCTAATACCCTTTTCAATCTTGAAACACAAGCTGAATCATTACCTGTGATGATCATGTCATCCATATAGATTAGCAATGCAGTGAAGTGAGAACCACTAGAATGAACAAACAAGGAGTGATCTGCCGGTGATTGTATGAAACCAAGATCTAAAATGGTGGCATAAAGCTTGGCATTCCACTGCTTAGAAGCTTGCTTAAGACCATAGAAGGATTTGACTAACTTACACACCATAGGAGTGGCAAAATTGGAATCCCCCTTACTGTGATAACTAGGAGGTAAGTCCATATACACTTCTTCATCAAGATCACCATGAAGAAAAGCATTATTGATGTCAAGTTGGTGTAAAAGCCAGCCTTTGGTTGAAGTAAGAGCAATAAGCACTCTCACTGAGATAGTTTTGGCAACAGGAGAGAAGGTCTCCAAGAAATCCAGACCTTCTCTTTGAGTATAACCTTTAGCCACCAACCTAGCCTTATACCTTTCCACACTGCCATCAGGGTTGAGTTTTACCCTATACACCCACTTGCAACCAATTGGTCTTTTGCCAGGTGGTAAAGGAGTAAGCACCCAAGTCTTGGTTGCTTCCAAAGCTTGAATCTCCTTATCCATGGCCTCTCTCCATAATGGATCCGGAACTGCTTCAGAGAAGTACTGAGGTGTTGAATGACCTTCACTAACAGTCATGACATATGACTTGTACTTAGGATCCAAGTGAGAGTATGTTAAACAAGCTATACTATCATAAGGTGATCCTGAAGCATGAGAACCTGCAACTGAACTTGGCAATGCTGTGGTTGTAGTGCAAGCATAATCCTGCAAATACACTGGTGCTTTGTGAACTCTAGTAGACCTTCTTATTGCTGGAGGATCTACAGAAGGGTTAGTAACAACAGTAGGGACAGAATCTGATAATATGGTTGAAATAGATGGCAAAGGATCATGAGTGGAAGATTCTGATGGGAAAGAGAAGAGAAAGAGAACCTACTTTCAGTGTACCTATTTTCAACGTGCCCAACAAGATCAATGGCCAAAATACTGGCAATATGCAAATAGCAAGCACAATGTGTAGTATATATATAATTTGAAGTTCGAGAGTAGAGAAACCACAAGACATAAAAGCAAACTTCTAAATTAATTATATCCAAAGTACCAACCCAAAAAAAAAAAAAAAAATTATATTCAATTCAAGCAAGCAAAAAATTGTGCATAATCTATGTTAAATGACAGTCATCTCCTACACCATATACCATGGACTTGAGTATTGAATTAATCTATGTGAGTAATCATATAGAATTAAAATTCAGAGATCTACAGCCAGTGCAGGGCACTTTCCATTCAATCACAACACATTTGGCTATACCCAACAACCCTAATTTTAAAACCCAATAAAAATTATCAAGCTTTGCAGTCCATAATGAAACCCAGTTATCAAAAGGATCAAAACTGAAACAAAACAAGACCTAAAGGGTTTTAGCAACAAAAAAAAAAGACATTAGAGAGAGAAATCAAAATGAGAGAGGCTCGTACCCAACTACAGTTACCAGAGATCTATAGCAAGGAAGGGGAAAAAAACTCAATTAAAGAAAGGAATATCAAAATTTTACCTAATCTAATAAAACAGAGGTGGGTGGCTGACCTACACCATATGCCATGGACTTGAGTATTGAATTAATCTATGTGAGTAATCATATAGAATTAAAATTCGAAGATCTACAGCCACTACAGGGCACTTTCCATTCAATCATAGCACATTTGGCTATACCCAACAATACCAGAGATCTTATAGCTAGGAAGGGGGAAAAAATTCAATTAAAGAAAGGGATATCAAAATTTAGCTGATCTAATAAACAGAGGTGGGTGGCTGAAATGCATAGCCGGTTGTTAGTGCATCATCGTTGGGCGATGGCAAATCGAAGGTGGTGTGGGTGCAGGGAGAAGATTGTCACTTGGTTTTGATGAAAGGGAGAGAGATACAGAGATGAAAAGGATCAAAGAGAAGAACGTGTTGAGTTTGGGAAAAAAATTGAGATATTATGTGGGTTATAATCGTGTGTAATAAGGTGTATAAAATTTAAAGTTATTGGCTGACGTGACACTTTATTATTGGTGGCATAAAAGAGTAGCTTTACGCCAGCTCTAGACAGAATATGTTCTCGAACAATATATATATTAGCAATGCTGCTACATCGTTTTGCACTCTGAAAGCCAATTATGACGCAGAAACAAAAAACAGAGAAAAAACCATGATTTCAAGCAAAAACTCTGATTCCACCCAACCCAAGACATGAATTGGGACCTTGAAACCCACTAAAATGCCTCCACTTGGCTTAATTTACACAATTTAGGTCAAATTCATGAGTTTCAAAGAAAAAAATGAAGTTTGACCAAAGATCCAACCACTTGATCAGAGCGATTCTTGTGTTAACACAGATAATTTATTCCCCTTAAAAATAATATGTGGATCATGAAAATCCTAACCAAAACTGAAACCTTAAGTTGGTCAAAATTAGGGTTTTATCGAAACTTAACCAAACAATCTTTTAATCCTGCAAGCCACATATTGTTGGAAAGCTTATGCAATAAAATTATAGTGGGTAGTTTTGAGCAACCAAATTCTCGAAAAAGTTCACAAATTATTGCAAGCAAAAAAACCTTAAAAAACACTTTGGAGGCCTGTAGCTCCCAAAATTAAAGTAAAGGTTACCCAAACCAAAGCAAGATCATAAAGTAGAAGTCATAATCTTTCTAATGATGTACGACTTGCGCTATTATGAGTTCTGGGAGGCCCCCATGCAAACACACGTTTCACTGTGATAAACCGAAAATGTTTGCTATGTCACAAACTCTCACTAGCCATAAATTTCACATTGAGTCCAATTTAGTAAAACCCTGATGTCATTGGAAAATTAATTTCAGAAAATTTCCACTTATATATAATATGACTGATTTTGAGCTTCAAAAGGTTCCTAAAACGCCCTCAAAAGTCGAGGGCTAAGGAAGAAAGTCATCGGGAGTTGGCACATTATGGAAATGTGCTTTGCTCATAATTGAAACACACCAAAAGCATTGCTATGTGACCATCACGCGCCAGGATCATCATGGACACGTGGGGCGGAGCTAGGGAGGGGCCACGGGGGGCCATGAATTTTTAAAATGTTCTAGTAAAATCTTATATTATTTGTCGATTCGAGATATATATACCAAGGTTTTCAAACCTAGACCGTTCATTGAACCGTAAAAGGAAGATGTTCATGGTTTTTGAGGTTGAACCGAGGTCGAACCGTGATGACGTCATAATTAATTTAATAATTAATTAAAGCCTAAATATAGATATTAAATTTATAAAAATAGCAAAATTGACTAATATATCTATATATGTGAGGAAATTTAATGATTTTCAAGAATATATTTAATAATTAAATAAGAAAGTTAATAAAATAAAATAATAACTATGAAAACATTAAAATTTATGATTAATTTTTGAAGGATTTGAAGTAAAGTTGAATATCTTTGAAGGATTTTAATTATAATTTTTTTTATTCCTTGTAAGAAATGGATAATTTAATTAAGTAGAATATAATTGTGTTAATTTGTTTTTATTAAAAAAAAAAATTGCTAAGGGGTTGGACCGCACGGTTCTTGCGGTCCAACCCGGTCCAACCCCAGTTTTAGGGGTTCACGGAATTGCCACATATGCCCGGTTCTTGAGGCTTAAAAAATCGGTTTTCATCCCGGTTTACGGTTTTCACGGTCCGACCTCCCGGTCCAGTCCGGTTTTGAGAACTATGATATATACCCACTGGCCCCCTTGAATTTTGAGAGAGAAAAAAGATACTACCAATTTTGTTAAATACTTATCCTTTTCAATTTGTTTGTCAACTTTTTAAGGGAACATCATTTAGCTCATTATAAATTTAGTTATTAATTTTGACTATAGAAAAACTACACATTAATTTAAACTATAGAAAAAGAATGATACTGACTTTTTAAACAAAGTAAATGGTAAAATAGATATTTTAGTTATTAATTTTATAAAGAGGACTTCATTTTGGGACATTCTAAAATGGAATAGAAAACTAACAAATTGGGACAAAGGAAGTAATTAATTAACAAAATTGATAGTATCTTTTTTTTCAAATTGATACTCTCTTATTTAGGCCTCCTCATATTTTTTAATTGATTCATAAAAACACAAAAAATTAATACAAAAAACAAAACAAAACATTTGGTTCATTCCTAATGCCCATAATACCTCCAAATACAAATACAAACTAGATTTAACAAATCCTCAAATGAGTAATATCTATTTAAAAAAAAAAAAAAAAAAAGATCTCGTCGTTTACTAAACAAAAAACCCAAATGTGAAAAAAAAAAAAAAAAAATCCCTTACCCGGCTAAAGTATCCAAACCTTCGAGTACTTGACAATTTACCTCTACCACTCACCAGTTTGCGACGCCAAACTGCTACTTAAGCCTTAACCAGACTACGATCAATGCTTAAGCCTCCACTCGATCACCGTCCTTAGCTCCATGAGTGTAGTGGTACCAATGGCGAAGACAAGATTTGAGTTGAGAGGGGGCAAATTTATATATGATGCATGCACTTACGCACATTATGTGAATATATATAATATATGATACTAAGTGATATTTAATGTAATTATACAAAGACGAAACTCTACCAAAAAAAAAAAAAAAAGCTTATTCATAATATTGTATTTATCTATTGAGATATTTCTCACATGAGTGTTCTATTTTTTAATTTTTTTAGAGCCAAAACTCAAGTTATGAATAAAACTATTAGTTGTTAGATAAATATTTAGTGTAATATATGTAAATTTCTATTATTTTGGTTAATGTGGATCCATAAAAGGTTCAAATTATAATATGGTAGGGATAGACTAAAAAATTCAGTGTAAAATATGCTAGTGGAGGACTTAAGGTTTCTCAATGGTTCATTTAGAAGTTGTGCTCTGTTTAAAAACCAAATAAACAGAGTGGCATTTAATAAACCCAAAAACAAAAAGTAGGCAAAGATATTTCATAAGTATTAGCTATAATAAGTAATAACTAAGGGTATTTTTTGAGCAGGCCAAGGGGGGCAACTGCCCCCCTCGACCCCTCTTGGCTTCGCCTTTGAGTGGTACTAATGTCTCTTTGGCTCTCTATTTATAATGTTTGAGATTACAAGTTTTTTTTTTTTTTTTTTTTTGGTGAATTGCTATGGTTGACTGTGCTTGTGGTATATGTGAAACAAAATAATAATAATAATAATAATAAATAAAGACTAAACCATGTAATGTTTTGATTAGTGTGTAAAGTGTTGTACAACTTGCATTTTACAGGTTACGTGTGTCACTGTTGTTTGTTTTGATAACGGTGATTTCTTATTTGTTTTATTTATTTGATTTTTATATTAAGTTCTTCTACCATTACAATTTTTGTCACAATTTAATAAATTTATCGAATATGAGTGTTGGACAATTAATTTTAGATAAACTCACTATTTTTTTTTTTTTAACACTCGCAGTCGATTATGTCAGAATTTTGAACAAAAACTGTGGTACATAAGTTGTTTTCCTACACTTTCTCATTTATATTTGACATTATTTTTGAGACTTTTGGGTAATTAAAATAAGTAACTGTTAAATATTGTTTATTATATATTTATATTTCATTATTACTAGTTTGTAGGTATTGAGATAAAAGACAAATTCACTTTCAGATTGTGTTAGTATTTTATGGGGAAACCATTCACAATTGATGCATATTTTAAGAGAAAAATGTTCATGATTTAGAGACTACTTTTTAATTCTTTATTTCAAATTCTAAAAAAGATATAAACATAAAGAAATAGATATTGCTTTCTTAGAATTATAAAAGTTAATGTGTAAAACAAATTTTTTGTTTTTGTTTGGGGGGGGGGGGGGGGGGGGGGGGTGGGGTGGGGGGAATTATTTTACTTAAGAATTGTTGTTACATCTTGTTTGGCCCCCTCAGGACAAAATTCCTGGCTCTGCCATATGCCAAGGCCCAAGTGCATGCATGGCCACTCACCAACTGCTTCTTGCTCTCTTTTATTGAGATTATATCACACTTTTTCTTTTATAAATGGATTTTACTAACATGTATGTGCTTAGGGTATACATTAATAAACTATTTTAGGAAATTTTTTATAGGAAAATGAAAAAATAAACTACTTCTTGCTCTCTTTTATTGAGATTATATCACTTTTTTTCTTTTATAAATGGATTTTAGTAACGTGTATGTTCTTAGGGTATACATTAATAAACTATTTTAGGAAATTTTTTATCGGAAAATGAAAAAATAATTATATTTTTTTGGTAGCTTTTTCAATTTTTTTATAAAAAATTTCTTAAAATGGATAATTAATGTATGTCATAAGGGCATACATTAACCAGTCCCTTTATAAATAACTCTTTACCCCCATTTGCCAAACCAAGTTGGAAGAGGCATCTAAGCATAATTTTGCTTCTAATGATGCGTTTTAATCTTGTCTCTTTGAACTAAAATCTTGACTTCACCACTAAACATAAAAATTGACCAACTCACATTAACTAAATTTTGTTCTAAGATTCTTGCTTCTATTATTAATATTTATTATACATGTGTTGTTTCAGTACAATAGTTTTAAGTTTCTTGAATGTATCACATATTTATGCATGTGCCATTTGTATTATACTCCATTCGTCCCATATTGTTTGTTGTATTTAAAAAATTCAATGTTTTAATGGAAGATTTTATAAGACATTGTCTTTTAAATAAAATGATATATTAGTTGTTAAACATCATCTTTAATTTAAATTCTAATCATGAATGAATAATATTGACTTTTTTTAAATAAAGTAAATAGTTTTGACTTTTCAAAGAGGATTTCATTTTTGGGATATCTTAAAATGGGATAGAGAGCACTAATAATTTTGAATAGAGCACATTATTCCTAAGATTACCTATGACACACCATTTGTTTACAAACTCACTAGGATAACAGTCATTTTCTCTTTATCATGTTTGAAACTAGTCCTCTCAAAGTTCAGGACCAGCATCATGCCTTTCTTATTACAACTTAAAATATTATAAAATGCATATTGGTTTTTACTAATTTATTTTTTTGAGGCATGTAAATAGCGGAAAAAAGAGGGTAAGGTTTGAACCATAAATATGGAATACTATAAAAGCATTGATAATATTTGTAATTTTGAAGTTTTTGACAATTTGACCTCAAAATTTTGACTTGGCCCTTCCTAAAATGTTTGAACTAGTCTAATGACCTTCTAAAATATATTGGCCAACATAATTTGTGACCTTCAAAAAACCAAATAGTTAACCATCTAAAAATGTTTCTTTTTCAACTAAAAAAAAAATCTTTAATTTCTTATGAACTATTCTTTTTATCATAATTGTTATTATCTATATGTGAACAAGGATCATATATTTTTATTTTTTTATTTTTTATGTCCATATATTTTTTATTAATAAAAAATAGAGAATTATTGTAATTACTTTGGATATCACTTAAGGAAATTAGACAACTTTTGTATACTCATTGAAATTTAGAAAAAATGATAAATTCTTTTATTATCTTGACCGGTTTATCAATATCATCATAATCCCCCATCCCAACAAAAATTTCCAACTCCCGGCCACTCCATATGGTGTACCATTACCGAACTTATATAGCATGGAATTCTTACAAGGAAAAAAAAAAGTTATCATGGATGATTTCTTCTATGTAACAAGGAAGCAATGTTAAGGAGCAAAGGTTGCGCATTTCAGATCATATTTTATATGAAAATAAGGGGAGAAATAAAGGCAAAATTTAAAACTAATGCTTCCTCTATATATGCATTATAGTCATGAACCATTCAAAAGTTTTTTTTTTTTTTGGGTAAGAAAAATCAAATGATATTTTTATATAAATATAGTTCTATTAAAAACGGAATGAAATATCCCAAATGCTTTTCTGGCTGCAACCAACTTGCTCTCAATATTCCGCTCACTTTGTGCATATGCAAACAAAATTAGGTGAGTTAACCCGGTAATCCTTCTTCAACAGCCTTTATGAATACAGTCCAGCATTCCCTTGCAGATTCCTTTTCATTCATCATAGTATATATAATAGCCTGTACAAGTAGAAACATAAGAACCATCATGTTGCTTGTTAAGGTTTTGGCTTTGATTACTTGGTCAACTGCCTTTCACAAATGCATAAATATTGGTCTTTGTAAAACATTCATATTGAAGTCCTCACTTTTAAAAATACGAAGTGGGAGAACCCAAAGCCAGACAAACTTTATAAAAGTTGCATTTTGCAGATTCTTTTTCTAATAGTATCTAAGTGTTTTTAAATCTTAGATAATTTTCTTGATAATTTGAAATTTACGAACCTTGTAAAGAGGAACTCGAGCATCTGCTTTGATAGCCGGCTTTTTGAGACACTTGCGTACTAAGGCTTCTTCATATTTTCCCTGTAAAGCAGACATTAAAGATCACGAATAACGAATAAACATAAGAAGAATGCTTGTTGGTGTCCTTCTGCCCAACTGATCAGGTTTACCTCAAGCAATGGACTTTCATTTTTACTACAATTTCTGTTCATACTTTACTGACCATTAGCTAGGATTAAACCAGTCATGTATCTTTTCTTATCTTCGCGATTTACTACTTTGTTTGGGAGATATAACGAATGTGATTATCCTCAAAGAAAGTGTTCACTAAGTAAAACATAAAGATGTTAAATTTAGCAATTGATGTGAAAGGAAATTACAGTTCTAAATGCAGATGCTGTGGATGATATAAAAAACGCTCGCACCGATTTCTTCCTACCTAAGATATCAAAGTTAATTTCCACCAAAAAACCAAGAATAAAAAAAAGACTAAAATATGAAAGTGCCATACCTTTTTTAATCAGAATTTAGTTAAAACCTGAAACAACAATCTCTTTTTTTTTTTTTTCGAGAAACTGAAACAACAATCTAGTTCCTAAATGATGGTAAAATCTTGCTTTGCTTGAGACCCTAATTAATCCATTTTTGTAATCATTCATTATCTATTTAAGATGTTTTAAGGTTATTTTAGTTCTGAGAAATTTTAATATGTCAACTTTGACTGGTGCATGTAGTATATCCAAGTTCTGATACTATGTGATCAAAAGGTCAAAGAGATCACAGGCTTGCTCCCAAACAAAAGTTCAGTAGGGTCTAATGCTTGGAGTTGTAGTGTCTAATATATAATGATCTTGTGTACTAGGAGCGGGGAAATTTTATGTCATATATACCAGATAGATGAGAACTTCAACCAATGCCATCTCCACATAGAATGCAGGCTCCGGATCATTCTTAAAGCGCTCATATGCTTCTTGCAGTTCCTTCACCATTTCATCAGGCCTTTTAGATTTCATTAGCTCCATTGCCTCATCCTACAACATAGTCGTGAATAAAAAGAAAATCATACACCATATCCTGCAATTATTTGTAGCTCGGTTGGTATTAATAAGACAGGTGAAAATCTTATGTAACATTCGGCTAGGTGCTAGGAGTACAAAAATTGTGTGTATGGAATTACACAACGTTAGATACAAATTACAAGAAATTTTTTTAACGACAATAATAGGATTTTTTACTCACTCAGGGTGCTTCAAATGTAAATAATCCTTTTATGAACAATCAAAACTCAAAATTGAAGACAAAAGCTGAACTTAGAAAAGTAAAGGTATAAGAATCTACTATTAAATGAAGGCACTAGTCTTTGTTAAGATAAGACTTTGACTAGGTTTTGATCATAATAAGATCCATTCCCATTTAAATTCGTTAATTTCCTTTCATTTTTAGCCAAATATAAACCAAGTGGCGTTTATTTAATTTTATGTGGTTTACATATATTTTTTTTCAATATCATGTCTTACATTTTAATTAAAATTTGAGGGATTGGATGATTTAAATATCCTTAATCGTTTTGATGATCCTTTTGTTGACATAGATGCACTCCAATGCTAGGCCTTAAAATTATTCTAAAAAAAAAAGTTAATGAAATGTGTGTATAGGTTAAAGTGTCTGTATACCGTAATCATCACCCTTCGTTCTATATGTATAACAATGAGGCGGGTTGTTATTTTATAAGGAAGGCTATACTAATTTAATTTTTCAAATTTACTCTCACGCTAACACGGGTAACTTAGGAGTAAAACCAAATTTAAATTTCTTACTAGATTCTAGAGTAGCCTACTTAAATTTAATTTAAATTTCTTACCAAATTTATCTTAGATCTGAATTCCCACTTCTTCATCATGATAACTATTGAATTATTGAAAATTGAAAAAAAAAAAAATATATATATATATATATACACACACACACACGAGACTTCTTTATGTACATTAAGCACGTAGGCATTGACATCATCGAACATATTATCCACATGTCATGTTTAAAATATACACCACAAACATATACATATAGAAGCGCAAGCTGAAGCTGGGCTAAAGGACAAAGACAGAAGAGAATGAATGATACCTTAAGGGCTTGAACATCTTGTGCTGAAGGCCTTTTATTAGCCGCAAACAGCTTTGTCTTTTTGGACTCTGTTAGACGTGAAGCCAGGTATGCACTAGTATCCAAAAATGATTTCATTGCGGGTCTCCCACCCGCTGGGTAGAAATCAGATGATGGCACAATTGGAGATTTTCTCTGATTCATCAAAGTAGCTGCGTTGGCCATTGGACTCATCCTACAACTGATGATACCAAGAACACACGCCAATACAAGCGACACCCCTACGGTTCCTCTTACAATTTTGTTGACACTTTCATCATTCGTTGATGGTGTTGGGAACTTATTTACTGCACAAACAATGGGACTGAAGGCATGCCTAAGTGGACGTCGGTAGGAACTGTTAGGTAGTGAAAGAGAGGAGTGGTTAGAGCTGAAATTAGGCTTGGTTAACCTTGTAGCCCTCAGAGGGGAAGAGATGCGTAGAGGTACGCTGGGCAGGGGGCCATTGCGGAGGAAAAGTGTGGATTCCATGGAAGATGGAACGGTGTGTGCTTTCAGAAATTAAGAGGCTAAGGCATTGTTGCATTAAGGAAACCATTACTTATTCTTGGTCATAAATAGGAATAGCCATGACCGACACAAATTGCCTTTTAGGGGTTAAGTAAGGTATCCTTAACTGCTTTGAACTGAAGTATTGGCAAGGCATCATTTTCAAGTCCACTTAGGCCATGACTTAGGGGCTCCCTCTTGGATAAGGCCCCCAAATGGATTGCAACGACTTATATTTTTTTTCCCTCTATTTACGAAAGTCCCAAAAAATTGAATGATGATAAAGATATTACAAATTTTATTACTTAGGACTCAAAAATTGATATGTGATTAACGATCTGTTTTTTTTTTAAATAAAATATTTTTATCAATTTTTAGTGTTTGTTTTGTTGTAAAATATTAGTCAAAGGTAAAACATTTTCAGTCAATTGTAAAACTCAAGCCAAAAGATGTAAAATGTTTTACAAAAAAAAAAAAAAAAAAAACTAAGGTAAAACATTTTACCAAAATCTAACGAACACCCCCCCCCCCCCCCCAATTCTTGCAGAATCCTCTCTCTTTCTCTTCTCTCTCTCTCTCCCAGATAGCAAATGTTGGTTCACTGTTACCCCGATCTTGCACTTAAAACTCACCACCACCACTCACCGCTACTTCGATCTCCGCTGATTGGGTTGCTCCACTGCTTGTCGCTACTTTAATCTTGCTGATCACGTGAGATGAAAGCTTCCTCTTCTCACAATTTCGTTTTTTTTTTTTCCCTTTGTTTTTGCTTCTTGATCTAGGTTTTTGGGCGGTGACTCATGGCAACATTGGTTTTGATGGTGGTGGAGGTGGTAGTTTGGTGGTGTTGTGGGGTGTTGATGGTTCAGTGAGTTTGGTTGTGGTGTTGGATTTGTTGGATTGTTGGGATTTTTTGCAAATCTTTTTTTTTCCTTGCAATCTAGGTTTTTGAGCCAATTTGAGTTTTGATTGCTTGTGTTTTTAATACATGGTTATGTTTCTAATTAAAGGAATTTGAGAATTTCTGTTTAGATTGGTGAGAATTTTGAGTTTAGGTCCTTTCTAATTAAAGGAATTTTAAAAAAAAAAAATTACAAGAACCAAACATAGAAAATGATTTTCACAGCATTTTTATGTACGCAACCAAACATGGTAAAATATTTTATATTGAAAATGTTTCACAAGAAATATTTTCAATATAAAATATTTTACATTTGAAAATATGTTATATCAAAACAAACGGATCATTATTTACCAGTGTTTTGTGATCATTTGAAAAATGAGAATGATATGTTGATTTTACGGCTCACGTGTTAACTCATCCTTGCTTTGGAAATTTTGTTAGTATTTTGTTTTTGTTTTATATTACTCCACATATTTACTCATTAAATTTCTCATATGTTCTAAGAATGTGTGTGTGAATTGTGTGGCATTGATTTTGGAGATTAAGATTGACAGAGCTCTGGGACTTCATTGATGATTATCGTAATTTAGTCACTTTAGCTGAGATGAGTACAACTTTAAGTTACGACTATTTTTTTCAAATAACCTGTAGCCAGCCTAAACAAAGTGGCAATATCGGGTTTCTTTAATTAGGGACATACTTTAGTAAGAAAATGATCATTATTTGTACCCCAACCACACCCCCCCCCCCCCCCCCCCCCCTCTCTTTCTCACACCCTCTTTCAAGCGATAATGTTAGGAATTGGAATTATTGTGGAATTTGTAATATTTGGTCTTTTCTGTACGTGTGGTTGTAGCACATATTGAAAGAAATTTGGACCCAGTTATATAATATTGTATTTTAGTATAATATAGATTTGGTAATATGTGATTCTTTAAAGTGGACTTAGCTTGGATCTAATGTCCTGTTTGTACTAGATCTTAAAGTATATGTGCATTTTTTAAATTAGAAAATCCTTATTTTGAGAGTTGGGAGACCATCAAAAAAGGTTATTCCTTTTTACATGTTTATCAAGGGTTATTTTTATATTTTTCAAGGATTGACCATCTTTGATAAAGATAAAGCACTTGTTTTGAGGGTCATGAAGGCCGTCGAAATTTCTTTTCGATGGGATTTGTTTCAAAGGTCATCAAAGGTCTTCCGGACCCTTGAAATAATTTCTTTCTAAAAATTTTCTTAAAAAAAAAAGAGTTTTTAACCCTTGGAAAAGTCAACTTTTTTTATAGTCGAAGTACTCCTTACATGGTCTTTTTGAAATCATGATTTGAAAACAAAATTAACTAATCTTGGGGTTTCAAAATACTATTTCATAATTTTAACTAAAATCATGTTTTGAAAACATAATATCATTCTATGTGGCAGTGTGTGTTCAGTGAGTGTGCAACAATGAATGTGTAATAATCATTAGCTGATGTTTAATTTGTGTAACAATGTAGTATACAACATCCCTTTCACGTAGATTTATTATTTTATGTAACATGTTGCATACAATGGTTATACATAATATCACCTCCTCCAATGTGAGATGACCTCACAATTAATCATGAGACCCAACCTATGTCATGTGTGAGACTTAACATTACATAAAAATATAAATCAAGTTGAATTATGTTTCTTCTTGTTAGTGTGAGTGAGTGTGTTTCAAACACTTGGCCTCCTTAGCTTTTGCTTTGTGTCCCACGTTAGTTAGAAGTAAGTCATCTTTAGTGTTTGTTTAGCTAGCTTATTTTTTGCCAACTTAGTTTATTATTTAACTTATTTTTGCTACTATTCATGAGTCACACTGCACTTTTTGGAACTATTCATGGGTTCCACTGTACTAATTTAACTAACATTTACATTTATCTATAGTACTTTTAACAAAAAGTTTTTAATTTCAGCAAAATAAACAGATCACAAACAGACTCTTAGTATTTATAAGTTTTTGTCCTCCTCAAGTGATGCATTGAGTTAGTGGGTCTAGTGGTTTGATTTAAGCTTGACCATAAGTCCCACACTTAAAACCCAATGGTTCTTGCTTGGGCCTTATCCTTTATCTTATGTTTCCAGCCCATTTTGATTTAGCCCTTTGGGTATTATCCAAGCAGCTCGTCGGGGCATTTATTAGCACAGTAACCGTTGGCCCTCTGGCTCCATTAGAGCCCACTTGTCCCTTATTTGCTTGTTCTTTGTTCTTTTTGCTTGAATGTGCATCAAACTTGAAGAAATTGTTAGAGCATCCACATCCGGATGCTATATCTCATCTTATTTTACCCTCTCAAAAAGCTACTTTACCTATTATACCATACCATTTTACAATACACCCAACATCCCAAAACTCTATATCTCATCCTTTTATTAAAATATTATTTTTTTAATCTTTCTTTATTATTACTTTTCCAACCATCCTTTTTTTTTGTTTTAAAATCAACTATTCTACTTTTTCAAATTCATTCAGCCCAACGGTTGGAATGTCCTGCCAAGTTTTTTTGCCAAGTTTTTTTTCTTTTCAATTTCTTTCCAACACACACACACACACAACCTGCTGTCACACACACACACACAACCTGCCAAATTTTTTTTATTTTTAATTTCTTTCCCACACACACACACACACACAACCTGCCGTCACACACACACACAACCTGCCAAATTTTTTTTCTTTTCAATTTCTTTCCAACACATCCACACACACACAACCTACCATCACACACACACACACACACACAACCTGCCTGGGTTTTTTTCTTTTCAATTTCTTTCCAACACATCCACACACACACAACCTACCGTCACACACACACACACACACAACCTGCCTGGGTTTTTTTCTTTTCAATTTCTTTCCAACACATCCACACACACACAACCTACCGTCACACACACACACACACACACACACAACCTGCCAAATTTTTTTTCTTTTCAATTTCTTTCCACCACACACACACACACACACACACACACACAACCTGCCAAATTTTTTTTCTTTTCAATTTCTTTCCAACACACACACACACACACACACACACACACACACACACACAACCTGCCAATTCCTTTCCAACACACACACACACACACACAACCTGCCAATTCATTTCCACACACACACACAACCTGCCAATTCCTTTCCAACACACACACACACACACACACACAACCTGCCAATGGCAATTTCTTTCCAATACATACATCCTGCCAGTTTTTTTTCTTTTCAATTTCTTTCCAACTATTTCAACCTGCCAACTTAAAAAATCTACATATATATACATACAACCTGCCAATTTTTAAAATCCACATACATATATATATACATACAACCTATCAAATAACAATGTACTCAACCTATCAACTTTTATAATCCACATACATATATATAGATACAATCCACATACATAACTATAAATACAATCCACATACATAACTATCAATGTTGTCTTTAGAAGACTTGTACATATATCAAATTACAATAAAACTCCATATGCATAACTCACACACTTAAGTTCTTACAACTCCCCTTGTACTTGCCATAAATGTTCAATGAGGTCTAATTGGAGTTGAGAATGAATATTTTGATCTCGAATACATTGATGGGTTTCAATGAACTCCGTAAATTCATTTGTGTTCTCCCGTGACAGTTGTATAGTAGGATTGTCATCAATTTGCTCATAATCTTCTTCCACCGCTTCATTTACATCTCGCTCATCCTCAATGATCATGTTATGAAGAATTACGCATGCTTTCATGATGTCTTGGAGCGTTTCACTATAGAAAAATCTTGCAGGCCCACGCACAATTGCGAATCTTGCTTGAAGCACTCCAAATGCACGCTCTACATCCTTTCTATTCGCCTCTTGAGCTTTTGCAAATAATTTTTTCTTATGTCCTCGTGGAGATGGAATTGTTTTAACAAATGTAGACCACTTCGGATATATGCCATCGGCAAGGTAGTATCCCATTGTATACTCATGGCCATTGATTGAGTAATTAACTGCAGGAGCACGTCCTTGTTCGAGCTCAGAAAATATAGGAGATCTTTCTAATACATTAATGTCATTATTTGACCCAGGTAATCCAAAAAATGCATGCCATATCCAAAGATCATATGATGCCACAGCTTCCAAAACAATAGTTGGCTCACGAATGTGACCAGAGTACTGACCTTTCCATGCAGTCGGACAATTTTTCCATTTCCAATGCATGCAATCAATACTCCCTAGCATCCCTGGAAATCCACGTTTTTCCCCATTGACTAAAAGTCTAGCAATGTCTTCGTTGTTTGGAGACCTCAAGTATTCCTTGGAGAAAATATCAACCACCGCTTTAACAAAATTTTTCATACTTTCTATTGCAGTGGATTCTCCAATCCGCACATACTCATCCATAAAATCAGCTGCCACTCCATACGCAAGCATCCTAAGTGCAGCTGTTATCTTTTGAAGAGAAGATAAACCGAGCCTTTGGGCATTATCTCTCTTTTGGATAAAGTAAGGTTCATAAGTTTCCACTGCAGATTGAATACGGAGAAAAAGAGACCGACTCATCCGAAATCTCCTCCGAAATAAATTAGGAGGATATATTGGTGTGTCGGCAAAGTAGTCGAGATAAAGTCTTTTATGGCCTGCCAAACGATCACGGTCAATATACCGACGACGTTTACGTTGTGATGTTGAACCCTTAAGAACTCGCCTCATTATCTCATCCTCGTCTGAGTCGTCAAGAAGCAATTTGCGAAGCCTAGAGCGACCCATAGAAACAACCTTGAAGACAAAAGTGTTAAGAAATTATCACCATTATTGCAAAGCAAACAAAGATTACATTATAGAATGAGATTGAATTTGAGAGATAGGCAATAGTCTCTTTCTCTGCCTGTGGCTATGGCTAATAGGCTTAATTCCCACTACAAGGCCTACCCTTTAGAAAACTCTCCCCACTACACCTTTTTTTCCTTTGCATTTCTTTCCTCACAAACAACAATACCCATATTCTCATTCATTCATTCACTCACTCACTCACTCACTCACTCACTCACTCACTCTTTCTCTCTCATAATATGGCTAAATTCATCAGTGTGGTCCTTGTTTTCTTAATTAAGCACACTACCGTTTCCATATTGTGTCAAGCCTATATCCTGCTCCTGGATCTTGCTAATCTATCAACCCTTCTTTCCAAAAGAACTATTTCCTAGTGCATCTAATGTTGCATAAGTTACAAAAGGAAGGTAATAGATCATTAAGGCTTACCATGCAATTGATAGAAGCACCAAAATCCTAGCCATCCACCAATATATCTATTGCATAATGTAATAAACCAATCCAACATACAAGTGCAAACCAAAAAGAAGAAAGTATTGCAATGGGGTTTTCAATGATATATGTGATAGCATTTTCGAAGGCACTCCAACCAACCCCCCGGTCCACAAACTTGAACCCGCAAACTGCAATTTTTTTTTTGTTTTTTTTGGGTAGAAGGCACCTGACAATTGCACCAAGTCCTGACTTCTCTTAATTCAAACCACAATACCATTAAACACAAATTGAAGATCACAAGCATATAAACATATATTACACAAAAGGCCCCAATTTCCTAACAAAGAACCACCTTAGTATTTGGAAATATCAAAACAAGATTGAGAGCACCTAGAATCCTAAAAATAATAATAACTAAATAAATTGAGAGTAGAAATGCATACATAATCTGAACTCTCAACTCAGCTTAGTCAGGAAAACTTCAATACATTCAGCCAGTCAATGGGTCACCAATTTAAGCAAAAATACATCATCAAACATACATCATCAAACATTCAGCCAGCCAGTCAATAGCTTAGTTAATAGCTTAGTTAATAGCCAGTCAATAGCCAGTCAATAGCTTAGTTAACATCATCAAACATCATCAAACATTCATCAAACATACATCATCAAACTTCAATACATTCAGCCAGCCAGTCAATAGCTTAGTTAATCAATCTTATTATAAGCAAAAATACATCATCAAACATAGGAAGGACATAAGTTTTTCATATAAGCAAAAATGATGTGATTACATAAGTGGCACAACCTACTGCCAATTGATCAAGTTGGAACAATACATCATCTACATGTTCCAAACATACGCTTAAAATAAGCCACTACCTTTTCAAAAAAAAAAAAAAAAAAATAAGCCACTACCAAAATAAGGTTGAAACAAAATATCATCTACATATGCCAAACCCCAACCCATATATAATTTACTACCAAAATATAGTTATGACAAGACATCATCTCCTTAGGTCAAACCCAACTATTTACCCTAATTGTTGTCTTGCAAGGATTTGATCCTTGAGTTTTTCAAAATAAAGTCTTTCTTTGTCATTCATGCCACTTGTATCCAAGGTCATTATTCTTCCCTCCTCCTTAATAGTTTCAAGACGAAGCCTTTCATTTTCAATATCAAGCCTACGCGTCTCCCTACTAGTTTCAAGACGAAGCCTTTCCTTTTCAATATCAGCTCTTCCCTTTTCAATTTCAGCTCTTTCCTTTTCAATTTCAGCTCTTTGCGCATCCACTCGAACCCTATCAGCTTTGATGCGAAGAGTCTCATTGTCTTGTTCACGTGTTTCTTGCATATATTGCATTTTTTTCACCAAATAATCCCCAAAACCCTTATCACCATCTGTTCCCTTTCGCTTAGCCTTTTCGGCTTTTCTACCAATTGGTCTCTCTACCTCCATTGTGTCATCATCATTACTACAAACTTGATCAACTGAACTTGGAGTTTGAGGGAGCCATTTTGTTCTTTCCTTAGGCATATTCCACTTTGGTTGGTTCTTCAACACAACCCAACAATGTTCAAATAGAAAATGTGATTTTTTGCCGTTTGGTTGAGCTGGTGACTCTTTATATAGTTCCTTTGCATCTTTCAACTAAATTTAAAAAAAATAAAATAAAATAATTAGTGTCTTGAAACTATTCGGAAATTATTATTGTGACACTATTGTAATACATTTTATACCTTGTCCTCGTAAGTCACACCACTTGGATTTCGGGCTTCAATTTTAGCCATGAAACCAGCAAACCTACTTGTCTCCCTATTAATAATTCCCCATCGACTTTGGAGGGAGGAAGCAGAACGTGTGGTTCCGCAAGTGTTGTTCTCGCAAAAGTATTGCCAAATTTTCTTCCAAAATTTGGCAATCCTTTGGTCAGTACCTTGCACGGCATCCATGCTAGTGTTAAGCCATGCGGAGACAAGGAGGTTGTCCTCATCTACACTGAAGTTGCCACCACGTTTTGTTGGATTAGGGGTGACAACTTCAACTTCCGGACAAGACTCTTGGATGGGCATTGAAGTATTTTGAGACTCACTTAAAAGTGGTGCCAAAAAATCATCATCCATTTGTGACATATTAGCCCATCGTGTTATCTCTTCTTGTGTACTCATCCCTTTTAAATAAGGAACTTAAAACAGTTAGTGTGGAGTTCACTTTAAAAGAACAGATAAATAACACGAAGAAAAGACAAAGGTTATTAAGAAAGAATGTCATTAACTTGACTTAGTTATTTAAGAAAACTACATGCTGTTAACAGTAGTATGGGGTCAAAAAATAATTGCTTATCTTATCTAATTTGCAGTTTTAGAGTGTGTCCTTCAAGCAAGGAAACACAAATATACTTGTTTGGCTCTTAAATGAGAATTTTCATTCAAAAGAATGAAAACAAGCAAAGTCAGATGAATATAATGCCACTACAATTCAAAATTACATTAAAAGCATACCACTATAGATATTGTGGCACAAGATGTAGCACCAATGTCATAGCCATACAGTAGTCCTCCAAGAACAGATAAATAACACGAAGAAAATACAAAAGTTATTAAGAAAGAATGTCATTAACTTGACTTAGTTATTTAAGAAAACTACATGTTGTTAACAGTAGTATGGGGTCAAAAATCTTGAGATGGTAGAGACTATGTACAGAGAGAGAAAGAGAGAAGAGGTGAAGAAAGACTCCAAATGGTCTTCAAGCACGATTCTAAAATCTTCCCTATCAAGTTCACATAACCAATTATCAATGAAGCAACAAGCATTTTAAATATTGTTAAAAACTTGGAACTCAATTCATGCTATTTTCAATTGAGACATTTTAGACAAATCTAATTACTAGAATTCGCAACAAATAGACAGTGGGAATAGAGTAGGTCTTAATCGGGCTGGAAGCCATTGACTGAGTTTAATTCTTAGTGTCAGTTTCTGTGTATTATCATCTCTTAAGTTAATGGGGATAATCGGAAAGGATGACTTCTATCATTCAACCTTAACCACTTGTGATAAAAAGGTACATGATGTGTCAAATATATTCCTCAACTTGTACAGAGGAATGACTTACCCAGGTCAAGCTTACTCTACATCCTCTTAACAAAATCAAGCACGATTCTAAAATAATGGATGATATGCATAAATCAAAAAGAAAAATGCACGATTCTAAAATAATGAATAATGCATGATTCTGTGTATTATTGTACTGTTTAAGTGTTCAAAACAAAAAGAACTAAAATTTTACAAGCATTTTACAAAATAATGCATAAATCAACAAGCATTTTACACAATCCGAATAGTACAACAAGCACGATTTACAAAATCCCTTCTCATCTTCAAGCACGGTTCTAAAATAATGCATAAATCAACAAGCATTTTACAAAATCCGAATAGTACAACAAAATGAGAGACCGACGGGGAGATGAGAAGGGACCTGAGATGAGAAGGGATTTGGGTTTGGGTTCCGTACCTTTCTTTTGAGGACCCAAATTTGAAGCAAAGCAAAGTGAGAGACCGACGGGGAGAGAGTGAATGAGAACCAAATGCAAAGAAAATCAACCAAGCTGAATACCACCTCTGCAAACATCAACAGCAATTTTTGATCAAAACCAAAACACAAACACAAATTTTCTTGCAGAAAGAGAAAAAAAACATAAACACAAAAACTCAAAATCTTACCAGGCTTTTGATTTTGATTTGATTTCAGAGACCGACGGAGTGATTTCAGAGACCGACGGGAACTGAATAGGTGAATCCAAACCCACAAATCTCAATGGAGTGAAAAGTGAAATGGGTATCTAGATGGTTGGATTTATGAGTGCCTGTGAATCGGTAAAGGGATCGGAGCACGGCTGCTGGTCGGAATCATTATCGGAGAGAGAGGGTCATCGGGGAGAGAAGCAACTAAAATTTATCGGAGAGAGAGGGGCAGAGTATTGGGTCTGAAGAGAGCCCTGAGCAGAGGAGAAAGAGAGAACGGAGAAAGAGAGAACGAAGAGAGAGAAAAGATCAGAAATAAGGAGGGAGGAGAGAGAAATTCCCGGCATAAAAAGGTAATAAAAAATTATTTTTTTTTATACCATACAGCTACAGTACCATCTTACTTGTAAGATGGTACTGTAGCAAAATCTCAAAAAAAAAATAGCTTATACCATATAGCCTCTCAATTGCTGCGTGTTTGGTGGGCTTGTATGCCAAATATATTAAACATATAGCTTATACACTGCCCACCTGCGGATGCTCTTATAGTCTAATTTTGAGAGGTTTTACTACAGGTGATATGAATTAACCTTTAAAGATAACATTGTTGTGTGGTTCTATTGTTTTGTGAGATCTTTCTTAACTCCCTTTTTTTTTTTTTTTATTGCTAATTTTTTAGGTTATAATGTTGAATCAAAACTTGTTTTTCCTTAGCTTTTTTCCAACACTTCTATGCATCAACCATTCTTATATTAGAAAAAAATAAAAAATAGAAATTATATTGTTATGCAAATATAGTTCTATAACGGAATAATATATCCAAAATACTTTGTTGCTGCATTCAAACTTGCTATCTTTCAGCTCATCACTTTTCCCATAGGGAAAATGAGGTGAGTTAACTGGGAAAATCTGGATTCGGGATTCCTCCATCAACAGTCCTTATGTATTCTCTCCACCAATACTTTGCCGAAACCTTGTTATCCAACATGGTGTATATAATAGCCTGCACAAAAGTAGAAACATATATAAGAACCATCACGTTGCAAGTCCAGTTTTAGTTTTCATTACTTCGTCAACTTGCATGCTCAAATCAAATGTATTAACATATTGATGTCTTAGATTGTCAAACTACGAAGTGCGAGAAGCCATAGCTAGACAAGTTTGATAAAAATTAAAATTTGCAAATTCTCTTTGTAGTTACCTTCTCTTTTATTTTTTACTAAATAATTCTTATTTAGTATTCTTGATAATATATATAAAATTGTTAAGTTCTAAAATTTTAGAATAATTGGCAAACCATGAGCACAAACTTATCTAGATATAAATCTTAGAGTCTATAGGGTTTATTAAACAGTGCTCAATGTGCTACAAGTCAAAATACAAAAAAAATGAAACTGTAGGTTTAGGAATTCAAAACATGACAAACTCGACCGATCGAGGAAAACAAGTTTGACCAATCGAAAGACAGATTCTGCAGAATTTAATTAAAGCCCAACAACTCATTAAGCCCAAGTAATTAGAGTTTCAGATCTAATTCTCCTAGTACTTAAAGGAAACTATAATGCACATTTTGCTATGACTTTGGAAGTGCTCGTGCTAGATCTAAAAGATACTATGCCTTCTCCTTTCAAAGTCACTATCGGAATTCCATCTATATATCTTTAGAACTGGTAGTTCTCAAGTTGCTTCAAAAAGATCATTCATAGCTAATGATTTAAAGTTTTGAGTAGAATTTCAAAGTCATAAATGTCGGTGTTTGTGTGCGACAAATTCAGATAAAAGAGTCCGTAGATTTGGAGTTGCATGGAAGTTTACAATAGATTTAGAGAAAAAATATATTGTAAACTTTCATTCTATCATAGTGAATTTGTTTACCTTGAGGATAGTTAGGTTAAATTCTCTCTAGGTTTTTTATCTTAAAACTGGACAATTTCATTGTTTTTTATGGCTGCCTTCTTTACTTTTCCGCACTTAGTGATATGATTATTTATTTTTAACTTAGATTTGAATAATAAACCTAAGTATCAACTTAGTTAATTAATTATGTTCAACAATCTGAGTATACAGAAGTCTAAACGAACAAACAAGTGGTATCAGAGCGGGTTCACTCTGATTGCATTAATGTCCTCAGTAAGATCCTTGATCCCTGCTGTCTTGGATAATTTTAAGTGTCTTACTGATTTTAGCTGTGATGTTTTGAATAAAAAAGATACCAATATTTCTATTAATTTTGTTGATGCCTGTGAAACTCTTCGTAGGGAATTATTTAAATCTATGAAAATTGCTAACAAATTCAAGGAAAAGTTAAAATTAGCTTATCTTGAAAAAGATAAATTGATTGTAAGATTAGATGAATCTAATAAAAAGAATGAATTTTTGAGAAATCAATTTTCCTCTCAAGATGAAAAGATGAAAAGCTTGGAACAAGATTAGTTGAGTCTAAAGTTAAAATTGAAAATTTGACTATTACCAAGCCTATTGTTGATAACAGATCTATTTCTGTTCCTTTTAAGCCTAAAGATGAAAAAGTTTATCTTCCTCATTTTAAGAGGAATCATAAGGAAAAGGCTTACGCTACTAGGTTAGATAAAAGTAAAAGTTCTGATGTAAACGCTAAAATTTCTAAACCTATGTCTAAATCTCTTGTTAAAGAGTAAAAGAAATATGTTTTTGTCCCTACTTGTCACCTTTGTGGTGTTGTTGGTCACATTAGACCAAATTGTTCTTTGTTGAGGCAAGAACTAAAGCCTGTGACCAAAAACCCCTTTAGGAAAACTGATGTTCCTAAATTTGTTCATGTTTGTCACTCTTATGGTGTCTGTGATCAAATTTGTCCTAATTGTCGTAAATTGAAATTTAAGAATTTTTTGTTTCATTCTATGATATGTGATGATATTTCTCCTGCCATAAGTCCAAATAAATTGTTTCATATGCTTTTGAAAAATTTAAGCTTGTTGGCTTATGAAAGGAAATTGTAGGATTTTAGTCTCTCTGATCAAAAGAAGTTTGCAAGCCCTCAAATGCACTCTGCTTCCCTTGGTTCTTCATCTACAAAGCCAAAGACTCGTGTTGTATGGGTGAGAAAAGATTCGCTAAGGTGAGTGTTGTTTACCTGTCCCTGATTTAATTCTTTCAATTATTTGTGGACATGTTTTCTTTCAGTTTTTGGCTGTTTTATTTTCCTAGGTTGTTTTGTTTATTCAAAAAAAAAAAAAAAAAATCCAAAAACATTGAAAATTTTAAAAAAGACAAACATTTTATTTTTGTCTAGTTTTATTTTTTCTTGGGAATTACATTAATTATAATATCTCTCTCTTGATTTAGAACATACTTGATATTGTGGAGAAACTTGAAAAGTATGTATTGCATAACTGAGCACATAAGCTATTTTTGATTTTGTATGAGTATGTACTAGATAGTACATGCACTCATGGGCTAATTAAGAAATCGATTTTGTACGAGCATTATTTTTGCATTTTATTCATTTAGCATAATGTGTGGTTTTTGATATTTGGTTATAAACTGGTAAAGCCTCTGATTGTTGAATAAGAGATCTGAAATTCAATTTTTGCCTACACCAAAAACTAATTGGTGTCTTAGTCTGATGATAGAGCTATTATCAGAAGCGGACACCATAAGTTGAAATTCTCTCAAAAAAAAAAGTGTGTAATTAAGGTTGGCCGATGAAATTTTCATTTTATGACTGTGTACCTTGTTTAGTTTTGATGAGCTATTTTCTGCACTTTACTAATTTGTGCTATGTAGTGTTTGATTGTGTGAGTTGTTTACAGTTTTCAAACAAATGATCTTGATTTTGATGTCATATTCTTTTGATTGTAAGGGGTAGAAAATCCTAGGAGAAATGCATAAATACTATCTCACCACTAATACTCACCAATCATGAACACTTGTGTGCAAATCATAAAAGTTGTACTGAGTAAGGTGTAGCACTTGCACAACAAGATAAAACAAGGTGTTGAAAAAGAATGAATAAAAAAAGGAATATGTACCAATGGTATTTTCTTTTCTATCTCCTATATGCCCATGCATGACATCTTTGATTGTGCTCAAAAGAAAAAAAAAAATCAGACGAAAAAGAAAAAAGAATCAAAATGCTTTTACGTGATTGCAAGTGTGTTTTCTAGGAGATGTGAGAGTTATATGATGTATCTCTTTAGGTGATAGTCACTTTCAAACCAATGTGATTGATAATATAGAAAATTTGTTTGATTACTTTCTACACATCACATTTTTTGTACTTTGTATACTTACTAGTTGCACACACTACATGCAAATCTTTGCTAAATTCTATACATATGATTGTGTGTTGACTAATCTGGCAATCTTTAATTCATATGATCTGATTTGGAAATCCTTTTTTTTTTTTTTTTTTTGGTTGTAATTTGAAGAAAAATGTGCTTACAAGTTTAAAATTTGTGTTTTTAACTTCTTGATTGGTTTTGATATTTGCATTTAAGAGGTATCATGTTTTTTAAACTTTTCTCGATCATGTTCATATATATTGAGTATTAAAAACTTCTTTTAAGTTGTTTTTTTGCATTAAATTTTTAGATTTTTAAGTTTTAAAATTTTTACGTTGATGGACCCATCAAATATTTCCCTTAACCCATCGAAACCATGAGTTGTTGTGTTCAAAACTCTCTGCCTCTCTCAATTGATGTTTGATCTATTGAGGTTGATTTGAGTTCAAAATACCTTGACACATGAAAACACTTTGCATGCTAAATTTTTATATAAGTGAGATCTATTTTGTATTGTCTTAATTGATTGTGCCTAGAAGTGTTTACAAGCATCTATTTATGGGTCATGTAGTGTCAAGTTTGCATACATTGAAAGAAAGCATATTTGTATTCATGTGTATCCTCTCTTATTTTTTTTTTGGTTAGGTTTGTGTCTTTTTAGTTTTCCCCACCTCCTAAATTTTTCCCCTAACACTTTTTTCCCACAAACTTGTTTTGTTTTTCCTATTTTTATAGGGAGAGAAAGTTGTTTTTAAAAACCATGTTATTTATAGGGGAAGCTGTTGCTCTTCATAGGGGGAGTTGCCTCTATTTTCTATAGAGCTGAATTATTTTGTATTTATATGATTCTCTATTTTCTCTTGACTTCTATTGTGTATGTTTACTGTCTACCTTTTGATTGGGTTGCCTTTGTCAATACATTACAAAAAGAGGAAGAAATAGATGAAGTTTAAAAAGGTTTTAACTGTTTTTATTTTGGGGGGAGAGTTAGTTTAGAAAAGGTTTGAAAGAGGGGGAGAGTTAATTTAGAAAAGGCATTGCATTGTTTTTTATTTAGAAAAGGTTTGAAAGAGGGAGAAAATATATATATATATATATATATATATATATTTTAATGTATCTAACTTATGGGAAGAGTTAGTTTCCATGTTTGTTATTTGTTGTTATTGCATTTTTTTTTATTCATATTGTTTATCTGTCTTTATTTCCACACATGTGTTGATGTGCTCTTTTATGTGTTTCAGGGGATAGGTACATTTTGATCAAGATTTTCTACCTCTTTTTGCAACTTTTGGGTTAGAAGTATTAGATTGGAATTTGTGATATATTTAGGTATTTTATTGTAATTGGGTTATTCTTGTATTTGAGCATTTCATTTTGTATGTAAATTTTGTCACAGATTGTTAAAGGGAGAGATTGTTAGGTTCTAAAAGTTTAGAAAAATTGGCAAATTATGAGTATAAACTTGCCTAAATATAGCTCTTAAAGTCTATAAGGTTTATTAGACAATGCTCAAGGTGTTGCAAGTCAGGATACAAGAAAAATGAAGCTACAGGTTCCAGAATTCGAAACATGCCAAGCTCAACCGATCGAGAAAACAAGTTCGACTCGATCGAAAGACGGATTCTACAAAATGTAATTAAAGCCCAACAACTCATTATGTCCATTAAGTGATTAGGGTTTTAGATCTAATTCTCATATTATTTAAAAGAAACTCTAAGGCACGTTTTGCTATGACTTTGGAGGTGCTCTTGTGAGATCTAAAAGGTATTGTGACTTCTTCTTTCAAAGTCACTACCAAAATTCCATCTATATACATCTTTAGAATCGATAGATTTGAAGTTGCTATAACAAGATCATACATAACTGATGATTTAAAGTTTTGAGTGAGATCTTAGAGTCACAAACGTGAGTGTTTATGTGCGACAAATTCAGATAGAAGAGTCAGTGGATTTGGAGTTGTACATGGTCGTGTGAGTAAGTTTTACAAGAGGTATCTTTAGATTTTAGGAAGAAAATCTATTGTAAACTTTCTTTTTTTTTCTTTTTTTTTTGGTAAAGCTATTGTAAACTTTCATTCTATCATAGTAAATTTGTTTACTTTGAAGATAGCTATGTTAAATCCTCCCTAGGTTTTTTACCTTAAAACTAGGCAGTTTTATTGGTGATCATCATATCGTTTTTTTCTTTACTTTTCTACACTTAGTGACATGATTGTTTGTGTTTAACCTAAATTTAAATAATAAATCTAAGTATCAACTTAGTTAATTAGTTAGTATAATAATCTGAATATACAGAATTCTAACTAACAAACAAAAATTTACGAACCTTGTAAAGAGGAACTCGACCATCTGCTGGGACATTCGGACTCTTGAGACAGTTGCATTTTA